>OZ030025.1:5254297-5854297 GCA_964023405.1 Apodemus agrarius
GCAGAGAAGTGTCCCGGAATGCAAGCACCCTGTGGCACCGGCCTCTGACCCAGGCTACACCCTCCTGCGCCCTTGACGACGGTGCCATTTTGGCCACACGCTCCAAGAGTTGCTGCACTTCGAAAGCTGCCGGGTGGGGGTGGGGGTGGGGGTGGGGGTGGGGGTGGGGGTGGCTGCCGTGCAGATTTCTGTAGCAATTGTCAACGTCGCCTGCCTTGTGGAGATGGCTTTTGAAGGTAGATACGGTTATTACAAAGACACCTACGGGGGGGGGGGCTCTAAACTACCCTTGCTTGGGTCCCTTGGCAAAATTCTGCAGCCCAGAAAAAAAAAAAATCCCAGAAAGTTCCAAGAAGCTTCATTCTTCCTCTTGGATGCCCCGCAGAATCCCGATGAGGTTTTCCAGGCCAAAAATATAGCCAGGATCTGGTCCCTCGTAGGCGGTGTGCTCGTCCCAGGAGCCCTTGTAGGTCGTCGTGTGCGCAAAGTCAATCATCCGGACGTCGACTTTGGCAGGGTCGCCGGAAGTGCCGCCCTGGCTGGCCTGGGGAGCCGTCTGGGTCTGGGCAGGCTCCCCGTCGTAGATTATGAGGAGGGAGCTGGAGTAGAAGCGGTAAGAGCTCTGGCCCCTGATGACAGCGAGCAGCGCCTGCAGCCTACGCAGGATGGGCTCCAGGAGCTCCGTGCGGAGGCGGGTTCCATCATGGAGGAACTGAGAAAGGGCCTGCCTGAATCCCTCCACCGAGAGCTTCCTTCCATAGTACTTATCTTTGCAGAGAAAGCTCTTCTTATCGGTTTGATAAACCTTAGGTTGGAAAGGAGAGAGAGAAAAAATATATATGAAGGATTGTAAATTAAAAAGGAAAAAAAAAGAAGACGACAACAAGAAAAGTGCCATGGGGGGCGGGGAGGGGGGCTGGGGACACCGCTCAGTTGACAGAGAGCTTCTCTAGCGAGGTCAGATCTCTGTGTGCGGTCCCCGGTGCTGTATAAACTGGGCACGGTGGTGCAAGCCTGTAAAACCAGCAGATGAAAGACACGGGCAGGAGATTCAGAAGTTCAAGGTCATCCTGAGCTACATAGTGCTCTCATGGCCAGCCTGTGCTACAGTGAGATAGTATCTCAAACCAAACCAAACCAAACCAAACCAAACCAAACCAAACCAAACCAAACCAAACCAAACCAAAATTGCCTGTTTGACAGTAGCAGCATAACAAGCCCCTATAACATATGAAGCCATGTCCAGGTAATTTGGGAAACAGAGGTCAAGATGCACAGGAGATGTTCTTTCATTATGCTCCAGTATGGTGTGTATATTTTCAAGTATTTTCTTTGCAGGTCCAGTGGCAACCCGAGGTCCAAAGATCCTTCACCCGCAGAGGTGACCCCCAGCGCACCGCTCTGAGGTTTGGATCTCCTCTCCTGTGAATTTCCGAGATCAACTTCCAAGTCGTGATTTAAATCTTGGCTTCTGGCCGCCTCCAGTTCAGATCTGAGCAAGCCCTAGCTGGCAAGCTGCAGCCGGCGTGTGAAATCAGGCCGGCGGACCTGGGGAGCCGGTTCCATGAGGTTCTCCTTCAACAAAGTTACCGAGTCTTTCCTCACAGCCTTTAAGCATTCAGGGATGGCTCTTCCAGACAGGGGAACTGTTCCGAGGTAAAGGGAACAGGCTAGCACAGATACAGGAAGGGCCTGCAGGCAGCCAGTAGGCTGGGCTGCCGGGAGCCTGGGAAGCAGAGGTCCTTAGCCTCCCTGTCCAGCAAACGGTCCTTTCTCCACTGCCTCTATTTCCTGCCCTTGGCGTGCCATTCTAAGGCAGCAGGCAGAAGAGAGATGCTGATGAGGAGACCATGGTGGCCACACCCAGTCCAGACAGCTCAGGGGACAACAGAGACTGACTCAAAGCCTGAGGCTGCAACAGCCAGGGGGGCTTGGCACCCGCAGACAGGGCTGCCTGTAACTGGCTAGCCCTGTTTGAAGGCTGTCTTGCCTTCATATTACGTAATGTGTTTGTTTTGTTTTTAATCAGAAGGATGTGATACTCTTTTGGAAGGCTGAGGATGGGCTGCTAAATTGGCCTCTGCAAACACACGACAAGCATCACTTTTTAGATAAATCAGATCACTTGCAGAGGGCTGGGGGTCCGCAGAGAGATTCCTTTCACTCCACAAATCATCCCATTCTGTTCTCTCGAGGGTTGCATCCTGAGCCTTCCCGGGGACAGCTGTGCGATGAATTTATGGACTCAACTTCCAGCTTCAAGGGGTGGCAGTTTCAATTAAGGAAAGCTATAACGTTTGCCGTCAAAGCAGAGTCTGGTTTTGTATTGAGCAGACAGGCTGTTGGGGGGTGGGGGGGATGGGCTGGAGTCCTGCCTGCTTCCCAACAGCTGTGTCTTGGGAGAACAGAGATAGGGAGGAGTGGGGCCCAGGCAGTAAGGGAACAAGCCGCTCCGTGACCGGGTTCAGTGGCTTCTGACCTTCCCGCTGGTTAACCCGACCAAGCAGCAAAAAGGAAGCAGAGAGGCTGAAGGTAGAAGACAGAATAGCTAAGAGGAATTCGAAAGAGCCGGCTGCCACACCATATCGGAAGGGGACAGGGCTGAGCGCCGTCACGCATGTGGGATAAGTAAGCCATCAGGTATATTTTCTCAGCTCTTCTCCAACCCCTGCCCCCACACTGTCATTAGAAGTCCCTCCCAACGAGGCGAGGACCCTCAGGACCACTGCAGGAAGTTTTAAACAGTGAGATTGAGTTTTGGACTATCCTCAAGGGTGCTCTGTTAAAAAAAAAAAAATAACCCAGTGTGTGGGCTGGGAATGCGGCAGCGGTAAGACTGCTCAGCTCTGCCAAGGCTCTGGGTTCCATCCCAACCACGAAACACAAGAAGGTCAACACCTGCAATCTCAACCCTCAGGCGGCGGGCTCGGAAGACCGGGAGTCCAAGGTCAGCTCTGGCCATCTGAGGAGTCTGAAGACAAGCTGGAGTGCTTGAGATCCTGCCCCAAAACAAACCACCGCCACTCCGCAACCTAGCATCTCAGGCGAGACTATGCATCTCCTTGCTTGAAAAGCGTCCTTCAGCCTCCTCTGCTGCTCCCTTACCCTAACGGGCTCTGCGGGGAGGGAGGGTCCTGGTGCCGGGGTGCCCGCCTCTGACCCCCGCAGCCAGCCCTCCGCACCTACCTGCATGCCGCAGATGCGCACCCCCAGGCAGGCCGACGTACTCTGTTCGCACTTCTTCATGTGACGGGCCTTCTTCTCCTCCGACGCATCGTCCCCGTGCTGCCGGGTGCCCATCTTCAGATCCAGGACGCAGGGCTGCTTGTACTGCGACACCACGTTCTCCAACAGCAAGAACCCTGGATGCGGGGTCAAGGAGCGCTCTGGGGTCACCGGCCAGGGCAACCGAGGCTGCTGGAGCAGTCCCGCTCACTTTCCCCTCCTGGTTCCCGCCTCACCCATGAGCCCGGCTATCAAGGATTCGAGATATTCACCCGCAGCCCGCTTTAATAAGTCCATTTATTTAGGGGGAGTTTATAAGAACCCTTTTTTTTTTCCTTCCATTTTTGCTCTGAGGTTGAAATTTAAATGCAGGCATGAAATCCCTGGCAGGCCATGCCCAATTTACATTTTACGGCAGAAAATCATAGGGCTGAGGCCTCCAGCCGCTGAATGGGCCTGCACCTTCTGGGACAAGGGGTTGATGCTCGCCTCGGAGAAAAGTTGCAGGAATATTAATTTCGGCGGGGTAATTATCCTTCAAAAGCTTCTTAGGGATTAGGGCGGCAGATGTGTCGTAGTAAATATGGGAAGAACAGCCACCAGTTCGTGTGTTTTCTCAAGAAATACTCAGAGGGTGGAGGGGCCTAAGCTATGGGGGGGGGAGTTAGGAGGGAGTGGGGGGGGAGGGATGGGAGGGGTAGCCAGCATTTTTGTTGTAGGGAAAGGTCTGCCTCCCCTTAGGGTTTCCCCACAGTTCCTGGGCTGCAGGCAAAATCTGAAGGGGAGAGAAGCTATGGTGGAGTGGGGCGCGCGGAGAGACGTCCTCCGCCCCGACCGAGCCCTAGCAAAGGGTTCTCCTCTCCGTCTCCGGAGTAACCCGGCCCCATCTCTCCTATACTGTCGAAGTGCCCGGGACATGCAAGCCAGGGTCCAGCTTAGCCACTAGTGGGATGTCCCCCGCCTCCCCTCACCCCGCTGAGTTTTCTTTTGAAGGGAATCTGATTTCTTCAAGACCCTGGGCTTGTGGGTTCAAACCTTCAGATCATCCCTAGGTCTGTTTCTCCTGTGAGTGTGTGTGCGCGTGCATGTGTCTGTGTGGCCGCGTGTGTATGTGCATGTATGTATTTGCTTGTATGTGCCTGTGCATGCCTGTGCATTTGTGTATGCGTATGAGTGTGTGTGCATGTGTCTGTGTGTCCATGTGTGTGCATGCATGTGTGTGTTTGCATGCGTGTGTCCGTGTGTGCACGTGTGTGCTCAATCTGTCCATCTAGTGCTCCCTCTCTGTCCTCCTCTGTTCACGCTGGCCCTAGAGGTCGTGTGCAGCTTCCAGGGTGGTGAGGATACGGTGCCGCTTGTCCTCTGGGTACTGGGAGCACAGACGGGTCAGGTGGGCTTGGTGGCAGTGCAGGCCCCATGGGTTAAAGCCGGTTCTCTCCGCCTGGTTCCCATCTGCACTCTCCACCAGCGGGGAGGCCTGGGTACTGAGGTGGCAGTCGGACCTCAGGAGCACCTTGGCTGCACTGTAGACAGAGAAGCATTTGAAGACAGCGTCAGCACTGACCCCAGAACAGGACGGCTGTGGCTCATCATCTGGGCTCTCTGGCATGGCCTCTGACAAAAGCCACCCAGCCAGCCCACTGCACAGGACTCTCACCAAGCCACTAGAGACACCACAGGGTCCTGAGCGCCTCCGCGCCTAAACCAGGTACCCGACAACAGATCACACCAGGTCCAGGGCCCTCCAGGGCTTCTCTTAGATGTACTACCCCAAGGGCTGGGGTGACTTAGGCCCACTCTTGCTATCAAGGTGATAAAGGGGAGGGATGCCGACCGCGCCTGGAACCTCGAGGGTCGGGGGTCTGGATTCATGCTCTGGTATGTGATGTGTCCTTGAGACCTCACAGTGCCTTACAGAGTCTGCTCAGGATCTTGGCCCAGCTGTGAAGGGACAGCCCTGCTGCTGAACCAAGAACTTAATTAGATCCAGGCTCTTTGGGGAAGAGCAACATTGTTACTGTATCAGCTCCTGCCCCCAGGGACTCTGGGAAAGGTCAGCGGACAGTATCGGAGGCTTCCAAGATCTCTCTGAGGTCCTTAGGCCCCCGGGGCTGTTTTGTCTCCTGGGACTCACTCTCCCTGGCTCTTCCCCATGATCTGCTAAAAGCTGACTTCCAAGAGAAATTAGGCACACTTCCTCTCGGTAAACTATTCCAAGGTTTTCGTCTGCATAGTCTCCCCCAGAGACCTGCATGGTCTCAGTGAAGCAGGTATTTAATTAAACCAAGTAGGCACCAGAGTTCTGCTCCGGAGCACACGCCGCCCTGTGTGTGTTAGCTCCCAGTCCATCCGCCCCCAAGAAGGGCCAACCCAGCCCTTCTACAACAGCCTTTATCTGAATGTCTCAGTTTCTAGATGCTAACCCCCACGCGGCGTGGTTGGCCTTGGGCGAGGGACAACCACCCAGCTTCCTGTCCCTCCCTCAGTGGCCCTCACCTCTCCTTCAGTGAGCAAGCCAGCTGGGCGAGGGGGTGGGGGCTGCTCTCGCTGCTGGCGGTCTGCTGAAGTGTCTGCCAGAGCGCTACTGCTCTGGACTCCGAGGAGACCTGGAAAGGCTCCAGGTTCTCCTTCAGCGGGTTGGCAACCAGGCCGAGATGGCCTCTGCTGTCTCTCCGGAGATGCACCGTGATGGTACCTGCAGGACACAGGAGGGAGGGGAGAGCATGCTGGTCACTGGTCATGGGTCATGGGTCATCACTGTGGAGTCTGGTAGCCCTGGGCAGCTTCCTTCTCTCCCTTGCTCCTCTCTCAAGGAAGAGTCAAGACTAGAGTGGTTCTGTCTGAACCTGATCCTAGCCCTGAATTTGTCCCCTGGAGCTTGCAGAAAGCAGCCTTGGGATGCCCCAGGATTGTTTCTTCACCCCACCTCTCATACTTTCCACATTGTTCTAGAATTAGAGTCCCACCTTTGAGTTTGCTCACACACACCTTCCGGGTCACACCAGGGCCAGCAATCCATCCACGGACAACCTGGGATACCTCAGAGCTGGTCCTCCATGAGGGCGCCTCCCCACCCCCCCTCCAGGGGGCGCCAGTGAAGGGAAGCCTGGCCCTGCCCCTTCCCGTTCCTCTCTGCCTCCTCAGCCATCTCTATCCTCTCATCTGTCTTCTTCTAGAGAGCCTTCCCGAGGCAGCTGCTGGACTCGGTCTGCAGTACATCAGATGGTCTTCCTTCTGCCTATCCCACGGGCACCCAGCCATCATCGCTGCCTGCATATTATAGCGTATGGGATTTGGGATATGAGGAAATTCTAGATCTGTGATTCTCAACCCGTGGGTTGTGACCCCTTTGGCTCCCCCTCCCAGGGCAGCTCTACAGAGTCACTATACCAAGCCCAGTGGGATCCCTGGGCAAGTTCCGTCATCTCAGATTCCTGGTGGCCTAATTCTGTAGCTGGGGAGGGACATTCAGTTCTCTCAGAGTCCTGAAAACTCAGCCTCTCCTCCACCCCTCCACCCCTCCCAGGCCCGGGTGTCCGGAAGACAGGACAGCAGAGGAAATAATGATGCCGGTGTTTGTGTTTATCTGAACCACATCGTTCGTTCATTCTGTGCCTGGGGAGTGGCCAGTTAGGGACGTTTCCTCATCTCTCCTACTGACCCAGGACTAGCACGGTTTGCCTTTCACTTGTGGTTTTGAAATTGCAGCACATCCATAAGCTGTTGGTGGTGCAGCAGGGCTGGGGGTTGGGGTGGGGGTGGAGTCTGAGCCAAGGTCACATAACCAGCGTGCAACAGAGCCACCCGACACGCCTGCTAAGGAAAGGGCATGTTAGAACACATTTCCCAGGACTCCGTGGAACAGTCTGACACAATCAGGCTGTGTTTACCCACGCATGCATGCGGGACACTCCTGCTGTGTTCCCAGAAACACTGGCTCTGGCCGGTCTGTTCTGTGGAGGGGACAGAGAAGCCACGAGTCAAGCCCTCAGGAGAGCATGGTCACCTCAGAGGGCTGGGGCATGGCCTTTGAGTCCTTGGGCGGGAGGTGTTTGTTCCAGGGAGGGAGAGCCTTCCAGCTCTCAACATGAGGCCTCTGTGACAAAGGAGAGCCCCAGCCGCCCCTGTGCCTGTCCTGGAGGGACTTGGCGCCCTTCCAGCTGCTTCGTGGCCCAGGAAGCTCCACTAGCCCAAAGCAGTGTCACCGAGGGTCTTTTAAAGTTCACATACCCATCTGGCCGCCCGTGGCCTTTTCTACTTGAGGCCCTGTGGTGACACGGCTGCCAGAAAGCACAGTTCTTGGCAGCTCGTGCCCAGGAGGCCTCCCTGGAGAGACAAGAAATGTGACCCTCCCTGCCGCCCCGGGTTCCGTTCCTGTCTGAGCTCATCGGTCCCGAGCGCCTGCGTCAAAGGCCGGTGAGAGGAGGCGCAAACAGCCCACGACTGACAGAACCCAAAAGCCATTTCCATTTCTCCATCAGCCAGAGCTGGTTCGGCGGCCCCAGGGCTGTCTCCTAGCTCCTGTGACCTCCCTCTCTAGCTGGGGCTCAGCACAGCCCTTCCCTGGAGCCCGCCATTGAGATCTGCCTTGTGAACTGTGCCGAGCCACCTGCCCGCCTGCCCTTGACCCAGGAGAAGGCAGACCCTCTGGTGCTTGGGGTTGCGCCATACGGTCAGGAGCCATGGTGTCTGTTGGTCTTAGTCCCGGAGGCCCGAGCTCTGTGGCTGAGGCTCTACTGGGAGCCTCAGGGCTTGACCCAGCCCGTCCCATGCTTCTCAGGCTGAGAGCGTGCCTGCCGAGCAGAGAGAGTGCTTACTGCCACGGCTGGCGTGCCCGGAGCATCGCAGCAATTTGGGTTTGACCAACCAGCTCCCCGAGCCCTGGCAGAGATTCTATCGTGTGTTTATTTTAAGCTTATGAGAGCGTTCACCGCCGCCATCTGTAATATGAATCTGGCCAAACCCTCCACCAACCAAGCTCGAGTGCCTGTCCTCAGTCACCCGGGGCTGACTGAGAGGCGAGGGACTCAGCCTCAAGATGGCCACACTAGGCGTCTAGCTAAGGTCTAGAGCAAGCCACAGGAACACAGCACCCTCCTGTCCCTGTCAGGAAAGGCATTAGGAAGGGCTCTGTGGCACGGAGTAGCCATTTTAGAAACGGCCCCACCTCTCCTCTCCATGGAAGCTATTTCTAATGCAGAAGCAGACGGCTATCTGTCCGGCGACACGATGTCTTGTCTGAGTGCTTCTGAGACAGTTTGTCTCCTCCCTCCTGGGGCTAGACGGACCCTGAAATGGACACTCTGGGTATCTCAGTGGGGTGGGTGAGCAGGCCAAGAACTCACTGAGCTAGACGCCAGGGCTTCACATCCCGGGCCCGCCTCTCTCCGCGGCGAGGGCAGCCCCGGGCAAGCTGGCTTTCCTCCTCTGTGTCTCTAGGGTTATGAAGGCGCCGGCTTCTGAGAGGAATTATGAGGCCCGTGGAAACCAGGGTGTGGAAGTCTCTTGCAGTGGTCCAGAGCAAGTACAGCGGCTGGCCACTACAACTTATTGAAACCAGCCACCTCCATGACTGGTCCCGGCTCTACTCCGAGTACCCAAGAACGAGCGGGAGTTCCCTGCTGGGCTCTGGGCTCCTTTAGGGTCTCCCCACATTGCCTGGATCGTGTTCCAGCTCTGTGTCATCAAAGCCTGGCTTTGGGGTGCCACCAAACCCTCTCAGGCTGGCCGGTAGTCATCCATTCTCTTAGGGAGTCAGGAGGTTCCTGGCTCCAGCCATTCCCCACTGTGTTTAGAGATGCCATTTGTAAGACATTCCAAAGGCAAGGCAGACCTAGACCCTGTGGGGTGGACTGTCCACTTAGCTACAGCCTTCGGCTCAAGGTGCAGGCGGCGTCCCTCAGCGCAGGAGAGTCTGACCTACAACTTTCCTGCTTCATGATGGTGGGAGGGGAATGTATCCGGGGAGAGCATCCTTTGATTTCTCAGTTTTGATCTTTTCCTGGACTAGTGATACACAACACAGGCCTCTTAGGACACCGGGCAGGGCTGTCACCCCCGATTGATTCCATGGTGTGCCACGCGTTAGCTAGGGTATGAGGTAGACTCCATCTATTAAATGCATTTTTTAATTTATGATATTTTTAACTTACAATGATTATTTCTGGTTGTAGGCTTTTTGTTTTGTTTTGTTTTGTTTTGTTTGTTTTTTCGAGACAGGGTTTCTCTGTGTAGTTCCGGCTGTCTTGGAACTCACTCTGTAGACCAGGCTGGCCTCAAACTCAGAAATCTGCCTGCCTCCGCCTCCCAAATGCTGGGATTAAAGGTGTGTGCCATCACTGCCTGGCTTGTAAGCCTTTTCTAAGAAGGGAGTGTCTATAGTGGGAGTTAGCAGCACCCAAAGAGACATCTCCAGGAAGCAGAGGTCTGTCTGGATAGGTGTCCAGTGCCCGAGGGTGCCCTGTTATCCCCAGCAGACCAAAGGCCTGTATAGACAGGACATAGAGTCTGCGTGAGGTAGGGGGTCTCCTAAAGACCGGAACAGCCTCTCCCCTTTGCCCGGGGCAGACTCCCACAGTCCTTTTCAGCTCTAGAGTGGCTCTGAGCAAGGGTGAAATGCTGCCGTCAGGACCCGCCTCACGCGGGGACCTGCCACCCTTTGCTGTGTTGAGTTCAGTTACAGAAGGACAGACTTTAATTCCAGGGGGTGCTCTGACAAGATAAACAATGACCAGCCAGGCAGCACTGGCCTGTGGCCTGGGAAGGCTGTGGGGGAAGGTCGGGGCAAGTGAGAGTGGGGCCCCACCGGCAGCCAACTCTCCTGCCTCCTGGGACATCACAGAGGCCCAGTGTGAAACAATACTTAGAAGTCACGTCCAGGCCCAGGGTGTGGTCGCGCCTTGTACCTAGTGGCCGCTATTCGCGTCCATGGTCAGTGTGGAGCCTGAACCTGATTCCTGACCCTGGATTCTGATGGGTGGGTCCGGAATGGAGCCCAGGAGCTCTGGATGAAACTCCCACTCAGAAACACCAGCTCACATGCGCCCGGCCTTCCCGGCTGTCCTGGCCGCTGAACATGGCTGTTTTCTTTATTTTGTGACCCTTGAATCTGCTACACAGCCAAGGGCGGCCTTGAACCTCCGGTCCTCCTGCCTCTACCTCCCGAGATAGTGTCTTACAGGCATGAACTGGGGATGGGAACCAGGGCTTCGCGATGCTAGGCAGGCAGGGTCCCGAGGACCGAGGCACATCCCTAGCTCCCCACAGTGGGTTTCCGACAGGCTTCCTTGAGTGTCACCACTGCTGTCCCTGCAGACGATCTGGCCTAGGGCAGCAGCCCTCGGGCATGAAGAGCTGAAGTTCTTCACGGAGGGCGGGCCGTCTGGGAGCCCACCCAGCTCTGGGCTGGCACCTGGCAGCCAGCTCTGTAGGACCTCACTGACCAACCCGAGTGCGGACGAGACCTTGGATCTGGGCAGGGCTATCAGACAGGAAAGCCACGGGGCTCCGGCCGTCCACCGAGCTCTCCTCCCGCCTCCGCCTCCCCCTGGGCTCCAGAGTACACCCTGCCCGCGTTACAGTTTGCTCAGCTGCACACGCCGAGAGGCAGCCCAGCCTTTGCCCTGCCTGTGTGTGGTGGGCACTCTGGGCTCCTAACCAAGCCCTGTGCCAGATTCCCCACGTCCTGTCTGTCCTGGGTCTCCAGAGGGAGGCCTCTCTTGGCCCTGTGTTTAGCCACAGCCACACCCATAGTGCTCCCAAAGCACAGAGCGGACTCTCCATCCCATCGGGACCCCGCAGCGCTGGGCGTCCCTTGACGCCATTGCCAATTCTTTGAAGCTGAGTAGCTTGACCTATCTCCAGAGCCACAAACCACTCACGGTGTGGAAGCCTGGACAGAGTCAGAGGTGCACCAGCACAGCCAGACTGGGTGTCTCCACGCAGCCCTCACACCCCATGCCCAGCGACAGACAACAGCAGTGGGTGAGCGGAGCCTGCCCGGGCCCCCACCCCACCCCTACCTCCCCTCACCCCCACCCCCACTCACCTTTGTACTGCGGGGTGAAGCACCTCATGGCTAGTGGCAGGGACTCGTAGAATTTCTGTTCCTGGGAGACAAGGGGCTTGCAGACCGTGTAGGCGTCGTACTGTAGCACGCTCAGGTGGCCCCCGACCTGGTGCAGGAAGGGCTCCAGCGGCACACCTGCCCCGGTCCTCCCCTGGTCCGAGCTGTGCCGCACCACCATGGCACCACCAAGTCCCCCCAAGGACGGCAAGACAGGGAAGCTGCTGTCCGCGGCAGGTGGGCTGTCCGTGGTCTCCTCCCTTCTCTGGCCTTTACCAGTGGGCCAACACAAGAAATTCCTGGCAGCCAACTTCTCTGTAAAACACAAAAAAGTAAAGGAAAACAAATTATAGGAAGGGTGTGTGTTAGGTGTGTTCTGGTGTGAGCTGGGTGTGTGCTGGTGTGTGTGTGTGTGTGTGTGTGTGTGTGTGTGTGTGCTGGGTGTGTGCTGGCATGTGCTGGGTATGTGCTGGTGTGTGTGCTAGGTGTGTGCTGGCATGTGCTGGTATGTGCTGGCGTGTGTGCTGGGCGTGCTGGTGTGTACTGCGTGTGCTGGTGTGAGCTGAGTATGAACTGGGTGTGTGCTGGGTGTGAGCTAGTGTGTGTTTGGTGTGAGCTGGGTGTGAGCTGGGTGTATGCTGGGTGTGTGTTGGCATGAGCTGGGTGTGTGCTGGTGTGTTGCCCGGGGCTCTAAAACAAGATAATAGGTGTGTTTTGCTTCTGAAATGACTTTTTTTATGAGTAACCGGCTGTGGTCTGTTTCTCTGACTCAAGGGCGAGAGCGAGACTCTAAACAACACCCTGAGTCCTTCGGTTTTAAACACTGAGACTTTTAACACTCTCAAACGACCTGCGCAAGGGCGGGCGGGTTTCCAGGCTCAGGGTCTAGTGCTGGCTTCTCCTGCCGCGTTGCCCCTCTCTCCTTCAGAAAACATCCATCTCTACCAGGGGGAAGCAGGCGGAGCGGCTGGGCCCCATGCCCGGCAGGGCCGCTCTGTCTGTAGAGCGGAGCTAGCTATGCTCGGCAGTCTGTGGGGTTTTTTATGACTATCATACACACCCGCTGTGTGACCTTGGGCAGGTTACTGAACCTGCTTGGGCCTCAGTTTCTGTACACAGCAGACCAGGATGCAGTCAGGCACAGAATAAGACGAGAGTCCAGAACGTCCCCTGAGCCCGGCGCCACCACCTCCTCTGAGGCCCCTAGGTGGGCTTGCCTGGCCTGGAACAAACCCTGCAACTCTGGAAAACCAGTTTCTAAAGTCTTTCTGCCGAGTGTTTGCCCCATCTGAGAGGACATTCCCACAGCAGGGCCCTCACCACAAGTTATTAATACCTCTCCCTCGGCTGGACTCCTGCCTACCATGTGACCGGGCAGCGCCGGGCACCATTAACCCTCTAACTGACCTTCACTCCAGGCCCTGGGCACGGCTGGCTGGCTCCACACACCAGTGCCTATCACTTTGTTCGGGACCTAAGCTAACAGAGGCTCTACCGGCTGCCTGACTGCCGCATGCCACAGGATGAAAAGTCCAAGTCTGGCCTGTCCCTGTCCTCACACAGGGTCCCCAAACCAGCCTGTGTCCTTCAGGCCACAGAGTGTGCCTGTGGGAGAGGGACATGCTACAGGCCCCGCCTGGCACCCGTGCACTTGCTTAGGATATTGGGGTAGCTGGTGAGGTATTGGGGAAGGGAAGGGTTAAAGCCTGAAGCAAGAGGCTGGACCGGGGAAACCCAGAGGGCCCTTTCTGACCCTCTGTCCTAAGGTGGAGAGAGGCCACTGGTGTGTGTAGGGGTGTGGGTGGGGTCTGGGGGACAGGTCAGGGGACAGGGTGGCTTTCAGGATCCTTGAGAATCTGGGGACATGTGTGGACGGATAGGTAATGGGACCCAGACAATGTGGCCCAAGGTGGTTCAGCCCCATAACTTGCAAGCCAGTCTGTGGAGATTCCCCCGGCCCCCAGGCAGGGCACTTGTGGTAACTGGAGGAATGGCTGGTCTGTAAAGTCCATTTATAGGCACTCCTGGAAGGAGGCTAGGTTTCTGTCACTTACCGGTCTCCCTGAGGACAGCCCCACGCTTGCCAGGCATGGCTGTCAGATGCCAGTTGGGGCCTGCCAACACATACCGCCTCGTTCTATCCACGCAGTCCCTCGCACCGCCACACACGGAGCCTTGGCTGTGCGCCACTTGACATTTTGTATGCTTCAGGTAGACAGTTTAAGCCTCATAACTCCAGGGTCACTGGACCGTTCAGCCCTTATGACGACGACCCTATGAAGTCACTGGAGCTGTCTGCCCACTTTCCATTGAGGAAACAGAGGTCAAGAGGGTTTCCTGTGTGCACCAGCTGATATGAGAAGGACCGGGGGGGGGGGGATTTGAACCAAGGTCAGTTAGGCTAGTCTGCACTCAGTAGCTCGCAGCTTGCTCTGAGACCGGGATAGTTATCGTCAGATGTCCGTTGTCTACTTTAAATGTCAGGAAACAGCCTCAAAGAGAGACTGGGACTTGGTCAGAGTCACCTACTTATAAGACACAGGAGGTTCTGGAACAAGCTTTGCCGTCGCCCAGTCCTAGATGGTGCCTGCACCTCGCTGAGTGAATCTGTGCTGGCGGGGTGCTTGGAAAGACAAGGAAACAGGCAGGGGTTGTGGAGCGCTTCCTGGCCAGGCTGCCAGCACCATTTGAGGAGTGTCCCTGTGAGCAGAGACTCTCCTCCCTGCTAATAACCAGAGCCTGGTCCCCTTTCCTGCCCTCCAACAGGGTGGTCCCTGCACTTCCGAGCAGAGCTCCAGCCCCGAATCTGGGGCTGAGGGCGGTGATCCAGCGCCTTTCCTCAAGAGCGCTGGGCTTGACGGCTGGGCAAACTGAGACACTTGCTCTCGAGGGCCGTGGGTTTTAGTCAGGCAGCCTCTGAGGGTCTGTTTCTGGGATGCGCAGTTTGCACTTCTGAGGCAGCTGGGGAGAACGGATCAGATGCAGAATGGGCTCAGAGGTGGGCCCGTGGCTTTCTGTACTGACCCTGAGTTCCCCAGGAGTCTGAGGTATTTTCCTTTTGCTCCCTTTGTATATGGCCTGCAAGCCTGTGGGTCTGAGGTGGATGGGAGGTGGAGGTGGCGGTGGCTTCCATTCTCCGGTCCTTCTCCTACAAGTCCCAGATCGATAGCCCGAGTTGCCTGGGCCTTCCATCCAGGCCCATAATCCCTGCCCTTCTTCCTGTGAGTCAGGAGGCAAATCTCCCCTCCCCCAACTCCAGCTCACCAAGGCTGAGGATGAGCTGGTAACGGAAGGGAGTTTTACTGTCCACTGCTGTGGCTTTGTCACGAGGTTCAGGGGACAGCGCCCACACACAAGACTCCTCCACGTGGGCATCAGTGCATGGGTGACTCTCCAGATGACTAAGTCAGCTGGGGTTCTAGAAAGACGAGTGAGGGGCCTGCCTGAGGGGACACGCCCATTCTGACACATTTACAGGAGACCCTTGGCTGAGGATTTCCTAGCCCACACCTCTTCCTCAAGCCCCTAGTTGTGGAAACAGCCCCCAGCAAGAAGGGGTTCAGCAAAGAGCTGTCCCTTGCCCCAGGAAGTGGACAGGAGGCCCCATCCCTGCTCCCTCCTGCCCTGTGGCGGGTCATGTCCTCAGTGAAGCCGCACTGGGCCTCACTCCAATAGTCTCATAGCTAACTTGGGCCTCCGGGGTGCGGCTGTGGGGCCGGTAGTGAGTAAGGTCAGGAGCTGGCCACTTCGGGACAAGCCCGTCCCTGCAGCTTTATGAGGCCCGAGTGTCAGCCAGCCTGGCTCTGTTGGGTCGGGGGACACTCCCAGTTCTGAAAGGAGGGAGCCCGGCCATTTCGCAAGCATGCATGAGCACTGTAATAAGGGGTGCACAAAGTCACTCAAAGGCATTTATGGGATTCCTAGAGGATTCTATTATCTTTTTTCCCCCTCAGTCAACAAATACTAATCATCTAACAAGTACCGTATGCTTCCTGGTAGTGGAAAAACTATGCTGGAAAAAAAAATGAGTCCTTTGAGATAGAGGAGGGCGTATAGCCCAGGAAAGATAGAGCAGAGATCTGGGTTTGAGTCCCAGCACCACGAATAGACACACGTTCTCTCACATGGAAACCTAAAAGGTTGACTAGAAAGCACGGGAGCGGCGGCTGGGACCGGGAGGGGTGGGGGTGACCCAGGTCCTCCACCTGCACACACCGGGACATCACGGTGACTCCTACGTATTGTATAGCTAGTAACAAGGGTCCTTATGGAAGCGCTGGGGGGGGGGCGGTTCTGCACTGGGCTGAGGCTGAGATGCCGGAGAAGCTGGGAGAAGCTGGCTTAGCCTCGCCTCGGAGACTTGAAGAAGACCTGCTCAGGGCGGCCATGTAAAGGGAGGCAGAAGACAGGGCAGGAAAGGGCAGGAGTGGGTGACTAGAGGTGGGGGATGCTGGGTCTGCCTTATGGCTGACCTGAGTGGACAATCGGGGGGCAGGAGAGGGGAAGCCAACTGGGGCAGGGGGTGGGAGGGGAGGTGGGGATCTCAGCACCCACGGGAAGGACAGACATGCTACGGTGGTACACCCCTGTAACCCCACCCTCGGGAGGCAGATGAGGGGGGCTAGGAGGGGTGATTCCTGGGGATTAGCTAAACTGGCGATCCGTGAGAGATCTTGCCTCAAAAAATAAGGAAGCCGCAAGGCCCAGTAGCTGGCGCACACCTTTAGTCCCAACACCGAGGAGGCAGAGGCAGCGGATCTCTGAGTTCAAGGCCAGCCTGGTCTACAGAGTGAGTTCTAGGTCAGCCGGAGCTGTAGAGAGACCCTGTCTCACAATGAGGAAATAGGAGCTGGAAGGATAGTTCAGTGGTTAGGGGCACTTGTTGCTCTTACAGAAGACTGGGGACCAGGGTTCAGCTCCCAGCACCTACATGGTGGCTCCCAACAATCTATGACTCTGGTTCTGGGGATCCGATGATGTTTTCTGCACTCTGCTCGTACTAGGCACACACAGTACACACAAGAGCTCATATGGTACACACATACAAAACCCTCCATACTCAAACTGGGTTTTTTTTTTTTTTTTGGAGACGTATTCATAATTTTAAAAAATAAAAAAGTAAGGTGGGGAGGGAATTGTGGAAGACCTCTAGTGTGCACGCGTGTATGCGCACTAACACACACATACACACACACACACACACACACACACAGAAGCTCGCTGGGTCTCAGTACAGCCTGGGAAGGGACAGTCCCCCCTCCAATCACAGAGGCACAGAGGCCTTCAGAGGGAGCACATCCTGAAAACCCTCAGGTGTTCAGGGAAGGGCATTCTGGGAAGGACACTATTAAGAAGGCGACTGCAGCAAGGCACAGCAGGGCCACACGGTTCCAAAGCCGAGTGGGTTACGGCCTGCCCTCTCGTCTCCAAAGCTCTCAGGTACATTTCAGAGGCCTCTCGGATCCGCACCGGGGACAAGTACCCTTCAACGTGCTTGTGATGCCCGAGGGGAATCTTTTTAATCTATTAGAGATGAGAGGACCCGAAACCCATTTAAACCTGCTCAGGTGGTAATGGGAAGGGGAATTTCAGCGTTCCCCACGTGGCTGAGGGCCGTGCATTATCTGGGCCCATCCAGGCCGCAAAGGCAGAGGTTTATATTTCCAGGAGTTAATGGCGTTTGTAAGTCCATTCTAGGGCAACCCAGGAGCCCTAGGCCTGCCTCTCCTGCCTGGCTCTCTGGCTGGGTGGGATCAATACAGAGTGAGCTCTGGGGGACTGCACACGTCACCTTCCCGGCCGTGGCTGATCTATGAGTCTTCAGAGAGCATCTATTTCCCAGGAAGGCACAATTTCCAGGCTCTTGGGGCCTCACTCCACACCCCTCAGCCTAGAAACTTATCTCCCTACCAATTTCTGTCTTTGAGAGGGGATTTCCCCCTTTCCCTCTTAATGCTTAAAATCTCCCAACATTCCTGCAGCTTGAGAACCGAATACAATTTTAATGCCATGATTATTAGTTCGAAAGCCCTCCAGCCACTGACAAATGTACTTAGCAGCTCATGCAATGTTCTGAGCCTGCTGCTGAGGCAGAGGGAGCCCGGGAAGGGTGACTGTTGGAGACATGCCCTTAGAAGGGCCGCCCTGCAGAAGCAAGGCTGGGACACTGGCCCTCACCGGCCCCTCCCAGCAGGCTTTGCTGCCCCATGGCCACTAAGCTACACCTAGGACCTGGGACACTGTTAACTAAGACCCCTGGGCATGAGTTCCAGCCCCAGGCCACAGCCCCTTCCCCACGTCTGGTGCCTTTCTTTACATAACAGGATTGATTCCTGATCTTGGGTGAGAGGCCTGGGTGCTGGAGACATGGGTTTGCCAGTGGCCAGCAATGGCGTGTCATGGTAGAAACAGCGACAGATTCCTTTCGATGTTGCTTATTTGGGTTTGTTTGGTTTTGAGTCAGGGTCTCTTTTGAACCCATGGTCTTCCTGATTTCATTTCCTTTTCCTGCTTTCGGGACAAGTACCGTTCAATGTCCTCGTGATGCCCGAGGGAATGTCTTTTCATCTGTTAGATGAGAGGACCCGAATGCATTTAAGACGGTGTAGGTGGTACGGGCAGGGGAGTTTCCGATGCTGGGAGTACAGGGTGTGCCACCGTGCCGATTTATGCAGTGCTGGGGCAGGACCCTAGGAGCTGTGAATATCAGGCAAGCTCTCTATCCGCGGAGCCACACTTCCCAGTCTCCAGCAACAGTTTTAACAGTGAGAGCATAAGAATTAGGCAGAGTGCGCATGTGTGTGTATTATGTGTGTATATGTGTGTGTGGTGTGTGTCCGTGTGTGTGTGTGTGTGTATGTTTGTGTGTGTATGGTGTACATGTGTATGTATGCATGTATAGTGTGTATTTATGTGTATGTATGCATGTATATGTGTGTGCATATATGTGGTGTGTGGTGTATGTGGTGTGTGGTGTGTGTATGGTGTGCATGTGTATGTATGCATGTATAGTGTGTATTTATGTGTATGTATGCATGTATATATGTGTGCATATATGTGGTGTGTGGTGTATGTGGTGTGTGGTGTGTGTATGGTGTGCATGTGTATGTATGCATGTATAGTGTGTATTTATGTGTATGTATGCATGTATATATGTGTGCATATATGTGGTGTGTGGTGTGTGTGGTGTGTGGTGTGTGGTGTGTGTATGGTGTGCATGTGTATGTATGCATGTATAGTGTGTATTTATGTGTATGTATGCATGTATATGTGTGTGCATATATGTGGTGTGTGGTGTATGTGGTGTGTGGTGTGTGTATGGTGTGCATGTGTATGTATGCATGTATAGTGTGTATTTATGTGTATGTATGCATGTATATATGTGTGCATATATGTGGTGTGTGGTGTATGTGGTGTGTGGTGTGTGGTGTGTGTATGGTGTGCATGTGTATGTATGCATGTATAGTGTGTATTTATGTGTATGTATGCATGTATATATGTGTGCATATATGTGGTGTGTGGTGTGTGTGGTGTGTGGTGTGTGGTGTGTGTATGGTGTGCATGTGTATGTATGCATGTATAGTGTGTATTTATGTGTATGTATGCATGTATATGTGTGTGCATATATGTGGTGTGTGGTGTATGTGGTGTGTGGTGTGTGTATGGTGTGCATGTGTATGTATGCATGTATAGTGTGTATTTATGTGTATGTATGCATGTATATGTGTGTGCATATATGTGGTGTGTGGTGTATGGTGTGTGTATGGTGTGCATGTGTATGTATGCATGTATATGTGTGTGCATATATGTGGTGTGTGTATGCATTTGATGCATGTGCTGCATGCTTGCTGTTCTTATGTTCCTTCCCACCAGAGCCCCCTGCACTGCCCATTTCTGCAGTGACTCTCTTAGGGAGACTTGCCAGCACATTCTTCCCCGGCAGAGGGCAGCAGTACACACATGGATGCCAGGAATATCCAGGAGGGATTAACACTGTCTGAAGACTAAAGCCAGCAGCCCCTCCACAGCTAACCAGTGGGCATACTCTTGGGACGCCCTGAGTTTGTCCAGACCTGTCCCCGAGTGCAGAGCCCGCAGCCAGAGTTCTCCTGCCCCATGGGGAATGTCTTTAAAAAGCTCTGAAGTCATCAAGACTGGGCTCTGTCTCCTCTTACGGCTGCTTCAGCAGGGACAGGGCCCAGCAGAGGCTAAGAAATGGCTGTGCACGCAGGCAGGTGCCCTGGACCACACAGGAGCAGAATGCCACGGGGCAACGCAGGCCAACACAACTCCCATGCAGACGTGCGCCTCACACCGCCCCCCCCCCAGCAGCCGGCAGGTTTCCTTCCGTAACAACCAACGTTCATAAAGTTTATTGCTGTTCCCCGCGGCTGATAGTGAACAAGACAGCAACCACAAGGATTTCTGCCTGGTGAGGATTTATTCAAGTGCCTGTGCAGGGTGGGAGGGCTGCTGCTGCTGCTGGCCCCAGAGCAGCCAAGAGGAGGAGAGAGGGTACCAGAGGCAGAACGCACCAGGGGGGATGCGGGGGGGGGGCAGGGGGTTCTCAGGTTCCTGATACAGCGTGTGGGCCTGGATCAGGGACCCCCCACCCCGCAGGAGGGACTCCAGCCTCAGACTCCCCGTCTGTATCTAGAACGGTCTGACCCCGACCCAGCCACCTCCTGTCTGTGCTATGGGTCAACGGTAAGTACCTTCAGTTCAACGGTGTGTGTGTGTGTGTGTGTGTGTGTGTGTGTGTGTGTGTGTGTGTGTTGGAGAATCAGAGAGTGGAGGCGGGGCCTCTGGAGACGAGGAGAATCTTAAAGGTAGGTAGGCCTGGCTCTTGGTCTAACAAAGCTTTAATTAGATAAATCGCCTGATTTATCCAGGTGCAGATGTGGCTCCTGTCAGAAGGATCACGACCCTGGGGCTCTGTCAGAACCAAGTGAGGAGTGCTGTGACGGGAGAGGTCTGAGCCGCTCGCTCATACATGGCTTCAGATTCCTTGTGTCTCAGGGGTAGTTTCTGGAGGAAGCGTGGCAAGACGCGGAGGCCGGAATGGGCTACAGCAGCGTGCCTGGCGGCATCCTCACGTTTTCCCATGGGGTCTTTCGTGAGGAAAAATTAAGAAACTGGCAGCGCTCAAACACAGTAGCTAAGCTAGGCGTGCACATGCGTAGTCGTGGGGCTTGGGAAGCGGAGGCGTGAACCTGTAGAATTCAAGGCTAGACTTGGCTACACAGCAAGTTCAGGGCCAGCCTGGGTACGGGGGGACCCTATTTCAAAGGGGTGGGGCTGTGTCCCCCTCCCATAGCTCCATGTATGACCCTGAGATCATAGCGATGGCTCAAATTCAGGTCTTGGGGTCACCGAAGACCCTGCAGGAGTGGGGTCTCCAAGATTCTGCCTCTGTCTGGGGCAGCAGAGGTCGTTACCTTGATTCATGTCTCTCAGTGGTTTCCCCTCCACCTCCTAACCCTCTCCAGGGTGTCCCTGCACCCAGGCCCTAAGACGCTGCCGCCCACAGGGACTGATGTCACCCAACCCTGTGGTCTCATCCAGGAAGAAGGGTGGGGCTGATGGGACAGGACATGCTGATCCCTGGCTCAAAAGTGTGGAGGACTTTCCCTGGATGCCTGCCTGCCTCTGGGAAGTTTTAACCTAGTCTGAAGGAACGTGGCTGGCTCCGGCCCTTTACTCACAATCCACAGCTCCTGCTGCAGACCTGGCTTGCCCATGTGTGGGCCAGGGCAAGCCCATTAGTGCACGCTGAAAGAGGGAGAGAGTGTCATGCTAAGGAGACAGGAAGAACTGGAAGATGGATATATGCCCATCTCTCTAAAGTGCTGCCTGTCCCAGCTCTGACCATCCCAGCCTGCACAAGCATGCACACACACACACACACACACACACACACACACACACACACAAGCAAATTCCAAGTCACAGGCACCTCCAATAGGCCTATATCCCCTATGAGTCCCGACCAGCCCATAGGGAGGCTACCCCTGTGGCCTTGACACCCTCCGTCCCTCACCCTGGAACCATCCAGGGCTCAGCAAGATGGTTCTCCCCCATCCTTCACCAAGGCTGCACTCACCAGAGGCTCCTGGTGCCAGGGAGTACGCAGTAGGGGCTCGTCTCTCAGTGCCCGCCTCTGTCTGCAAGCATGGGGACAGGCCTGGCCCAGCCGGGTGCTCTGGTGCTCTCCGCTGGGGCCCCACTGGAGCTTCCTGTCCAGAACTGGGCGGTCAGTGGCCGGGGAAGGAGAAACCACCTGATCCTCAGGCCTGGAATGCCCAGCGGTCAGCTGCTGTCCACAGCTTGGGAGTGGGGCCAGGGGGCTGGGAGGGAGGGGCCGGAGGAGAGAGGAAAGATGAGTGGGGCGGGGACTAGTAAGAAGGGGAAAAGTTTGGGGGAGGAGGAGGAGGTAGGAGAGAGAATTCAGCTCAGCTATCTTGAAGTGTGATTGGTTCTGAAGTCTAGGTGCTAATCACCACAGAGTCCCCGGTTATTTATTTAAAAAATCATATATATATAATACACACACACACACACCTATGTGTGTGGAGGTCAGAGTATAACTTGTAGACATGGGTTCTCTTCCCGTGTGGGTTTCAGGGATTGACGTCCAGGGCCAGGCCTGGTGACATACACCCTTACCCAATGTACCCTCTCACGTGTCCTTTATTTCATGCTGGGGTAGAACCCAGGGTCTCACACAGAGAGAGCTTGCAGCCTGGAAATGGCTCTTCCTGGCTGTCAATGACTCTATCGGGAATGAACTGCAGTCCAGGACTGGGAGGCTCACCTATGATCCACGCCTGGAGGCTGGAAGACACAGGCTTCTGAGCGGGATCTCGGCCTGGAGAGCTTGAGGTACAGTGGCCATGGAAAGCTTAGGCCCAGGTAAGGTAGTGCATGTCCTTAATCCCAGGAGACTGGGGCAAGGACACCTCTGAGCTCAAGACAAACAAGTCCCACATCCAGGCAGGATGGCGCACACCTTTAACCTGGGCCACACTTCTGCTGGAGGCCTACATAAGGACACTGGAAGGAGGAAGATTCACTCTTCTTCTCCTGCTTGCACTTACTGGCCAGCACATCTGCTGGAACCTACTTCTACAGAAGACCAGCTGAAACGCCAGCCCCGTGGGACTGAGCAACTGCTGGATCCTCGGACTTCCCGTCCACTGCTGCCCACTGTTGGGGAGTCGGACTACAGCCTGTGGGTCATCACAGTGACTTATATAGAGAAGCATTCACTACTAAGTCTGTAGCTCTGGAGAAGCCTGGCTTGTACACGGCCCTGCTAAGCACCTGGAGACCTGCTGACCCCACCCCGAGCCTTCTCTGTTTCCTTGTCTATCCCTGTTCAGAAGGAAGGACAAGGCTGGGCTGGGCCACGGCCTCTCTTCCGCCTGGCACCCTCGCCCATTCCCAGCTAACGCAGGTGGATTGCCACCAGTTGTGGATGCTCAGAGGATCTCAGGCCCACAGTAAGGCCAACTGGCAAGCCGGTAAGCACGGTTGGAGGCCCCGCGGTACCGGACTCTCCCAACAGAGGAGCCTGTCGGAACAGGGAGGCTGAGTCGAACGGAGGAAGCTGAGGTTGGACCCGGGAGGCGACCACCTGACACCGGAAGGAGGAAAGAAGCAACGGGAAGGTGGCCGCAGCTGAGGGAAGACTGAAGGCCCAGCCAGGGCGGGTGGTCGGCAGGGGAAGCCAAAAGGCTCAGGAGTGGTGGGAAGTGGGCAGGAGCCCAAGCCTGGAGCTCCTCGGAGGAACCACGGAGCTAGAACACACCGGAAGTCACCCAGCCTCGGGTTTGCCTTACAGGTTGGCTGTGCTCTGAAGGGAGCACGCTGGGGAAGGCAGATCAGAGACAGAGGCCACGGGTGTCGCCCTCCCAGGGGGCCTTTGAGTGCGGGTGGGAGGGAGGATAAGCCAAGGGAGGACTAGTGCATGGGCGGAAAGGGCAGACGCCAGGTCTAGCCGGCCCGGGCCAGTCTCCGCTTCTACCCTTTAGGTTGCTCGAGCCCCTCCCAAGGCCTGGCTAGCCAGAGAATCAACTGACGGAGCCACAAAGGCCCCGGGCGCGGAGCAGGAGCAGTCGGGGCAGCTGAGGGAATCTTCGCCCTCCGCTCCTTTCCCATCTCCGCACAGGCCCCCTTCTGTGGCCCTCCCCACACCAGACAGGACGGAGCAGGCCCCACCACAAACGTTCCCCAGTGCATCAGTGAACCCTGGTTGAACACGAGATGCGGCGGATTCCGGGATCGATCTGAAAGTAAAAGGTTTGCATCCGGGTCTCGGCCTATCCTTTCTCCTTAGCACTTAAAAATGCAAAACAAAACAGTACAATCGATTCCACGCAGCGGGCCTCTCCCCAGCCAGGCATGCCATGACACGCCCCCCCCCCCCCCGCAGGCCCACCCACTGCCCGGCTCTCATTACTGTCCTGGTCTCTCCAGCTTCTCCACCTTCCCCCACCCCAGGCTGCCCTCACATGCCTGTTCTGGGAAACTTAGAGCCACAAGGGCTGAGCCATCCCTTGGGGGGTCGAGAAGGTGTGACGCTTCCCACCCAAGCCGGTGGCCAGTGAGTGGCTGAGCCTGGACTTGAACCCAGGTCTCGAGGAGGGCCTCTGCCCGCTGCCTGTTATCCTTATAAAGAGCCAGGTCTTGTCCGCCTTCTTTCTCATCTCATTAAGCTGTCGGGCCCTACTGTGCAACGGAGAGACAGCTATTACCAAACACCAGAGAGCTGTGGGAGCTTTCGATTACGTAATCAAGTAGGACACTTTATTTCTGTCCTTGGCCCTGGCCAGCCTCTCTGTGTGCCATTTTTCCAAAGCTCCGCTTTCGCTTCTCAGATGCCTTTGTTCAGCCTCTCCCCGGGACCTCTGTCTTCCCGCAGTCCCTTCCCCCAGCCATCCCCAGGTCTCCTGCTCCAGGACTGATGTCTGCCCTGACCAGGACAGCACTGTCTCCTGGGAACCACTGTGACTGACCACCACCTTCGGGGTGCTGGGGCTCACATCCGCTTTCTATCATTAAGTCCTAAACATTTCTCCGATGGACATACCCTTGCCTGGCCCGCCCATCTCCTGCTTCTCAGAGCGCCCTCGGTCCTTGGCCGACAAGCCATCTCCCTCTTCCCCGACTGAGGTCTCCATCCTGCCGTGGGCAGCCCTGCCTTCCTCAGGGGTGCCTCCGCACTAGCCATGGCCCCCGCTGCTCCCTCTGACTGCAGTGCCCCTCCCTCTCCCCGCTGTCGTTCCAGCCTGAGACCCACCCTGGGAAGCCACCTCCTCACACACCTCGGCCGCTCTTGGACACTCAGGCCATCCCCCGGCTGGCAGCTTCTCCACCCTCCAGGGTGGGGCCCGGCCTGCTGCTCTGCGCTGCAGCTCTTTTCTGGGTGAGTAAATGTCTGGACTTGTTCTGTCACCAAGGACCTGAGGTGTCCCTCCAGACTGGTCGGTCCCTGTTCCCATGACCCAGTGTTCCAGCTCTCAGACGGCGGCAACAGTCCCCAGGATGTGCCATCGCCCTGTCCTGCCTGGTAAACACGGGCAGCTGCTGAGCAGCGGGTGTTCCAGTGGCATCCCTCCTCCGGCCCCGTGAATTGGTGCGTGCCCGGAACCCAGGCATTTGGAAGGTGGAGGCGGGAGCGGCGGGACTCAAGGCCATCCTTGGCTACATAAGGCCAGCCTGGGCTACAGGAGACCTGGTACCAAAAGCAAACAACCACCACCAGCCTTTGCCAGGCACACCACACTCCAGCACGGGACACCCAGCATGGCACACGCCATCTTTATCAAGCCACGGGATCTTTAGGAAGCCAGCGTGAAGTACACTTGAGTCCGCACAGAGGTGAGGCCTGGAGAGCAGAAATATGCAGCCTTTCCCACCAGCGTCTCCCTGCAGGCCCGGCCAACCTGGTACCCAGTCTGCGTACTGGACTCTGCCCCAGAGTCTACCTGGGCTCCTATTGGGTTTTCAACAGTCGCATCCCTAAGACCCATGGGGATCAAGATGGCTGTAGCTGCTCCAGCCATCTCCACCTGCTCCAACAAACCTAGGTGTCCAAACTGCAGGACCAGGGGTACGGAACCATCAGGTTGAGGATCTGCCCAGGAGGCTGCGGTGCTGTCAGCACTCAGATGCCTGGATGGTGATATGTCACCTTTGGCAGGCTGAGTGTGTGTGTGTGTGTGTGTGTGTGTGTGTGTGTGCGCGCGCGTGCATGTATAGGACAGGACAGGTCCTGGGATAGGGAGAGAGGTGCCGGGGTATCTACATACACCCCTGCATCTGTGCCGCCATCATTTAGTGGGAACAGCCGAGAGTTGGTTGCTCTGGCCCTCTATCCCGCCCATGCCCCCTGAGGGGAGACTGTAATCCCTTCTTCGGCTGAGGAATCGGGCAGAGACCACTTCACCCATCCGGACAGTGGCGGACACAGGCTCCGAATTCTACCTCTCAAGCCCTCTCTTACTGTCATAACCTCAGAGTCATAGGGGTGAGTACAGCCTCAACTGGGTATGGGGGCTCATTTCTGTAATCCCAGAACTTGGGAGGCTGGTGCAGGAGGATTGCCATGAGTTCAAGGCCAACGAAACCCAAACCAGTAAAACCCAACCAGGCAGCCACCGCCACCCAGCACCCCAATATCAGACGACCAGTAATGAGTGTCCCGGCTTCACGTAGCCACCTCTGGCCTGGAAGGGCTGTGGGCAGAGAGCCCGGCACCCATGCTGCCTGTGGCTGCAGAGGGAACTGAATCTTGCCAGTAATACTGCGTGACAATGTGCTTCCTTCGGGGCTCACTGCGGGGTAAAGCACCTCTGACTGAGGGTGCCACAGACCACCTGGGTGTTGACCTCTATGCAAACAGCTCTCAGGAGAGCAGTCCACGGAAGAACCAGTCAGCCGGCGTCCCTGAGGACCCGACTGCGTAATAGCCGGCCACATCGCCACGTTGTCCCTTGGCTCTTAAGCATGCCATGAGGAGTGTTTGTGAGTCCTCTGTGGTGGCCAAACGCCAAGACCATCTGTCGCTAGGATTCCTTCTGTGGGTTGTGGGGTTAATCGATCTTCATCCCCCGGCCTAAGCCTTAGGTCCCAGGGATAAACTGAGGCAGGAACCTGCTAGTTTACCCTGGTGGACCAGTGACTGGGCTTTCTTACGGAGTGTAGTTGAAGGGTTACTTACAGGGTGTGGATGCTTTTACCCAGCAGGCACGGGGGCTGTCTCACAGAGCCCCTTCTCCACAGCTCCCTGACGCCATGTGCCACGTACCACACAACTGTGGGAGGAACCCACTGGGCACTCAGGTGTGGGCTCCTCGCCCTCCACGAAGGCTGTTAAGGGTCAGCAGGCCCAGCTCGATTAGCAAGGGGGCACGGCTGAACGCCCCAAGATGGCGGCTGCTTGGTTCAGAACACCATCAGAGGCAGAGGCCAGCCCCAGAGCCTCACCTCTTCATGCGGCTGATCCCTCAGAACGCTTTTTTTCCCCTCTTATGTGTTTAAGACTGTGCTTGTGTGTGGGATGGGAGGTGCCGTGTGCATGTGGGTGAGGGTGGCGGGGAGACCAGAGGACAGGCGCAGGAGTCCTTCTTCCTCAGGGGCCACCAACACTGTGCTTTGAGAAAGGCTCTCCCGAGCCTGGACATCATGAAGTAGGCCGGGCTGGCTGGGCAGTGGGCCGGGGAGCTTGCCTGTCTCCACCTCCCCAGAGTTGCGAGTACAAGTGTGTGCCACCATTTATTTTCAGGGCCCTGGAGGCTCGGTATTGAACTTGGTCATTATCGCCGAGTAGTTACCAACTAGTGGATCTTGCCAGCCTCTCCCCCACATGGCTTGGGTTTGTGGGGCTCCAGGAGCCTTAGTCTCCTGAGCTCAGGCCGGGCCTCCTCCATGCTGAGGCTCACCACCACTTTCGGCTGTTTTTGGTTCCTCTTTCCAGAGTCCAGGGCTGCCCCAAAGGCTGCCATCCCTCGGGCCATACAGGAAGTAGGGCCTGCCCCAGGAAGTAGGGCCTGCCCCAGGGTGTCTTCTCCCCTTGATTTTTAAACAGCTTTGTTGGCTAGCAGCCCGAGCAGGGCTCTGTAGAAAGTCCCAGAATATCAGAGCTGCGGGGCCCGGAGGCCACCTGCTTCGGTCCTTTCATTTCACAGGGGACGACAGACAAAGGGACACCGTTGGAAGAAGGGACACGCTGGCCTTCTTGGTGGCCACAGGGAGACCTGAACTTGTCCCAAGTCCCACCCACAGCCAGCCTTTCACCGACTGGAGGGGCAGACTGTGCATGCAGACTCTCCAGGTACAAATCCCTGGCTCTGACCCCCACTGACCGTGAGGCCCCCCCACGGACAGGTACCTCACCCTCACTGAGCCCCCGTTTCTGATCTTCAAAGCAGGGATGGTTTTTCTTGGGAATATTATGACATGCCAACGAAAGTAAAGAACATTTGCTGCAGGCTGATATGGGACCCCCACACGGTGCGGGCTGACACCGCACCCCCACACTTTACCTATGTTTACCGTGATTAGAAGTGTTCATCCCTTAGGCAAGTTGGAAGCAGTGGGAATATGGCGGTCACACATTCCAACCCTGTATTCAGTTCATGAATGGCACGTTTGGTCACAGCTGGGGTTACCTCTCAAATACAAGCCATCTGAAGAGCAGTGGGACAGACTGACCTACTTACCCTGGGGAATGGGGTGCAGGCTTCCCAGGAGCTGCAGCATATAGGCAGTGGGGCCTTGCAGTATGTGTAGGAGTCCCCAGACAAGCACTTGGGAGGCAGAGGCAGGCGGATCGCTCTGATTCAGGGCCAGCCTGGTCTACAGAGTGAGTTCTAGGGCTACACAGAGAAACCCTGTCTTGAAAAACCAAACCAACCAAACCAGAAGTGCGTGGGGGTGGGAACGCAGCTCAGCTGAGAGAGAGTCCTCCTCCACCTCCTCCTGTGGACAAAACACTGAGGTCAATTCTCGGCACCACACAAACCGGCACGGCGACACTACTGGCTTGACCGCGCAGCCAGTTGGAAGCCAGCCTGTGATACATATGGCCCTGCTTCCAATATGTGTATAGGGCCGGCAGGACAGCTCAGAAGGTAAAGGCACTTGCCACCAAGCCTCACGCCCTAGGTTTGGCTTCCAAGTGCCCCGTGGTGGAAGAACAGAGTCCTGAAAGCCATCCTCTGACTGACCTCTGTGCACTGTAGCATGCACTGCATATAGGTAGTGTGTGTGTGTGTGTGTGAGAGAGAGAGAGAGAGAGAGAGAGAGAGAGAGAGAGAGGGAGGGAGGGAGAGAGAGAAAGAAAGAAAAGGAAGGAAGGAAGGAAGGAAGAAAGAAAAGAAAGAAAGAAAGAAAGAAAGAAAGAAAGAAAGAAAGAAAAAAGAGAGAGAGAAAGAAAGAGAGATAGAATCAAGTAGCGGGAACAGCAAGTCAGTCAGTACCCATAAAACCAGAGAGTCCTAGAAGAGCAAGTTATTTCTGGAAGACCACGGGGTGGCTGTGGGGTGTGTGGGATGCCCCCCTCCTCCCTCCTGGGGTGCCCATATTTCAGCGGTAAAGCCAGGACCACAGTGTCTTTGAGAACAACACGTTACAGTTCCCAAGGACGGCTCATTAGACTGATGAGGAGACCCAGGGGGACCCCCAGAGGTTCCCAGCCAGCCAGTGTTCACCCCTATCTGCCCACCCTCTCAGTGTGTGGCCAGAGCAGGGGCAGGGGCTTCCTGGGGTACTCTGCCGTGGGGAGGAGGGTCGGCTGGGGCTGCGGGGGAGAGGAGCAGCTGGCTGGATGGCAGCCTGGGGGCAGCTGGCCCGTTATTTATGGCGATTTCTCTGAGAGTCCTTCAGGACCGCTCAGGTAATTGAGTAAGCGAACATGAGCACATGCCCGCGATCATTTAATTGTGGCAGAAAATGAAGTCGGCTGCAGCTGGGGGCCGCCAGCCCTCGTTTCTGCTGAGCTGAGCAAGTGGGGCTGCAGTGGCCATCCATCCTTGGCCCGCCCCCGCCCCCGCCCCGCCCCGCCCCCGCCCCCAGGCAGCTCGCTGAGCCCATGCCTGGGTAAGCTGGTGGTCAGGGAATTTGTTCTTCTCAAGCCCTCATCTCTGCTCTGGGGGAGGGTGTGTATGTGTGTGTGGAGGGGGGGGGCAGTGGCTCCGTAGATAGTGAAGGAGACGAGCGGGACTCAGGAAGACAGGGGGCTGGATGGGTGCTAGCAGCTAGGGCGGGGACTCAAATCAGGTTATGTGTGACAGCATTATCATCAGACACGTTGAAGCACTTCCCTGTGCCAGGCGTTCAAGCACCTTCCACTGGTCCTCTACTACCCCGTGGGGAATGCTAGTCTATCCCATTTTGAAGGTGGGGAAATTGAGGCACAGACTCCTGACTGTTTGCTCATAGGAGGCTCTGGGGGCCCTTGAAGGGCTTCAGTGGGAAGTCAGCTGAGAGTTTTGTAATGGGAGCCCAGAGGAGCCATCCTGAGCTCTAGGGATCCCTCTGTTCTGATTCCACACTAGCTACCCACCTGCAGGCTGTCCTCCAGGATACAAGCCTAGGCTCTGTGTCTGAGGCAAAAGGAGGGCTGCCCATAGGCCGGGTCTGTCTTGGCCTCCCAAACTCTGGCCTACTTTCCAAACCTTCCGAGGAGGGACAGGCCTAGAACATGAGAAGCTTAGGAAGGGCAGCCCGGAGCTGATGGGAAGGGGCTTGGGGGTAGACCCTAACGCCATGGGACCTCAGAGGAGTTCCTGTAGCTGAGGTGACAATATAGCAAATCCAAGTGCTTTTGTCCTTGGCGGCATGGTACTGAGTCATAGGATACACAACAGAGGTAAAGTGAGGCTTGGAAGAGGAGAGTGAAGACAGCCTCCCTGGGAAGGTGTCAGTAAGCAGACATGTTTGGGAGCTGGAGGGATGTCTCAGAGATGAAGAAGAGCCCTTGCTACTCTCCCCAGGACCTCAGGGTCTTACAGGCTTGGAGACTCTGACAGGGCAAACACCCACTTCCAAGGATGACACCAGAGAGAGCCAGGATGGTGGTCAGACCTCTTGGGGTCTGTAACCCAAGAGACGAGGCCTAATGTCTGGTCAGAGAGTCCGAGGATAAACTGATGCCAGGTAGAAACTCCAAAGAAAAAGCATCCCCCACCCCCACCCCCTGGCCAAAAAAAAAAAAAAAGGCAAATTAATCCAATTTAGAGGACTACAGGTTTTTACATGGAAAAATTAAAGTGAGGACCCCACCAGAGTCATGTTTTCCATGGCAGTAAATGTGAACGCTGATCTGAGGAAATTTGAAGATATGCAGAGACAGGTGTGGGGAGCTCTCACCCAAGTTCCCGCTGTAAGAACGTTGAGGCTGGAGGTGCAGAGCAGGAATGGTCTGCAGAGATGGGACAGCGAGCAACCAATCTTCCTTCATGTTCCACTAAAGAATGTTTTATTTGATTTTTGAATTTAGTTTTCTGTCTACAGATTATACTTATAAAAGTTACCCTTCCTGGCTGGTAAATGCCTTAGTGGGTAACAACGCTCACCGCACAAGCCGATGACCCAGGTTCAACCACCCGGACCCAAGTAAAGCGGTGCAGAGGGAACTAACTCCATAGAGTTATCCTCTGGCCTTTACGCGTAACATGGCATGCACACGTGCATCGTCATGGTCAGCAGCAGCAGCGTAATGGCAGTAGTAATAATAATAAATTAAAAAATTTTAAAGTTACACTTACCACTGTGTGGTTGCAGCACACACCTTTAATCCCAGCACTCGGGAGGCAGAGGCAGGTGCCACTCCTTAGGGAGCGGTTCTGACGCTTTGATCAGCAATCTGTGTGAGAATGCTGAAAGTCCTGTTCGCCAATTGGCTCTTGATCAATCAATAAAGATGCCAGTGGCCAATGGCTGAGGGGAAGAGGCGGGACTTCCGGGTTCCCGCTGGCTAGGAGATCAGAAAATGGAGATACTTGGAGAGAGGTGGGACAGACTTCCGAGCTACAAGGGAGATCTTCCAAAATAGAGGCAGAAAGGGAGAGCAGCAACTGAGCAACTAAGCTGAGGGCATATTTAGAGGTGTTAGCCAGGAGTCCCGGAGGGAAGTGCCCAGCCTTCTCAGGAAAAAATAATCACAAAGGGAAGAAAAAGTCACACTTACTATTCGTGGCGATGGAATGAGAATGGTCCCCAGAGGTGTCAAAGGCCCATTCCCAGCTAGCTCGCTCTCTGCCTTACTTCAGATAAAGATGTGAACTCTCCACTGTTCCTGCCACCTTGTCTTTGCTCCACGGTGGCGGACTCACCCTCTGAAGCTGTGAGCCCCGAAATAAACTCTTCTACACCTTGCCTCAGTCACGGTGCCTTATCCAGGCAACAGAAAAGTAACAAGGACGCCGTTCTCTTTATCCATCCATCCCATTCATTGGGGATCGATTGGTCTGGGCTATTTAGAGGGGGGCCACGTGTGGCTCAGGCTGCCTGGAACTCTGTGGCTAAGGCTGAGGTGGCTGGCGGCTCCCAGTGGTACAACAGTGGCATTATATTTTGGGAGTAACCAACCACCTCCTGATTGGATTCACGCCCGCTCCACAAGGCAGAACTCTGCAAGACTGATAACTGGGCCAAGAACCAGCGGCTGGCTAGGGAGAGGTCCTAGGAGAGAACTTACTACTTTATTGTGCTAAACAGACATAGCGTTAAATTGTTCCCTAGATACCTCCCTTTATGTCCCCAGAACAGTGTTATTCAATGTTTATCTGCAGAGCTTTCTGGAGTAGATGTTGATTGACAGCTCGTTATGGTGCAAAGAATCCAAGAGTGCTCAGCCCTAAACAGAACGTCCTCATCAGGTCCCCTTCCCTCAAAGCTCAAGGATCGCTGTGGAAGCGCAGGGGACAGGAGGACTCTGAGCGGTAGAGGTGATGCAGGAGTCTCTGAGTATGACAGGTGACTGTCGAGGATCATTCTAGCACCGGTAGGAAGACGCTCACCCATACTGCTGCAGGGCAGGAGAGAACTGGTTTTCTTCAGGCATGGCCCCCGAGAGGCCTTCCATAGTCCAGTGGCTGGCTCTCCATCCACACGCATACCCACAGCAGTGAGTGGACTCAGGTGAGGGGAAGCGGGAAGAGAGAGTTGGAGGGGGGGGGCGGGGAGTTAGGATGGATTCACCAAAACATGTCATATTTATGTCTAAAAGTTCTCAATTTTTTTTTAAAGGAAGAGATGAGAAAAGGGTGGAAAAGACCCCAAAGTAGGTTGGCCCATAGGCAGGTCCCACTCCCAGGAGATCCTCCCTGGCTCCATCCCACCCTGAGGAGACCCACAGAGGTGCCGGGGACCAGGTGGGTGTGGCTGGTGGAGCGTACTGTGGATGGGGACCCGGAGCAGGCTCGCCAGAGCTCTAAAGGCATGTTAAACAGAGAAACCAGTGCTGCTAATGGGGCTGATGCGGTAATGGCTCTGTCCCAGCCACCCAGCAGCTTCCCACAGACTCTCCAGGAGCACCGGAAACCGCCTCGAAGTCAAAGCCTGCGTGTGGGTTGTGGCTCCTGGCAATGCCCTGGAGAAGCGCTGGGAGGGGCCAGAGGCCGTGGCACCCGCCTTCCCCTTGGGTCCCCTTGGGCCCAGAGTCTTCAGTCTGCCAGATCTCACGGCACGTGCTACCTCATGCTAGTGAGGATGCGGGGTCCTGTGTGTAGTGTCTCACGCACATGTGCACATGCTGACACACAGTAGGGTGGTGGTGTGCGAGCGAGGCTGCCTGTTGGCTCCTGCAGGCCCCCAGCGGGACGGTGGAGGCCTCCGAGTTGCCCCTTCTGTAGGGGGGCCCTGAGCAAAGCCTCATTGCCTCAGAATAAACCCCGCTGTGGATGACCGCGCCCTCCTGGGCGCTCCTTTTCTGTGACAGACGAGGCTCTTGTGGACTCTTACCAAACAAAACAAAAACAATAGCAAACGAACAAACAAAAACCCACCAGTTGAGGTGTTGAGGCACAGGCGTGGAAAGTTCAAGGTCAGCGTGGGCTACACCAGGGGGACTGTCTCAAAAACAGAAACACCAAAACCCAACACAACCAACCCACTAAACAAACCAATCCAACGCCAACAAACCTCAAGGGGCTGGAAAGGCGGCTTGTCTTTTTTGTTGTTGTTAGAGACAGGGTTTCTCTGTGTAGCCCTGGCTGTCCCGGAACTCATTCTGTAGACCAGGTTGGCCTCGAACTCAGAAATCCGCCTGCCTCTGCCTCCCAAGTGCTAGGATCACAGGCGTGCGCCACCCCCGCCCGGCTGCCACTTGATACTCTTGAGGGTAACTAGGTGGTGACTCAGGTACTTGTAAATTCAGTCCCGGGGAATCCCGTGCCCCCGCTGGCGTCTGTGGGCACCGGGCACACACGTGGCACACAGACACATGCCCACAACACAAATAAACCGGGCAAAGGTTACGGGAAAAGAAGGCGTTTGTAAGGGGGGATTTCAGGCCTCTTCCTGTTACGACAGGTTCCATTGGGCTTTGGCAGGTTTGGGCGCAGAACAGTGTCTGTGTCCCTAGAGCCACAATTGAACCATTTTACCCCCACCCCTACACACACACACACACAGGCACAGGCACACATGCACACGCACGCACACACACACACACACACACACACGCACGCACTCGTGCGCGCGAGCGCACACACACACACACACACACACACACACGCACGCACTCGTGCGCACGCACACACACACCACACACGCACGCGCACACACACAAGGCACACTGCTGGCTCTCTCTCCCCTTGTGTTGCCCGAGCGAGCCTTCCTGGGGTGGAGCTGAAAGTCAGACTTGCTTCCTGAGGCCCACCTCTTGAGGACAGGCGCCCCCACTGCTGCTCTGCCCCTTGGGCCCACCCCCTGTGCTTCTGCTTGTCTCGGGGCACACTCCCAAGAGGACATGGGTGGGTGACAGGGGCCAGAAGTGACTACAGTCTCCTGAGGAAGGGACTGGCTCAGGTGTCATCCTAGGCCGTCAGCATCATCGGTCTGCCTGGGCTCAGCTCCAGGCCTTTTGGGAGGGAAGCCCTGAGGGTCAGTGAGGAGAACAGCCGCCTCCATCCTCAGCCCGGCCTGTTGTTTCTGTCCGTCTGGGCAGGGGCCTGAGAGGGGAATGTTGCTGTGCTGGGCCGTGGGCCCGACCAGCCACAGTGGAGCAACGGGAAAGGGTCCAAGGCCTTACCCTTGGGCCAAGAGAACTAGTCAGTGGGTCCCGTCTCAGCCACCAGAATGGCTGTTTGGGGGCCCTGGAATTTTTTTTCCCAGAAGCCGACACCCCTCCTTGCCCACCCCTCTTCTGCCCACCCCTCCTGCCTAGAGATACTCCCTAAGCTCCTCAGGGGACACCTCAGAGTCCGGTGACCACAGGAAGACCACGGCTGACTGACTCCCACTGGGTGCCCATCGAACCCTCGGCCCAGGGCCTGCTCTGGGGCCGCCCATTCTGAACTCCAGCTTCCCCCAAGCAAGGCAGTCAGAGTGAGCTGTTGCTCCCAGGAGAGCTGCAGCAGCCCTCTCCCTCCTGCCGAGACGCTGACCCCTGCCGGCCATCCACAGGTCCTCTCCTCCGGCCTCCCATAGGGCAGCGCGGTGCTGGCATACTTCCTGCACAGGGGCTCACTACTTTCCAACACAACCCAGTCAGGAACAACTCAGAGTAACGACACCTGCCCTGCAGGCTCAACCACATGAGTGACCGAGCAAGAGGGTCACCATGGAGATAAGGGCCAGGCTGTGTGGCCCAGTCATCGTTTGGGGCGCCATGTCACTTTGAAGTATAGTGTGGCCTGAAACTTACTGAGTCCCAGGCTGGCTTTGAACTCGTGTCCCTCTGCTCAGCCTCCCGAGTGCTGAGAGTGCAGTGTGTGCCTCCGTAACCAGCTCACTCCATTGTGAGATGGTCACTGGCAACCTTCCCATTCTACAGACAGGAAGCATGAGGTCTGGAAATGTGTCACCCGAGGCCACGTAGTTAGGAAGCCAGAGAGAGTCACAGTAGCTGGGATAGCGATCAGAGTCCCTGACCCTGCCACCTGTGCTGGGGACAGCATGCCATAACGTCACACTGGCCTCATGTCCCTGCAGGCTGGGTCTCCCCTCCCACCAGGACCCGGATCTCCGTAGACGCACGTCTTTGCCTCACTGCTCCGGCGCCTTCCTCCTCTCCCCCAGGAGGCCTGAGGACAGTCATCCATGGACCAGGGGCTGCCACTCCTTTCTGGTCTTATAAAGGGAGGATGGGGTGGGCGGGGAGCACTGAGCCATGCGGGCCACGTAGGCGGGTCCAAGCAGTCCTGTGTACCAGCTTTGGCCAGGACCCAAACCTCCACTCAGAGCCTGGCACAGGCCAGGGAAATAAATGACTTTCTCCTATTGAGCCTCTGCCTGCCTTGCCCAGTGGACGCCTGGTTCCTCGGGGTCCCAGCAGGGATGAGGGGGAGAGAGCTGCAGCCCGAGAGAGGGCCTTTCACCACCTTCTGAGAGCTGCAGGGCTTCCCCTCTCTGCCTACAGAGGCTGAGAGCAAATAAATAAGACGAAATAAACACGTTTGTCCCTGTTAGTTCCATCCCGTTAGATGTACCCCACCGCTCCGGCCTGTCAACTCCTCTTCAGGTCCCAGCTCTATCATCCGGCGGATTGGCCACCCCACCCCCAGCCCGCTCTGTGGCATCTGCAAATTTGATAAAGTACGTGAAGCACGTTTGTCTCCAAGGAAGCCCTCCTCCCTCCTGAAGCATGGCCTGTGTGTGCGTGCGTGTGCACACACACACACATACGCACGCATGCACACAGGCATGCACACGCGCACACACACGCGCACAGGCATGCACGCGCGCGCACACACACACGCACACGCACACACACACACACACACACACACACGGGCACTCGCGTGCGTGTGCGCACACACACACACACACGCACGCACATGCATACACGCACACGCACACACACGCACGCACACTCTCACCCTTCCCTCTTGCCAGCTGGGCTCATCTCTTTTATTCAGTTACCATGAGGAGCCCATCGGGGATCCAGGGCGCCTGCACCCATGGAGGCGGGGCCCTTAGAACTGTGTGCACATATGGGCCCGTGGGGGCACGGAATGCTTGAGGCCAGAGCTGGCTGTCTCTGCTGTGTCCTGCTGTCTAAACGTGGGCCCAAACCGACCAGCCGCCCTATGTCTTAGCTTTGCTGGGACTGTACCCACACCCACACCCACACCCATGCCCACGCCCACGACTAGGGAGGTCTGTGGTGGTGGCGGTGGTGGTCGGCAGAACTACACAGGTGACACAGCCTTCCTGCCTACGTCTGGAGTGAGTGGCCCGGGACGCTCCAGCTGCTGCCCTCACTGCAGAGCTTGCCGGAGAGCACCACGGCTCTGCAGAAGAGAAAAGAAAAAAACCGAGCATCCTGTAGAGGCCAGAGATGGCGTCCGATCCCTGGGAGCTGAGCTTCTGAGTGACTGTGAGCCCCCCAGCGTGGGCGCCGGGAACCAGGCTGAGGTCTCCGCAAGCCCCCAAGTAGACAGTCACCATCTTCTTCTCTTTGTTTCATAGACATTTTCTTTTTGTTTTTTTGAAACAGGGTTTCTCTGGCTGTCCTGAAACTCACTCTCAAGACCAGGCTGGCCTCGAACTCAGAAATCCACCTGCCTCTGTCTCCCAAGTGCTGGGATTAAAGGTGTGTGCCACCACTTCCCTGGCAAACATTTTATTTTTAATTGTGTGTGTGTGTGTGTCTGTCGTCTGTGTGGTTCTGTGCACATGAGTGTGAGTACACATGGAAGCCAGCAGAGGGCGCTGGGTTTCCCCTGGAGCTGGAGGTACAGGTGGTTTCGAGCTGCCTGATTGGAGGAACTGAACTCAGGCCCTCTGCAGGATCAGTACGCGTTGTTAACCAGCCATTGAGCCATCTTTCCATCTGGACAGACCTGCTTGGTTCTTCTCATCCACCCTGCAGCCTCCAGACACCGCACGCTGCCGGCAGGTACCTTTACCTTGCCTCAGGTATGTTTGAACTGGGGCGTTTTAGTCCTCCCTTCAAGGAGACTGGCAATATTGCCTGCACGGTCAGAATGAGCTAGCTCAGGCTATGGTATCAAACATTCCATGCCCCCACGGGCCCATATGTGCGCACGATTCCTAAGGCGCCCTGGGTCCCCGATGGGCTCCTCATGGTAACTGAATGAGAGCGATGAGCCCAGCTGGGAAGAGGGACGGGTGCCCACCTGCTGGGACAAGCGGCTTCTGCAGACTCTGCCACCTGTGGGACGCTCCGCGTCAACAACGCTCTGAGACCAAAGCAAAGAAGCAAGAGCTGGTGTCTGCCTTGAAATGTCACGTGTCACTTCCAGTCCTACGTCACAGTATCATATGGCCGGGCCTAATTTCATAGAGAGAAAGGGATCCTGATTTTCTCCTGTGCCAGGATTTTGACAGAAGCCCTCAGGGTCACTCTGTGTGCCGACTCTTCCTGTCCCTTCCTGCAACCTAAGTTCCCACAACTCACAGTCCCTCAGGACGCTCATCCCCGGGGTCCCTTACAGGATGCCCCAGCCCCATGCAAGGGACACCTGTACCACGACCCCATCCAAGGGAGGCCTCGGGCTGCTCTAGAAGTGGACGCCCGGTTCACCCAGGACTGCCCGTCTCTGATCTGTCCTCAGGGCTGCCGCACTGAGCAGTTCCCGGAGACCTGACTCGTACCCAGGCCCTGGGGCCTCCCTGTCACCAGTCACCCTGCCTCAGAGGACTGGGTCTGAGCCAATGCAGGCGCCTGCCTGTGGCTTTACCTGAGCTAAGTGTCCACATGTGGCCTGTGCACCATGTGCCCACCCATCCCCCCGGAAACACGGTGGCTTGGAGAGATGAGTCCCCAGAATCCTTCCCCCAACAGGACAGGTGCACAGAGAGTTAGCGAGGCCTGAGTAAGGCCTGTTCCTGGACTCACTGTCCGTTTCCAGGTCAGCTCCCGATCTGACACTCCGATGTGGTCGCTGGAGAAATCACCAAAGGGAAGTAGGTGTTGTGGGAAATATTAAAAAGGAGAGCCGGAGTCCCTGGGAGGAGGCAGGCCTGCTCACATCACATCTCCACGCTCTGCCAGGAAGCGTGCTCCATTGCAGGTCTCCATAATCCCGGCTTGTGAGCGCCGAGACCTTCTGTGTTGTTGTCTGTGTTACTTAAGTGCTGGTATCAATGTCTTTGGTAAATATTTAATATGTCTGTCTATTCAGCTTAATTCCAACTATTTTGTACTTTAATAAATGTTCTAAACATTGAGAGAGAGAGAGAGAGAGAGACAGAGAGCGCGAGCGCGAGAGCCGACACGATCCTGCACTAGTGCCGAGCTGGTGAGGCAACCGGGCGAGCCGAGCCGCAGAGCTCACGTCCGCAGGGCTCCTGCCCGGCACGCCTCACTCAGCAGGCCCTCTGCCCGCCGCCATCGCCATCTCTCCTCTCGCTACCATGCAATGCCCCCACACCCCACAATCTACCACCTCATAACCTAATTACCTGGTAGAATCATGAGTTTTAATGCTTAATTAACCAATCAGATTTATGTATAAATAATATTACAATTTACAAGATGCCAATACAGTAATTTTAGAGCCAATTGATAAGGATAAAAGCTTTAACCCAATATATATATATTTTTTTGTTTGTTTGTTTTTGTTTTGTTTGGGGTTTTTTTTTGTTTGTTTTTTGTTTTTTGAAGACAGTCCTGGAACTCACTCTGTAGACCAGGCTGGCCTCGAACTCAGAAATCCACCTGCCTCTGCCTCCCAAGTGCTGGGATTAAAGGCGTGCGCCACCACTGCCTGGGTCAATATTTCTAACCTTGTGAACACATAGCTACTTGTGGCTCGTAAGTGCCACACAGGTCCACGTCCGAAGCCATCTTGATTCTCCTCCTTTCGCCCCCTGCGACCTCTCTGTCTCCCCGACTCCTAGCTTCGCCTCCCTTTTCCTGTCCAATCCCAGGCCTTCCACTGCCCTAATGTGATTGGACAGGGAAAATCCTAAGACAAGTAGGTGGATGGAGGTCTTGCAAGACGGGGGGGTCATATTCCACCTCTGTGGGTGACTGTCCTCTGGGCCAAGCAACTGCCTGACGGGGGTGGGGGGGGGCGCGGGTTCAGCTGGTCCCTTTCCCAAGAGGGCTTGTTGGCCATGACACCGCCTCCATTGGAGGGGTGAAGAGAGTAAAGAGCTCCTAGGCTGAGCACCCAGCCCATTCCTACCACCTGCTGTACACGGTGGGGGCCCCTGGCTGCACACAGCCTACCACCTGCTGTATACAGTGGCGCTCCTAGCTGCACACGGCTGCAGAGAAGAGCTAGAGTATGCATGCCAAGGAAGATTAGAGGAGGAGGCTCTATCTGTGCAGCTATGGGGGAGTCCTGGTCCCTGCTGGGTGAAGGCTTTCTGGGTGCAGTCTGTGGGGGAGGGGGTAGGAACACCCACGCCCTTGTAAATAACCCTTTGCGGGCGCACTGTAGGGAAGCCAGATAAACAAATCTGTTTCCCAATTAGGTTCTCTAGAGTAGCAGAACTTACGGGATGAATCTCTGTCTAAAGGGGATTTATTAGGATGACTTACAGGCTGTGGTCCAGCTAATCCAACAATGGCTGTCTGTGAACGGAAGATTCAAGGACCCAGTCGTTGCTCCGTCCACGCGGCTGGACGTCTCAGCCGGTCTTCAGTCTACGCGGGAATCCTGAAGAAGCAGGCGCCAAGGCCAGCGAGAGACTGGGCTCGCTAGCAAGGCGAGAGCAAGCGGGCAGAGAGCAAAAGCTCCCTTCTGTGTTCTCCCGGGGGGGGGGGGGGCTTCCAGCAGGAGGCGTGGCCCAGGTTGGAGGCGTGGCCCAGGTTGGAGGTGTGCCTTCCTGCCTCGAAGATCTGGATCAGAAGCCAAGCTTTCCCACTTCAAATTAAGCAAAAATACCTCACAGGTGTGTCCCATTTGGGGGTTTGTTAGTTTCAGATGTAGTCAAGTTGGCAACCAAGAGTACCTATCACTTTGATGGAATCCTGTCTTGGTTTGTCACTGGACCTTAGGAGATGGAGTGGCTGTTTGTGACATCTGCTGGGAAGGTGTTTTAGCCACATCTTGCAAGATAAATGCTTTCTTTCTCCCTTCCTTCCTTCCTTCCTTCCTTCCTTCCTTCCTTCCTTCCTTTCTTTCTTTCTTTCTTTCTTTCTTTCTTTCTTCTTTTCTTGAAACAATGTCTCATACAGCTCAGGTTGAGCTCAAACTCTCAAGTCAAGGCAGACCTTGGCCTTCTGATCTTCTCTCTCCACCTCCTCACTGGGGTAGCCACACACCTGCAGCGCTCTGGCTGGTCACGTGGCGCTCAGGAGTGGGCCGACTGCGCTCATCCCCAGTGGTCTTCAATTACTTCAAATTGAAATGTTGTAACAAACACGGGCCCTGAGGGGCTTAAGAAGATCATCTCCAGGTGGCTCCATTCCCCACCCAGCCTTCAGGGTTGGCTCACCTGTTCACACAGAAAGAAGCTTGCACGTTCCTGTGTGTTAGCTGGGACCCCTGGGCTCACGGGACAGATGGCGGGTCTCTGCCATCAGCTCTGTCCCAGAAGGCCAATGCTGCCTTTCTGTAGGGCTCAGACTCATGAGCAAAGCACTAAAGACACGGGCCTCTTAGGGCTTTAGATGGGCACCAGCCAGTGTCCTTCTGGCCATATCACATCATCAAAGCAGTCCCGGGGAAGCTCAGAGCCCAGGTTCAAGGCAGAGGCCTCCACCACAGAGGAGCAGAAGAGCAGGCGTGGCCAAGAGTAAGGGCTTCATGGGCACTTCCAAGACAGCCATGGGGTTGGCCCGGCCTCCTCCCCTTGGGATGAGGAGATGGGGTTGGCAAAGGGCAGAGGGTCAGCCCCACAAAGGGGCTCAGAGGAGCAGAGAGGCCCATTGCCAAGGCTGTGGGCTCCTGGGCGGGGCTCCTCGCCAGGCTGGTTCCAACGCCAGCTCTGTTTGCACATGCTAGTATTTGCAATCAGAAAGTTCAGCGGTCCTTCCAGTGTGCTTAAATTAGTCCCCATGAAAACCAAATCATTTCATTTACGGAGAAGGGCTTAATTGCCAGGGGAACGAGGCAAAGGGAATTCTGTTGCCTGTTTTCACTGAAGAAAATTACCGTACTTTCCCCTGTCTCCTTACGAGACAGAAGCAGCCGGAAGCCGAGCTGCTGTCACCGGCGAAGCAGCTCCCGGTCTTGCCCCTCAACGTCCGTCTGTCATTCTGCACTTTCCGGTCCTCTCTCCTTACTGGAGACTGGGATTGTTCATTTTCCCAGCCTGGGCAACCTCAGTGGCCAGCGCTCTCCTGAGGTAGGACAGGCTGGTCATGCTTGGCGAGCTGTGCACGCTGTGAGGAGAGGGCCCTACCCACATTCCCTGTAAAAAGCAGTGACACACCCGCCCCTGACCGCAGACGACCCGGCCGGGTCTCGCAGGCAGTAGATATTTTCTCCTTCGTAGGTCAGGATGCACCGGACCCTCTAGTCAGGCAGACAGCAAGAGCAGTTCCTCTGCCAGGCAGTGCTAACATCTCAGCAGGGAAGAGGGAAGGACCTAATCCCTCAGGTTAAAAAGAAAAACAGAAAACAAAATCAAGTCAGTCTGAACAGAAGCTGAAGGATTAAGGCCTTGGAGGCAGAGCCCCGCTCTTCTTCTGGGATGGAGGTTTCTGTTTATTGACTGAATATTTATAGTGTACCAGACGTGGGCACACTTCAGGGGAAAGGATCAAAGACACACACGACCACGAGAAGCTGAGACTGGGGCAGTGATGGCCAGATGACACTAAGTAGCAGGCCAGGGGCTGGAGAGATGGCTCAGCGGTCAAGAGCACAGACTGCTCCTGCGGAGGACTTGGGTTCAGGTCCTGGTTCCAGGCTGTGCACCGCCACCTGTCCCCATATTCACAAGCAAATGTCCACACAATTAAATACTTTAAGAATGATTTAGCGTCGGGTGTGGTGTCGCACGCCTGTAATCCCAGCACTTGGGAGGCAGAGGCAGGCGGATTTCTGAGTTCGAGGCCAGCCTGGTCTACAGAGTGAGTTCCAGGACAGCCGGAACTACACAGAGAAACCCTGTCTCGAAAAAAACAAAAAACAAAAAACAAAACAAAACAAACAAAAAAAGAAGAATGATTTAAAAAAAAATGTACTGAGCCAGAAGTTACAGCACGGGAGAAGGAGGGGTGAACCCGGAAGATGAGAGAGAGGCTTGGGGGATGAGGGGGAACGAGCCTGAAGGAGGCAAGTGGGACCCACGGGGGTCTGGGGCGCACAGAGCACTGAGCAGGGACTGCGGAGAGCCACAGGCAGAGGTTGGCTGTTGGGGTCCAGGGCGTATAGAGGAGAGGCTGCTCAGAATCTCCAGCAGGGCACAGCAGGGCGCAGCTGTCCTGTGGATGCTGGCCCCATGCGTTCCCTGTCTGGGCAAACATGAGCAGGGTAGCACCATGTCCATCCAGATGTCTGCCTCTGCTGTCCCTCGTGCGTCCTAGGAAACCCTCTGCAGGGGACACAGTTGAAGACGCTGCCTGATGTCCCAAGGGGAACTTTCTGGGACAATCCGGTGACATAGCCACTCTCCTGTCCCGTCTGTCTGGGAGAGGAAGGATAATGGATTTGAGTCTCCGCGTGTGCCTCCGCATGGGGATTTTTTGAGCTCAAAGTCAATGGTGCATTAATTAAGGGGAACAGCTGCTACCCGAGCCCTGCGATGGATGAGTGACGGGTGGCTGTTTACCTTCGGCGTAGCCGGAAGCCTCTGGAAGGCAGCTCAGAGCGCCTGGGTGCGTGTCCAGGCTGGGATGTGTGGGGCACAATTTCTCTCACTTTCCTGCTGCTTCTTTAGTGGCACACACGCAGCCCAAGGGAGCGGTTTATCACTAGGGATAGACAGGTCGGCAGTCCGGGAACACTTTGGGACTGAGCGGTAGAACCGGCCAGTCTTTGGGACCCTGCAAAGAGGAGGTGAGTGCCTGTAGCTTGTTGCACGGTTTCCGGAGAGCGCCCCAACCCCGCCCACCAGCCATCGGCAACAGCCGGGCCCAGAGGCAGGAGCTCGCCTCCTTCAAGGCTTTCCCAGCTCTGAGCGCCCTCCCTCGGCCCCGGGAGCCTTGGACCGGGGGGCTGCGGGCAGGGCAACATGGGCCTGGAGCTCTCGCCCACAGCGTAGAGTCCCCACAGCTAGCTACCCTGCAGCTCAAATGGCCTTAAGCAGCTTACCTGAAGCCCACTGCCAGGGCAGCCCGGCCCTCACTACTCACCACTGCTTTGAGGAGACAGGAAGCACCACAAACAAAACCACGCCATTCTCAATAAATATTTTATTTTTCCAATAGTTCCACCCCCGATACAAAAGCTGTCTTCTGGCTGGAGCCTGGTCATGAGAACAGGCCTCACCAAGGGCGCCCGCTCAGTCCCTGGTCCGATGACCACCCAGACACAAGGCAATGAGCGGATTGCTAGATGGAGACCACACTTTATTAAGACAGAGAACAGCAATAGGTCCGACAGGGGGTGTCCGTGTCTTCGGGAGGCAGCTGTGCTTCAGCCCTAGGGGCTATCCTCCTGCTGCTGTGGATGAGGCTCGCCAGGAGAGTTGCTGGAGTCTCCCTCTCAGCTAACGGCCCCCACTGCGTGTTTTTGGAGCAGGTCCTCCGGAGCCGAGGGCTAAGGGCCCCACTGCACCGTGTGGCCTGCAGAGGGCAGTGTGCAGCCGCTATGGCGCACCCTGCCTGTGCGGCTAACCAGCCAGGTCTGCTCTCAGCAGGGGAGGGGGCTGGCAGGAGGCCGAGCGCCACCCGGGCTCAGGCTGCACGTCTGACCAGTGGGAAGCGCTGAGACTGGACCCTCTGCGCCTTCCAGACCCCAGCCACCTCTGTTCTGTCCCCTACAGCTGCTCCTAAGTTCTAACGTCGTCCCCTTCTGGACAGAGGCCCATGCGGGATGGGACGGGTTCTCCCCATCACCCGGAAGCTCCCTGGAAACAGTGCAAAGGTTCACAGGCCAAGCTCTCCGCAGGTCCCTGCCGCCCCAGCCCACCACCCAGCCCGCCTCCCAGGAGAGGGGCTTCGGGACACCGGCTGCTGTCTAGCTGTGTGCAGGATCTCCAGGACTCCAGCCACCGCCCGTCTGTCTATCTGGGGAGAACAAACCATTCTCTCTCCTTCCTGTCAGTAATACTGACACAGAGGAGGGGCTCGCCCGTTCTCCTGGCCACCCTAAGTAAGCCCACATGTCCCGGAATGGAGACCAGCAGGGCAATCAAGGCAGGCGTGAATGAGCACCGAAGGTCTGTGTCCTCGCCCCGGCTGGGTGGCCGGGCCAGGCTGGCTGATAGGCCCTGTCCTATCGCTCCGAGTCAGAGAAAGAGGAAGGCTTAGTCCATCTCCACACCAGCATGTCCTCCCCAGCCACTCGGTGGGACTCCGTCTGGATCCGAGACTCATTGGAAGCCAGGAATTCCACAGCGCGGTCCCACACTCGCTTCATGCGCCGCCTGGAAGGAGAGGGAGAGCTGAGCAGGAGTGGGCGGGCACATCTACCACGCCCACAGGGTGGGGCGGTTCTAAGCTCTGCCGCACTTAGCCAGAGTGGGCATGCTGTTAGGACCACCATGGCGGTAGGGCACAGCCGGGCACTGGGGATCTCCTCGCCTCCTGTGCTCCTCATGCCTTAGTGCGGCTACGGGGCGGCCGGGGGCGGGCACCCAGGACCACGAGGGACTGTGCTTAGCTCAGATGCAGACCCGTAGCAAGAGGACATGCTGGAGTGAGGGAAGATGGGGCAGCCGCCCCCCACATGGTCCTTAAGTATTTTTGTTGGGAAGGGGACCCCCAGAACAGTGATTGGCTCCGGCTGACTCCTAAACATGTCTCCTTTCCCACAAGCGTCACCTGCTCCTGTCCCCACAATGCTGTAATCTGTATCCTCTGATTACCTGACATGCTACAGACTCAAAGAGCTTAGAGGACAGGGTGCCAGCCTCAGGACAGGTCCTGAGGCGGCGGGAACCTCATGGGCAGGAGGGCCTGGCCCGGCAGACAGGGCTCAGGAGATGGCCAGAGCTGTGGGGCGGGCTCAGACCCACTACAGGTCAGCTCCGCACAGCTGTACCAGCCTGTGAGGCCTAGGTGACATGGCTGCAGACAGGGTTCCCATGGGGAAATGTGTGTCGTATCAGGAGTCAAAGGGCCAACAGCCCTGTCTGTGCTCGTGTGCCTGGAACTAGTGTGCCAAACTTGAAGGCCACCTCTCAGCACCTATCCCCGGGAACCTGCCACTGCCCATGTCACATGGATTCCTTTGCTCCCTTCCCCTGCTCTAATGTGTTCCAGGGTGTGGACGCGGCCCACAGTGAGTGGTCGGCAGTCCCCTGCTGAAGTGGCTGGCGCACTGTGGCCCGAGTACCGCGCCCTTCAGCACAGACCTCTGCATGGCAGTGTAAGTCACTGTACGAGAGCGAGGCTCACACAGGCGGGCTGCACAGCCCAGCAGGGCCGGGAACCAGGCAGGAGTCTGGGCGTGGCCAATGGCTTCCTGGGAGACAGCGAGTGGAGTACGACCTGAGGACACACAGCTGAGCTCTCAGAGAAGCAGGGACCCTGTCTGCATCCTGCGGGGAGGTGGAGCCCACCCAGCCCTTGCCCAGGGCACGCATGTGGCTGGACAGCAGCCAGGATGTTTGTTCACAGAAAAATTGCTACCACAGTGGCCTTGGCCCGGGAGCAGGGCCGAGACCCCGGCACTCAGGAAGGGGGTAGGGCCCAGAGACCCCGGCACTCAGGAGGGGGGCAGGGCCCAGAGACCCCGGCAGTCAGGAGGGGGGCAGGGCCCAGAGACCCCGGCAGTCAGGAGCGAGCCCACAGGGATCGTCAGCTCAAGGCCTGCCTGGGCTACAAAATAAGAGTCTGTTTCAAGGAAACAAAGCAAACGAAACCCCAGACCTGCAAACACTCCCGTCTGACTCCCCGGCTGGGGACAGGCCGTGGCAGCCACGCCAAGTGCTACCATAGCAGTCTGTCAGTCCTTCGCTTCCCAAACCCTGGGCTTCCTCATCCATACATGGCCTCCACTGTTCTCAGGTCTGTGGGTCACGTGAGGACCAGGAGACTGTGACCTCTGAGCATCACGGGGCACGTGGCAGGGGACACACAGCCAGTGAACAGCCCAGTCTGTACTGACACCAGGGAGGACCCTGCCGGCTGCCCCATCCCCACCTCCCAGTGTCTGACTTCAGGGTCACAGTCGCAAAGTCTAAAAAGCTCCCGCCCTCTCCTTGCCAGTGACCGACTTAGAGAAAGGGATGCTGGTCTGTGGGACCGTGAGGGTGTCCCCGAAGGCGGCTGGGAGGTCTCCACCTGTCTGTCAGCGGTGACTAGGCACCAGCAGGCCGACAGCATCCATAGGGGGGTGGGGGCGGGGGTGTGTGTGGCTGCCCCAGGCGCCAAGCGAGGGACTTGACTCACGGGAGCAAGAGGCCACGCAGCTGGCCCCCGGGGACTGGGTCTCAGCCCGGCACGGTCTGCAGAGGCCTGCTGAGGGCCCGGTCCTCCTCCTGCTCTTCTGCCGCAGGGCAGAGCCTAACCAGCCGCAGCCAGTCAGTCACTCACAGGAGGCTAGGCGAAACCATCCTCCGCAGGCTGCAGATGCTGCGGTCTGGGCTGCCCCACCCTCCGCGGGCTCAGTGGTCACCCCGCCCCGCCCCGCCCCGCCCGCAGCAGGACTCACCTGCTCTGTGGGGGGATCAGACTGTCCCGCACGTGGAGGATGCCCACGTATGGGTAGCGCTCCATGTCCTGCTCCCAGTCCACATAGTGGTCCTGAACCACGTCTGCAGAGAGAGCGAAGCAGTCAGCGCCGGCCAGCCGGGTCCGGGCGCCTCCCCCGGGGACACGCACCTATGATCTTCTTCACCATCTCGTACATAGCCTGCTCTTCCTCCTCCAGCTTCCGCCATCGGTACTTCAGGAGGATCAGCAGCCCCCACAGGAAGGCCAGGCCTGGAACAGAAGGAGCGTCAGCCCCCACTGAGCGAAGACAGCTGCTGTCACCTAGGGGCCCCAGGTCTCCTACCCCAGCCCATCTCAGCCTCACGGGCAGGAGCCCGTGCTGCACAGACACGCCAAGTGTCGGCACGCTGGGATCCCGACGGCCGGCGCGGTGGGGCGGCACAATGCACGGGCAGAACACGACTGCTCCGGCCCTTGAAGGCTGCCTCTCCACGCCCAGCCTTGTCCTTTTCAGAGACACCTCAGGCTGCTGCTGGAGGGAGACGAGGCGGGCTCCTTCCCTCCGCTGGGCATCCTCCCCACCTCTCCCCATCTCTGCGGACATTTGCAGCTTTCCCGAGTAAAACTAGGCCAAGGTCCCACGGCACCTCCTGAGCGGAGCTGGCCTGTGCACTGGGACCTTGATTGGGCCACAGGGCCCACGCATCTCAGGAAGGCTGACAGGCTCCTGCCCACCCAAGGACATACACATCCCCTTATAATACGAATCCAGCCACCAAGCCCCAAGGGTAAAGACAGCCCAGGGCAGAGGCCGGCCTGTTATCTCCTGTCTGATGAGCCAGGTCCTGGTGCACAGGCAAGACAACCCCTTCCCTGTCCCTGACTGATGGGGAAGGGACAGGGCAGCCCAGCAGCGGCCGTGAGGACTTACACCAGAAGAAGATGAGCACATGGGTGACCGCGGTGAGCAGGGCACGGCTGAGGCGGCAGCCGACGCCCATCCGGGGCCGGGCGGACTCAAGGCAGGCCACTTTGTCCACCGTGGTCACCAGCTCAGATGGGTCTTCCCCTTTCAGCCTGAAACAGGACGAGGCTGTAAACATACTGCGGCGGGAGCCCCACTCCGCCAGCAGGCGAGGGCGCAGGGGGAGGGGAGGCCTCCACTGCGGAGAGCAGCCCGCAGTCCTGCCTGTGCTCTTGCTCGCAATTTCCCACACTGGCTGCTTAGAAAGAAGGAAGCTTTAAAGATGGCAGTGAGCTTGAACCCCTGCCGCTGAAGTGGCGTCCCCCTCTGCCGGGTCTTTGACAGCCTCTCTCAGCATGCAGAAGATTAAGCTGTAAATTGGATTCCCACCTCCTAGCATAGAGGAATGGAAATGTTTACTGAGTCCCTGGTTTTGCGAGAGCGAGTGGCGAGGACTGACAGCCAGAGCCAGGGAGGCAGGCTGCACCTCTCTTCTGTGAGAAGCAGGCACAAAAACGGTGTCTGTGTAAATATCAGGGAGCATCCACGAGGCGGGGGCCAGACCCTGCCCACCGCATCTCCAGCTGAGCGGTGGTGAGGAGCTTCGGGACAGGACCCCGTGCCCACACCACACACTCCTAGAATGGCCCCACCCCCTGCTCCTGGCTCTGGCTGTCTGCACTGGCTCGCTCCCCTCCCAGCCGCCTGCCCAGCAGGAAAAGGCGAGTGTCCTCGTTCTCCCACACTGGCGCTCCAGTGAGCGCCGTGGAGGAGAAAATCCGTATTCTCCTCCGCCTTTCCCCACGCAGGAAAATCGCTGAGCAGCTCAGGGCAGCTGGTTTTAAGCCATCGGATCTTAATCGTGCCATGCATCCGGTTACAGCGCTAGGCCGAGCTGCCCGAGGGGCCGGCTGGCTGCACTGGGATGGAATTAGTAATCTGGGTGGATTAGGGAAGAAGAGAACAAAACCCCAGAGTGTGTGTTAATATCAGGAGCTGGAACCAGAACACAGGCTCTGACAAGGAGCAATGGAAGGGACTGTGGCCCCGCCCCTTCCGCAAGGCTGCTGGGCACACCCCCAGCCCCCGGAGAGGGTTGCTATCTGTGCTAGCAGGGCTTGCGAGGAGCAGCGGAAAGTCAGGGAACTGCCAGGTCAGAACAGAGCTCAGCCTTCCCCAGTCCTTTGCGGACTGAAGGAAGCCAATGCAGGGGAGGGCTTCATTTACACAGGGCAAGCTGCAACCCAGGAAAGGAGCCCAGGGTATCTCCATCCCAGCAGGACATGAGCAGAATTAGCAGGCCTGGGCCAGCAGGCTCGGACCCCAGCCCCTGGGCCGGGCAGTACTGCTATCCAGTCCGCAGCCCCACGTGCCTGCCCTGCTGTCAGCGAGCAGTCAGCAGGGGGGTGGGATGGTGGCAGCCCAGCCCCTGGGCCAACACCACACTCACCAGATGCCCACGTCCTTGTTGCTGCTCAGGATCCAGGTCAGCGCAGCCTTAAATCTCGCAGAGGGACTGCTGGTCACGTTCTGCGGGGCGGATATGGGGGTGAGCCCTGCCCAGAGGCCACTGCCAGGCCATCCTGAGTCTTGACAGCCTTCTCCTAAGTCTCACACACACCCCACGCACAGCAAACAGGCAGGGAGGCAAGCTGGGCTGAGGGGGGCTAGGAAGAGGGCGGGGCGAGGTGCAGAGCAATGCAGGGCTGAGGCAGGGCCGGCCCAGCCCCAGCCCCGGCTGTGCGCCTCAGAAAACCCCGGCCCTCCAGACTTCGGTTTCCTACCCCTTTGGGCCCCGGCAGCCCCGGGGAGGAGAGGCACGAGGAGAGGCGAGCGGAAGCTGTGGGCCGGAAGGAGTCTGAGGGGACAGGAGACAGGGCGGGGTGGGGCGGCCTGCCCCGGGCGTGCACGAGGGAGGAGGACCACCAGCTACTCACTGCTATGTACTCCTCGGCCTCCAGAACAGGGATGCATTTGCTTTTTAGCTTCTCTGGATTGCCACACTCAAAATTACCTAGAAGGGGAAAGACACACTCAAACACAGAGAAGGGGTGAAAACATTGCTCAGAAATAACCCCGAAATACAGTGAGAATCAAGTCATCAGCTCTGATCAGGAGCATGTGGCCCAGCGGCACCTGGCTTCTGGGGGCATCTTCGCTCTGCAGCAAGATCAAAAGCCACTTAACTTGGATTAATTCCAGATCGTTAAAGCCTGACCTGCGAAGCAGGCCAGCGATTTGCGTTAAATGCCGGAAAAGCCGCCCAATGCCAGTCTGTTTGTGGCTGAGCCCGAGAAGGATCAGAGACCAGAATGGCTATAAATATACACAGAAGAGAAGGCAGGCGGCCGGCCACAGACACTCTGATCTGGACACGTGCTGGGGCCTGGAAGCCAAGCCCATTGTTAGAGGGATCCTGGAGGGATGTCCAGAGGAACCTGGGAAGGGGAGCTATCTGTGGGGTAAGCTGACAGGCCACGGCAGCTCCTCTGGCACTCTGGGAGGCTTGTCCCGCCAGCCTTCAAGGCCTGGGCTAAGGTCCACTCTCGAGAAGCCCACGGCGGACCCACGGCCTCCCACGGCTGCCGGCCCTCTGCAGGGCTTCTTGCCTAGGATAAGGCAGGGACCAGGTATGTGACACTCAGCACAGCCACGCCTCGGGGCTCAGCCTGGCAGGTATGTGACTGTGTGCCCTGGGCAGAGGGGCAGCTTTGGCTTGTCCTCCAACACAGCCAGATTCCCCACCTCACCCCGCCCTTGGCTCAGCGGTCCGACCCCAGGCAGCTTCTCTGCTCTCCCGCCAGCCCGTCTGACTGGCTTCTCCTGTCCCCTTCTGCCTCAGAGCTTTGTCAGCAAGGACTCTGCTTCAATGGCACAGCCCGCTCGGCTGCTGGGGCAGGCTCCTGTGACCCCAACCTCCTAACACAGCTCCCCTCCTGCCTGCCCCTCCCTGTGAGCACACGCCCAGGCCAGCGGGTCCTAGCACACTGTGCCTCCCGCAGGGTGATCCGCTGTCCCCTGTGCCACTCAGTGGGCTCTTCTTTCTCCCGCCCTTCTAACCCCTGACCTCAGACAGGAGAGGAAAGGACAGAGGAGAAGGAGGCCGCGTCCTGCTGAGGAGTCTGAACTTCGCCCTCGGGATAGTTCATTTTTCTTTGCAGGTGACTAACCAACCACAACCAACAGCAACAACCAACAGCAACCACACCCTCTCCATGCCTCTGGGCCTCGCATATCTATACCCTCTGAGAAGGACCAGAATTCCAAACTACCTGCCACCAACAAAGCCCCGCCCCTGCCAGAGCCTGAGGTAAATCAAGGTCAGCAGCCGAGATTAAAATGAAAACACATTTCCATAATGTTCCTGTGTTTTTCAAAGAAACCAGAATCCTCACCACAGTCCTAGGAGCCTACAAGCAGGCCGTGGGCAGGAGCCCGGCAGTCACCTCCCACCCTCCCAGGTCCAGGACAGCTCTACCAGCATAAAGGAGGCGGCCTCACACACCCGTGGCAGTGCAGAGAGGCTCCAGCTCGTGCCTTGGAGGCAGCAGGTACCAGGGCCCTCGCCATCTGGAGGGCCGGCTCTGGAAGGTGGCCGGAGGCCAGCTACTCAGACCCACGGTGGAGCAGAATGCCTCCAGCTCAGGCTGCCTACAAACCACCCCGGGCTTTCCTACAAAGGATGAGACCAGGGACCAGCGCCTCAGGGCCAGGGCCTAGGCCCTTCCAACCAACACAAGGCCCCAAAGCACGATGGGACAGAATCTCATGCCTGCCAAGAGCCCATGTTTTTTGTGGACCGACAAGAGTTTGAGAAGCAAGACCCAGGCCTGTACTGAAGCCCCCAGCTTCTGACATGGCTGGGCTGCTGGGCTCGCCGCGCCAGGGGCGTGGTGGCTACTCACCTGCTTGAATGGCCAGGAAGTTGTACAGCTCGTGCAAGAGCTCCAGCAAGGCTGCCTTCTGCTTGGCCTGGCAGAACTGAAAGGCAGGGAGAGAAACTGGTCAAGGGTCTGTCTGTGTCTGAGCCAGACTGCTGTGCCCACCTGGACAGCAAGGAACACCTCTAAATTGTAGGGGCTTTTCTGGTTTTTGAGGCAGTCTTATGTAGACTGGCCAAGACATGGTTACGGATGATCTTTAATTCTGACCCTCCTGTCTCCGCCCGCTGAGTGCCAGGATTCCAGCCTGTGCCGCCATGCCTGCTTTCTGCGGTGCTGGAAACAGAGCCCGGGGCCTCGTGCACGGGAGGCCCTCACACTACCAACTGAGCCACGTGCCCGCCCCACCTCCTGGCTTTATTTGGCGGCTGGCTCTGTGGAGCACACACAGCAGAGTCACACAGGGATGGCCACCCACGGCTCTGGCCCGACCTCGAGGGAAGAGCAAGCAACAGCAGTGGGGCTGTGGGGGGAGGGGAGGAGGGGACCAGAGGGTCAGCGACTGCGGGGAGGAAGGGCTGCGGTGGGACTCGATGGCGCCCACGTCAACCACGCGCACTGGCTGACACCAGCCTGGGGAAAGAGGCCAGACGTACCAGACGGGAGACGGCCTGATTAAGACAACACACCTACTCCCAGCCTGTCCCTGCATTCTCCACAGCGGAGGGAGAAAGAAAACCAGTGTGGAATCGAGGCTGCCGAGGAGATTAAGAACACTCACCTATCTGATACGTAAACGTTTATATGGATTTTGGGTGAACTAAGGCCACCCAAAGGAAATTCAGCAAGAACTCACTGGGACCAGCAAGTGTGTCCCTGTCTGTGAGCTCCTGGACCGGCCCGCCAAAGGCCAAGGGTCCCCAAAGTGGCCAGGAAATGAAGCTTGCCTGGACATGGCCCAGACTTTGCCTTCCTGTGCAGATGCAGGACTGGTTACCAATCTAAAGTGTCTAGAGCCCAAGGCCCGCGGCTGAGGGTACAGCTCGCCAGCTCCGCAGTGTAGCCGGACTGCAGGGTGTCTGTCTGAGCGGCACAGACTGTGCAGGACCCCTGTCTAACTAAAGAGAAGAACATCAGAGGGGTCGCATGGAAAGTTCTATTTTTCTTGTTTCTGCGTTTGTTCCTCTCTTTGGCTGCCTGGTTCTGGAGCACACTGTCTAACCATCAGCCCAGTTTTATGATAGAAAGCAGATTATACTTATTATGAGCCTGGTTTTGCAGAACTGGGAAGCAAAACTGCTTGGCGGGTGAGAGCCATAAGGGAGTGTCATAAAACACCGCAAACAGGACACGTCAGCAGCCGAGGCATAAACCGGCGTCTGCGGCAGGCTGCCTGCCCCTCATTAACAGGCCAACGTCAATGCAGGGGTGCCATTTCTTGGCCAGCCCCTGGGCTGCAGAGGCCTGGCACCCACACTTAGTAATTAGAGCACTAAGTCATGCCCTCTGGCAGCACAGGCCTCCCCCTGGCAGGATTTATGACCTGAGAATTTACTGCCTCCTCTCTTCCTCAGAACCGCTGCTTCGCTGTGCATTAACAGCTCAGAGTGTCCGTGGGCCGAGGGCCACGCTCCTTCCCCAAACGTTGTCTGTGGGGGACGCGAGGGCTTCATAAAACAAGGAGAGCACATCGCTTACGAGGGCTAATTCCCCTACCGCGTGCTTCACACTGGCCCCTGACCGGTCAGAGCCAGAACCGGAACACTGTCAGAGATGGCTGCACACCAGGAGCAGGGCAGGACTGGGTGTGGCCTCGGGGCTGGATGGTGGACAGACGCCCGCCCCCATGCCCCTGGACTGATCCAAGGCCCCCCGTGCTCCCGCTGGCCGGTGTGTCTGTAAGGAGCCTGGGGCCGCGCCCAAGGAGCTCACCCTTCCGTATTTCAAGTACACTGTGCTCCCCGAATTGAATCTGACACAAACACCACAGAACACGATGTGACTCGGGTTCGTTCTGGGAAGCGCTCCCTGAAACCAAGCCTCTCATCGTCTGGGCAAGTTTATCTCTTGGCAGAGCTCCGAGTCCTCAGGAAGACTCACAGAAGGCGACCAGATCAAACTTACCTCATCTGTTTTTCTCTCACAGTCCACCGGCAGCAATTTCACTGAGACCGAGAAATGAAAAGAGAAAGGTTAAAAGTAGGCCTGGGAAACAGAGCCCTCTCAAGACCCAGGGGAAGCAGAACTCGGCTGACACAAAGGTAGAGACGGGAAGGTCCGTCTCTCAGTGGCCCGTGTACAGTGCGGGCTCAAAGACCCAAGGGTCCCCCATGCTGGGTCAGGACACTGGTAGCTGGGGCCTCTTGCCAGCTGTACGTGGACCAGCAGCCACAGATTCTTGGGTAACTTGACCTCAGTTTCTGCTCCTGTAAAATGGGATGGCATGGGCCTTCCTAACGGGAATGCACACAGCTACCTAGCGCTCAGGTTAGCACGGGAGTTTGAGGCTAGCCTGGGGTACAGAGAAGGGGCCGGAGAGGGGGGCTCCGCTACTGTTGCAGGGGCCTGAGTTTGAATCCCAGCATCCACACTGCTGCTTACAACCATGAGTAAGACCAGTTCTGGAGACTCCGTGGCCCTCTTCTGGCCTCCGTGGGTGCTGCATGTGTGCTGTGCAAATGCACAGATAGGCAAATCACCCATGCACATCAAATAAAACAAAAACAACAAAATGATAAAAACCCAATGGCTTTTGCTGCTCAACTCAGGGAGTCAGGCTCAAACAAGAAAACATCAGAAAAGCCTTACGAACCGTAAAGACAGCATGTCAAAGAACAACACACGCTATGGCGGGAGGGGCTCCAGGGGCCCGGAAGCCGGCCTGAACTCTACCTCTGAGAGCACACCCAGCACTGTGACGTCCCTGGGCGCGCGCAGCACCAGCACAACTCACTGGCACTCACCTCTGTTAACCCCTAGCAGACCCAGAAACTATTCCCAGGGTGGACAACAGTCCCCATTCCTCACACCGCCTAAGCCACTGGCTGGGCTTTGCCTGCATTTCAGCTACTCCTAGTGGCGGGAAGATGGCACCCTGACTCTGAGGCTGGCAACGGCGTGAACCACGAGCACGCTTCGGAAAGAAAACGAACTGTCGTTTTATACCTAGATTTGTACCAAAACAACCTGGGTTTGGCGATTCGGGTCTATAATTTCCAGAAGGTAATGCAAGATCATAGGTGTGAAGCCATCCTGAACTAGAGTGAGTTTGAGGCTAGCCTAGATAACTTAGACCCTGCTTCAGAGTCATTTTCAAAAGTCAGCTAGGGAGTGTGGCTCAGTGGTAAGAAGCTTTGCCTAACGTATGTGAGATGGACCCTAACTATTGCCCCTCATGCCAGAGAGAGATTTTCATGAAAACAGGGTGCTTTTCTTCTTTTGTTAGAACCAAAAATAACAGGCACAAATCCCTTTGGGGAGACACCGTCCTCAGCTACTCAGGAGGCTCGGTCTCTCGCACCCCTCAAGGGATGCGGGGTCATTTAAGTTAACAGAGTGTGGGCAGCGATGTCTAGTAAGTTGCCTGACTCACAGGCCGCTGCCAGCCTCCGAAGCACCCCAGTGGTGCCAGTTTAAGCTTAAAAAACTCTCCCACAACCATGCCCTAGGCAGGGCCAAGCTCCTTGTGACAAATGAAGGCCCGGTGGTCCAGTTTTGTAGCTACAAAGCTGAGAGCACAAGCAGGCATTCCCAGGAGGCGGGGGGAATGCCTGGAGCCTTCAAAGGGGCTCTCAAGTGTGGCTGAGCAGGAAGTCAAAAGGGAGGAACGAGGGGCAGGGGCGGGCTGTCTGTCCGGAGTGGGCGTGTGGCCGGCTCCTGGCGGTGGCTGCAGGGGAGACTCTAGAAAGACGGGGAGACAGGAAAGAGCAGAGAGCGGAGGCAGAAAGTGAGGGGCTGGAGGTGGGAGGACGGTCGTGGCTCGCAAGGCGCGACGGGGACCCGCGCCCGGGGCCCTCCCCTGCGCCGGCCCGGGACGTACAGTTGTCCTCCGCCTCCTGCGGCGCCGAGGGCTTGCCCATCTTCACCCAGAGGATGGCCAGGAAGGCCAGCAGCAGCCCCAGGCTGGCCCAGAGCAGGAGCCGGGACAGGCAGCGCTCCAGCCGCCGGCCCGCCTCGGGTCGGGCCCGCACCGTGCCCGCAGAGCCCGTGCGCGAGCCCTTCAGGCCGGGGCGCGCGTCGGCGCCGAGGAGTGTCGAGTGCGGCCGCGCAGAGGCCGACGACGGGGCCCACCAGTGGCGGACCCGGCCCGGGGCGGCCCTGTCGGGCGTCCGCCCATCCTCGTCGTCCTCGGAGCTGCCCCGGACCGAGGCGCGGCGTCGCAGCGGCCCGGGCCCGGCGTGGGTCGGGTAGGAGAGGCCGCGGCTTGCGGCCCAGGGAGCGGCGGAGGCCCCGTAGTTGCCGTAAGGCCCCGAGGTGTCGGAAGCCGCGCTCGGGACCGGCGGGGACAGCCAAGGCTCCGACCGCAGGACGCCCGCGGCGGGCCGCGCGCGCAGCGGCGCTTCCTCGCGTAGCCGGGCCTCCTCCCGCTGACGCTCGGGGCCCCGAGGCCGGGCCTCCTCCCGCAGCCGCTCGTCGTCGCGCAGCCGGGCCTCGCCCCGCAGGCGGCGCAGCTTGTTGCGGTAGACGTTCCGAGTGGTGTCGGTGATGGGGCCTGGCTGGAAGCCCAGGGCCTGCAGCTCCCGCCGCAACTCCAGGTCCGACAGGCCGGCCATGGCCAGGACACCGCCCCCTCGCCCGCCCCCGGCGCGCACCGCACCCGGAACTGCTCCCGCCGGCAGCCGCGGCGGAGCGGGCGGGGCCGCGCGCCATGATGGGAAGGTCGGCTTCGGACGCCATCTTGAGAAGGGCGGCGCCTGGAGGATCTGTCCGCCATGATGAAAAATGTCCGTGTCGGGCCGGAGCCGCCATGTTGGTGAGGTCCGAAGGGTTGGTCTGGTTACTATTTTATTTTATTTGCCTGTGTATGCGCGCGTGCTTTCATCTCTTCCGCCGCCCTCTAGCTTACCTTTGTCTGTTAGACCTAGCAGTGTTTATCCTAACGCTTGGTAAACATTCAATAAAATGTTGATTTACTTAATGGATGTACTGCCCAATGGTGTAAGAAAACCACCACCGATAATAGAGATCTGGCCCATTTGCCAGTCTCCGGATGGGCGAGGGGACTGTGTGTCGGATTTGGGTGGTGGAGTAACCGCCAGGCTTGCTCTCCCAGGCCTTGTCGGGACTGCTTCAGGCAGCATGCACTTGGTGGACACTGAAACACCAAGAGTGCGCACCCGTGGGGCTGGAGAGATGGCTCTGCCCTTAAGAGCACTTGCAGAGGAGCTGGGTGTGGACACCAGTGGCTGGCCACTGTCATGGATAACTCCAGTTCTGCTCTCTGCTGCTGCACTGCATGAACCTGGCGCACATACATGTGGGTAAAACACTCATGCATAAAATAAAAATAAACATATTTTTAAAAGTGCAGCTCTGGGACAGATTGATCTTCAGAGGCCATAGGTGACCCCAAATATCCTCATGGGTGGATTCCCTATTCTCTGGACTCCTAGGGACAGATTCCTATGCCGTAGGTTCCCGTGGGCCAATGAACCTGGTAAGAGGAGGCTTTGTGGTACCTGGTGGAATCCCGTGATGGGATCGGGAGGCCCCTGTGCCCCGTTGTCTTATGGTTTAAAGGATGATCTTCAGAGTCTTGCAGTTTGATTTCCAATCTGCCACCATTCAGTGTGTGGTAATTTCCAATTAACATTTCTAGCCAGCTTCCCATAACTCCCTAGAGGGCTGCTGTAAGGATTAGAAGAGACCTTCAGGACAGGGCCTGGAACACCATCCTACCTCAGCCACATCTGTGCAGTGTTGGGAGCCTTGGGGGTGGGGGAGGTGATGTGGTTATGTGAGGGGTCAGAGCAAGTGGAAACAAGCACAGTTCTCTGCCTTCCCCCTCCCCCACTGTCTAACACACACAGTTCACGGCCTCACCCCTCCCCCTTCCTGTTCCTTACACACACACACACACACACACACACACACACCAGCCACATTGTGGTTCCAGCTTACATTCAGTTCTCTTCCCAGCCCCTTCCTGGAGGTCTCCCTGCAGCTCTACCCGCTGCCCTCCCTGCCTTCCCCGAGACCCCGGGCCGTGCTCCTGTGTCAGAGTTTCATCGCTCTGCCGCTTGTTAAACCCCAGGAGTATTCAGTGGCGGCCACACAGCTGGGAAAATTACAGCCTCGGCAGCCCGGGCCTGCCGCTGGCTCCCCTTTCCCCAGCTTAGCCGCTCCCATGTGGCGTGATTTCTCTCACCAAGTGTTGTTTTCCCTTTCTCTGCCTGTGTTTGCGCGGAGTGCCACGGATTTGATATAGTGATTGCCTAACACATATACCACATAATAGTATTTTCTTTCTTTCTGAAGCACAGTTTGCATGACAAATGAGTTGGTAACATTCGAGCAACTCCTTGCAGCTGTTTGCCTCAGTCTATCCCAAGCACAAGCCTCTCGGCGTCGGCACTGGCCGAGCGCGTCCTAAGAGCGAGCGAGCGAGCGTGCGTGCGTGTGTGCGTGCGAAAGGGACACTCACAGTGAACCTTGGGGTGCCGCACAGACCCGTGGTCTGTCTCATCACAGTGAATCTGAGGGTGCTCAGGAAACATGGCCAGTTCCGGGGGCCCAGTGGTGGAACACCACTAAAGAATCCTCTGTAGCCTCTCCCGCACACACAAATGGCGCATAGCACGCTGTACTGACCTCCCTCTAGCCTAGAACTCAGCATTAGCCTTTAGCTTCCTTGGCTTGCCCTTGGGCTCCATGAGTGGCTTCTGGCTTTGTCTTCTGGGTCTCGTGGTCCAGGGCATAGTCTATCAGCAGGTCCCCAACCCCAGCCACTCACACGAGATCTGCCCCTCAGTTCCCCTTCTCTGCCCTTCAAAAAGAGCCGTGGGGTGCCCAGCCCTGTCTGTTCTTTCTGGGGGTTAGAGCATTGTGGTCCTCCAAGACTCTTCCTCGGTCGGTAGGATTGCTGGGCTGTGTCCACGCATCCCCTAAGGAGCTCACCTGCTTCCTAGCCAGCCCTGCCCCTTGTCCTGTCCGAGCCCTCCCCCCCCAAGGGGTCTGCCTGGCATGGAAGGCAGACATGACGAAATGGAAGCGGCTCGGGGCCACTGGCTGCTAGCTAGCTTGACTGTCTCATCACGGGGTGTGTGTGTGTGTGTGTGTGTGTGTGTGTGATTGTGTAAGTGTGGGTGTCTTGTAAGTGCGTAAGTGTGTAACTGAGGGTACATGTAAGCGTGTATTGTGTGAGTGTGTGTGTCTGAGTGTATAAGTGTAATTGTGTAAGTGTATGTGTGTGACTGAGTGCATGTGTAAGCATGTATTGTGTTTGTGCTGTGTGTGTGTGTCTGAGTGTATAGGTGTAATTGTATGTGTGGGTGTCTGTAAGTGCATAAATGTGTGACTGAGTGCACGTATAAGCGTGTATTGAGTAAGTGTGCTGTGTGTGTCTGAGTGCGTAAGTAATTGTATAAGTGTGTGTGACTGAGTCCTCATGTAAGCGCGTAGTGTGTGTCTTGAGTGTGTAAGTGTAATTGTATAAGTGTGTGGGTGTCTGTAAGTGCATAAGTGTGTAACTGAGTGCACGTGTAAGCGTGTGTGTGTGTGTGTGTGTGTGTGTGTGTGTGTAAGGTGCACGGCCCTTGCTGTGGCCCGTCTTCTTGACCTATTAAAGGCAGAGAGGAAAGACAGAATGTTGAGCCTGTGGCTGTTTATAACCACAGCCACACCAGCAGCAGAGGTGACGGGTTGCTGCAATGCTCCGGGTCCCCAGAAGGCCCTCACGTCACGCCACTCCCTCCTTGCCAGCCTCTTCCTGTCTCAACAGAGCCCCATAATAAAAATGGCCAGAAATCTTGGTTCCGTGTCTTCCTCCTCCCCTCCCCGCTAGGGACGAGCACACTCATCTGGTCCTCCTGATGCCTAGCGTGTGTTCTGACCCACATTGCTGAGAAGCTCAGCTGACCTGGGCTTCCTTCAAACCACATGATAGCGGCAACCCACAGCGGGTGGGGTGTGTAGGGTGCTGGGGGAGTGCAGTCGAAACTGGGACTCAGACTCCACCGGTGTGGCCTCAAGTGGACCGGCTTGTCACCTCATCTCAGTGCCTCATGCAAGAGGGGCCACCTGCCAGCTCCCCCCGAGTCTGTGCGTCAAGTCACAGGGAAATGCGGGCACAGGCTCAGTGAGCTGCTGTGCCGCCCCCTCTGCAGTCTCTTGGGGACCAAATGACAAGCTCGTCCTCGGGACCACACGTTGGTGTCTGCGGGTGAGCCTTTCTTCCCAGGCTCGGAGCAGGAATGTATCCCAGTGTAATACGCTGTGTGTGAAGGAAGGTGCATGCTTTCAGACCGCGTTCTTCGGGGCTTTGTCCATGATTAGATTACACTAAATTATAGAGGACGGACACCAGGCAATTACGCTCTGCTTTTAACTATTCAGTCTCATGGTTAGTCCCTGCACCTCAGTCATTATGAGACCCCACCAGCACGGTTAGGGAGTGAGCACCTCATCATCTCCATCTTGTGAGGCCAGGCTCAGGTCACACGGCTGTTATCTGGGTCCTGTGTCACTCGAACAAGCCTGCCTACCAGGGGCGAATCTCTTCTCAGCCCCCTTAAATCATTGTGGGGCTCCTGCACACGGCGCTTGGCGCTTTATAAATCTCAGGGAGGGAGGGAGGGAGGGCCAGGTTGCTCTGGGCCCTTTGGCTCTTCCCTGTGGTCGGGTCCTTGTCCACACATGGTGGAGCGGATGCGTGCAGAAGACAGCGGTGACGTCAGATGTCTTCCCCAATTGCTCTCCTTACAGACCCTGTAGTTTACCCATCTGACTCATCCGTCTATCCACAGAGCTCCAGGGATCCTCCTGTCTTCACCTTGCCAGCACAGGGACAGCAGGTAAACATGGCTGTGCCTAGCTTCTGTGTGGGCTGGGGACTGACCTGGTCTTCTTGCTTGTATAGCAAGGCACCATGCTGACTGAGCCGTCTTCTCTGCCCTCCTGATAGAGATTTTAGATTTTTTTCTTTTGGTTGGTTGGTTTTCACAGGGTTTCACTATGTAAGAGCCCTGGCTGTCCTGGAACTCACTCTGTAGACCAGGCTGGCCTTGAACTCAGAAATCTGCCTGCCTCTGCCTCCCAAGAGCTGGGATTACAGGCGTGCGCCATCACTGCCCAGCTCCTAATTTTTTTAAAGTGTGTGTGTGTATGTGTTTGTGTATGTAGCTGCTAAGAGAGGCCAGAAGAGGGCGTCAGATCCTCCTCGAGCTGGAGTCGCAGATGGTTATGAACTGCCCATTGTGGGTGTTGGGAACCAAACTTGGGTCCTTTGAGGGCAATGCAGGTTTTTAACTGATGAGCCATCTCTCCAGTCCCAATACGAAAGGCCTTGCTTTTCTTTTCTTTAACCAGGACTGTGTCTCACTTTTCTTGTTCTCTGAAAAAGCATGATCACTTCATCTCCGTTCAGCTTGGGTCCTTCCCACCCCTCCCCCAAATCTCCTTACTTCCAGGGTCCACGAGCATACCACAGGCAATCAAGTCCACAGCCCAAGACACTGGAGGAGACAGTTCACAAAACAGACAAACCCCACTCTTTTGATCAGACTGTGAACAACAAAAGAGCTTCAGAAGGGGCTGGGAAACCGAGGCGGACAGGCTCCACCCACGTGGGGCACGGTGCGGACAGCTGCTGGTGGCCTGGAGTCCCCAGTGGGGCCCATTATCGAGAACTCTCAGGGCTGGCTGTGGGGTGGGGACAGCAGGCCCTGGCTGCCTGCCCGCCTGAACAAACCATGCTTTTCTGCAGAGGCAGCAGCACGGCATCCCCCAGGGGCCGCGCTCCAACCAAATCCCAACTTGAAAAACACTAATAAGAGAATTGTAAAAAGACTTCATGTGGCGTAGCCACCCAGGGAACTGTGGTCCCTTCCCAGAGCCAGTCTGCTCTCCAGACCCCAGGAGCTTAAGACAAAACTCTTCAGGGTCCCAGTTCCCCGCCTAATACCCAGGGCATGGAAGCTCCCGTCGGGGCACAGGGGAAGTGGTCTCACCATAGGGTGGAGGGGGAGGGACACTATAGGAAATGATGTTTCTTCCCTAGAAGAACGCCAGCGCCTCTTGTTCCTCAGCGTTTGGAAGCATGTGGCAGATACTGGTGAACACCGAAGGAGCCGGGATGGGGAGGCGGAGTCTGGGTGCATGCCTCCTCACCTAGAGGTCAGATTTTTTTTTTTTTTTTTTGATTTTTCGAGACAGGGTTTCTCTGTGTAGCCCTGGCTGTCCTGGAACTCACTCTGTAGACCAGGCTGGCCCCGAACTCAGAAATCCGCCTGCCTCTGCCTCCCAAATGCTGGGATTAAAGGTGTGCGCCACCACCACCCGGCGATTTTTTTTTTTTAATATTTATTTCATTTATATGAGTACACTGTTGCTCTTCAGACACACCAGAAGAGGGCATTGGATCCCATTACAGATGGTTGTGAGCCACCATGTGGTTGCTGGGAATTGAACTCAGGACCTCTGGAAGAGCAGCCAGTGCTCCTAACCTCTGAGCCATCAGTCCCCCAGCCACTCACAGCTGCTCTGAGGCATGTGGTGTGTGTTTTGGGGATGTGTGGGGTCATCTGGCAGGGCAGGCTCTCTTTCCATAGAAGCACCCAAGGAACTCAACATCCCTAACAAGGGAGGTAGGGTAGGGGGTTCTTGTATTGGTGACCACTCTCCAAAGCCCGCTCTGCCACCAGAAAGGCAGGGAGCAACAGGGTGGGGGTGGGGGTGGGCACAGTGGCCAACTGCAGTAACCTGCTGGCGAAAGCTGGGATTCCTATGTGTCTCCAAGTTGCATGTAGCTTCCTGCTGCCCCACCTAAGCTCTGGGATCAGTGCGCTACCTGCTCCCCGCCCGGCTTCCCTTGAATCCATGGATAAAAGGTGCACACACAGTTGTTCACTTTCAGCGTGCCTTCTTGGCACAATAGCTGGGCACTACTATCTCCCGCCTGGGAAACATGGCGCCCTTATCATTAGTCTCAGCCCCGTACCTCCCACTGCCCTAGACTTTAGTGGCGGGTCCCATCTAGCCCCTGCTAAACGCCCTGGCTGCCCACCTGTGGGAGCGGCCTCCTGTGGGAGCGGCCTCCTGTGGGAGCGGCCTCCGTTTTGAGATCTCACATGGCTCCTCAGTCCTTCCCCAGCAGAAGCTGCGAAACTCTCTCTCTCCTTTGCTCCCCCTGCCTTGCCTCCGCGACCCCGAAGTCCCGCCTTTCCCTTCCACCTGGATTTATTTACTGACAGATCAAGAACCAATTGGGGAACAGACCCTTGGCATCAGCACCGCCCCCACAGCTCCAGTTTATAAATAAATAAATGAACACTTGCTAATATAACGCTAGAATGAAATGTCCCATCCAGTTGTGCTTAGGAGGCAGAAATAAGTGGGTTGGCCATGTGGTTTTTCTGCAGATGCTGGAAACTGTCACAAGGTGACAATGACAACTAACTTTAATTTTTTCAAACCTCATTTTTAATGCCGGTTCTTAAACGCTTTACCCTCCCGTGTGGCCCGCCACCCACCAGAGGGTGGGAAAGAAAGGGTGCGGGGGTGGAGGGGGAGCGGACCTGTTTAGAAGGTTCTTTGGAGCAACTCCTGTCTGCGTTGCCTGGAGATGGGCAGCTCAGTCCACTCACGAACACTTTATACCTCACGGATACACCAGCAGTCCAGTTAGGTAGTGTCAGGTTAGCATCAGCGGTGACAAGACCTCGCAGAGACAGCCAGGCCTCAGCCTTGGCTCGAGTCAGCAGGAAAGTTCTCAGCTGTGCTTCTCTCAGGGAAGTGAGTCTCAGCGAAGACTCAGACCCGCGAGCGTTGCACAGCCAGCAGTACCGGCAAGCCAAGCTCTGTCTCGGTCACCCCGAGTTCAAGGGAGCAGCAACAAACCGCAGCACGCCGCCAGGAGGGTTGGGGGCTTTTCTCTATGGCGCCCTGGCAAATGCAGCTCAACATGCAATACAAGGCAGACCAGTACATGCGTGTCACTCGTAAGCCCTTCATCAGGGCCCTTCATGCCCTTGCTTCTAGCAGAACATCCTCTCTCCTGTGTCTGCTTCAGGAGAGAAGTTCCTTCACGAGCCGGCCTTAGCCTTTCACACCTGCGTCCACTTTAAGGAAATGTTTTTTTCACAAGTTTGCCCCAGCAAAACACCATCCAACACAACTGACTTTCCAAAGAACCCTCAGCTGCTTCTTCAGACAGCGCCGGGGTGGGTGACAGAACACCTTCCATCCGTGAGCTCAGTTCGCTGAGGCACACACCTCTGTCCGAGGGTCACGCCCCTACCCTGCACTTTCCCTCAGCCCCAGTTTGCCCTTTGGAAATTAGGCCATTAAATAAGAGGCATCTCCTGGGAGCGGAAGCTTTATTTGCTGGAGAGGGAGGGGTGTGCCCCCCCTCACAAAGGGGCCTTGTTTCACACTGTGGTGCACACAGGCTCCTGAGCCTCGCTGGAGTGAGCAGGTCCCCCACCTGCTCTCTGCAGGTCCATCACAGGGCTTGCAGGGGCGAGTCCCTGCTTAGGAACCGGCCTTCGCACTGGGACCCTGGGTTCAGGGAGGAGGGCAGAGAGGTGGGGGCTCCCGCAGTGCCTGGCAGCTCTCTGTAGCCTGGGGCAAGTCGGTTAACCTCAGAGCATCTCTCCAACCCTTCCTCCCGGCTCTCCTCTCCTCCCAGGGACCAGGAGAAATAATTAGTAGTGGTTTGTCAGACACGATCCAGCTTTGCAAAGCTAACCCGAGCAGACCTTGAACCAGGCAAGGCCGAAAGGATGCAAGATTTCAATTTGCAAAATGAATAGGGAAAAAGAAATCAATCCGAAGCCGGGGAAACTCAGTGTTTGCACTTTCCTCCCTCCTGCAGTCTCTGGTATCCGGGAAGGTGGACATTATCTGCGGGAGGGCAGCTCTGGTGGGTCAGAAGGGCACCTGGAAGGGGCCCGGGCTGGGAGCTTGGGGCAAGGTGGCCACCAGATGCACTAGGAGGAGACACCCCACTCTCACACTCATGGCCAAAACAAAACCCGCCACCCTCAACCCCTGGGAGGCTGGGTGCCTCCTGGAATTGTAATGGCTGGGTGCATGGGGGTCTGCCTGGTTGAAGCCACAGAGACACCACCCTCTCGTGCTTACCGAAGGGGTCCAGCTTTGGCCTCCCCGGCAGCCCTCGGGGCAGCCTGGTATTTTCCAGCTGCCTGGCGGTCATTGCACTCCCATTTGCAGTCAGCTGTGAAATAAGCCTTTAGCCTGTGAGGCGGAGGGGTGCGAACCCCCAGGCGCCCTACAGGTGGCAGGAGGGACCCACCAGAGTGAGTCACTCGCTCCACCCACCCCCGGGAATTCTGGAGCCTTCCCCACTTTGCACCGGGCTGAGTCCTGCTGGGGAGGTCGGGGCCGAAGGGGGCATATGGGCAGTGGGCGTGAACCCACCTGAGTTTTCTTGGGGAACAGAATCACTCCGTGATTCTGCCAACACTGGAACCTCCCCGAGTACCTGGCTCATGCCAAGTGACCCCGGGAAGGGGAGCGGGAGGGGGTGAGGGGAGGCTGACCTCACCCCTGCCTACAGGACCTCCATCCATGCATGGACCCCTGGGGAGATGCGATGTGTCCCTGAGTATCCCTGGGAAGGATGTGCCCTTGTCCTCCTGTCCCCTGGGCACCCTGGCTCCAAGGGTAGAACTCACTCTCAGTGCCCTCTTCCAGAGTCCCCCCCCCCGGGGGGGAGTGTCACCCTGAGTGAGATGTCACCCACAGGCTTGCGTGAACAGTGACACCAGAAGCTGGCCGCCTCCTACTGTGACTGCAGTGTGATTTCAGCAAGCCTCCATCTCACTGACGTCACGCCCAGGCTCCTTGTGGGACTGTACAGCCAAGGCTCCACAGGGATTCTCCTAGACCTGATTTCAAACCCACATCCATTTCTTCCAATGTCACCCACATTCTTACTGTTGTTCCCCCCACCCCCACCTCCCCCTCTCCCCGCCTCCCCCCCTCCAACGCCTCTCTCCTAAGACTGTTGTCCTGATTGGGTGGCTCTCTAACTGGGTGCCAATGTACTGGCTAATTTTATGTCAACTTGACATAAGAGTTGTCAGAGAAGGTCAATTAAGAAAATGTCTCCATAAAAATCAGGCTGCAGGCAAGCCTGTTGGCGGTTTCTTAATTAGTGATTGATGGGGAGGCCCCGTGGGCGGGGCCATCCCTGCCGGTGGTCCTGGGTTCTCCGAGAGAGCAGGCTGAGCAAGCCACGAGGAGCAAGCCAGTAAGCAGCAGCGTCCTCCACGGCCTCCTGCCCACAGGTTCCGGCCTCGGCAATGTGCCAGTGTAGACCAAACCCTTCCCACCCCACATTGCTTGGTTACAGTGTTTCACCACTGGCTGCTCCCGCTAAGACCACACCCAAGTACCAGCCCGTCTGCTCCTCAGTCCATTTCTGTGGTTCTCTTTCCCCAGATTCTGCATCAGATAGAAAATCCTGTTCCATCTCGGGCCACTCTGGGTCCCGGCCCCCCACTTCCACCTCCTCCCCCTCTCTGCAGTATGTCATTCTCCAGTCTCCACACCCCCATGCCTCCTTCTCAAATACAGCAGTTGGGCATACCCCCTTTAAAATGAAAACTAGACCATGTTCCTCTTTGATCGAAAGTCTCCTGCCTGCGCAGAGTGAACCCCATATCCAAACGATGCAGCCGGTCTCTCCTGACCCCACGCTTGCCCTCCTCTCTCAGCACTGGCCTTTCTCTCACTATTCATGAGTGCACCAGGCTCTCTTCTGCCCCAGGACCTTTGCACTACTGACCTTTCCTCCTCTGTCTGGATGTCTTTCCCTCAAGACATCCTTGACTTTCTTCTCTTTGGGTCTTGTGTTTAGTAAAACCTACTCAGGAAGTTGTCCCCACCCCCCACTCCCGCCAGCCTCGGCCCCCACCCCCTGCCTGTGACCCACAATATCAGACTCACCTGTCTGAGGCTGTTTCCTCTAGCTAGTCCTCCTCTGCTCTTCCCGGGGATGAGGGATGTTGTCTGTTCCTCCCTTCTCTCTGCCGAGCCTGGAGGGGCTCACCCATCCAACCCCAGAGTGAAGGAGTCTGCCTGCAGCCTGCAGCTCCCAGTGCCACGGGACCAGGCCCGGGGCTGCAGGCCCTGCTCTGTTGCTGTGCAGGACAGATGGAGAGACTGCTGCCTCGCTGTCTCCCTCCTGGGACACATCTCCTGCCTCCTCAGCACCCCCACCTGGGGGCTCCGCTCTCCATCTGGGTTCAGAGCAGGTGCCTCCCCTGAACCCAGAGTCCCTGCTCACTGTCCGTCATTCTCAGAGGCCTGCATGACTTTGTCTCATTGCTGGGTCCATCCTTCTGTCCTGTGACAGAGCCATGCCCACACGCCCTGGCCACTGTCCTGGAATCCCTAGAACATCCCACCTCCAGCCGCCCTTGCCAGGCTGAGGAAACACTCTGTTACTCTCTTTGCTACTTTGTGGGCTCTTCATTTTCCTCCCGCCCTTTATCCCTCTGTTTCACCCCCTATGCCTAGACAGGTGAGAGAGGGAGAGGTGGGGGAGGAAGAGGGGGAGAGGGGGAGAGGGGGAGAGGGGGAGAGGGGGAGAGCGAGCCCTGAATCTAATTTCTTTCCTTTTTTCTTTGACCATGGCTACTAGCAAACCCCATCCAACCACCCTCAACACCCAACAACCACCTACCTCTCCTCTGGGGGGGCCTAGCATTTATTTACCTTCTGAAAACTTCCCAGAATTCCAAACGTCACACAATCACAGAAACTACCCACAGCTGGCAGAACTACGCTTCTGCTAGAGCACGAGGCAAATCACAGGCAGCTGCTGCGGACCGGCTGAAGCAGCCCCAGATCCCTACCTGGGGCTAAAACATTCTTGTCATATTTCTGTGTTTTTAAAAGAAATCACCTTGGTGATTCAGGTTTCTTTGGGGGTGAGCTCCCAGAGGCCTGTAAGTCCTCTGACTCCTGCTGGAGGCCCACTGGCTTCTGGGCCTTGCCTCTGTTCCATTCTCTTTCCCACAGCAGTGAATCACACGGATAACCGATAACCATGTCTTCTTCAGCCATCCCAACCACCCTCACCTGTCTCTGACCACCTGACCCAAACTCCCAAGACCTACCATTATTTCCGTGTTTCCTGCATGGTGCCTCAGCTGCCTTGAAGCCTCTCCGTGGCTTGAAGACAGGCTTGGGGCTGTCCACCCACAAGCCACTTCCAAGGCAGCGCTTCTTGGTGCTTAAAGAACTAGCACCCAGACAGTTACTGTTAATTAACTTAAACCGCTGAGAGTAATGGCTGTCCCTCATGCATATTTAAGTGCGCAAATGCGTCTTTCTTCGCAGAGAGCCTATAAAGAAGGTGGCAACAGCCTAGCCTGAGAGGGCGCCACGGGGTGGCCAGGAACTCCCAGTCCCTGGGAAGTGATTTATTAGAGGCAAGACAGGGAGATGAGTTATAGGCAAAGGAATAGGCAGTTTCTTCATAAAAATCTCGGCTTCCAGCAATTAAAAGGAAAATCACTGCACGCATTAATACAGCCCATGTGTGTGTGGGGGTGCACAGTAACATAGCCTCTTTGGGGGGTGTGCACATTAATGGAGGCCATTTCGGGGGTGCCTTGGGGAACTGGTGCTCCTATGAGTCATACTGTTTGAATCTAGCTCCGCCCAGCCTGCGACAGGCCAGCCCTCCAGTCAGAAATACCCGTTAGCATCTCTGATGGTGCTTGGGGGTGGCCCTGTGGCCTGCCCCGCAGACACTAGAACAACCTGGGGATCTTCAGCCAGTGTCAGGGGACCATGCACAGATGGCCTGTCCCGGAGTGTCACCTGGATTCAGTGTGGCCTGTCCCGTACAGGGAGGGGTGCATTCGGGGACAGGCTGGGGTAGGGCAAGCTGCCAGGCCCCTGGCAACTTCTCAGCCTTCAGCTGGGCGGGGCAGGAGAACCCCATTTCAGTCTCTGTGGAGTCAAGGAATCCAAATGTCTGCTCAGCCTCCAGATGCCCCTTTAAGTGTGAAGTCAAGAGTCCCAGGGATGGCTGCCCCGCTTTTCCTTAGCCACACCCCCTTGGGGTTTGGTTGGGCCTTGCTCCGTGTGGACTCTCGAAGGAAGGAAGGAAGGAAGGAAGGAAGGAAGGAAGGAAGGAAGGAAGGAAGGAAGGCTGTGTAGTTCACTCAGGCTCTGACTCTCAGCATCCTGGTCCCCTAATTTCCCAAGGACCCAGGCTCCACCTTTCATGGCAGCCCGGGGTTTCTACCCCTGAACCCCAATGCCTAGTCCCAGGGTCACTTAGAGGCAGAGATCTGTGGTTTTCCCACAGGGGGATTCTGGGGACAGGGTCTCGTGTGGCTTTCCCACGGGGGTTCTGGAGACAGGGTCTCGTGTGGTTTTCCCACGGGGGGTCTGGAGACAGGGTCTCCTGTGGTTTTCCCACAGGGGGCTCTGGAGACAGGGTCTTGGGTCTCGTGTGGCTTAGCCTCAACTCAATAAGTAGCCAAGGCTGACCGAGGACTCCCGATCCCCCTGCCTCTACTGCCTGAGTGCTGGGATGAGCCCGCTTGATACCTTTCTTTTGTCTAAAAATGTTAGTTTTTCATCCTGTTGTGTGGGATGCCTGTCTGCTCCTTGGACAGATCTACAGGCGTAGGCTCAGGGCGGTCCTTGGTACCGCAGAGAAGCCTGGGAAATGCGTCTCCCTCTGAGGCAATGTGAGGGGTGAGCTGCACACAGCGCCAAGTGAGACTGGTGAAGGGGACAGAAGGATGACTGCCGTCCCGGTGCTCTTGTTCCTGGAACTGCAGCTGGGGCTTACCAAAGAGGCCCGGGCTTCAGAGAGACCGGCATTCCTCGGGGATTGCGTGCGTACGTGCGTGGGTGTGTGCGAGCATACGTGCGTGGGTACGTGTATGCGGGAAGGCAAGGGCGCGTGGGTACGTGCATGCGAGAGGGCAGGGGTGCGTGGGTATGTGCATGCGCACGCATGTGTCTTACCTGCATTCTCTGGAGTTCACTGTGCATAAAGATGGGAATGAAGGCTTCAGTCTGGGAGATCAGCATGGCAGCGGCTATGCTATAATACACCACTAGCAAGAGGACCACAGCCTCGTGGGGACGCCATCCTGGAATCTTGGAGGGGAACATTGACAGAAGGCTACGGCGGGCGGCACATGATGGACGGCTGCACTTCACTCTGGGGCACGCCCGGCTTCTAGCTGTGCTATTCTGAGCCAGTGCTTGGCTTCTCTGGGCTGGCTCCTTCAGAAACAGCAGGGCTGGAGCCCTGGCCTTCTGAGGCCTGGTGCTTGCCCACGACCCAGTGCATGGCATCTCTGTCTGTGGAGGAAGAAGTGGGGTCAGGTGAGGCTACCTGATGTAGTCAAGGTGACACCTGCCTCAGGGACTTGTGAGCACAGGGGTGAGTCTTCTGGAGCGGGGAAGGGGACGACAGCCTCTGTGGCCCTGGGAGAAGGTCAGGTCCAGGGCTTGGCATGGACTCTGTGGCAGAAGATGGTCTGCAAGCTTGTCCACATCCAGGCCAGCCTAAAGAGAGCACCTCCCCGGCCCCGCCTTTCTGCCAGGGCCTGTCTCTTCAGCCTCCCCCACACAGCCCGCCTTCTGTGCACGCCCCCTCCCCCCGCTCGCCTTCCTCATCCCACTTTCTCTGCCTTTCATTCAGACTGTGAGCACCAGAGAGCAAGCCCAGCCTAAGTTTCCACTTCAACTTCATTTAATTCCCAGGCAGTCAAAGGGCACCTTTGTGGGCAGAGCCCCTGGGCCACGCCGTCCGTCTCTGCTGAGACTGACGTGTCCGTTCCCCCCACAGAGGTGCTCAGAAGCCTTCTCAATCTGCTGTTCACATTTAATGCACTCCATAGGAATCGATAAAAACTTTAAATAAAAAAAGGCAAAATCCAATTGCTGTTGATCCAACCGGCAGCCTATGTCTGACTGTGCTTTAGCGAGCAGGAAGTGGGGCTTAGTGTTGAGATCAGGCCGACTGCCCTCTTTCATCCCTGGGGACTCCAGTTCCGCTCTGAGGGGTAGGTCCCTCCCCACCAGGACTAGTGCCTGGCTGGCTGAGACTCTCTGTGGGGTCCCCCTTGGGACCAGATTATTCATAAACCCAGAGCAAAGCCACCGTGGTAAGCAGGGCTATGTGCCTCTTTAATCCCAGCACTTGGGAGGCAGAGGCAGGTGGATTTCTGAGTTTGAGGCCAGCCTGGTCTACAGAGTGAGTTCCAGGACAGCCAGGGCTACACAGAGAAACCCTGTCTCGAAAAAGACCCCCCCCCCAAAAAAAAGATCAGATGGCACAAGGGCAGGAGGGGACCACTCACCCTGAGGGCTCAGGACTCCTTCCCCCAGCCCCTGGAGCTGCTGGAGGGAGGAGGGAAATGGGGGAGTGGGGTGTAGGCCCACTGCTCTGCTCCCACCTTCCCCATAGTCACCTATGCCTGAGCGGGCCCTACCAGTCTGGAGGGCGCTCTAGGTGACTTGTGCTACCTGCTGGCCTGCTTGTGTCCATCTTCTTCCCTGCGGAGCCGTCTCTTCTGTGTGTGAGGACCGGCTCACCCATCTCCTGTCCACTGGAAACTCAGTGTCACCAGTTCAGTATGGTAGCCGGGACTGTAACTCCAGTGCTTGGTTAGAGGTGGGGGTCAGGAGCTTACAGCAGCTTCAGCTGTGTGTTTGAATTTGCAGTTGGCCTGGGCTACTTGAAGAAGAGGAGGAGGAGGAGGAGGAGGAGGAGGAGGAGGAGGAGGAGGAGGAGGACGAGGAGGAAGCTGGGTGGTGATGGTGAAGGCACAGGCCTTTAATCCTAGCACTTGGAGGCAGAGGCAGGGGGATCTATCTCTATGAGTTTGAACCCAGCCTGGTCTACATTGTGAGCTCCAAGATAGCCAGGGCTATATAGTCTCAAAGTCTACACCACCCAAGTCTACATAGACCTTGTCTCAAAAATAAAAAATAAAAACAAACAGAAAAGAAAGAGAAGAAAGTTCCCTTCTTGCCTTGCAGACATGAACACTTGAACCTACATTGAAAAGCAGGCGAGGTAGCGTGTAATCCCAGCATCCATCAGGGCGGCAGAGGCAGGGGCTCCCTGAGACGTGCTCGCCAGCTACTCTAGTCTAATCTGCATGCTCTGGGCCTGTGAGAGAGCCCGTGTCAAACAAGAACAGCCCCTGGGAAACACCGAGGGTTGACCTCTGACCTCTGCACACATGCCCACATACATGCATACATGCGCACCCATACATAGTTATGTACCATAGGAGCACATGCTCACACAGATCCACACGCTGGGGAAAAAACGAAACAGGAAACCAACAAACATCACAAAGCCATCTCCGTGACAGCCTTTCCTGTCTGTCCTTGCAGAACCCTGCTGAGTTTCCTCGGACCAGGGCCTCAGCCGTCTCATCTGCCGCCCGTCAAGTGCTGCGCTGGAAAGACAACTTCTCAGTCTCCCCAGAAAACCCCCAAGAGAGAGAAAGAGTTCAGGTGGACAAGGCAGCATCTCCATCAACAATGGGGTTCCCGATGAGGCCAAGGCACACAGGGCTAGAGGTTTGTCATCTAAGTGGGGCAACCCCACACTGTCTGTCTGCCCAGGAAATGTGTGGCACTGTAACTGTGACCGGAGTCACGCCCACTGGCTGCAGATGCCTGGCGCCATTTCTATAACCTGCGTCACAGGTGTGTTTCAAGTAAAGTCAGCCACCCCACACACAGGCTGAGCTCCCCTCATCTAAAGGATGGGAAACTGAGGCACAATTCATAATCCCACCACAAGGGCTGGGGAGATGGCTCAGCAGTTAAGAGCATTGACTGCTCTTCCGAAGGTCCTGAGTTCAAATCCCAGCAACCACATGGTGGCTCACAACCATCTGTGATGGGATCTGACGCCCTCTTCTCTCGGGTGTCTGAAGACAGCTACAGTGTACTTAGATATAATAAATGCATGAATCTTAAAAACTAATAATAATAATAATACCACCACAAGACTTCCTCTTCATTCAAGGGTTAAGGCTGACAGTGGCTAGGCTGGAAGGTGGGGTGGGGCGGGGCGTCTGGGGACAGAGGGAGCACACACAGGTCCAGGAAGCAGCCTGGGATGGAGGTGTCCCAGCAGGCCTTGTGGGCGAGTATGGGGCTCTTTGGGCCTGAGCCGAGGATCTAGACTTTGTGTTTGCAGACGGCACAGAGGTCCTGTGCTCACAGACAACACCAGGGGAACCAGGGATGTTAGACACACAGCATTGTTCCTTCAAAGAGAGATGCATGACCTGTTTCCCACCCAGAGGCTGGGACGGATGTGGTTAACCTCCGAGCTGTCTGTACGGCTAGGCCACACTGCTTCCCCAGACACTAATCATGAGCGGTTCACCTAAGGCCTGCTTTCCCGGTTAATCTACAGAAGCCGTCTTTATGGAAGATGTCACTTGTACTTTATAAGACTTTCAATGCAGTCATGCCTTAAGCTTCGTTGTGCATTTGGAGTTGAGTTAATTATCACCAGGAAACGGTTCCCAACTTGTGTTGTGCTTAAATATGCCTGAAATAAACCGCCTGGTGTCAGACTCTCAAAGTTGGAACCAACCTGGCAATTGGGTTCCAATGAACAGGAACTCCCTCTCGCCTATTGAGGATTGGCGCTCTGCTGGCCGTGGCATTCGGGGATACCGTCACCGGATCAGGAGTGCTGTGGCCGTTCATAGCATCCATTCAGTTTTTGTTTATCTACTTGGAAGCAGGGTCTTTCCATGTAGCCCAGGCTAGCGTTGGATGCACTATGTAGACAAGGATGACCTTGAATCCCTCTTGCTCAAGTGTGTGGTTGCAGGCCTGACACACTGAGCAGTCAGGAGCCTAGAGAGTGCTACCCGTGTGGGGCCCACTCTGCTCATGAAAGCGCCACTGGGGAAAGTTCTGGAAATGCCTGGCCCCATGGTTAACCCTCCTGCGTCAGCCTTCCAAGTGCTGGGAATGTAAGCCAAAGCTCACAGGCTCTTACAGTTGCCTGAAGAGTCAGCGCTAGAAGCGCCAGGTTGGCAGTCATGGCTGTGCCGCAGTGGAGCCTTGCTTATGGACACAGAAACCCGAAGCACATGCCACCTTACAAGAGCATAAATCGGGTATGCTGGTTCACACCTCAACTTCACTAACCAAGGGATTGAGGCAGGAGGATTTTGAGTTCAAGGCCAGCCTGGGTAAGCTCGGTGAGACCCTATTTGAAAAACAACAAAAAAGTCAGCCGTGCATGGTGAGTATGCTTGTAACATCAGCACAGAGACGGGAGCAGCAAGGAGATCTTTGGGAGTTCAAGGTCAGCTCTAACTACCGGAGATGTCCACTGTACCCCAAAAGCCCGGGATGAGGGTAAGTGTAGACTGAGCTCTCATTCAGCACCTATGAGGCCTGAGGTTTAATTTTCACTCTCACCAAGAAAAAAAAAGAAAATAGATAAATAGCAGGTGCCAGGTTCTGGGTTGGGCATTGATTGCAGTCCCTCGTGTCCTTTGGTCTCTATTGTGGCACTGTTTGGGGAGGTTTAGGGGGCGTGGCCTTGCTGGAGGAGCAGCATCCCTGGGGGCGGGCTTTGAGAGCTCACGGCCTCTCTCTGGTTTTGGTCCATGCCGCTTTGTGCTTGGGGCTAGTGCTGCAATCTCTTTGTCTCGCTCCTGTCACCATGCCTGCTTCTCGCTGATGTGCCCCTGCCTCTCCAGACTCGCTCCTCTGGAGTCCATTAGCAAAATAAACTCTTCTTCTCCAGAAGTTGTTTTGGGTTGTGGTGTATCACAGCAACTGACAGGTGAGCAATGCAGGTCTGGAGATGGAGGGCCACAGCGCCCTTCCATGGGGCACATGGAGGCTCCTGGTGCCCCCTCCCAGCCCAGGAAGGCGAACAGACCCTGCCTTTGCAGCCCCTCCTGAGCCTGGGGCAGTGAGATTCAAGGCAGGCATGTCAAACAACTACACATCAGGATCAGGTAATATGGCAGCCACTTCATGGACTTTAGTGGCCGTTGTCTCTCCTCCTCCTGCTATTCAGTTTATGTGCATGAGGTGCCCTAGGGGTCAGGAAACAGTGTCAGACCCCCTGGAACTGGAGTTAGATAGTTTATAACCGTCACAGAAAGTGCTTGCCTGTGTGATCTCAGCAGCGCGTGCAGCAAGTGACAAGCACTGACAGGCCTCACCGATGGCTCCCCGACATCTCACTGCGCTTGGCTGGCTGTGTATGAGAGCGCTAACCGCTAACCGTCAGCCCACGTGTTACATGTGGGAAAACGGAGATGAATCAGCTGGCCTCACCCCACTCAGCTATGGACCCGGCAGGGCCAGGACGCAGGTCTGGGGCAGTCGCCTTAGCCTGCATTTTAGCCAGTGCCCTCTGCCTCCCTGCATCGGCGAGCAAACATACGGCTGTCTGCAGTGGGGCACATGCCCCTGGAGACTGAGTACCTGTTCTTTCAGCTGTCCAAGAGACCTGTCCTGGGGAGTTGTCTCAATGAGCCATCCCAGCATGCCGCAGTCCCAGCATGGCGCCGTCCCAGCATGCCGCAGTCGCAGCATGCCTCCGTCCTGGGCCTGCTGAGGTAGAGTTGGGAGAACAGAGACAGTGGCTCAGGCCTTTCCGCGGGGCCAGGAGAGAGCTATGGCACTGCTGAGGCTCCTCCCGAGGAGCCTGGGCCAGAGGTGTCTGAGAGAGAGCTGGGGTGGGACTCCCCTCAGGGAGGGGTAGAGAAAGAGGGAGCTGCAAAACTGGAACCACCTTCCAGGAGCCTCCCTGGAGCTCAGCTGATTCAGGTGTCTGCCGAACTTTAGCACAGCAGCTGCAGTTTGAGGAGGGGGAGGCCAGGTGCAGGAAGGAGGAAGTCCACCACCCGTGGGGGCTGGGGGTCGAGCAAGCGGCTGGACTAAGTGACTTTCCCTCCCGCCGGTTCTCGGGCATCTCTACAGACCAAGCCTGTCCTCACGCTTTCAGTGATCCTCCTGCCTCTGGATGCCGGGTGGACAGGCGTGGCGGCATTAGGGGTGGCTGGTTCGGTGTTTTTCCGTCGTGGTTTCTACATTAGAAATGGAGAAAAGGCCGGATAACAAGCCCACTAATGGCGACTTTGTCTTTGCCGTGTACCTCACCTCTCCCCACAAATGCTCAATTAGTGGCTGCTTTATCTGCTAGAAACTGGACAAAAATAGGAAAGGATAATCTATGCTCTTCATTTTCCAAATGGGAACTGTCACGGATACATGGGGCTAGGGCCAGCGGCTGGAGACCTAGCCTGGGCCTGTGAAAGGAAGCCACGGAGCTCAGGGAAACGGCTCAAACCGCATGTGGGCACTTGACGGCCTCTTCTTCCCCATAATGGGCAGAACTATTAGCCACTTAACGCTCTTAACCTAGTGACCTTGGAAATATTGTTTGCCACACACTTCCAGAACGTCTTCATTAGGGACCTGGAATGAGGCGGCAAAGACAAGTTAATTAAATTTGCAGATGATACTAAATCAGGACGGCGGACACTGAACACGGGGAGGTGTCAAGGGGCCAGAGCTATGATCCGGAAACATTCCCAGGGAATGGCTGGACTTAGGTCACCCAGGTCCCCAGGACACAGGACAGGGGAGAGGCTGGAAAGGCCAGGCGACACCTGTGAGAGCTGACGGGGGAGAGACCACTCCAACACTGCCTCATTTTCTAGATGTTTCCCTTAAAGAGTCAGAGGACCGTGGCTAGAGGGAGGTGGAGTTCAAAATAACCCAGGATGGGGGCTGGAGAGATGGCTCAGTGGGTAAGAGCACTGACTGTTCTTCTAAAAAGGTCCTGAGTTCAAATCCCAGCTACCACATGGTGGGTCACAACCATCCATAACAAGATCTGATGCCCTCTTCTGGAGTATCTGAAGACAGCTACAGTGTACTTACATAAAACAATAAATAAATCTTTTAAAAAAAATAAACCTCTGGGCGGTGGTGGCTCACGCCTTTAATCCCAGCACTTGGGAGGCCGAGGCAGGTGGATTTCTGAGTTCAAGGCCAGCCTGGTCTACAGAGTGAGTTCCAGGACAGCCAGGGCTACACAAAGGAAACCCTGTCTTGGAAAAAAAAAAAAAAAAAAAAAAAAAAAAAAACAGGATGTCTAGATGTGTCTGAGTTGAAGGCATAAAAATGAAAAATGGCCCGTCCTTAAAGGTGGGGCACTCGGGGAGCTGGTCAGAGCTAGCTGGGGGCGCTCGCTCGGGGAGCTGGTCAGAACTAGCTGTGCAGGCCTCCTGCGAGGGACTGCTGAGCCGCGGGCTCAAGAGTCTCAATATCCCTGCAGAGCTGGAGGCAGACCCCTGGAGTTGGGACCAGCCGCATCCCAATCTAGGTCAAGCAGAGCAAGAGGATGGTGCCCCACGGGACACGGTCTTTGGTGACCTGTGACCCTGGATTTTCTCTTCTCTTGCTATTTCCAGAGCTCACAAATGACTTAAGGGAGACCTGATTCAGAGCGCAGAGCCACCAGAACCCCACAGCGCTCGCATAAGGAGACAGGGAGGGACACAACCAAAGAGAGGAGCCATCTTGTGCTAATTTCCAGTTTGCTGAGTGGCTTGTTTGAGCGTGACATCCGCTGCTGGCGTTAACATCTCGGCGTCGCCAATTTCCCTTGGCGTCCACAGAACACACCCGGGAAGCCGGGACCCTAAACAATGTGATAAAACGCATTCCTCTGGGGTTCAGCGTCGCAGACTATTGACGCTGGGTGCCGGCCACCAGAGCCTCGGCACGGTTCACACGGCACCCCTGCTGATTTCCTGTTCGATATTTCCCTGGGTGGTTAAAACGCTCCTAGAAATGTCTCAGTCCCTAGTTTGCTTCTGGGTTCTCTTTCTACTTCTGAAAGTTGATCACAAATGCTGTGGCTATAAAACTCCAGGGGATGGCACATGACTTTGGTCTGGGCACAGGGTATTGAGAGCAGGCCTCATGGCCGAATAGCTGTGTAGTAGGGTGTTCTTTCCACTCTGACCGTGAGTCCAGTTGAGGGTATCAGATCTCTTTTGAGATTGGATTTTAAGTGTACGTATTTAGATTTTGTTTTTCAGAGATGATGGATGTGTCTGGAGAGACAGAAGATGTCTTTGGAAGTGATGCATTAATTGCAAGGAAGGGCTGACCTGCCTTTCCCCTCCGCCCTCTGGCCAGGCGGCTCCCTGCCTCCCTAATCCAGGGCACCAGGCACCAGAACAAGGAGGCATCGACAGCTGACACGTTTTCATAAATGATTAAGGAAGTCCACGGGGCGGGAAAGTTGCACTTTCATGTTTAAGGAGGAGACAAGTCTTGGTGGAGGTTTTATGGGCTGCACGGCTGGGAGCCGGTCTTGCCTCAGATGTCAGCCGGCTGCAGGCAGACGAGCGAGCGAGCGAGCGCCGGGCTGGCCAGACTGCTCAGCCTGTCACACGGGCCACCCTTAGTCCTTCCCTTCCCCGCATCTGCCAGGCCGACGGCAACTGGACTGGGCTGCTACCTGCAGCTGTGCATGGCCATGGCTGGCCCCATGCAGCCCTGCAGCTGACGGCCGTGAAGGGCTATCAGAGGGGGGACCTTGTGCTGGGGAAAACCCCACTTTTGTGGATCAGGGCTGGGTGGCTGCATGGGGGAGGTGGGTGGACTGGTGGAGGAGGGTAAGTCAGCCCACACAGGAGTCTGCTGGTCAGAGCTGGTGCTGAGGTGGTGTGTGGGTAGGTGGCGCTCAGGGCTGGGCCCCTTCTCAGACATTGGGATGCGCTTCCATGACACAATACCCAGCAACGGCAGCAGCCACGTGTCGCACCTGGCTGAAGCCCGCACCAGACAGGCCCTACATGTCGGCCCGTGCCAGCAGGGGCGTCATCACGCACGCACTCTGCAGTGTGGGCAGACACAGACTGGATGGCTTTGGGGGCATCTTCAGATAACCATAGTCCTCTTCTGTGAGTCTGAACCGGAAGAGCTGTGCAGCGCTCGTGGACAGCATCTACCCCCCCCCTGCACTTTCTAGAATAAGGTTTTTCCTAAAAGAGCAAACAAACTCTGAGGGAAGTGCAGTCAGAACCCCGCAGGGCTTCGGAGCACGCCCGGCTCTCAGGCATCCAGCCCATCACCCGGCTTCCCCTTTAAGCTCTATTCTTGCGGGGCTTCGTTCTTGGAAGTTGGGCTGTCAGGACTGAATTCCACCCCGAGGAAACGCTCCCCTCACATACCCAAGGCTGTCTTTGTGCAAAGGAAAGGAAAAGGGAGATTTGTTTTAAATAGACACATGTAAGCCCCCCCAGGGACAGGAGGCACAGGTTGCAAGAACAGCTCCCATCAAACCCCAATCCCCTGCCTTAGCTCCTTCCTAAAGAGGATGGGAAATGAAAGAGAAGCGTCCTCCCCCCACCCCCCCACTGCGGAGCCACATCAAGGCAGTCAGCTGGTGACAGGGAGATTACGGCAGGAGGCTCCGAAGCTGTGAAAAGGGTTAACGTCATCCGAGCAGATTAGGAATTTTCTGGCTCTCAGGAGTGAGAAGCAGAATCAGAGTTGTGCTTAAGGAGCATTTGTGGACTCTCTAGACCCAGCCAAGCAAAAGCAGAAACGGTCAGACTGGCTTTGTGTAAGAATCATGAAGGTTGTTTTTGTTTTATTTGTTTTTGTTTTTTGTTTTTTCCTCTCTCTGCAATTTGATGTGAGGAGACAGTCTTGCTGGGTTGTGGGAGGCTGATGGGGCTTGTCCTGTGGCCATGTTTTCTGAGGGGGTGGATCAACTCTGCTGTCGGCGAACCAGCTATGAGTAAATCCGGCCACCTAGGTGTCTGCATTGCTGAGGGGACACTGCCCACCCCCTTGCTCTGGCCAATGTAAGAAAAGTAAATTGACAGTCATCAGTGCTGGATGACTCAGAGAGGAGGACCTTGCTAAGGTGGGGGTGGGGTGCCACAGAGCCGCACGCAGCACAGCAAAGATGAGCTAAGTGGCCTGGCCTGGGGTCTCAATCCTCCCTGGGCCCCCTGGCTCCCTTCCTGACTCATCCATCCATCCCTCCTTGTGCCAGCCTTCTGCCCTCTGTACCTTCCCACGCCCCACCTCCACCCTCCCCAGGGTCTGAGGACACATTTCAGGCCAGCCATGTTATTGGATTTTAAATGATGCGATGGCTTTTTAATTCTTGCTTTAATTGCCTTTGCATGCAGGGCACTGAGAATGGCTGATTACCAGACAACTGGGCTGTGCGGTGACATTCCTCATCCAATGTCCCCTCAAGCCGCAGGGAAAGGAAGGGAAGAGAAAGATTCCCCCACCCCCCAACCCCCACCAGCCTACTCACCTCCCCCCTTCTTTGAGCCTGCAGTCACCTGGGGCTCTAGCCTGGCCTGGCGCTGTCCCCGGTACTAATGGGCTGAGCTCTGGCAAAACCTGGCACTCTTGTCAGGGCTTTTGGTGCTCTGAGGGCTGAATAATTTAAACAAATAGACTTGGACATATTTCCCTTTTCCCTCGGGGCAGGAAAACATCCCCTGCCGAGCCTCAGGAATAATCGCCCCTCTTTCAAGGGTACTCAGGAGGAGGAGAGATCAGGAAGATGGCGGAAGAGCCTGGGCTGGCCCTGCGGAAGCGTCCCTGTTGTGAGTGGACCTGCTGCCTAGTTCTCACGGGAGGGGTCCCCTGAGAAGACGGTCCTGGCCCTCCTTCCCCAGCCACCAGCACGTCAGGTCCACACTGGGCCAGTTTGTCAAAGCTCACGGTGGCCGCCTGGCTCTCTCCGCCTTGCCAAGGGGGAGGCTCTTTCTCTAAGAGACTCCAGCCGCAGAGTGGGGCCAGGTCTGCATGGAACTGACCGGGGACCTCACGGATAGATGCACAGTGAGGAGGCAGCTCTGTATGGGGTTAGATAGTGGGCGGGGCGGGGCGGGGCGGGGCGGGGCGGGGCTGGGCAGGGCTGGGCAGGGTTAGCCAGGTTCAGTAAGGGCTGAAGAGCTAGCTTGGCAGCTGAGTACTGGCTGCTCTTTGAGAAGATCTGGGTTCGATCCCCACCACCCACACGGAGGCTCACGAATGTCTGCAACTCCAGTCTCAGGGGGTGCAATGTCTCTGGCCTCCTCAGGTGAGGACATACACACACACACACACACACACACATAATTAAAAAACAATCAAGCAGAAACCTGGGTGGGTAGCTACGAGGTGGGACAGGGGAGGGGGGAGGTTGATTTCTAGCCTGGCTGTCCCCAGCTCTCGAGGTTACCTAATCCTTGGGATTAAGGAAAACCTGCTACCCACCCTTCCTGAATTTTTTAAAAATTAATTAATTGTATTGTTATATGTTTGGGTGTTTTACCTGCATACCTATACTGTGTTTGCATGCCTGGGGCCCTCAGGGGTAGAAAAGGCCCCTGGACCCTGGCACTGGGGTTATATAGAGACGCTGTGAGCCGCCATGCTGGAGTGAACCTGGGCCTGCTGCCCCGGTCCGCTCGTCGATGTAGATCAGGCTCGCCTTGAATTCCAGGCCTCTCCAGTGCTGGGGTCACAGCATGTGCCCTGTGTCCAGCACCCACACTTTCTTGGTCCTCTCCCCCTTAGGTCCACCTCAGAGCTGGCCTTGAGTTACTGTACCCCAGGGACTTTCTTGAAGACCCCAACTGTCCCTGGAGTACCTACGATACTTAAAACCCCGTGTCAGGCCCAAGGTCAGTGAAAATGGCAGGAATACCAGCCAACCTCCTGAAAGGCTATGCTCTCTCTGAGGGAGGGGATAGAGAGACAGCCCCTAAAAGCCCATTCTTGAGATCTGAGGAGAACTGGGCTTTGCCAGGCTACCCGAGGCTGCCCTGCCGTCAGGGAATCTCCTAGGGAGTGGTGGGTGGAGGCTGTGATCTGGAACCCAAAAGCTATAGGAGTGCAGAGGGGAACTCCAGGGAGGGAAGCAGGGGGTGGGGGTCAGAAGACCAGGGTTAAACAGCCACTTCTGTCCCTGTCCGAGAGGGTGTCTGTCCTCTCCATGCCCTTCCTGCCGTCATCTGGGTGTGGGTATGAGGTAACCTGCCTTCAGAACACAGGCACTTCCCTTCTCCCTCCCAACTCCATTTCCTGGGTTTTGCTTCATTGTTTCTCTTCTTACAAGAAAAGAGCACCTGTCTCTCCGGCTCACGCTGAGTCTTTGCTGCTGTGGGTGGGGAGAGGTGTGGGAGTGGGGAGGGGACTCTCGGGAAACAGGGGTGGGGGTGGGGGTGTTGGGTGGGAAGGGAGGGAAGGCAGGATTTCTGCTCCCAGAGGGCAAGCTAGCGCAGGGCCACCCCCACGCTCACCCCCACAGTTCCTCAGTCAGGGTGCAGTCGCAGGTGCTTGAGGGCTCCGGCAGCCTTGGCCATGAGGCCCGTTCCTATAAGGAGCTGTACAGGATGTCGCCCCCACCCGACAACATGGTTCGGCTCCCTCAAGTTTGAGTGTCAGTTGCTAAAGACAGAGAGACTCCAGGGCTCCCCAGCGTGTTCTGTCCAGGCTGTTCCCATCAAAGGCAGCCTCTCACCTATTGTTCAAATCTAAAGCCTCCTGCCGTCAGACCCAAGGAGCATAGCACATACAGACCTTTTAAACCAGAGAGCATCCTCGTGGGGCCTGGGCAGGGAGACGCTGAGTGTGGGCGCCAGGCAGGGGGCCATGAGCTGAGGTCATTCTGGGTGCTGTAAGAGTGAAGTAGATTGGGAGGTAAAGGCATCAGTGGAGAGGCCAGAAGCAGGCTGGGAGATAGGGGTGGGTGGAAACCAAGCTTTCAGGTGCGGGGAGGCAGCAGGGCCGGGTGCGGGGTGAGGGGGCAGCAGCACACCTCCAAGGGTCCTCAGCCTGAGATGCTGAAGGTCAGACAGGGCCTGCGGGGGACCCAAGGGTGTGTTTGTGGCTGAGGGGTGGGTATTTTGTTTTACTTATTCTGAATCAGGGGGTCTCACTGTGTTGTTTTGGCTGATCTGGAATTTCAGCCGTAGACCAGGCTGGTTTTGAACTCACAGAGACTGACCTGTCTCTGCTTCCAGAGTGCTGGGACTATAGGCATGTGTCACACCCAGCCTATTGTTTGAGACAGGTGGTCCAGGCTGCCTTTGAACTTGTTATGCGTGCAAGGATGTCCTTGTGCTGTTTCTCCTGCTTCTACCTCCCAAATTCTGAGATTACAGGATGAGCTCTCTCTCCCAGCTGGAGCCCTCTCCCAGGTGGCTCCTTGAGGGAATCAGGAGGCCCTGAAACCGCTGAAAAGGGACAGGAGATGACCAGATGACTGGGCGTGGGACCTGCAAGGAAGGTGCTGCGGGGGGTGGGGGGGGGAGCTTCCAGGCGGGAGCCGGAATTGGGAGCCGGGAGCCGGAATTGGGGGCCGGGCACCGTGGAAGCCAGCCAGTGCCAGGATCAGCAACTGCTGGCCGACCCCCAGCCACTGAGGCGAGCTCCGACCCCCCCCCCCCGTGGCGTTTCTTCTTCGTCCTTCTTCGCACTCCCACCGGTCTCCAGCCAGCAGCCTCCATGGGCAAGACTGACAGGAAGCCAGGAGGCGAGAGGCCCGGGACGCTAAACTGCAGGGACAGCCAAGGACAGTCAGTCCGAATGTGGGACTGGAGGCACAGGGACAGGGTCAGTGTACACATCCTCAGAAATGGAGAGGAGGGGAGGGGGAGGAAGAAGAGACAGAAGAAAGGAAGAAAAGGAGAAGGAGGAGGAGGAGGAGGAGCAGCAAAATGTAACTCTACCCTCAATCACACTGCAGAGCTAAGAATGATTTTTTGACTTTAGGCTTCTAATCAATCCTCCTGCCTCTGCCTTCTAAGTGGTAGGTGTGTACCACCATCTCCAGTTTATCTGGTGCTGGGGGTTCAAGCCCCAGCTGAGTATGCATGCTACCTGCTCATTACAGTCCTGGCCCCGGGACTCTGGAGCAGCCTCCCTCTGTGAGTGCCTGGGTTTGCGAGGCTCGGCCACACGCCGGTCCCCGTCCCATGTGTGTGCAGGCACATCTGGTGCTGAGGAGCCCTGGGTTTCTCCAGCTCCTCCACGGGCTGTGGCCTCTGTTCAGCCCTGGCTGCGGGTGGAGGGGGTGGAGGTGGAGCTCAGAATTGCTGGGCTCCTGTTCTCAGACAGACCCTCCCATCACCTCACCTCTCCTCTGTGGGGAAATGGACTTGTCAGAAACCGGCTTGTAGGACACAGAGAGGAAAGACGTGAGCAGGCGTGCAGTGGTTATGACAGCAGCTAGTTAATATGGAAAAAGGGATCCAATGACTGCTTGGACAGGCGGGGAAGTACACAGTCAATCAGAGCCTCCTGGAAGGAAGACAGTGCGTGTGTGTGTGTGTGTGTGTGTGTGTGTGCTGTGTGTGTGTGTGTGGAGACCCTGGTTCCAATGGCGAGCTGCATCCACAGAGCAGGGCCTTTACGGGGGCTCTGGACTCCGTGCCATCCATTACCTCCTCTGTGGTAGCCCAGGTGCCACCAGTGTCCCCAGCCAGGGACTGCTTCCTTCCTCACCCACCATTTGGGAGAAGTCCAGTTTTTCCTGGGTTCCCTGCCAAAGTGTGGTTCAGGGGATCCCTGAGGAATTCTCACACATTCTCCAGTCACAGCAGTGGCTCTGCCAGCCCGACTCCCAGGGTGACAGCCATCCGGGCTCTGCCTGCAGGTTCCCTGCCCACCCACCCTTCCCACCCCCAGGGGAGGAGCCATTTCCAGGCCAAAGGCTTTCTCCTCCAAGCTGGCACAAAGGCTGAGTTTCCTTCATTCCCAGTTTGGGGTGGGTGGGTGTTAAGCCAGCTTTCCTTAGGGTTTGTCCTGTGTAAAAACAAAACAAACAAGACATAAACATGGCCGAGGTGCTGGAGTCTCTGGACCCTGGATCTCTGTTGCTCCCCAACTCTCTGCCAATTGGCCCCAGCTCAGCTGGGATCCCCTCAGGTGGAAGCTCATGCTGAGGCCACTGAGCCCCTGTGGGGAGTGCAGGCCCCCCTTCCCCTCCCTCCTCCTGCTGAACAGAAAGGGAGAGAACCAGAGAAGACACAGCACCCACACCAACCACGTGCCCCAACCAAATCTGCCCGTCCCAGCCCAGACAGGGTCTGCAGAGTGTCTCCCGTCCTCAGGACAAAGAGCTACTCCCCCCACCCCCACCCCCCAAAAAACCTCACGATTAGAAAAACACTCTCCCATTTCTAGTTGTTACAGTTGAAAATTGTTGGGGCTCAGTTGGCTGTAGCATCCCCCCCCTTTTGTGACTATTGTGTGTCTTAATTACTTGCTGGGATAAAACACGAGGACCAAGCAACTTATAAAAGAAAGTGTTTAATTGGAGAGGAGAGTTCCAGTCCTCCGTCACTGAACAAAGGCATGGCGGCAGCAACAGCTGAGAACTCCCGTCTTGAGCCACAACCACGAGCAAAAGAGAAAGAGAACTAACTGGAAACGGCAGGATCTTCTGAAACCCCAAAGCCCTCCCTGCAGGGACACGCCCATTCCAGCAAGGCCACGCCTCCTAATCCTTCCCAATAGTTCCAACAAATGGGACCAAGGCCTATGAGCCTGTGTGGGGTCTGGAGGTGCATTCTCATTGAAATCACCACACTAGGGGTGACCAGCTGCCTAGCCAGGGCACTTTGAGCCTTGAATAGATAATAGGACAGAGACAGCCCGCCCAGTATGTACTCTGTAGGGTATATGGTATGTATACTATACTATGCATACTGTGATGGTTTGTATATGATTGGCCCAGGAAGTGAACCTATTAGGAGGTATGGCCTTGTTGGAGTAGGTGTGTCATTGTGGGTGTGGGCTCAAAACCCTCACCCTAGTTGCCTGGAAGTCAGTCTTCCACTAGCAGCCTTCAGATGAAGAGAAAGAACTCTCAGCTCCTCCTGCACCATACCTGCCTGGATGCTGCCATGTTTCTGCCTTGATGACAAGACTGAACCTCTGAGCCTGTAAGCCAACCCCAATTAAATGTTGTCTTTTATAAAACTTGCATTGGTCATGGTGTCTGTTCACAGCAGTGAAACCCAAACTAAGACAGAAATTGGTACTAGCGTAGTGGGGTATTCCTGTGACAACCTGACCATGTTTTGGGGAGGACTGTGGAAGGACTTTGGAACCTTGGGCTAGATGGTCCATTCAGCGTTGAGACATCTGTGAGATGTTGTGTAGGAGCTTGGAAGATAATGTTGAGAACAGTGCAGAAGATGGAGGCCTGGCTTGTGAAATTTCAGAGGGAAGAGTAAAGACTCTTATCAGGGCCATGAAGACTCTGTGGTTTTGGTTAGCTGGAGCTGAAGAATCAGCTGTGAGTAACAAGATACCAGAACCACTAAAGCAAACCTTTGTGTTACTGGGACTATTGATGCTGGTTAGCTGGAGCTAAGAAATTAGCGATGATTAAGAAGAAACCAGCATCACTGAGGTGAAATCTTCTGAGAAGTGTTTTCTGAGAGCACAGAGGGTATGTTCCAGATAGCCAAGGTTGTGCCTTGTGCTGTAGCAGGACTTGGTACTGTGTAAGAGTCACCCAGGTGGTACTGGTTTTGAAGGCATGAAGGCATCATGAAGAACAGCTGAGGCTTGGTACTGTGAGAGGCCATGGAAGGCCATTGGTGAAAGTGTACCCTCAGTTGTAATTGACAGCCCAGGACTGAAGAGGTCATGCAAAAGAGTTGAGGCTTGGATTTGCCAGTACTATGCGATGACCACCAAGGACAGCAGCAGCAGTGGAGTACAGGCAGCTGGAGCCTAGAAGACAAGGTGTGTGTTACAAAGGACAGAGCTGGAGAAGTGACCCAAGCTCTGGGAGGAGCCCAGAAGATCGTGAGTTGGATCCCAGACTTTGGAGTTTGAGTTTTGCTTTTGATTGTGACTGTGCCCTTATATGTTTCCCTCTTGAAGGAAGAAAGTATTTTAGTGGAGCCCACAGTTAAGAGACTTTGAATTTTTAAAAGACTTTGAATTTTAAAAGATATTGGATATTTTAAAGGGATGGAACTTTTAATATGTAAAGACTGTGGGACTTTTAACATTATTTAGATCTTGGAGATGTATAAGAAAGTAAGGGTTGAGGCTTAATAGTGATATGTTGGTGTGTCAAGTTGACAAGGGGTCAATTGTACTGGCTAGTTTTGTGTGTCAACTTGACACAGGCTGGAGTTATCATAGGAAAAGGAGTTTCAGTTGAGGAAGTGCCTCCATGAGATCCAGCTGTGGGGCATTTTCTCAATTAGTGATCAAGTGGGGGAGGGTGGTACCCTTTCTAGGCTGGTATTCTTGGGTTCTATAAGAGAGCAGGCTGAGCAAGCCAGGGGAAGCAAGCCAGTAAGTAATATCCCTCCATGGCCTCTGCATCAGCTCCTGCTTCCTGACCTGCTTGAGTTCCTGTCCTGACTTCCTTTGGTAATGAACAGCTATGTGGAAGTGTAAGCTCAATAAACCCTTTCCTCCCCAACTTGCTTCTTGGTCATGATATTTGTGCAGGAATAGAAACCCTGACTAAGACACATACTGAAGTATGCGTGTACCACAAGCATATATGGAATGCATGTTATAGTGTATATGGAATGTATGTTATAGTGTATATGGAATGTATGTTATAGTGTAGATATGGAGGTGCTTCATACATGATAGGCCCACCCTGACTCAGTAGCTTCAGTTGTTATATAAGAAGTTTGGGAGAGTCTCACCGTCCTGGGGGCTTTGGAGGTCCCTCCCCACTCTTCTCCTGGTGACAACAGGAGCTTAGGAGGGACCAGTCCCAACACAGTGCAGCATGAGGAGGACCGGAGTCCCTGGCTGTCGCTTCTCAGACCCGGGACAGATGGGCTTAGGTCCAAGCTCTCTGTTGCTGGCTGTCCTGTGTGTTCCTTCACTAAGGCTCAACCTCTCTGTTTCCTCCACTGCTGATGGCAAATGTGAGATGTGCCCAGCCTGCTGTCTCCCGATTGGCCACACTCAATGCAATGACTGTGACACTTTTTCCAAATGGGAATCGTCTTCCCCGAGGACGCAGCTGCGGACAGCTGGCTGGAACACAGAGCAGGCAGGGCCGGGCGTGCTCGTGGGCGCTGGGAAGTCACAGGGACACGTGTGCATGTGGAGGGCTTACAGAGGCTGCCTACGTTCACCGCACCTGTGTGGGACCGTGTCCCTGCTCTGTCACCGTCCTGCTGGGTCAGCCTTAGAGTGACGGTGCCTCCCAGGCTTAGCTCAGTGTCCCGCGCATGGTGGTGCTTAATAAGAGCTTATGAGGTAGATGAACGGGCTTGTGGTTTTAAAAAGCAAGTTAGAAGCTGTGTGTGGTGGCACACACTCTGGAAAGAGGGCCTTCAGAGGCAGGAGGATCTCTGTGAGTCCAAAATCAGGACTTGTCAACATAGCTCCAGGCTAGCCGAGTCTACATTATAAGACCCTGAATCAAACCAAACCAAACATACCAAGTCCGAGTATGTGCGTATTCGTTTTACTGTTTTACTGGGTTCTTACATCTGTACCTCCCATCCAACCCTCCAACACTAGACAGGAGAGAAAGATGTGGGGGCACAGACCTCTATAGGCCCCAAATTCCTGCTGGTTAGGGGCGTAGAGTTCCTTTGGGCCAATCCATTCTTCTCATCAAACCCCAACGACAGTAACCAGGAGCAGCATGGGGGGGGGGGGAGGGCAGCAGCACCAGCTGCCGCCGCCTCCTTCTCCTCCTTCTCCTCCTCCTCCTCCTCCTCCCCTCCTTTCCTCCTCCTCCTTTTGGAGCACCTCCCACCCCTCTCAAGGCTTTGACAATTAGTCCTTCTCCAGAGTTCCCAGAATTAAACTATCTGCCGCTGGCAAAAATCACGCCCCTCTAGAGCACGAGACAATCGTAGTTATTGGCTGCAGACAAACTGAAACAGCCCCGTATCTCATACCTGGGATTAAAACAAAAACATATTTGCATAACATTCCTGGGTGTTTAAAGAAACCAAAAAATCTCACTACAAGCAGTTGGGAATGAGGGTGGCTTCTGTGTGTTCTGCTGTGAGCTCACTCTGGGGACACAGGGGACAGGGACCCTACAGCGGCCTTGCAAGGGAAACAAACAGCTGGCATCCAGTTCAGAGGACAGAGATCAGGCCCTTCAGGGGCAGGCGGCTCCGGGAGGGGTTCCTAGAGGAGGCAGGCAGAGCAAGGTGCTGAGAGACAGCTCCTCACAGGGCCAGGGTGTGCAGCGCATTCACACACGCGATAAATGAATGTAATACATTTTAAAACGAGCTCTTATCTTCTAGAGACATTGAGGATGTTTAATCTTCACAGTCAGCCTGACTGGATTTACATCTCCCGGGTTTGTCTCAAAGGCTATTTCCATCGATCATTAACTCAGCAAAGAAGACCCTCCTGATGTGGGTGTGGCCATCCCACAGAGAAGACCCTCCTGATGTGGGTGTGGCCATCCCAGGAAGAAGACCCTCCTGATGTGGGTGTGGCCATCCCACAGAGAAGACCCTCCTGATGTGGGTGTGGCCATCCCACAGAGAAGACCCTCCTGATGTGGGTGTGGCCATCCCAGGAAGAAGACCCTCCTGAATGTGGGTGTGGCTATCCCACAGAGAAGCCGCTCCTGTTCTCTTCTGTTGTTTGTTTGAAGATTAAAACAACTGTAGGGGACAGCTTAAGACAGGGTCTCACTGTATAGCCCTGGCTGTCCTGGAACTTATTCTATAGACCAAGCTGGCTTTGAACTCAGAGATCTGCCTGCTTCTGTCTCCCGGGTGCTGGGATTAAAGGTGTGTGCCACTGCAAGTTTTAATTCTGTATACACTGTGGGTATGTGCTTGTGTCAGATGTCATTGGAGCTGAAGTCACATGCGTTTGTGGGAGATGCCCCGTAAGTGCCAGGAACTGAACTCTGGCCCTCTGCAGGAACCGGGTTCACTTTTATCCAAGACATCATCTCTCCAACCCCATTCCTCTTTTTTTAAATTCTCCATTTAAAAAAAAGCTTGAAAAACATAAGCCTAGTTTGGCAAGATGGATCAGTGGGTCCAGCCTGGTGTTTCATTAGTGCATCTGTGACAATTCTAAATTCATTTAGGGGCTGCAGGTAGGGGGAATCAGAGAGCCGTGAGCCGAGGCTCTGGGAGACAGGCAGTGCCTGTGGTGGGGTGGCGGAGTGGGGGGGCCCGCCTGGCTGAGCAGCTGCCAGGCCTGGTTACTGCCCCCTGCTTTGTGGTCTGACATCTTCATTTCCACCTGTGATCTAGTTCCACCTGCCGGGTCCCATTAGCAGGTGACAGGCGTTCTTCAGGCTTGGGGAGCAGGGAGGAGAGGAGGGCTGCTCTCCTGGGTCCCTTCACTGCAGGACGGCACTGATGGCGCTGGGCTCTGCCTCGACTCGCCACTGTTTGGTCCCTGTGGGGAGGGAGGCGCAGACACCCTCAGCTGGGCTCCTGGAGTCACTGATCATCTAGACGGTTTAGAGGTCCAGAGGAGAGCTAGGGAGGTGTTCCTCTCCCTCACTGGAGAATGCCACCAGGTGCGTGTAGACAGAGGAGCTCGGAGGAAGGGTTGCTTTAGAAAGAACAGCCTAGAGAGGAAGGAGAGAGCAGAGGATGTGGAGAGGAGGGAAGGCTGTGAGGAGAGGAGGAGCACCGGCCAGAGTCCAGTGTGGTGGAGGGGAGAGTGTGAAGCCAGGGAGCGATGAGGCCAGGAGCTGTCACCACACTGGGGCGGTGGCTCCTGAGGCACCAAGTCCCACTGCTGGAGGGCGCTTACACCCCCTAACACCACGGGTTGGTCCGCAGGTCTGGGTACTGCAGTCACTCCCACGGGCTCTCCACCCTGGGAGTTGACTTTTCCCAGCCCCTCCCTACTCACCCCTGCTGGGAGCATCTTCACTAGTCCTGCAGAGCCTCCCCGTTCTAGGAAGTCCACAGTCCTGGAGGTTCCCAGTCACTATGTAATCCCGAGAAGTCAGGGAGATTTCACCACGAGGAGCTGCCCAGCCCTGGCCGCCACCCTTGGGGAAACAGGCCTAGAATTGGGCTCCTGCAAAGTCACAAATTGTCTGTGTGACTCAGGATGAGTTGCTGGGTTCTCTGAGCTCATCTGTTTGCTGGTCCCCTAGGCCAGGTTGATATGGATAAATAGTGGAGTACAGGGGGGAATGTGTGGTTGGGATTATTTCCAAGTTCTTATGTCCTTGAGAAAGAAGTTGGATGGATAAAGAGAAAAAAAAGAGGCTGGAGGGATTGCTCAGTGGTTAGAGCACTGGCTCTTCTTCCAGGGTTCCTGAGTTCAATTCCCAGCACCTACATGTCAGCTTACAACTGTCTATAATTGTGGTCACGTGGGATCCAATGCTCTCTTCTGGTGTGCAAACGTATATGCATAAACATGTACATAATACCCAGGTACATAAAATACATAAATAAATCTTTAGCTGGGAACCACCACCTTTAATCCCAGCACTTGGGAAGCAGAGGCAGGCAGCTGAGTTCAAGGCCAGCCTGGTCTACAGACCAAGTTCCAGAACAGCCAGGGCTACACAGAGAAAGGGGAGAGACACTTCAAGGGAAAGGGTGGGTTGAAGTTAGCCGCCCGCGAGCTCCCCACACAGTCAGTGGCACTTTCTGGGCCGTCTGCATTGTGCACGGGCTTCCTTTCACGTTTGCACGAGTATGTGTGCTCCCTCTGTTTCGTGGCCTTGGCCTTGGTGGTAGCGGCTGCAGGTGTGGAGTGGGGGGTGGGGGTAGGATCCAGTGTCCTCCTTTGCAAACTGGTTTCTTTTATAAACTAATTTTGCAGCTGGTGCCCCCCCCCCCAAAAAAAAGCCTCTCAGAGCTCACCCTCTGCCTCATGTTCTGGCCTCAGAGGGTGAGTTAGAACCTCTTCTCCAAGGGGCAGGGCTGCTTGAGGGGCTCCTTTGGGGGTTCAAGGCCTTTCCGGGCCTGCCTGGGCCTCTGCCCAGCCTTGGCTTCTGCCTCAGATTCACCTCTCTCTTCAGCAGCCCCTTGGGTTAGGAGAGAACTAACAACAATGAAGCTTTTCTATCAAATACTATAAATGTTGTATTTAGGACAAAGAATTAAAATCTCTGTCTCTCCCCCATTTGTATTTTATGCCAGTGTTTAAGCCCCTCATGCAGCAAACTCTGTTTATACTTAGGCTCCTGCTGCGTTGCAGGGGTTGGATGGCCTGTGGCCTCCCCACCTCCCCTCCCCTTCCTGTGTGCCGATCCTTTTTAGATTAGCTGATTGGATAGTAAAACTTAGTGCCCTTCCTGCCTCAGTGTTCCCCCTTCCAATCGTACCTTGCGGATTAAGAGTAAACTTTGCCTTATCCGGACACTTCAGTTGGAGTAGTTGTAGCTGAGCTGGTGTTGGGACTTTGTAGGTCCTTCTCTTTTCCACCTTTTATCTCCCCGGTTTGATCCCCTGTCGCTAAAGGGAAGAGAGGGGAGAGGAGGGGTGAGGGGTGAGGGGAGAGAGGAGAGGGGAGAGAGACCCTTGAATCTAAATTCTTTCCTTTTATTTTTTTTAGCATGACTACAAACAAACTGCACACACATACATGTACGTACACACACACCATGAACACCACCTACTCTGCCTCTCTGGGCTCTAGAATTTATCTACCTTCTGAAAAGTTCCCAGAATTCCAAACGTCACACAGCTGCAGAAACTATCTGCAGCTGACAAAACCACACCTCTGCTAGAGCCCGAGGCAAATCATAGTCACCTGCTGCGGTCAGTTTGAGGCAGCCTCATACCCTATACCTGGGGTTAAAACAAAACCACATTCTTACATTATTTCTGTGTGTGTTTTTAAAAGAAACAAAAAATTCTGCCGGGCAGTGGTGGTGCACGCCTTTAATCCCAGCACTTGGGAGACAGAGGCAGGTGGATTTCTGAATTCAAGGCCAGCCTGGTCTACAGAGTGAGTTCCAAGACATCCAGGGCTACACAGAGAAACCCTGTCTCGGTGGGAGGTGTGTGGGGGTGTGTGGAAGGGAAGAGTGAAGAAAGAAAGAAACCAACAATTCTAACTCCAAGTAGTGGTCTCTTTCTTTGCAACCCCACATTCCTAACAGATTACACTTCCTTCACTTCTGGGCCTTCTGGATCTCTGGACTAGCCTGAGCACCCAGCCCACACTAGCCCTGGAGCCCAGGGAGGCTTTAACTGTCTGGATGTCGCGCAGGCCTTCCAGAGCGTGCCTCTCTGACAGAACCCCAGCAGCATGTCCAGCAGCTCCGCCTGACTAGGTCTCGGCTCTGCATCTCTGTGGACCAATCAGCTGCAGCCAAGAGGCAGGGTCGGAGATTCAGCCCGTGGACAGAGGGACCAGAGCTTTCAGGTCCTTCTCTGCCTCCTGGCCCCCCTCCAGGCCTGGCTTTATTAAAGCTGGCTCTCCTCTGTCCCACTGTCCCCAAGTCAGGAGAGCTCAACCCGGGGAAAGCTGCCCCCCACCCCGCCGCTGGCTTGCATATCCTCTGCAGCCTTAGTTACTGTGAGCCGGTGGTTGCCTGCGGCCCCAGTCGGCCTCAAACTCACTGTAGAATAGAAGATGCTTTGAACACTCGATCCTCCTGCCTCCACCCCCAGACGCTGGGATTACAGGGTGTGCTACCACATCTGGCCTGTTTGGTTTCTGAGGCAGGGTCTGGCTATGCAGCCCTGGCAGTCTTGCTCAAGGTCCTCCTATGTCTGCCTTCTGGACGCCGTGATGCTCCCGTGTGCCACTGGCCGGGGTCCCAGCCATCCTCCTGAGGCACCGGTGGGACTCCTCTCTCCACTTCACGATTTGAAGGGCTCCGTGGAAAGCCTCGTGGCTGAGATTTCACCACCTGCCTTTCTTGGCTCGCCTCCAGGGCCTTCCATCCCCCCTCCCATCCTCAAGGCCACAGGAGCCCAGGCTTCTGGTCCTGTTCCTCAAAACCGCATCGGCAGCTTCTCTTCAGGTCCCCTTCCCACTGTGCCCTTGGCTGGGGTCCTTCAAGGCTGACAGGAAAAAGCCTTCTTCCCTCTGGCTGCCTGTCCTGGTGGCGGTGGCGGTTCCTCAGGTGGAATTAATCACCACCTGTGTTCCCATTGTACGTGTAAACACTTCAGAGCCAGCGCGGCCACCCGTCTATTAAGGCTGCTTTATCTGTCCTGCCTCCCAACTGTGGCTCTTAAGTGCCCAGACAATGGAGACTATCTGATTCATTTAAAATTTTGCCCTGCACACAGTAGGCACAAGATACGCGCTTGTTATGTTGAATAGATAATTGCCATTCACATCATGCATGAAGTGCTGGCTTTCTTTTCAAACGTTAGAAATTACTAAGAAAATATCCCCCTCCTCCCCCCGCTGTTTAAAGTCCGTGACAATACCTAAGTGGATAAACGGAGCGGAAGTCCCGCCCCCTGGCTCCCCAGCTGGAGCCTGGGCAAGGCCAGGAGCTTTGCTTTGGTGCCAGATTCTTCTAAGAGGGTCCCAGTCCATCCCTTCAGCAGCGTCTGCAGTCTTACAAAGGCTGGTTCCTAGCCACAGCCCACAGGATGAGTCCAGTACTTTGGGGATCCAGTAGTCTGCAAACAAGCCTCAGGGTGAAGCCACTTGAGGTCCCCAGACAGACCCAGCTCCATCTGCCCTAGCTCTAGGGCTCAGCCTGGGCTTTCTGCAAAGCAGGAGTGCCGTCATAGAGCACACATAATGCATAGGAGCAGCGCCCCCAAGTCAGCTCATTTCCCGGGCTCTTTGCTGCGGCTCTCTGCAGTCAGTGGTTGTTGGGGAGCTGCCTCTGCCCGGGCTAGAGGACAGGGTTCTCTGACCAGGACAACGACTTGGTCTGGAAGGCTGGGGTTGCAGCTTCTTGGTAGAATGCTTGCCTGGCAAGCTGAAAGCCCTGGGCTCCCCCAAAACACACGGAACGTGCGTGGTGGGGCTGGAAAAAGGAGAAGGATCACAAATACATTATCCTTGGCCACACAGGGAGTTTGGGGCTCAGGCAGGTTTGATGGTCCATGCACCCCTTCAATTCCCACACTCAAAAGTCAGAAGCAGGCAGAGCTCTGTGAGTCTAAGGCCTGCTTGTTTGACAGAGGAAGTTCCGGGCCAGCCAGAGGTACATAGCGAGACTTTAGCTTAAGGGGGGTGAGGGTAGGGGTATTATATCTGATTTTCTGAGCAAAAGACACCAGCTAAAATAAAACAGCATTCCTCCCTTCAACTGTGTTGGTGCTACCTTAGCTCACATTCTGGGACAGAGACTCTTCTGGGACAGAGACAGCATCAATTTTCAAAGAGGGAGGAGTGAGACCCCAAATGTTATCAGATACTCATTCATTCTATCGTACAAGCTTTTTTTTTCTTCCTGTTTGAGGTTCTGAGAGATTGAGCCAATCCTATGTATGCCATCATGCCCGTGTTTGCCAGGCAGAACAAACCACTTCCCACCAGGTGCTTCCCAGTTTGCGCATTAAGGCCCAGGAACAAAATCTACCTCAGAAACACTCTCTCAGGAGAGAATTGTAACAAACGTCCATTAGGCACCTTCTCTGCTGGGCATGCTTCCAGATGCCGGGTGTACGTAGGCCAAGAGAACTGGCGTAAACAGCCAGCCTGTTGGAGTTTACATTCTGCTGGGCAACACACACACACACACACACACACACACACAAACACACACACACACACATACAAACACACATACAAACACACAAACACACACACACAAACACACACACAAACACACACATACAAACACACATACAAACACACAAACACACACACACAAACACACACATACACACAAACAAACACACATACAAACACACAAATACACACACACACACACAAACACACACACTCACATACAAACACACATATACACACACATAAACACACACACAAACACACAAATACACACACACACACAGAGGAACTAAAATACTTGGCGAGAACCTGGATGAGGACTGAGGAGCGGCTCTCCAGGCCACGCCCTGCAGGCAGGCACGTTGCTGGGCACTGAAGGGGCTTCTTACTTTGAAACAGAGAACAGAACAACCACGGGGATGAGGTGCCATGGATGGGGGTGTGAGCTGGCTTCAGGTGGCTCAGGGCAGGGGACACAGCGGACCAGGGACTTGGAGCGTGGGCTGGCGGGCTTTTGTCAGCTTGACACAGACCTAGATCTATCTAGGAAGGGGTTCCCCGATGGGAGCATGCCTACGTCAGACTGGCATCGTCGAGGGCAGTTTCTTGATTAATGATGGCGGGAGAGCCCAGCACAGTGTGGGTGGTGCCAGCCCTGGGCAGGTGGTCTTGGGATGTATAAGAAGACAAACCGGGCAAGCCAGGAGGAGCGGGCTAACAAGCAGTGGTCCTCGGTTGCTCCCGGGTGTCTGCTTCCGTTCCTGCCCTGATTTCATTCTCTGATGGGCTGTGACCTGGGTGGTGTCAGCTGAAATACATTCCTTCTTCCCCAAGTTGCTTATGACCACAGTCTTCATCACAGCACGAGGAACGCCAGCTAAGACAAGGGGCTTCCTAGAGAACTATTGGTGACCATACCTAGCAGCATGAGGGGGGGGGGAGAGGGAGGGAGAGGGAGGGAGATGGAGGGAGAGGGAGGGCACCCAGGTCTGAGGGGGGCGCAGACTCATCTCCCTCATCCCATGCCCAGTGTCTAGCCTGAGCTCAGCAGACACTGCGGGTCAGAGACCATTCCTGTTTGCAGCGCTGTGGGTGAAACGCAGGGCTTCGAACCTGGGAGCAAGTGTTTTCCCAGAGCTGTATCCCCGGCTGAGTCCTCACTCACTGCACCCTATGCTGAAGCCACTCGGAGACCCCAGCAAAGTGAGACACACACACACACACACACACGCACACGCACGCACGCACGCACGCACGCACGCACGCACGCACGCATGCACACACACACAGGCCAACCTTGGCCCTTCATAGCACATGCACATGGTCCTGCGTTCCCTGTCCCCTCCCCGCTACCAGACTTACCTGGCCAGGTGATATTTGTGGCAATGATCAAGAAAGGAGACTTTAACTCAGACAGCACCAGCCCCCAAGGCAGTGCAGACAGGCCTTCCTCCTACAAATCTCCAGGGCTCACGGCCCCAGTGGCTGAGGAGGCGCAGGCCAGTGAACAATCTAGTGGTCTTAGAACAGGGTGAAAGTGGATGCGAGTGACCCTGTGCTCGCCTCCTTACTTGGGGCTGCAAAGATGGCTGGGGCGGATGGGGAGAGCCTTGCGGCCTGGATCTTACAGGCAGAGAGCCAGAGTGGGCTCTTCACCTCCAGCCTGGGGCTCATGCGGATCGCTGCAGGGGACGGTCACAGGGCCCTGGAGGGCCCGGAGCCTGGGGAGGCAGCTGGGCCGTTACACGTTCTGATGGCCTTTACATTCCCAGTGGCAGCATTTTTGTTGCAATTACTTAAGAAACAAAAGCAAAAACCAACCCAAAACCCCCCATGTCCAGGGTGCTCCTCCAAGTCCCTCTTCTGTTTCTCCTCCATAAATGAAAGGCAAGATGCGTCCCAGAAGGGTTACAGCCAGAACGTCACCTCTCCCTAGTGACATGGAGCTGAGGATGAATGGAGAGGTGCTGTAGACCCTGGGGCCACCTGACCCCGCCCTGCATTCCTTCCTGGCCCCCAGCCCCAACTCCCCCCTCATGGGTCCCATGTACCGGCCACCTCCAAGTTGGGGGACCCTTTAAAATCTCCCGCCTTCCCAGCCCCTTGGACACCTCTGCCTCTGCTCCCTCACCCCTTTGTGTGTGGCAGGATCTCCTGTGTGCAGCGCAAGCCCTCTTCTGCTGCGCCACGCCCCCAGCGCCTCTCGTGGATTCTGGAGCAGTGCTCTACCATTAAGCCAGGGCTCTACCCTGCCCTCTAATGCTGCCCTGACTCCGCCCCCTGCCCCTTTCCTGCCCTCTCCCTGTTTTATAGACGGGCAAACAAAGACCCAGGGAAGTAAAGGAACTTTTCCCAGGCCATAGGCTCGTGCACTGGAGTGCTGTGGCCCCAGAGGGCCAGCTCCTAATGGTGACACAGGTATTCATATGACATGGCTGCTGCTTATGCCCCACCCCCACCTCCTCAGTGAACCTCCAGCCAGGTGTCTGCTTCTGTCCTGGTCACTATCTACCCAGCAAGTCGCAGGTCCAGTCAGACCCAGAACCTGGCTCTACGCACCCCTCCCCCACCTTCCCTGAGTGCTGCCTGCCATGTGGACCGCCCCCCCCCCCCCATGGATGCTGGGGAGAGTTTGCACTGATTGTTTTCTCTGAAGAGGTGTGTTTTGCTGATACTTTGGGGGTTAGATAACTTCTGCTGTCCCTGAGTGTGTGCAGGACGCTGGTCTGACTGGGGTGGGAGCTGGTGCACATAGCTACCAGCTGCAGCCCCACCCGGCCCTCTTCTGTGTCAGGCGTGCCAGAGTCCCAGCCCAGAGCTGCCTGGCTTAGCAGTGGCGCTGCTGCGGCGGGCCGGGCTGGGCTGACACCTCTGGGTTTGCTGATGTTTGATTATGCCCTGATAAACATAGGCTCAAAGAAATCCGGAAAACATACTCAGGCATTAGTGGGCTGGTCTAGCAGCAACCCCTGTCCGGAGTGAGGTCACGCTGAGTAGTTCTGACTTAGTGCCAGGCCAGAAGGAGCAGGAGAAGAGGTCAGGGCCTTGGGGAAGGCCTGGGCCCCTCTCTGCTGAGTCCTCCGACCACAGGGGTCCAGGGGACTCTCAAGAGGTTCTGAGTGACGACAGCCATAGGGAGGACAGAGGCCTCTCTGAAGGAAGTACTCGGGACTAGAGTGGATAGCTAGCTGTCTTCTAACACAAAGCTATTAGTGACAGGAAGGGCAGGTGCGTCCCTTCCCAGTGAGGGAGAAGGGCTTGGACCACCATAGCTGCCTGTGGAGGCTACGGTGACCGCTGCAGGTGACATCACTGGGTGAGGGACCCATAGCTTCTTCCCTCACACCCAAGGCAAGCCGTCCTGAGGAATGGTGGGACGCCGTCCCTGCCCCAGCCCAGCACAGTTTTGAGATACTCTGGATCAAAAGGAGTTGGTGAAAAATAAATAAATAAATAAATAAATAAATAAATGAATGAATGAATGCCGGGCGGTGGTGGCGCACGCCTTTAATCCCAGCACTTGGGAGGCAGAAGCAGGCAGATTTCTGAGTTCGAAGCCAGCCTGGTCTACAGAGTGAGTTCCAGGACAGCCAGGGCTACACAGAGAAACCCTGTCTCAGAAAAACCAAAAAAAAAAAAAAAAAAAAAAAAAAAAAAAAAAGGAGTTGGTGGCAGCCCCACCCCTAGGCTTTCAATGCACTGCACAGGAAGCCTTGCTCTGCCCTGGTCCCCTGGGACAGCTGTTGGAAGCCATCTACTGTGACTGAGATGCTCAAGAGACACCTTCAGAGACACGGTGAGGAGAGGCCCAGGGTCACAGGCCCCGGGCAGGCAAAGCGCCATCTGCAGGAGCCTGCCAACAGGTGGACAACCAGTCCTGGGGGGTGGCTGCTTCCAGGGGGACCCCCGATGTCATGTGGGGCGGCATAGAGCCTGCAGATTCCCGAGCAGAGCCGTGGTCATTTTAAGCCACCAAGGGCTGTGTGTGTGTGTGGGGGTGTGTGTGTGTGTGTCATGTACCGCTTGGCAAAGCCAGACTGTCAGCTCCACCGTCTAAATACACCCACACTCCCATCACTGCCCTGCCCGCCCAACTGCCCGGCCCCGCTGTGGGAGCCTCCTAGCCAGCACCCAAGCCTTGCCTGACCGTTTGCTCCTGTGAAGACCCCGTCAGACCCCATCTGCCCACCCAGCTCCCTGTCACTCAAGCTGCGTGAGCACGGTCAGGTCCTTGCCTCCCAGCCCTCGTCGCCTGCTCCTCCGTCAGCCTCTCACGGTAAGCTCTGGACCATCCCAAGTTCACTGCTGCCCAGGGGCCTTTGCACCTACTGCAGGCTGAGCCCGCAGCAGGCTTCTGGGCTTAGAGCAAGCCTGGGCAGACATCCCCAGAAGGACGTCTTGGCAGCTCTCCTCCCGACTCCCTCCTCGTTCTGTCTTTCTACCCTCAGTCACAGACAAGGCTGGAGTATGATATAGCTCTTCTCATAGTGTTTATTGACTTTGTCAACACAGACTTCCACGCTGGGGGCAGGGGGTAGCTAGTAAAATGCATGCAACACGCATGAAGGGTCCACACAAAGAGAATCCGGGCTGTGCTCTAATCCCAGTTCTGACATAAAAACAGACAAACAACCCGGGGAACAGAGACAGACTTGCTAGCCAGTCAGCCTAACCTATATCTAGTGAGCTCCAGGCCAGTGGGGGTGGGGGTGGAGTGGGGGTGGGGGTAAGGGTTGGGTGGGGTGGGGATGTGTGTGTGTGTGTGTGTGTGTGTGTGTGTGTGTGTGTGTGTGTGTGTAGAGAACACACAGCTGTTTACAGCACTTGCTGCTCTTCCAGACAACCCAGGTTTGTTTCCCAGCACCCACGAGAAAACTCACAACACAACTATCCACACTGTAGTTTCAGTGTGACACCCGGACACCCTCTTCTGGCCTCTGCAGGCTCTTGAACTCATGTGCTGCACACACATACACACAGATGGGCAGGCAAAACACTCATGGATGTGAAATAATGTTTTCAGAGATGATGGAGGGCTGGACAGATGCTTAGTGGTTAGCGATGCTTGTGGCCCTGGCACAGCAATCAAGTGAGTTTTCACCCACACCAAGTGGTTCAAAATCATCTGCAACTCCCGCGCCAGGAGATTCGCCATCCTCTTCCGGCTTCCTCCGCATCTGCATCTGCACACATATAAGCATATGTACACAAACTCACAAAGATAACAATTTTAAATGTGGCTTTTGTGTGCTAGGCATCTATGATTGTCCTCTGGCCTTTACATGCACACACATACACACACACACACACACATACACTCATATGCACACACTCACTTACATGCACACGCACACACACATACACATGCATGCATGCATACACACACACACACTCTCTCTCTCTCACACGCACACACACTCACACACAGATAGAGGTATACTTACGTGCTTTTCCAGATAGAAGTCAGGCGCCGGGACAACAGAGCTTCTTGCGCTCGCTCAGCTGGGCAGCTGTAAGCATCGCACCCGGCACATGGCCCGAAGCGTGCACCAGGCTGATGGTGGATGGAGTGCAGGGGCTGCTGAGGGCCGGCTGCGATGGTGCATGGCCGCCAAGTTTGGCTTGCTGACCTGCAGACTGTAACTCTCACAATCTCCTGAGACAGGCCCGGCGCTGGGGGCCGTGGTGAGCTCAGCGGGGCACAGGCTGCAGTGGTCCCAGCTCCCAGGCTCCTCCCCATTGGCTGTCTCCCTCCAACATACCTGCCATGGTCCCTTGCACCTAGGAGACGCTCTTAGTTCAGTGACCCCCCACTATTTCCTCCACACTGATTCTGCACACTGGGCATCTAGACTTGCCAAGTCCCCCTAGGAGCAGAGAGGGCAGGCCTGGGTGTACCGTGAGGCTGGGGCAGGAAAACCATCCAGGGAACCTGGCTTGAGTTCTCCTTGGAAGTGAGGCCTGGTCCCTGGATGCGCTACTTGGAACTCAGAGCCCCACCCCTCTCAGTCCCGAGTTTACCCTGAACTCTGAGGCTTCTTGCATTTGGTCATCCCGTGGGCAGTTCTCACAACACTTTAGTTTGAGATAAGGCCTCACTATGTGGCCCTGGCTGCCTTCCACCTCTGAGGTCTGCCTACTTGTGCTGCAATTAAGGGAATGCACCACCATACCTGGTTCTATTTATGGGTCCCAGGCAAAGGATGGATGCTATCGTACTTCTATGTCCCTGCTTCCCCTCCTGAGCTCCGGAATGACGGGCTGTACCACCATGCCTGGTTCATACAGTGCTGGGGGTGGAACCCAGGGCTCTGTGCTTCTAGGCAAGCACCCTAGAGGCTGAGCCGCATCCCAAGCCCCCAACAACACTTTAATGTGGTCCCTGGCTCTACTGCCTCGTGCCTCTCTCCCCATCAAGGCTGAGCCTCTGGCATCCCTGCTGGGAGCTAGTCCAGCTTCCAACCACTTTGATTTGGGCTTCAGAAGGCAGGCTGTGGCTGCCGCCCATGTCTGCTGGCCACTGAAGGTAAACCTTGGCCCCGAGTCTCCAAAAATAATTCTCAGTTTAGCTCCAGGACACGGAGCCTTCTCTTTGTCTTGCGGCAGGAGGCTTAGACACTGACGGTGTAAAAATGAATGTTAGGTGGACAAGCGGGAGCAGCCCTGGGCCCCAAATCCACCCCTCAGATTTCAGGCAGCAAGGGAGGGCCCAAATCCACCCCCAGGTCTCAGGCAGCAAGGGGGGCCCCAAATCCACCCCCTCAGATCTCAGGCAGCAAGGGGGCCCCAAATCCACCCCTTAGATCTCAGGCAGCAAGGGTTTAAGCAGAAGCTGTTCTTTCTGTCGTCTTAAAAGTGGGGATGTTGGGGTTCACCTGGGAAGGGGTGTCAGCAGCCAGCCAGGCTGGGTTACATGGGCATGAAGCTAGGAGTAGGGTGGCAGCCTAGGCCTCTGCCCTTTCCTTGGAATCCATCTTTTTGTGGCTCTTAGATTTGTTTTCTGGGTTTGCTCAGAATCCATAGGCCGAGGCCTTCCATCTCCCCAGGGATGAGTTAGAAGACCATCAGCAAGCAGGGGTGTGTCCATAGAAGCTGGCGGTGGGAGAAATGGGATCTCGGGCACTTGTACCTAGAGAGCCTGCTGAGTAACCAGCTGCCAGCCCTGCCTGACCTGTCAGCCCAGTGCATGTGGATGCCCTGAAGCCATATCCCAGCCCCAGCCAAATGTCCCACTAATTCAGGTCTCTAAGAACCAGCAAGCAGAGTATTGGCCTCCCCACCCCCCAGAGCTCAGGGATGATGCCAGACCTCAGCAGGAGACCTCTCTCTTAACCCCTGGCTCTCCGAGAGGGAAACAGAGGCTGGTGCCTGGAGCTGAGACCAGTCCCAGTGGACAGGGTGATATGTCAGACATAGGCAAGGGACAATGGGCCACCAGACAGGGGCCCTGGGAGATGGTACAGTGGGTAAGACACTTGTTCTGTATGCACCAGGGCCTGAGTGTGGAATCAGACACTTACATAAAGAGCCAGGCATGGCTGTGCCTGTGACTCTGGTATTGAAGGCGTGAGGACTAGAGAACCTCCAAGAGCTCACTGCACAGCCAGCAGAGCCTGTATGAGGGGATTCCCAGGTGCACACACCTTACACTCATGTACATACCTTACACTCAAGTGCACACATATTACACTTAGGTGCACATACCTTACACTCATGCACACACCTTACACTCATGTGCACACATATTACACTCAGGTACACACACCTTACACTCATGTATACACCTTACACTCATGTGCACACATATTACACTCATGTACACACTTTACACTCATGTACACACCTTACACTCATGTGCACACATATTACACTCAGGTACACACACCTTACACTCATGTACACACCTTATACTCATGCACACACCTTACACTCATGTGCACACATATTACACTCAGGTGCACACACCTTACACTCATGTGCACATACCTTACACTCATGCACTTACCTTACACTCATGTGCACACGCCTTACACTCATGTGCACAGGCCTTACACTCATGTGCACACCTTACAATCATATGCACATGCCTTACACTCACATGCACATGCCTTACACTCACATACACACCTTACACTCATGTGCACGGGGAAGGAGTGAGGGGCCAGCAGGCTGCATGTCCTGGGTCATTACATTGAACAAGCTGACTAAAGCTATCAGAAGAAATATCATTTAATGGGAGATTAAAAACCGGTGCGAGCAGCCGGGCGCTGACCTGGAGTCTCAGTTCTTAATTTAATTTCCTTTGCCATCCAAATCAGAACATTTAAAAAAATATTAAAAATGGCCATATTTGCTCAAGGGTTTTTATCATTAATTGATTTGGCCAAAGCTTTCCCGTAAGCCACATGCTCTGGAACAGTCTTCTCATTTTAAGCCTCCTGCAGCCCTCACTGAGACAGGGAGGTGCCAGACCTCAGGAGACAGGAGCCCTGGGGGGCGGGGGGCTCCGAGTTCCCACAGACCAGTGACTGCTGCCATTCCAAAAATCAGAGAGGGCCATCTCCAGACCTGCGCCAGCCTTGGGCTTGCACCCCACAGTGTCAGCCAGCCTCCCCTCAAGCCCCTGGCGCTCACCGAGGCCCCCTGGAAGTGCTTGCATGTGCTGCAGTCTGCAGTGCTGGCTTTGCGCTCTCACCTCATGGACCAGAGTGTCCCACCCACCCCACCCCACCCCACTTCACCCCCCACTCCCGCCGCCTACACCGCACTTAACTTCTTAGGCTGCCTTCTGTTGTGAAGAGCAAGAGCCACACCCTGGGGGTTCCAGGCAGGAGGCTTCCTTTTGTCCCGATTTAGATCAGAGGGTGAGGTACAGGGTCCAAGGATCCAGTGGAGGCTTCTGACAGAGTGCAGGACACTGCACTGCCACAGAAGAGGGGAGGAGAATGGCCTGCAGGTCCTCATCTGGAGACAGTGTCCTCCCAGCAGCCTGGAAAGCACGAGAATCACCCCCTCTGGGGAGCAAACGAGAGGCCTACACTCCCCTGGGACCCTGACCTAGAACACCAAGCAGCACCCCAGAAGGAGGGGACCCTGGCTGCTGTGCGCTGGGGTTCAGATCCCCAGAGACAGCCTCACTTGGGCACACAAGGAAAGCCAAGGGGTCGGGCATGTCAGAGCCAACAGCATCGCCAAGAATAATCTCAGCTTTTACCAGCCAGAGGGAGAGGAAATAACATGGGGGCTACTCTCGGAAATGCAATTCTTGACAGCAGTTAAAATTAATGAACTCACAACGCAAGTTATCAAGATAGATTAAATGCTCACACCCGCTGTTGGCTGAGAAGGAGTGGGTCCCACCAAGCTGCCTCCTGTTTATTAAGATGTAAAATTGCACCCGTAGCATTAGGCACTGCTTATGGATGCACATATAGGTAGTAAATATTTAAAAGCACACAGGGGAATAATCCTGAGTGGCTACCACCGGAGAGGGAGGGGCTGCCCGCTTGGGGAAAGGAGGCAGAGGACTGCCTTCATGGAGCACGGTGTTTGCAGATCCCGTTCGTGTGAGCCCATAAATGTATGCATATTGTATACATGCATATTTATTTAATGGCTAGCTTTTCACTTGCTATTTTATAATGAGTGAAGGAACATGGCTTGCCCCGACGACAGTGTCCCCATGCGGACGTGCTGTGATTTATGAGCGTACCTCTGGTTGTCATACGCTCTCTTCCTCTCCTTTCTCACTGTCTCTATAAATCCAGGTTATTTTCTTGACACAGAAAGCTGGATTGTGGGGTCCAAGATCTGATTTTTCTGTTTCTTTTCTTTCAAAGATTTATTCTCCTCCCTCCTCTTCTTCCTCCCTCCTCCCCCTCCTCCCCCCTTCCCACCTCCTCCTCCTCCATATTACCTTGACTGTCCTGGAACTCACTGTGTAGAACAGGCTGGCCTTGAACTCAGGGATCTTCCTGCCTCTGCCTCTTGAGCCCTGGTATTAAAGGCCTGCGCCATCACACCGGACTTTCTTTTTTAGGTATATCCCTGTGTGTCTGCCACTTATATGCGGATGGCCACAGAGGCCAGAAGAGGGTGGGTATTGGGTCCCCTGGGACTGGAGTTACGAGAGCCGTGAGCCACCCAATACAAGTCCTGGGAAACAAACCCTGTCCTTTGCAAGAGCAGCAAATGCTCTTGACCACTGGGCTGTGTCCGTCTCCTCCACTTTCCTTATTGTGGTGACATTGCCTGACAGAGGCGGCTGAAGCCATGAGGGGCTCATCCTCAGTGTGGCCCCAGTCCTTTGTGGTGGGATGGCAGTGAGGAGCTGGACAGAGACAAATGCCGTTATACAGTGGGCTTTCCGTTCCAGCCCACGGGTGGAATAGCTCACGGTCAGGGTGGGTCTCCCAGCCTCAGGCAAACCCTAAAACACCTTCAAACCTGTGAGCAGAGATGTGCCTTTTAGACAGTTCTAAACCCCACCCAAGTGACAGTCAAGGTTAGGCGTGACCGGTGTCGTGGCCCGGCCGGCAGAGCCCTTTCTTGGCATGCCGAGACCCTGGCTTCTGTCGGCAGCACCTGTAAGCTGGCTGGGCTTGCCTCTCCTGTGTCCTTGACATTTGAGAAACAGACAGGAGGCTCAGAATCCAGGGTCAGCCTCAGCTACATAGGGAGAGAGGACCAGCAACCCTGCCTGAAACAGACCAAACCCAAAATAAAAACAAGAACAGAAGATTAGTAGGAAATTTTATTTTATACAAATATGAAATCAGCAAACAACAAAAGAAAAATAAAAAAGGATTAGGACATGAAAAAGCAGAACAACCAAACCATTAACTATTGACCGCAAAGCCAGGCTGGCCAGCATTCAGCCTGATCGCAAACTGGAGATCCTCCTGCCTCAGCGTCTCTGAGTGCTAGGATTGCAGGCGTTCACCACTGTCAGGTGAGGCTGTCAGTCAGACACTTCGGGTTTCCAGTGACAGGAACTCTGCTCACGTTGGTCTGATGGGAAAAGCGCCAACTTATGTGGACAGGCCGAGGGAGGCTGTCTCTAGAGGCACCCAGGGTCCTCAGGGCGCTGCCCCTCCTTCCTCCCCCCCCCTCCCCGGCACTGTGAGCATGCTCTCTCCACAGGGCACAACTCATGCCCGAGTTGCCTCCCTAGTGCTGTAATAACAAATTTTAACCAACAGGGTGTTTCCAAAAACCAGAACACCCCCCCCCCAACTCAGGAGGCCAGAAGCCCTCTCAGGGCATTAGCATAGCCCCCTGGACCTCAGCTGCCAGCAACCAGCAGCATTTCCTGGCTTGTGTGATATCTCACGCCAGTGTCTCTGGGCAGCCAGAGCTCTAATTAGGGTATCTGCCAGCATTTAGGGCAGATTTGAGAAAACCGGTATAAACTCGACTTTTAAAAATCCTTATCTGAGTAGGTTGTACTTATGGGGTCTGGGTTTAGGCAGTGAGTGCATCTTTGGGAGGGAGGGGACTGGTTCAGGGGAAACTTTTACAGAGGCCTGCAGGGAGGGCCCAGAAACACACACACACACACACACACACACACACACACACACAGACTGCAGCCAGAACAGAGAGCCCATATTGTTGCCCCCAGCCCAAGGAGTTTTCTTAATCTTTAAGAACCATTACTAACTCTTATTTTCTGTGTATGTATAAGTCAGAGGACAGTGTGCAGGGCTCAGTTCTCTCCGTCCTCCATGTGGTTGTCTGAGTGTGAACTTAGGTCCTCTGTGGTGGCCCAAAGCAGTCTTCAGCTTGCTACCGAAAAGGGTTTCAGGAGAAGCCAGTGTGAAGCAGATTTGGAGTTTATTAAAGACATATTTAAGTACAAGAGGAAAGAACCAGGCAGTGGTGGCACACACCTTTAGTCCCAGCGCTTGGGAGGCAGAGGCAGGCGGATCTCTGAGTTCGAGGCCAGCCCGGTCTACAGAGTGAGTTCCAGGATAGCTAGGGCTACACAGAGAAACCCTGTCTTGAAAAGCAACAACGAAATAGAAATCAGAGAGAACGAGAGCCAGAGAGAGAGCGTGCGAGAGCGAGAGCGCCCAGGAGGATGGCCGGGCTTCTCCGAGCAGCGCACACAGCCAGTGTCTGCAGTGGCTGGGAGGGCCTCCCGGCTGGTGGCACCTGGAGTTACATCACAAAGATGGCTAGCACCAGACAGATAGCACAGGGCGGGGCCAGCAGACGTCGGTGCTGGAACTGTTGATTCTCAGAAGGCAAGAGGTTCAGATACGCCTCCTGGGTGTGGCCCTTCCTCTCCATGCCCTGATAATTTTCCTTGTCTTTTAAAATGTCTTCCTCCCGCCTCTACCCCCACCCCTGAGGTCAGTCTGTCTTTATGCAGTGTGTGTGCACAGGTGCCTGTGGAGGACAGAGGGCACTGAGATCCGTGGGCCTGGAGGTACACGCGGCTGTGAGTCACCTGGCATCCGCTAGGAGCCAAGCTAGGCCGCGAGTCCTCTCAAAGGCCTGCCCTGCGCTGCTGGCTTCTCAGCCAGGGTTTAGGGTCAAATGCACGCCCCTCTGCTGGCATCACAAACACCCCACCGACCAAGCTGCCGCCCACCTCCTTTCCCTGTCTGTCTGTCCTGCCTCCCTCCCTGATGCTCCACATCTGGGGGCTCCTGGGGAGCAGAACATGTCCAAATATTGACTCCCACGCTGCCCCTCCCCCCACGCCCAGCCTTGGTGCGCTGCAGTTCCGGGGGCTGCTGCAGTCTTAGACAAAGGAGTGAGTGACAGAAAGACCCAGGCTGCCACTGTGCTTGCTGGTGGCTCTTGAGCCTCGCAGAGTTGGAAGCCACTCTCTGGACCTGGGGTGTGTGCCTCATGCAGTGTTTATTTGGTAACGATTCTTCTAGGTCACCAGGGACCTCTTTCATAACCGTCCACTGTCCAGCAGTTTGTATTGTAGATTTATAACACTGAACTTCATAGTGTGTCTGTGCAGGTATGTGCACCCTTGTGTACCGACTGGCTAGACCCACTGGCCAGTAAACCCAGGGAGCCTTCTCTTTTGTTACAGGGTTTTTCTCTGTGTAGCCCTGGCTGTTCTGAAACTTGCTCTGTAGACCAGGCTGGTCTCGAACTCACGGGGATCTGTCTGCCTCTGCCTCCTAAGTGCTGTGAATAAAGGTGTGCGCCACCACTGCCCGGCCTGTCTTCCTGTCAGCACTGAGGTCACAGCACTTACAGCAGACCTCGTGTGGGGGTGGGGCTCTCACCTCGGTCCCACTCCTCATGCGGCTCACACACCTTACCCAGTGGGTCTTTTCTCCAGCCTGTTGATTTGTTTTTATTGAGACAAGATCTGTCTTTGTAGCCCAGGCTGCCCTTGAACTTTGAGCAATCCTACTATCTCTGCCTCCTCAGGGTTTGGATTATAGAAGTGGGCACAAAATCTAGATTACTATCTGTTGACCATGAGCTTAAATGACCTTCATTCTAAATATTTCATAAAAATGAGAAAACGAAGACATCCAGCATGCTGGCTCACATATAAGTCCTAGTACTCAGGAGGCTGAGGCAGAGAATCCAGAGTTTGAGGCCAGCCTGAGCTATCAAGTAAGGCTAAGAAAATGATGATGATAATTAGAGAATTCTAGGTATTTGGGTGGCCAGTTCCTCGCCTCATTTCTGTTGGTGCCACAAGGATTTCAGGAGGCGCCGGGAAGCGCGCTGAGATCAGTAGGGACCACAGACCAAGAAAGCCACGACTGAGGACGCTCAGCCTCTCCCCAGCCTCCCCAACGCCCAGCCACCCCAAGGCTACCCCATTGTAGGTGGGAAGAGGTCTGTTTCCTTCGCCTCTGGAACAGGAGAGCAAAGGCTGGCGGCCCTGCTGGCGGCCCTGCTGGCGCGGGCCAGGCCGCTCCCCCTGTGATGGATGGCGGTGGCTAGAGCTGCTGTTCCAATTTGTTCCCAATTTGGACAGCCGCTTTACCCACAATTCACCTTGTCAGGGCCACAAATCACTGTGGACAACCAGACTTAGGGTTTAGAGAAGCCCCAGAAGAAAGGGGCCTCGGGCTGTGGAGGACCCCAGGCTGGGGAGCAGGCCTGTGGGGCTGCTGAGGTGTGGTACCGGGGCTCTGTGCTAGGTGCTCCCTCCCACCAGGGCCTGCCTCCTACTAGCCCTGGCCAGCCCAGGGTGTCTAGATGGCGCTTGACCCAGGCTTGCCCCTCCCAGGCCCTTCCTTCATCCCTTGGAAGCCAGCAGGGGGTCTTTGACCAGCACTTCCGCAAATCTTCTGGGCTCTGAAGCCTGAGGCTCCTCCCTGCTTCCTGCTCTGCCTTGGGGCTGACACCGCCATCCTCAGTCAGGGGAAGCCAGGCTCCCAGTCACTTGTCTATTAATTCATTTACCACAAACGCACAAATGGAACATTTGCCACGTCACAAGGGTGAGCAAAGCCATTGCGCACAGTCACAGGAGACTTAACAACCACGCGGAGGAGAGACTAGCTGGAGGGGCAGAGGAGGCCTGCAGCGAGGCAGACTCTCTCTCTCCTTCACAGCTCTGCAAAGGCTCACCTCCCATCAAGGCCTGCCCGCGCACACGTGGTGTCCAGTCCCTGGCGCATGCCTGGATGTTTTTCCTTTCTGGGAGCCTTCCCTGCCCAGGGCTGGAGCTCGGGCCCCTTTCCCTGCTCACCCACACTTGGGTTCAGAGGTCATAGTGCTGGGAAACATCCCCTTAGTCCCCCCTCCAGCTCACCTCAAGCAGGCACCTCGCTTTTGTCTAGGGGTATGAGCACTTTCCCTGCCGCCAAAGCGGCGCCCTGACCAACCCTCTCGTCCGTCCACTGCTGATCTACACAAGCTGCCGTGGCCTCAGGGCGGCGCCTCACTCTCTCCCTGCCTGGCAGCCACACTACTGGCTGGACTCGGTTGAAAGAAACTGCTGTCCCTTGGAGCAGTGCCCCAGAAGTGTTCTCTCTCTTGGTCCCAGTCAAGGAAAGCCTTGGAAGGTGGCTGAGGGCAAGGCTCGAGAGCTAGAGAGTAGAAGGCTCCTTGACACCGGTGGGCGGGGCCAGACCAGGGCGCTGTGCCCATTAGCCTGCACTCTGCTGGGAGCGAGTCCCCAGCACCCTCAGTTTACCTCTGTGCAGAATGGGCCAAGGCACCACACTTCCCTCCTCCCAGGGAGGCAGAGGGTGAGGGGAGTTCTGACAATCTTCCTTGGGCCTGGGTAACTTTAATTTTTTTTTCAATAAATGCTTTAACCTCCCATTCTAGTCCACCACCCACCAGAGGTAGTGGAATAGAAAAGATGGGGGGTGGGGTGGGGAGTGGACCTGTTTAGAAAGGTTCTTCAGAGCAACTCCCATCTGTGTAAACTGACAGTCAGGTCACGGGTCAGCAGGCGGCGGCAGCTCAGTCCACTTGCAGACACTTCACGGATACACCAGCAGTCCAGTGTGGTAGCATCCAGACAGTAGCAGCCATGGCACAACCCAGCAGGAACAGCCAGGCCTCAGCCAAATCTGCACCGAGTCAGCAGAAGGGATTTGGATCACCAGGAACACCTGGTTCTTGACTGAGCCTCTCTCAACAAAGCGAGGATCAGGGAAGGCTTGAGACCAACAAGCCTTGCTCAGCCAGGTCTATGAGCAAGCCCCGCCCAGCTGCTGTCACTGCCCGCAGAGTTCCTTTTATACTCCCTCCAAACACCAGGCGTCCACCTCGTGTCTCGCCTCAGCCAAAGAGTCTGTCTCAGCTGACATCTCTCTGCCAATCAGCCGAGTCCGAGAAAGCGACAAGAAACTGCAGCACACCACTAAAAGATGTTCGGTCGTTTCTCTCTATGGAGTCCCAACAAATGCAGCTCAACTACGCAGTGTAAGGCAAACTAATACATGCGTGTCATTAGCAGAAAAATCTTACATCACGTGTCCTTTCACGTGCTTACTTTAGCAGAACATTCTTTCACCTGTGTCTGCTTCAGGGGAACAGCCCTTCTTGTGTTTGCCTTAGCAAAACACCATCCAACACAACTGGCTTTCCAAAGAACCCCTAAGTTTCAGGCCCGGGGGCCAGAGCTCCATCATCCCCTACAGTTGGGCAGGGCCGCCGGTCCACCCCGCTGGAAAGTTTGAAATCCTGGAGATTGAGGCCATCTTCATCCGTTCTCCTGCCTCTTCCTCTTTTAGATTTTTATATAGCTTAGCTATACACTCACGGTGTAGCTGAGGCTGGCCTTGAACTCCTGTAGTGTGTGTGTGTGTGTGTGTGCGCGCGCGCTATCACCGCCCAGGCTTAAGGGCCCACTCTAGACCTCTCCATTACCTTTAGACAGATGGGTGCTGTCTGCGAGAGATGTCGACTCCAAGATCCTTAGCAGGGTTTTCCAGTCTCCTGTGAATCTCAAGAAAGGCTCCTCCGTCTGCATCCCCACCCCGTCCTGCCCTGCCCCGCCCCCTGCTCCCGCTCCACAGCCGGTGTGAAGGGAGGACTCTGTGCATCAGAAGGCTGCTTCGCTGGTAACCACATGGCAAAGCATGGTGGGGGACTGACAGGGCTGCCTCTAGGACTGGCCATTTTAAGATAAGAGTTACTATGGCTGGAGCCAAGGAAACCCCACAGGCTTTCTCCTCTCCACACTTCAAGGTCTCTCCCTGCCACCGGCTGATCAGACTGAGTGTCCGTCCTCTCCCCCTTCGCTGGCTTCCTACAGCTTCTTGTTCTGAACTGTGTCCCTTGCCCCACCTCCTCTGTCTGAAAGTGTGCTTGTGCGACCCCATACTGCTCTACGTAGAGCTGACCTATGGAGACCCTCAGTGGGGTGGGGTGGGGTGGGGTAGGGTGGGGTGCCCTTGGTTCAGCCGAGCCGAGCCACATTCGTCCATACTGTGCACACCAGGCTCGAGGTCACCAGGGCTCTTCCTGGCATTTCAGAGTCCAGTGTACTTGCTTGGCAAGAGCCCTTTCACTAGATGCCCTTTATCCCGCTTCCCGGGCGGTCGGTCCCCCTCCCCACCCACCCTCTGCTTCTCTACAAGGCTTCCTTTCCCCTCACCTCTTCGGCCCAGGTGCCTTTGTCTTTCTCTCTTCTGGGCCCCCATCTTCCTGAGTGGGAACCTGCCAATTAGGGATGAGCTTCCTGTTGTGATAGCATTTGGGGGGGCTGGAACTCCAGGAACTGAGTTTTTCCTCAGTGACTGTAGACTCAACCACAGGCATACCAGCCCAGGGGAGCCCAACCTTCAGGAAAAAAAATTTGCATACCTTGGCAGACAGGGCGGCCCACGCCCCAGGCTTGTGCCCCGAGGCTTGGGCACTCTGAGTAATTTACTCCGGGTGTGCAGTCTTCTGGGAAGACCCCTCAGATGGGAAAGGACTGTGTGAGCCCACAGCGTTTCCACAAGCAGTTGTGTGCACAGATTCACACTAGGTTCCGTTCAATCAAAGGCTCTGAAAATCCTTTCACTAAGGAGTGTCCTCTGTAACTTTTAATGTTTTTCAAAGCCTACTTTTAATGATGGTTCTTAAACGCTTTACCCTCCCTTTTAGCCCACCCCCTCCAGAGGCTCTGGGAAAGAAAGGGGACGGGGCTGGAGGTAGGGGTGGAGGACTAGACCTGTTTAGAAATTGTTCTTTGGAGCAAATCTCTTCTCTGTTGTCTGGAAATCGGCAGTTCAGTTCACAGGTGAGCAGGCAGCAGCATCTCGATCCACTTGCAAACTCTTCCCGGATACACCAGCGGTCCAGTTCGGGAGTCTGGACAGCTTGAGTCAGCAGTGGTGGCAGGACCTAGCAGAGACATCCAGGCCTCAGCCTAGGCACAAGTCAGCAGGGGGCACCAGGAGGGAGGCCAGGAGAAGTCCTTGGCTGTGCCTCTCTCAGGGAAGTGACGATCAGGGAAGACTAGACCAAGACGCATTTAGCTAAGCTCAAACCGTCACTGTGTGCTGAGTCGTTTTCTATACTCCCTTCCCCCTCGGGTCCGACTCAGCGCGTCTGTCTCCGCTGGCCTCACTCTGCCAGTCAGCCCGAGTCCACGGAAGCCGCACACCGCAGCGCAGCACGCCACCGGAGGTCTTTGGTGCATTTCTCTCTATGGAGTCCCGACAAGAGCAGCTCAACTACGTGGTGCAAAGTGGAGCAGTACATGTTTGTCAGCAAAGAATCCTTCATCACGTGTCCTTTCACGGGCTTGCTTTAGCAGAGCATCTCTCTCCGGCGTCTGCTCCAGCGAAACGACACTCTTCACCATTCTGCCGTGGTCTTTCCCGTGCTCGCTTCGGGACGGCACTCGGCACGTGCTTGCCCCAGCAAGACTCCATCCCACAAAACTGACTTTCCAAAGAACCCTTAAGTTTCTCCTTCAGTCCTGTGTGGTTTTCTGTTTGGTCGCGGTTTAGGTTTGCTCAGGGTCTCTTGTAGCTCTGGCTGGCTTTGAACTTGCTATATAGCCAAAGCAGACCCTGAACTTCCGATCCTCCTGCCTCCACTTTCCAAGTGGCACAGATATGAACCACCATACACAGGGCAGCTCACAACTGCCCGTGACTCCTGTTCTGGGGATCCAACGCCCTCTTCTTGCCTTTATAAGTATTGCAGGTATGCAGTGCACAACCATACATGCAGACAAACTGCACACACGCATACACACACACACACACACACACACACACACACACACACTACAGAAATGTCCACAGAGACACTGGGATTCCCTTTTCTCCCCAGGCAGTCAGCCCCTTGCCTATCAACAAAACAGCACATGAGAATTCCAGGATGAATTCCAGGACCCAACCCCAAGTGCCCATTAAGGAAACTGTCCAGTTGAGTGCCAGAAATCTGTAATTTCACCCACATGCCCTTCCAAGGACGGGACTGAGCAAGCACCATGGCGGACTTCCGGATGGCGACCTGCTGGGCGGGGCTGGGGACAGGAGCGGCCAGGACAGTCCGTGAAGGTCGGCTCAGTCAAGGACCAGAGACGAAGACAACATAGTTCGAACCTATCTGTAACCCTAGCCTGAGTAGCCTGAGGCAGGAGGCTGGAGAGGGCTCCAGGCCAGCCAGGGCTACAGAGTCAGACCCTCTTTCAAAAGCCAGGAGAAAAAAGGGATTAAAACAAGTAAATTCTATTTTTGGTTCTGGTGTGAACAGATGTATGATTTGCAAAAAACTGAACCAAAGACCTGGGGGCAGACTCGGTGGGTCCAGTGGGACCTCGTCTGTCCTGCAGGGGTGCCCTGAGCCCAGAGCCTGGCCTTCTCCGTGCTGGAGGAGCAGTTGGGGGGGCCTGAGCAGGGAGGGGATGGGAGGCTCGGGTGTCAGGAACTGCCTGTGGTTCTTCCTCTAGGAAAGACCCAGGTGCCGGGCAGTGGTGGTGTACGCCTGTAATCCCAGCACTTGGGAGGCAGAGGCAGGCAGATTTCTGAGTTTGAGGCCAGCCTGGTCTACAGAGTGAGTTCCAGGATAGCCAGGGCTACACAGAGAAACCCTGTCTCAAAAATCCAAAAAAAAAAAAAAAAAAAAAAAAAAAGAAAGAAAGAAAGAAAAGAAAAGGAAAGGAAAGGAAAGGAAAGACCCAGGTACAGACCAGTGCAGAGCTGAGTAAAAGAACTGGCTCTTGAGAGCCGATTGTCCCCTGGGCAGGGTAGCAAGAGCCCACCCCCACCCCCGCCCCCCACCCCTGCACCACCACCACTGTCCCACGTGACTCTGGGCCTCTGTTTTCCTTCCTTATTCACAGCGGAGATGGAACCACTGTGTTGAGCAGGCCAGGCTGGAGATGTCAGATCCAGCACACATGCTGGGATCTGTGCTCTCTGCAGGGTTCCAGCCCTTGGTCTGAGCTCGTGTGATCTGGGGTCAGCCACTCGCCCTCTCTCCCAAGGAGCAGTGATGGGTGGGTCTCACTTCTGAGCTGCCCCTCTGAGTGGTTCCCCAAGAGATGCTCTCCCATCCTCTCCCGGGCTCTGCTGCCTCCCCTCGCCCTGACATGCTGGGCCCTCAGTTCTTTCTTTCCTGAGGGAACCTCTGGGGGCCTGGCTGTCGGTGGGGGGTGGGGGTGGAGGACAACAGGTGTTTCTGGTTGACTCTCCGCTGAGTACAGAACATAAGTTATTAACTCCTGGCTTGGGCAGGGCAGCCAGGTGCCTAAGTGCCCTTCACACCCGACAGGGGCAGGACTGTGCTAATTGAGGGCTTAATTAATTTTCCCGGTGGAGGCTGCAGCCGGCGCCTTCCTCTGCCATCTGGCCATTTATCTGCTCCTGGCGTGGTCCCCTTTACTTGCGGGGGTGGAGGGTGGAGGGTGGGGGTGGGGTCCCTGATGGCTCTGCATCCTCCCCACCTGTGCCCCTTACCCGCCCATGGGACACTCCTTGGGCCCCTGCAGGGCCTGGGGCCTCAGTCTTCTGCTCTGGGAGTCATTATGCTCTAACTCGGGGCTCACGTGGCTCCAGAACATCTGGCCACTGGGAAAAAACAGCCTCCGTGAGAGTAATGGCGGGCCAGCCTGCCTCCATCTTGGGCTAAGAGCCATCTTATAGTAAAGACAAACTAGGTTCATTCCTTCTTATGATTAAATCTGTTTCTCAAGGACTGGGCTATGCCCTACCTGTAACCTTAACTACAGACGATTCTGTAGTGCGGGCTCCAGGAATGACAATCGTGTCTGTTTCAAAAATTTGTTTGTAACCATCTTGTAACTCTTCCTTTGTTCCCAAAGGTTATGTGACCACCTAGGACTGCCTTGTTATGACCATCTGTTGTCAAAACTACCTTGCTGGGTCCGCCTTGGTCTCAGGAGGAACTAACTGGCCAGGCTTATGTGACCCCACCCATTTTGCCCACCAAATCCCCCACTTAGAAACCCCCACCCCACCCCTGAGCTATAAAAGCCTTGTGTACCTCACATCCAGTGCTGATTTCACAGATCCTGCCTTCCGGGGGCCACAGCCCGTGTACATGAATTTTAAAAAGCTTGCTTTAAGTAATTGCTTTGGCCATGATTTGGGTTGGTGGTCTTTCTCCTCCCATCTTTGGGATTAAGAGCAACCCTTCAGGTGATTTCCTTTTGCAGAAGGTGCTGCCCCATGACCCAAGCTGGCCAAGGCGCACATAGCCACGGATGGCCACTTCTGTCCCTAAGGAGAGGAGGCCAGGCTGCTCCTCCTACTCTTGACTGGTTATTTTTTTTTTTTTTTTTTTTGGAAAGGTCAGGAAAGAAATGAAGGGGGGAAGGCCAGCCACCCTGGGTGTCAACCTCCAGGAAGACAGCAGGGCTTTTGTGGGAACAAAAGTTTTAATGGGTTGTGGGAGATTAAAAGCTTTGCCTCCAACCCTGGCACATGCAGGTAGATATATGAGTTCAAGGCCAACCTGGTCTACAGTTTGAGTTCCAAGATAGTCAGGACCACACAGAGAAACCCTATCTCAGCAAACAACAACAACAACAACACAAGCACACATATAAAACTACCTTAGAAACAGATTCGAGTTCACTTTTCTTCTTTTTAAAGATTTATTTATGTGTATAAGTACACTATCGCTGTAAGAGGGTACCAGATCTCATTACGGAGGGTTGTGAGCCACCATGTGGTTGCTGGGATTTGAACTCAGGACCTCTGGAAGAGCAGTCAGTGCTCTTACCCGCTGAACCATCTCCCCAGCACCTTCTACTCTATCAAGATAGGGGACTGACCCTTGGCAGGCTAGATAGAAAAGTACATTTCTTTGTTAGAAAAGTATCTACCTTTGATAGAAAGGTCCATTTCTTGCTTGGCCTCGGACCATTGTCGGTGGCTGGCACTGCACCTCCCGTGTTAACCTTTTTCTTCAAAGCAGTGACAGACCACCTTGTAGGAGATGAGCTAAGTGTGGCTCCCTGGGTCCCTGGCCCATGTCCCTCTGTGGACACGCTTTCCCGGCCTGGCAGTCCGAGGCAGAACACTGTTGGGAGCCTAGGGAGCGTCCAAGAGGCTGAGGTGAGCCTAACCCTGTGGCTAGGTAGCCAGCCCCTCAGCTGCCTGGAGGAATTACACAAGCCAAACGAGAAGGCCGACGCAGAGAGCCAGCAGCTAGAGCAGTGGCCATCTCCTGCTTAGGTCTGGGTGACCAGGTCGGGGCACTCGGGGTTCAGCTCCAGGCTGTGAGGCCTGGCCACTTCATCTGCCCCCCTCTGAACCCCTGCACCACCCAGAGTCTGAATGCAGCCTCGCCTGGCACCCTCTTGTCACAGCACCCAGACCGAGTTGTGGTCTGGTTCCTGGGTGGTCTGGTTCCTGGGTGGTCTGGTTCCTGGGTTCGGCCACACATGTCCAGTCCCAGCCTACCACTAATCAGGCCCTCCCCATCCTGTCTCCTGATGCCCAGAGCTCAGGACTGCATTTTGCCACCACCGATGTCCCAGTGTCCCCCAGACTGTTCTGTCGTCAGATGAGACTACAGAGGCCTAGCTCTTTGCTGGCTATAGAAGTGCCTGCCTTAGACAGACGCTTAAAGAACAAGGGCGTGCTGGTCCCCTCCCTCTACACCTCCAACAGGGCTGGAAAGTCCAGTGTCCTTGACCCACCTCCCCCTCTCTCCTCGGTTAGTCCGGGTGGTTCTGGACCAGGCTGTTGTACGCGTTTCCCTTCTAAATGCCATTTCCCCACCTGGGTACACCGCTGCCTGCTGTCTGCGGCAGCTGAAAATCCTCACATGTCGCTTTGATTTATGGCTCTAGTTAATTCTCGAGGAGGCCCGTGAGGTGCCCTGAGCTCAGGGGCCTTGATGGGATAAATCATTTAACAGGTGGTTAACTATTCTCTGAGGTCTGAGGCGAACAGGAAGGTGCAGAGGAGCGAGCGCCAGGCAGGAGGAGGTGGGAGAAGGCCCAGATGCTTCCCGGCCTGAGCGATCTGCCAGTTCCGGTGGCAGCACCCCGGGTTCCTTCTACCTGGGCCCCCTAGGCTAGCATGGGGCACTGAATGATGGCCAGGCTGGCCCCTAGCAGGTCTGTGCTCCAAACGACATCAGCTGTTCGGTGTGTCTGGAGAGAATCCAGAAGCCTCCAGGTGGGAACACTGAGCCCCCCAGATTCAGGGCCAGATGCCACCGGGGTGGGTCTATGCCACCTGGCCAGTCACTGCCTCGCCTTAGGGCGCACATGGGCGCAGGCGCACACCAGACCCCAGCTATGACCGTGAGGTCATCTGACCTCTCAAATCTCAGGATGTGTCTCAGTTGGTAGGGCGCTTGCCAGGCCAGGGACACCCGAAGCCGGGCCCTCGCTCCCCCAACACAGAAACCCACGGCGGGAATGCACACCCGCCATCCCAGTCCTGGAAGGTAAAAGCAGGGAGTTCAGAAATTCAGGGTCAACCTCAGCTATGTAGTGTGTTCCAGGCCAACCTGAGCTACATGAGACCCTGTCTCAAGAAAATGGGATTCTGGGCTCATTGGAGGCGTCGGGGCCCATCTGCAGGCAGAGCCTCCCGCACGTGGTCCTCCCCAGCTAACATTCCCCCGAGCCTCAGGCTCCAAGGTCAGCAGAGCCAGGACTGTGATCCTATCGTCTGAAGCCGTGATGGGGCTCAAAGAGGCTGAAGTCCGTCTGTGCAGCCCAGCTGCTTAGAGGCCAAGTGGAAGGGCCCTCGGAAGCAGGCAGGCAGAACCCCAGAGGCCATCCACTTCACGGGAGAGTAGGGGGAAGAGCGTTAGAGAAAGCAGAGCCTGTGTTGTCGCCACCCCAGAACATCCTTCCCTCAGGACAAACGCCCAGAAGTCAGGGCGGCCTGGGAAGGAGAGTGCAGAAGGGCAGTGGCACCCCCTCACCTGCCCACCCCCTTACCGTACCCCCTCACCCCTGCCTAAACTCAAAGGCTCATTTCCTTCTGGTCCCTATCCTCTACCTGTCCAGTGACATCTGGGTGCTCGGTGAGCGAGCGGAGGCTTCAGGGACGGTGCTCGCAAGCTGGTGCTCCGGGCGCTGGCCCAGAGGGGGTGGGCTGTGGGCCTTTTCCAATGTCTCGTGGCCCAGTGCTGACCAGGTCAGTGGCAGGGAGCCCTCGGGGGCCCAGAGAGTATGAGGGCAGCTGATGGTGTGTTAGCTTTCTGCCGTTGTGATGGACTGCCCCAGGAACAAGCAATGTAAGAGGAGAAAAGGTTTATCTTTTCTATCGGGGTTTCAGTCCACTGCCCCTCTGGTTCCATTGCTACAGACCTGTGGCAAAGCAGATCTTTACAGTGGGTGGGAGGAGAGCTGCTGGGGGGGAGGCTGGGAGAGGAGGCGGCACCAGGTCGCCACAGCGGTAACTGGAGGGAAGGGGAGAAGCGGGAGGGAGAGGCAGGGACTATCTGAGGAGCTGTCATCACTGCCACGAGTTGTATATGCCTATAATCCCAGTGTTTAAGAGGCAGATGCAGGAGGAGGACCCTTAAGTTTAAGGACAATTTGGGCCACATAGTGAGATTCCCCCTACCCCAAGAGGAAGAAGGGGTGGGGGACAAAATATACCGTTAAGGGCGCATGGCAAAGGGCCAGCTCTTGCAAGTGGGCTTCAACAGAGGTTTCTACCTCCTTCCAACGGCCCACGAAGCCATTGTTCATAGATAGCTTTGTTGACAGGCAGAGCCCTCACAAGCCAATCGCCCCAAGGGCAGCACCCCCGAGCAGTGTAGGATTGGGGACTGGACCTTCAGCAAGAGCTTTGTCTGTGCTCCAGACACCAAGAAATGACAAGCGGGCTGTTCCCCACATGAACCCGCATTGCCGCGAGAGGCCTGGAGCCCGGGGAGGCCGAGCTGAGCAGACGGGACCCAGTCCCCAGTTCCACACGTCAAGTGGAGACATGATGGATGTGCTTGTAAAACCTCAAGCAGACCCATCATCCGCAATCTATTTTCTTCGTTTGTATTCTACTTCAGAGAAAAGAGGAGGGAGGGAGAGAGGGAGGGAGGGAGGGAGGGAGGGAGGGAGGGAGGGAGGGAGGGAGGGAGGGGCCAGGAAGGAAATAGGAAGAATTCCAGAAGGGAAGGGAAGGGAAGGGAAGGGGAAGGGAGGGGAGGGGAGGGAGGGGGAGAGAAAGAATTCACAGTACATTGTTGTACTGAGCTTTTCTGCTGCTTAGAGGGTCTGCATCACTTCCCTCAGACTCCCGGTTGTAGCATCAAGTTTACATCACTGATTTTCTTCGGGTTATACAAAGGCTGGTCCCACTCTGACTAAAACATCAGCAACGAACTCTCTATAATAGAACTAACTTCCTTCACCAGTGTTCAGACATGGCTGGCTAAGCCACTGAGACTTTGTTCTTTTCAAAGAAAAGGACTTTTTTTCCCCCCCTAATCTTGAGGCAGGGTCTCACTATGTAGCCCTGGCTGGCCCAGAACTCGCTCTGTAGATCAGGTGGGCCTCAAACTCAGAGATCCACCTGCCTCTGACTCCAGAACGCTGGGATTAAAGGTGTGCACCACTACACCTTGGGGAAAATGGATTTAGAAGTTCCTTTCCTAGGCTTCATAGCAGCGGCCAACTTACTCAATGGTTTGTTTTAGATGCTGCTGGTGTCCCCACACCAAGAGCAACCTCGCACCATCTTCTGTTTGGTCACCACTGGATTCCTTCTCAAGAGTGTTCTCTGGTGTTTTGCTGCACTCTTCATACCTGCCAGCCTCCCCAGCCGTGTTCTGTGGGATCACACTCTGAAATCCAACAGTTAGGGTGATCATGCTACAAGACCTGACACCCTTGGTGTACTGACAGCGGCAGGGCGGGAGACCACTGCCATCGCTAAATGCTGTGTCCATGCCTGATAACTGGGGCAGCACATTCTTGCTCCACTGAGAGTCCTGTATCCAAATGAAACCTCTGTCCAGTTCTGCTCAGGTATTAATGTCTTGCCAGCATCATGGTCAGTCAAATAGGCCCCTCACGATGCAGCTACCCTGACTGCTTTTGGTGCACAGCTTAGACATAAGAACTGTAAAGGGATTTTAATTCTGCAAAATGGCTGCTCTGATCACATCTAAAGACCTTCTAGGTCTGTGATCCTGCTGGAATGCAGACATGCCCTCGGGCACATACCTTTTAATCCCACTGGCTGGAATCCTTTAGTACACACCTTTAATCCCAAACAATGATGTCTAATTGAGGGGCAGACAAAGTGGCGAATCAGAGAAAGATTTGACAGAATGAGTCAGATAGGATATACCCAACTTTCAGGAGAAAAGCTATTTAAGAACAGCACAGGGAGGGAGGGGGGCAGTTAGTTGGGAGTCAGTGCAGTTCAGTGCAGGTCAGCAGAAGCAGTTGAAGCCAGAGAATAAGAAAGAGCCAGAAGATTAGAACAAATTGCCAGAGTGAGTTTGAAGCCAAGCAAAGCAATTCAGTGAGAAGCTGAGAGAAGCCATTTTGAATCAGTCAGCTTGGAGAGGAGTTTGAGCCAGAGCAGCTGAGTTGAGCCAGCCAGCCAGAGTTTAGAAAGAACTACAAAGGGTGAGCTTATTCAGCAGTAAGCCTCCGAGACAATTACATCTGATGAAGAAAAAGTTACTTTTACAAAGTATGGTGTGTGCATTTACACATGTGAAGTTTTGATATCCCAGTGGTGACACCATCTCTTCCAGATTCCTTCCCGTCTGATGGGTGCTGGATTTAAAGGTGTGCACCATTATGCCCAGAAAAATGTGGACTTTTAAAATCTTTCTTCACATGTGTGCACTGTGTATGCAGGTATGGGGAAGCCACAGCTGGCTATGAGTGTCTTCCTCAAGCTCTGCCTTAGGCTCTGTCTCTGTCTCTCTGTCTCTCTGTCTCTCTGTCTCTCTCTCTCTCTCTGTCTCTCTCTCTCTCTCTCTCTCTCTCTTTTGCTTTTTGTTTGTTTTGTCGAGACAAGGAGACAAGGTCTTTCTATGAAACCCTGGCTGTCCTGGAACTCGATTTGTAGACAGGACTGGCCTTCAACTCACACGGGTCGGTCCTCCTGCCCGTTTGCTTGAGTTCTGGGATTAAAAGCATGGACCACTATGTGGGACCCCTTCCAAAATGGGTCTTATGGTGACTTTGGGTTCACCAAGTCCCAGAACGCTGCCTATCTATCTCTACCTCCCAAGAGCTTTGCTTGTATAGGATTTGAACTCAGACCCTCAAGCTTACAGGATGAGCACTTTTACCCTGAGTCTTCTCCTTGGCCCCACAGATATTTCAAGAGAAAATGTCAAGACAGCAGCTAATCTTGCTCAAAGACTGACACGTGCACTTTTCTTTCTCCCAGCTAGAAGCCCACTGTTGGCATAGAAACTCCATTTTTAATAAGTTGAGGATGTGTGCCAACCCCCTTGGGTAACCCTAGCTTCCTTATGACTGGAATCTCACCCAAGGGGCCTCTGGAGCTGTGCTACAATCCTCAGAGCCCAGGCTAGGCTGCTTGTGCTCCCCCCAGCTCACAGACACTGACAGGGCACCCTTTAAGAGCTAATGGGCTTGCAGATGCCCGGGCCCCTCACCTGGGGAAATGAGTTTGCAGGCTCAGAAGCATCAAAGGAGCACGGTGCGCACACACCTTCCCTGTAGCCTGCTGGAGAATCGGAGAGTCTTCCTCAGAACTATAAGGCTCCCTGGGGCCCCGCTATTTGCCTCCTCCTCCTCAGAGCCTCTGTGTGGCCATCTGCCCACGGTGTCAATAACTCTTCTAATAAACTTCCTGTCCTCCAACAGTCCAACCCAGCACACACACATCCCACTCAACCTTCCCAATAATCTCAGTATTGAGGGGAAACGTTTCTTAGAAATCTTTTGAAATGTAACCCAGGAGCCACCAAAATGTTCTATACATCTAAGACCGTGACGCTGAGGTGTCATCCGTGAGAAGCCCACACTTGTGCTTGCAAGCAGGATCCTCATCCTGAGAGCCTTTCCCGTCTTAATAAGGATTTACACTGGCCCATCCTCAATTTCTTTTCTGAGACCAAGGATCCACAGTTTTACCTGAGTGGAGGTCCCTGAGATTATAGGGGCCTCCTCAGGGTGCGGGTGGGGGCTTGGAGGTGTGAAGAGCAGTCTCCCTTCACCCCTACTGCCACTGACTGGGACATTGGAAGCGTCCCAGTCAGCCCTTCCCTGGAGAGCCCAGGTCGGTGGCCAATAAGTGTCACATACACTCTGGGAGAGGGGTCAACAAGAGCCTCTGGGGGAGAAGGGAGCCCTGCTGCCTGTGTCTGTTGGTCCTGATGAGTGCACAGGCCTGGCACGTTGGCTCTGTGGCAGCTCCTAGCAGAAGCCAGAGAGGTGTCTACGGCCAGCTCTCATGAGCCCAGGCAACCCAGCTCCCGTGTGCTCGCTCTTCACTCTGTCCAGCTTTTCTCTCCTTCACAGCTAGAATAATCCGGCTTCTGTGCCACCTTTGGGGCTCTTTAGGGACCTCCCATCCAGGTGGCCTAGTGTCCTTGTGTGCTTTGCTACTTTGGAGCTCAGAGGGCCTCGAGGGGCCCCGGCAGCCTGGCGATAGCGTCCGTCCGTCCATCCGTCCGTCCGTCCGTCCATCACACGGCTGCTTCTCCCTCTTCAATCCCTGTCATCATTGAGCCCGAGCTCCAAGAAGCCAACATGGGAAAGCCCAAGCTTCCAGAGGCTTCTGTGCTCCGACTGTGCTTCCTGGCTACCAGGGGTTTTGGGACTGGGGTGTGTGTGTAGGGGGGAGGGGCAAAGGGATGGGCTGAGCATCCCCAGTGTTCTCTTCACGGGAGGAGCGCACCCCTCTCATGTTCTTGCAAGGATTAAATGGCCCAGCAACGAGAGGTGACCCCCACTGGGGTGGGACCTCCTTTCATCCAGTCTGTCCTGCTGGCCCGCCCGTCTCCACCCCTGCCCTTTTCTGCCTCTCCTCGCACAAGCAGCCCAACACTTCTCCATCTCTCCGCACGGCCCTGCTGCCAAAGAAGATCAAGCTCGCCCCCAAAGAGCTATTTCTGAGCAGCTCCTTCCCCGATGCCCTAATCACTTTTCTCCTCCACCGCCTCTGCTGGGTGGTGGGCTAGAGGCCGAGCCCTTATTAAAAAGTAGGTTGCAAAGCAGTTATGCCCACAGGTGGCGCCCAACACGGTTTAGGCGACTCGGGTAGCTCTGCTTCCAATGTTGCTTTAGGAGATTGGCAGCTACTGCGGCTGGGTGGTCTCCTGCTGTGTCCCCGGAGGTGGGGGTGGGGGTGGTTGTTCTGGTTTTGCTTTGTAGTGTTCATATACACTATTGTGAAAAAGTTTGGAGGGAAATCTGAAAACTCAGAAGGTTCACTCGATTCTCTTCTGATAGAAAAGATGGCGGAGTTGGCGCTGCACGGAGAGTTTGCGACTAGAGGTGGAAGCGCTCGGAAAGCAGAAAGATCCAGGGCAGGAAGCAACAGAGTTGAGGCGTCGCGGTGACCGGTGACCGAGACCGGAACGGAGCTCACACGCACTTCCCGGTCTCCTTCCTGGGCTAGGGCAGCCGCAGGCTCCCTGTCAGTTAGGCTCCCCACCCCCACCTTCAGGGTGAGTCGAGGGGCTGCGCTGCCCACCACACCTCTCACCCTTGCTGGCCCGCATGGGGCTGGCTGCCAGCTGCTAAGGGGTTTCACACCTCCTTTCCTCATCTCCTTGATACAGAGGAGGAAGCGCTGAAGGCTTCGGGACTACACACTCTTCTCTAACCCTGCCCATGGCTCTCACGGTCCATGTGGTGTGGTGTGGTGGTCCGGTGTGGTGGCAGGCCCCGCCCCGTCTCTGCCTACCCCGACCCTCATCTCCTCCACACACTACTCTCTGCTTTGGCCGCTCTCTTCTACCCACGGCTCGCCTGGCCCACTCACCCTGCTCCCTCACGCCCCTGTGACCGGGCTGTCAGCCTTCCTCCTCGTGACATCTCTGACCTTCCCCGCCATGTCCGGCCCCGGTCACACTGTTTCTTCTCCTGACCTTTCTTTGCCTTTTGGACAAGTCCTATCTATGGCACCCCCTCCCACCCTGCCCCAGGAGCACAGAGGCTTCATGGGTGCTAAGCCCAAGTCACTTATCTCAGGGGAAGGCTCTCCCTGCCGAGGCCTAGGCCCCCCCCCCCAGGAGTGGCTGCTCCGTTCTTACATGTTGGACTGGGAGAGACTCCACATTTGCACGTGGCTTTGAGGATGTCCGCCTGAGGGGGGCTAACGTCCAGAGCCATCCAGTGTATGCTGGGTGCTGTGCGAGGTGGGAGAATATCAAGGGGCGGAGGGGAGGACTGTCCCCCACCCTTCGGGAGGATGGTCTGTCTACCAAGGCAGCTCCCATACATTCTGGAAGGTCACATGTCACACACATGGCCCTGTGAGAGGACACAGGGCCCTGTGGGCACGGGAAAGAGTACATCCTCGAGGCCCAGCCGGCCAGCCTTTCCTCTCCCTGGCTCTCTGCTCCGCCTCCACTGGGGTGGTGACTACCCAGGTGTGTTTGTACGTGTCTGAGGGAAACTCAGTACTCAGAGAGTACATTTCCTGGGAGAAACCTGCCCTTCTCTTGGTTAAAGTCCCCCCACCCCCACCACAGGATTCTTCACCTGGTACTTTGCAGGAGCCCCTATTTCAGAGAGATTTAAGTCTATGTTTCAGTTTTTCAAATCCAAAAATGACCCTTAGGAATCTAGACTTCTTTTGCTTGAAAAACAAACAAACAAAAAAATCAGTGGGACCCGCACATGTGGGCAGTAGTCTGAAGGGGCCGAATGGGGGCGCCTGAGCTGGCTGCAGTCGCCTCTGCTCTGCCCCGCCCGCCGCTGTCACTCCCAGTCAGCGGCACCTCGCAGCGGCAGCTCGGCGTCCCGTCGGGACCCCGAGTCCTGCGTGGAGTGGCAGCATCTCCCGAGGCTGCAGGCTCTTTTCTTACACAATCTCTCTGACGTCATGGCTGGCCTCAGAGGTGACTGCAGTCACAGGCAGGCACTCCGGCTGGCACGCTCCGCCCCCTTGCCTTCGACGGCTCCTTCTCCTTGTTAACCCTTTAAAGCTCAGCCTGCAGTGGCTATTTGGAACGGGGCGTGTGTCTGTGTGTGTGTGTTTGGGGGGGATACTACTGGCTGGAAACCTTTCAGGAGGGGACTTCTGGGGGACAATGGAAGTGTTCTGTATCTTGATGGGGGTGATGATCAGCTGCCAGGAGTGACAAATTCTAAAGACAGGTGAGCAGGTGACATAGGAGCGTTTACTTTTCTTAGCGTTATAGTTTGTGAACTTCCCGTTAGAGTTTGGTCCTGTTCTGTAACCTTCTGGAAGCCTTCTCTGTGGGGAGGCCCAGGGCCTTGTCACTCAGCCACGCCCATTCTCATTGCCTGTGCGGTCTATGCAGTTCATCAACACCCTCCCCCCCCCCCCCCGCCACCTCCAGGCGTGCAGAAGACAGGCTCGGTCTGAGCCCGGGCCCTTTCATCTGGCCTTTTGGGCGAGTCTCGTGGGTTCAAATCCTACTTCTGCCACTTGTTGGCTGCGACAGCAGGGACATGACTTTCCTCTGAGCCGTTGAGAAATGCCATTGAACTTGCCTTCCAGACAGGTGTGAAGCTTAAAGGTCTAGTGGGGGTGTGCGGCACGGCCCGAGGCCTCCGGCGCCAGGCCCCGCTCCGCAGGCTTCTCTTGACTTAAGTGTTGCTCAAGTAAGTTTTGCTGTGTGTCACTTCTCTCCTCACTGCAGATGGAGACATCGAGACGCGGCGCTTGGTGTCTCGCCTAGGGCTGAGCTGGAGAGGAGGCAACCTCGGCCACGCCCCTGCACCCAACAACGCACAGCAGCTGCTTTTGGTATTACATCATTATTTCTCTTCCCTCTCCTCCTACCCACAGCAGACTATCCCCAGTCTAACAGAAGCTGGCAAAGGCAGATCCTCTTGGCCCCACAGCATCTCTGGGGCAGAGGCCAGGCAGAAGATATGTCAAGCACTTTAGAGATCAGGCCACAGCCCACAGACTTGTCCCCTAGCGCCCGGCAGGCACTTGTTTTGTGCTTAGCGGTCTCAAGGCACCTGCATTCTTGCCACGCCCGTGACAGGAGGCGGGGCGAGCTCCCTGTGGACTGCCTCACTGCCTGTGGCAGCCCTCAGTTGCACACTTGCTTATGAGATGTACCCATGCCTCTTCTCTCAGCAGACAGGGACCGTGGCATTGGCCAGCTGGGAGACCGGCTCTTGGGCGTCAAACAGCACTCTAACTAACACCCGCCGGGCATGCAGGCCCCGTGAAGGACGGGCAGCTCGCGGGGCCCTGTGCCGTGTCATCCAATGAGCACAGCAGAACTCTCTTCAGCAACTAACAAGATAGTTCAGTGTTCCACATGCCACAGTGGAGCCGGGCCAGCCTCGACCCCGTCTCCGCAGAGGGCTTCTAATGTGCTGTCCACTGGTTGTCCCACCATGGGCTCCAGCTGAGAGCTTTGGACAACCCCCTGGCACTGGGTCCTGAGCCAACTGCGGGCCGGGCCGGTCAGCCGTGCCTTAACTGGGCTTTGCCACATACACTGAGATATCCTCAACATATTACAGTTCAGGCCTTCGTCGAGAATGGATTACCTCACGCTGCCATGTTCCCAGGGGCCGGGGAAGAGGCAGCTGAATTACGGAATAGCTGTGGAGGAAGCTTGGGGACACGAGGAGTTAGTGCCTGCACATTCCCGAGGCTCCGGAAAGGTGCAAATATGAAGACACAGAAGACCAAGGGCGTGTCCCATCACTGTCAACACTCTAGGCAGAGAAATAGAGGGTCCACGTCTCCAAACCTCCCCAGAGGGAGGAGAGAGGGATGTGGAGACCACATGGGACAGGTGAGGGAGGTGTTTGGTGCGACCGATGAAGATATAGAGACCACAGTCCATTCTCTCCACCAGAGGCTGGGATTATTCAAACCCATTTAAATACTCCTCCATCTTAATGTCAATAAATTTAGAAGAAAAAAATAAAAAGGAAAAGAAGCCAGACCCTGCCAGTCAGTACATGCCAAGTCTGGTGACGGGAGGCGGGCCGCAGCTCAGCCGTGCAGATGGCTGACTCAATCTGCAAACATTTAGCCAACGCCTGTGAGGTGTCAGCCGGCACGTTGGCACTAAGGAGTAGAAAGAGGCAGACAGAGAAGGTGGTGGACATACTGCAGCCTGGGCACGGAGGAATGTCGAAGAGGGCTGGGGCTGGGGGGCTGGGTAAGAGACGCCGCAGGCCCCGCCCTCCACCCCAGGCACCAAAGCTTTTCTCTCCCTCCTAGTCTGTGACTTGAATATCAAGTTTGATATCAAGTCTGTCATTCTTTTAGTAACCCATACTTAAGGAAGCTAGCAGCCCCGCCCATGGGTCATCCCTGTCCCACTACAGCTTTGTCAGAGGCCTCTGTGGCCAGGCAGAGGCTCGTGACTCACCCCCCCCCCAACCAGGCGGGGACCCACAGGAAGAGCAGCTGTTGGGGTGACTGCCTCACCCCTCAGTTGACTGCAGCTGGGAGAATGGGGTGGGGCCATCATGGCCCTGCTCCAAAGTGTCCTTTTTGTACAGCCACATTGCCCCCCCCCCCCGCCCCAGGGCTCACGGGACTTCGGGGCTCTCTCCATGTCCCTCAGAAGTCCCGTCTCTGCTTAGGCTCCTTGGGCCAGGCGTGGCAGTACCTGAGCTTGCAGGTCCAGTCACCCCGGTGCTGGATGGACAGGCAATGAAGCCTCTACCGCATGAGATAAATTCAAAACCACTCTAGACGGATAGACCCCATCCCTGAAAACTCCCAGAAACCGTCCCTCACCAAAGACAATAGGTTTCATTTCCCCACTATAGTACAACTCACCCACAATCCTCCTGGACTAACGCAAAGACCTTCCTGTTCATAGTGGCCGTGCTCAGTCGGATGGGTCTCTGACGGAGCCCCTTCAGGCTTACTGCTGCCAATAATCATGCTTACCCCGCGGTTGGTCACCTCCTCTCTGCCCTCATACTCTCCCATTTCTTATAGTGCTTGTCACATGACCACCCTGCTGGCCCGTCCATAGAGGGCTATGGGTGGGGGCAGAGGGACCCCAGGACCCTGCTTCTCACCGTGGGACTGTAGCCCTGCCCTCCTCCACTGCAGTTCCCTTTCTGTACTGGGTGGCCTGGGAAGTCAACCACACTTTCCACAACCCTTAGAGTCCAGGTTGATGGGTCGCCTACCAATCAGACCCCAAGCCACTTTGGTTTGGGGCTGAGCTCTTCAATGGTCTCTGCTCACTGGGCAGCTGTCCATAGTCCATCGCTTCTGAGCTGGGAGAGCTGGGAGCCGCGGCAAGCCCAGCCAGTCTGGTTTGTATTTTAAGTTTCCAGTGCTGTGTCAGCTGCCTGTGGCCCTTTGCAAGCCCCTTTCTTGCCCGAGGAGATGCGGCGGGGCTCTGCAGCAGCCGTTGTGAACTGTGACCCTTGTCTCACAGCGCCGGGTTGCTGCGCAGGCCCCGGATATGGATGCTGCCTGCCCTCAGCTGCTTGGCCAGGTTTCAGGAACTTTCTGGCAACCCAAGCCAAGCCGTCGGAGCCCAGGACTCCCAGAGGGCACGGGCACTGTGCTACTGAAGCTGTTTCCTCCTGTGTGAAGCTAGGGCACCCAGCAGCAGGCAGGCAGGCCCTTGACCTGCAGCAGGGACCCCTGTGCTGCTCAGGGCGCCATTGGACAGAGCCTGCCTGTGCTGTTTAAGCAGAGACAATTTGTTTGTGGAGGGTAGAACTGTCAAAAGAACTGGTAAAGCACTCTTGTATGAGAACTTCCAGGAGTGACTCCCGATGCCTTGCTATATAGATCAAGCACTGAGAGACCTGCGGCCTCTCCCGCTGCGCGTCTAGAAGCTTCCCCGGCTGTTGGCTTCAGAAGCACTCATTGTCCGCCATGGTAGGAAACCACCTGTTGCATCAAAGCTGAACCTTAGTGGCTGGCTCCGTGCTCGCACTGAAGCGAGGGCCCTATAGGGCCTATTAGATATCTCTTAATGACCTTAAGTCACGCCCAGAGCCCCTTTAAAAAGTTTTCTTTTAAAAAACATTTAACATTTTCTAAGCAACACACAAAGACATCAGCCGGCCAGCAAATCCTTTCCCGAGGGGAAGAGGCCTGGGAGCTCACAGTCATGGCGGCCTGCCGCATGGGGCTCCCTTGGGAGGGTCACACACCTCCCCCTGCCCAAACTGGGAAGACCCGGGCAGTCTCGCACCTTCAGCTTCCCACCTGCCCCAAGGTGCTGAGGGAGGCGGAACTGTCCTGTGTGGGGCCAGAGTAGGACAGATGTTAACCCTGCAAGGGCAAGCACCTTGTCCCCACCCCGTCCTTGGGAACAAACAGGAGGCAGACAGAGATTTACGCCTCACTCCTAGCCTCGGGGAACGAGAGCAAGGCTTCAGAGTCAGGCGCCTCCGAGTGGCTAGCCTTCCCCGGGACTGTGGATGGCCCTGCAGAAGGCTTTCTCCCTGTGCTTCCTGGGGAGGGTGCGGTGCAGGTTACACCGCAGATGCACACAGCATCCAAAGCTCTAGGGACTGTGCTTTTAAGATTTCGTCCTGCGGCCCTGCCGTTCCTTGAGAATTTATAGGCAGTTAATGGTTGCCAGGAAGAGGAGAGACATTTTCTTCAGTGCATCAGCTCTAGTAAGAGACTCAAGCTCCTAGTCGAACCCCACACAATCCTAATTAAGAGAGGAAGGCCTTGCCCAAGAACATACCCTAATTCAACAGGTTGAACAGGTCACATGACCGCTCTAGAGTCACCCACTGCATGGGTGGCGAGTGTTCCAGCCGGGTCCCGTGCTCTATCCTAGAAGGGTAGGTGTCTGCCTAGACCCCCAGGGACCTCCCAATGGGAGCAGGGGATCTTGAGAAAGAGAAAACAGGCAAGGGAGAGCTGGAGAATAAAACACGTGCTTGCCACAGTGCCCTCAGACACTCTCCGGGGCTCCCGGACTCTCCTCTGAGTGGGGAGCGTCCAGATTCCCAGGGGGAAAGTCCTTCAGGCTACTTGTGCAAGGATAAGGTACCTCTCCTCACTATTCTCGTCAGCGCCTGCCCTGGTTGGAGCCTGGGCACAAACAGCTGCCCAAGACCTTGACCCCACATGGGTCTGACAGGGCTCTCGGTGATGTGGAGGAACAGGTTTGAAGTGCTAGGAGGTAAGAAAGCGTGAAGTGGGACCAGAGTTCTCTAAGGGGGCCATGCCTCTGCGGGCACTTTGGGGACACTTTGGAACCTGTCGTCCGGGAGTCTCATCCCCTGAGGAAGGCCACCATTGTTCCTGCAAACCTGCAACTGCACTGCACACACCTGACACAAGTGGGGTGCCAGGTCTTCCTGCCCGCGGAAGCCCCCTGGGAGAGAAGTTCTGGTGCAGGTGCTTCAGGAGCATAAGACCCGTGTGTGTGTTGATTGATCGGGCAGCCAGCTTCTCCTGTAGGATTGTGCAAGGCAAAGAAAAACACACTGAGGGTGGGCAGGGCGCATGTGCAAGGAGGGTCAGCCTGTGAGGGCTTGGCTGTGGGGCACATCTGGCCAGCTCCCAGGGCCCCTCCTGCCTGACCCATTTGCTCCAGCATTTGGGAACACATCTGGAATCAAAATACAACTCATAAAGAGTAAACATTGTGATGGTGAACCACTGTCTATTTGGCTGGGCTTAAAATCGCCGTGGAAGCACAGCTCTGGGCGTTCTTTGGAGAGCGTTCCCAGAAAGGTTCAGCTGAGGAGGGAAGGCCCCGCCCTGAGTGTGGTGGCGCCATCCAATGGGCTGCGGTCCCAGGCTGTATAAAAAGGAGAAAGTAAGCTGAACATTGGCATTCATCTGCTTCCTGACTGAGTCCTGACGGACCAGCTGCCTTGCTGCATGGCTGCCCTGCCCCCACCCCACCATGCACTGTATCCCTTAGAACTGTAAGCCAAAAAAAAAAAAAAAAAAAATCTGCGTTGCTTCTTGTCGGGTATTTTGTCACAGAAACAAATGTAACTATGAAGGTTGTATAATACACACTCCCTCAGTCCCAGCACCTCGGAAAGGGATGGGAATCCAAGAACCCAGACAAAAGCCCAGAGCAGGGTGTCCAACCTTTTGGTTTCTAAGGGCCACACTGGGTTGAAAATTGTCTTGTACTCTGTGTTTAATAGTGAGCACTCATCAGCATTAGAATTACATTTTTTAAAAAAAGTCACACAGGCCCCACAGCCAGCAAGCACCAGCACGTGGCTCACGTGCCATCTGTCGGGATGAGGTCTACTCAACACTCACTTACCCAACTCTGCCTGTGCTGATTGCAGCCCATGAAATTGATTTCACTACCCACCATCATCCTGCTGGGCCTGATGTGTGGAAAGGACCCCACGGGGACCACCCCTTGATCCCAGGATTGTGTCAGGGTGACCACGAGAAGCCACTCGCTCTGTATGCTTGAGAGTAGCCAGGCCAGACGATAGAACAGCTGTGATCTGGCCCCCAGGAGGAGACTACAGCTCTTGCAAAGCCAAAGCTGGCAAACCATCCCTGCCAGACCATCTCAAGAAAAGGACTTTCTTTCTCAAAGCACCAGGGAGGTCTCTTCACTGCCTTCTCTCCCCCTCTGTTCCTACCTCCCACAGCCAAGTTCCTCAAGTCTCTACCCTAGCAGCCAAACTCACCTTATCTCTGGGTCTCACGCCTCCCCCTTCCCTGCCCACGCCCTGACTGAACTCCATTGCAGCTCCAGCCACAAGGTGCCAGTCCTTGCTGGCCCTGTCAGGTCTGAGGCAGTTGCTGATGTCAGAGAGCATCTAGTAGAGAAGGCTCTTGTGAATTGCCCAGAGCCTGCTCCTTGGCCCCGGGCCGGGCTCTGGGGTCTGTGGCAGCCGGTCCTTTGTTGGATGCTTTCTAGAGCACAGCCTACCGCAAGCCTGCCATTTTCACTATGTGAGACCCGCGTTCGGTCTCACCGATGGAAATGTCAACTGTAATTATTTTCAGGGAGTCTTGATGGCTCCGGAATAAATCAATATAAATAATGTTTTCATAAACCCGGAATCATGTTTCTAATAGCATTACATCTATAATTTTAATATTCAAAACAATTTTTCTTCACATCTTAGCAATTAATTGTTGCCAAGTGCTCGTTTTCTTGTTCTGTGTTGCCGTCAGCTCAGAGTCTAGTGCTGGGGATGTGACACTTTGGCACCGAGGACTATGTATGTGACCCCAAATCATACCTAGCTTTGCTGCCCAACAGGTTAGGCTGAATATAATGTCTTTGTCCCCAGAAAAGTGTCCACATACTCCTAGGCTCTTTAGTGGTCGCCCACATGCCCGTCTAGAAACCTCACACCCCAACACACACCTGGCCCCCCTTATGCACATGAACAAGCAGGGCACAACGAGATCGGGCACACACACACCACACCATCCCTCCCAGCTACAACCACCTCGTCAGTGAGCCAGCGCCTTCGTGACCCTGGGGAAAGCCTGTCTCCTGTGTGCCACTCCCTTCTAAAAACACAGGCTGTGACCACGGCCGGGCCGCGGGTCGGCCACCACGCTTGGCTTGCTGCGGCTTGCAGAGAGTAACTACCATAGATTTGAGTAGAAACAAAATCGGCGAAATAACATCAGACAGAAGAAGCGCCTGTCCTTCAAATTGTTGTAGAGCTGCTTCAGGGACCGCCAAAAGGCCTCACCCCGAGGTTTGCACAAGAAGAGTTCTCTGACCTTACTCCCCTGATCAGAAAACTCGCAAAGACGTATGGGAAATTGAGTATCTGTGTCTCAGTATCTCTGCTAAGCATGTAGCAGAGCCCGGTACCCGGCACAACAACCTCCCTGTGGTGCTGAGAATCATGGGAAGAGCCAACAGGCCACAGCCGACTCTGCCTCTGGCTGCCATCCCCCTCCACGCTGCTGTGAGGTGTTACCTTCAGTTCAGAACTGTTCATGTGGCCAAACCCTGCAATTTAATTTCTGTCTAAGCAGGGAGATGACACGGCTGGTGGCAGGAGGCATCTCGGGTCCCCACGGATGGCATTTGTGTCTCTCAGTGTGAGAGCGTCATTAGTGCTCTGGTTTTAAAAGCTGGCCTCTGGGGAAGATTGCAACTTAAGACCCAGATCCAGAGCCCAGGCCCCTTGGAACCGCTGGACTGTCCTTTGCCTAGGCTGCTGTTGACCCCACCCAAGACCCGGAGCCTGTAGCGAGCTTCTATGCGCTGGCATGGGAGTCTTTGGAGGCAGAAATGAGAACTTGTGGACTTACGGTTGATTCACAAGCAGGTCTTGGAACTCATTCCCATTAAGGTTTTAGGGCAACATTTTTGCCTCTTACAAGTGAGGTTTCATTTGGGCTCCCCCGGAAACACCAAGGCACACTTCTCCCCAGTATTCTACTCAGTCCAGGGAACCTAACAGTTCTGTTATGGGGTAAATGATGAACGGGTGGGTAGGCAGGTGGGCAGATGGATGAAGAACCTGACCTAGTCCAAGATGATGGGCCTGACCCTCTGTAAGTGTTGGGAGTCAATGGATCATGGGTGCGAGAAGTCTTGTGGCTCGATTATTCCTTCTTTGGGAGACCTGGTGGGAGGGGTGACCATTGGGGACGGTAAGAGGGCGGTGAGGTAACTTTCCCAGGTCCCTCTCTGGGAAGGGTCTCTGAAGATGTCCAAAGAGTCAGGGCTGGAGACAAAGCAATGAGAGAGCAAAGGGGGCGGGGCGGGGCGGGGCGGGCCCATCAACCCCTCACTTCATCGTAAGGGAGCAAGGAAAGGCGTCCAATTCTTGTCCCTTTATGCAGGAAGAGGAAGACAGGGACTTCGAGGGCCCTTCTTTCCAATTTCATTCCTTCTAACAAGAAGACAAGTTCCTTTAGTTGAGCTGCCATGGGGCCACTGTACCAGGAGCTTACGATTCACATTGGTCCTGAGCAAGGCCCCCGGAGACGAGCTCTGTCCCCATCGGTCATGCCTGCAATGTCCAGGCAAACACGTATGCTATACTAGACAATGTTTGCACTGCCCCAGCTCTCCCTGACAAGTTTCCTCTCTGCAGCTCACCAACTAATCCCAGCTTTCTCCTTGGCCCCAGTACCAGGACAGAGCGGCCCTGAACTCCCCCTCCCCCAAGCTCCTGCACATCTAGAAGTTTCCAGCATGAAGGTATGACTGGACTGCAGGGTATACGTGAGGAGGGGGAGGCTGAGAAGGCCACAGCCAAGGAATGGAGTGTGGAGGGGTCAAGGCGGTGCCTGGGGACAGCGGGGTGGGGGTGGGGTCAGGCTGGGGCTGCCAGACTACAAGGATAGTTTTTGTGTCTAAGCTGGCTTGAGAAAGAAGCCAAGACAGAATGGGGGTCGGGGGTCGGAATAGTTGGAAGGGCTGCCGGTTCCCAGGACAAGGCCCTTGGCTCCTCCCCTACACTTCCCCACACCATGGATGCTTCTCTCTGGGTCGGCGCTTCTCTCTAGCCTAGGCCTAGCTCAGAGGGACTGCTGGGCGTGTCCAGTGAGGAGCTGGTGATAGGGAGCGGGAGCTGGCCTGTCCACGCCAGAGAGGCAGAAGTCGTTCCAGCTTGGTCGTGCCAACATTGGCTGGCTGTGGGAAGGGGTGTCTGGATTACAGCCATGTGTAAATGAACCCTCACCTCCACTTGTTGGGGGCAGGTGTGGTGTGTGAGCACCCGCTGTCTCTGTGAGAGTCTCCTGGCTCTTGGAGCTTCCCAAAGGTGCCTGGTGCCAGGCGGCTGTAGGTTGGCCATGTTAGGCTGCAGGCCCCCCAGGATGAGGGAAGGCCCTCGCGCTACCCATTGGTGGAGATCCCGTGCCTTCGCCATCTCAGGCCTTCACTGGGCCATCCCCTGCTCCGGGCGGCCAGTGAGTGGAGAAGAATGCTCCTAGCCTAGAGCTGGGAGCCCCTCCCCCACTGGGCTCACCTCACGGCCTACTGAGGATCCCTTGCCTGAGGACACCTTTCAGGAGTGCTCGGTGCCTGCCCACTCACCTACACTGCCCTCCTGGGCCTCTGCAGCCACTGCCCTCACTTGAAAGCCTGAACAGGGGGCTTTCTCCACCCCTACTCTCGGCCACGCCCCTCATCAGAGGCCTGCTGTACAGATCCTGCCTTCTCTGGCCCAAGATCTGTGCTGATTCAACCTCAGCACCTCAGCACTGGCGTGCCCGGGGCAGCCCTGAGACGGAGCTGTGCTGGCAAATCCTACCTAGCACCAGGCGCCCTCCAGAGCCTCTGCTTGGCAACTCTGGGGTTGCCTCGTGAGCACCCACCGTGGGTGGGGCTGAGCCCTTCTCTGGCCTCCACTTCCCATCCCCTAACCCCCAACTAAGTCCTAATCTGACCCCTTTTCTCCCAAGAAAAGCATGTCCAAAAGGAGATGTCAGTCGGTCTTGGCAATTTAGCTTGTCCTTAAGAGACGACAGCCGTTCAGGAGACACCTCTGCACCCTCCTGGGAAAGGGCCCGCGCGCAGCAGCAGATGTCGGCGGTTCCTCTCTGGCAGCCGACCTGCTGGAGGCACCTCATTCACGGGATTGGAACTCATAGAACCGGTGGCCTGAGTTAGGATTCTGAGTGTGTAGAGGAAGGTGTGGCTCCAAGACCAGAGGCCTCCTGTTCCTCTAACCTCCAGTGCGTTCCTCTGGCATGGAGGCCTGATTCTCCCTCTGTAACGCAGGAGTTGGTCGGGGATGTCAGACCCCGCCCCCCCCCCCAGTTCTTTTTGAAAACTTGTTCATGAGGGAGGTGATAGGGCAGTAGCACCCCCTTTCCGTCCTGGGGTGACTTGGCTGAGGATGTGGCACCAATGTATGCGTGTGTGACACATCCCTGCTTGGGACACGGGGCTCCAGAACCATCTACTCCTTCCTTAAAGGTTAGGTAAGAACCCCAGACGCTTAGTGGAGAAGGCCCTAGAAGATACTCAGATACTGTCTGTGTACACTCAGGAGGAGGACTAGCTGCCCTGACTGTCCCCTGACTTCTAGGGAGGGGTCACACTGTGCCCTCCTCGTGGGTCAGGAGCTGCCTGGGATTCCTGCAGAGAAACAAGTGTTTTGAGGAAATATCTGGAGCTCCACAGACCCGTTAGAAGAGCTGGGCCTGTAGGCGGCCCTTCCTCTGGTCAAGGTCTGAGGATGTGTGACTGGGGAACCTTGAGTTCCACCCCACAGAAGTGGGGCGTTCCTGTGAAAGAAGAGGCGGGGAGGGGGCTAGCCTCGTGGGCCCCGTTGCGTCTGCTGGCCTTCCGTTTGTCCCTTATGTGGCCCGGCCGACGCTGGGACAGATGTCACAGGGTGCACACAGCACCTTTCCACTCATCTAAGACTCAAAGAAAGACAGGGCTTAAAGCAAGAGAGAAGCCATATTTGTTAACAGCCGTTTGGTCCTTTCACTGAGGTCCCCAAGGTCTGTGACTGGGGCTGAGGGCCCTGTGGGGACAGCACACAGGGACAGGCAGGGCCTTCCCTATGCACAGACCACCATGCTTTATACTATGTGACTCAACTAAGAGGCCACAGAGAAGAGACCAGAAATTGTCTGCTCTAGGTGGGCAGCGGCAGCAGCTGGGCCCTTTCTGTTAGCTGTGTGTGGGTATTGTTTAGCAAAATGGTCCCACCCCCTTCCCCGGAGGAGAAAGTGGGTGTCAGGTATCAGGTATCATCAGGTGGAGTACCTCTTCGAAGTGATCAGTCTGTCCTCCCCAGGGCCCTGGAGCCCATGACGGCTAGGCTTGGCCTGCTGCATAACTCTAGTGACAGGCCAGGAGCTCAGGGAACATAGAATCTCAAAAATCACAGATGAGAGTTCACGTGCTTATTGATGACTCCGTACAGTCAAAGCCTCCTATCTGTCCCATAGTGTTTTCTAGCATCAGATCATCCATCCGTCCAGGCCATTGGCAAGGTAGGTAATATATCTCCATTTTACAGCGAGGACATGGTCCCCAAGGGGAGATGGGCTCAGAGGCCCATGTGCTAATAGGGAAGGAAGGCCAGCACGGGTCTGGCTGGGAGGGGTCAGCCTCACGGTCCCTTTTGCTCTCCTTCTCTGAAGAGCAGTACTCTGTTTCTGTCCTGCTTTTTTTTTTTTTTTTCCTGCCAGAATTCAAAGCTGAGCACCAGAGACGTGTTAAGTGTCACACAAGCAGAGACACACAGAACAGGGGCCGTGGAGTGCGGCGTCCCGCTGCCCCAGCAGGGCGGGCAGGCAGAGAGGCCGTGGAGTGCGGCGTCCCGCTGCCCCAGCAGGGCGGGCAGGCAGAGAGGCCGTGGAGTGCGGCGTCCAGCTGCCCCAGCAGGGCGGGCAGGCAGAGGGGCCGTGGAGCACGGGAGCCACTTGCCTCTTCCCAGTGGTTTTGTCTTCACCGTGTACTATCAACTCATTTTCTGCAGAGAATGAAGACAAATTGCTCCACTCCAGAAACCTCTGTGCAGCACCTGCTCCCCCCCCCTCTGTGGGGGCAGGAAGCTCTCCCTGTAGCGCTTTCACGTCACAGATGGCTTACCATATGTCACCTCCCCTCAGCTATCACCTAGTAAGCAGATTCTGTCAGGTTTTAGGAGAAAAAGCTTAATTAACGAGCGGTGTGCACAATTATGTACTTAATTATCGACTGCTTTTATTCCTTTGTTGTTTTTGTGTTTCAAAAGTTTGGTAACAATTCCAGGTGACTGTCCCCAAATGCGACACCCCACCCCCACCCCATGCCTCTCTCTTTGTGCAAGTTTCCACTATCCTGTGGCTGTGAGCAAGTTGCTGGGGGGCGGGGGGAGGCCTCTCCCACCCACCTCCCTGCAATCTGCTGCAGGGGACAGTAGCCCTGGGTTCACCCCCACAGGGTAGCTCAGGCAGGCTTTTAGGAAGACCATGTCTACACATGGCTGGCCTGGGGCCCCTCTTCTCTCTTTCATTTCCTGTGCCCCACCCAGACCCGTCCTGCAGGCTGCCACAGGTGGCTATGCCAGGGTGGCCGCTGGGGGCCCAGCCAGGAAGTGCTGGGGACTGGCCTGCCCGGGGTGGGAGAGGCTCAGCTGGAGAGGTAAGAACAAAAAGGCACAGAGGATTAGACTTTAAGGACAGAAAAAAGAAAATAGCGAGGCTGGTACCAAGCCCGGGGCTTGGGAATCAAAGTGTTTGGACTCACTCAGAAGCACTTCTGTACATAAACCACCCAACCCACAGAGGAGGGAACCTGCTTACCCAAAGGGGCCATCTTTGAGCGCCTCTGTTCAGGGGGCTCATTTTTATACTCTTTTAGGAAACCCCACTCAGAAGTCCAAGACCCAGTTGTCAACATATGGTGACCATAAGGAGTTTGACCTTTGAGGTTATTTGCCAAGCCAACCTTTCTGGCTACCCAGAGAGCTGACGGGCTGGCTGTGGGCGTCTGGGCTGGTAGGTAGGTCCCCTCCTGATGGGCTCCTGACGCTCAAGTGCCCTCCCCCCCTGCACCAGCAGCGCGCGCTGAGGCTGGACGCAGCCTGCCTGAGGAGAGGCCTGGGCGAGGGGGGCCTGGGCCGGGACAAGGTTGCAAGGGCAGAAGAATTGCAGAATCAGATCACCGCTTCGCTTCCTTTCAGGGTCCAATCTCAGAAACGCAGACAAACAGAGGTGCGGGCGTGCAGTCGCACCACAACCAGCACCCTCGGGCCGGCTTCCTCAGCGGGATCCGCCCCCAGGCTGCATTTGTCAAGTCTCCTCCCTGTGATCCATCTCCTCTGCGGGTGACCCCTGCCGGGTCCCTGGGCTCTGCCAGGTCCCCATGCAGTCTCCTCTGGTCTGCAGACACACTTCTCCTGTTTCTTAGAAAAGAGTCCACTAGGTGCCAGAGGGCCAGCTTGGCTCTGTCTAATCTTCATGACATCTGGTCCCCAGGGTCTAGCTAGGACAGTGCCTCCGTGTCTGTCAGACCCAGGACTGTCTAATAGGGCACACCAGCTACTGCCTCACCTTGCTTACGACTCCTCCGAAAGCCAGTTAGCCTGGCTGAGAGTAGAGTGCCTTAGGTACTCTTGTCTTGTCTGGTCCCAGCTGACCTGAGGGCCGCCATATATATATATATATATATATATATATATATATATATACAGCAAGCCAGCCAGGGGGCGGGGGGGTGGTGGGGGCGGGGGTGAAGGGATAGCATGGGCTGGTGGAGTCTTCTCCTCCGAGGCTGATCTGGAAACAACTCAGGGCACAAGGTGACTAACAGTGGGGGTTGAAGTGGAAAAGAACAGTTGGCAAGAAGCGGCCAAGTAGGTAAAGAGGGTTAAAGCAAGAGGGATGGTGAGCTCCGGGCACGGCTGGGCTGGCCGCCCGGGCCTGAGGCCACCAGAAACCTAGTTGCCCAAGCAGAGGCCAGCTGCCCTGCGGAGGCCTTCTCTAGGCCTCTGGACTCAAGTTTCTCCAGGGGATTAGCCTTCGTTTTCATTGTAGCATGCTCAAGGGGTCAGGATTGAAGTAGGAGGGGAAGACACATTCTCTTTCCAACCCAGAAAACAGAATGTGCCAACTTCAAAAGCTAAAGCTCACCGGGAAAGAGGAGTGTGCGGCTCACCCCGACTAGGGCTTGGGTGTCTAGGGAGCTCTCCTCCTTTGGGGCTCTGGCTGGGGAGACCAAACAAGGCTTCACGAGAGGCTCTGGCCTGGTGCAGTGGGAAAGGAGTGGGCTTGGCCCCGGGGGGAAATGGGAACCCCTTCTCGCGTGGGAGGAAAGGTGGCTAGACACTTCCGTGGTGCCCTCTCTGTTGCTTCTTAAGATACCAGATCTTAGCGGCACGCACATGCGCGCACGTGCGTACGGATTTCTCCCTCCGGCCATCTGGACTTTCACCCAGTAAAGAAAACACTCAGCAAACATGCAGCCAGGAAAGCTAAGAAGAGCAGAAAGAGAGCCAAGCAGGAAGATATGGGCCTCCTCGGACCAGGGTGAGACTCAGTTCTTCTTGACTATAGATAAAGCCTCTGCCATCACACACCCTACTGCCATCCTACTTCTGCCACGGGAAGGGAGGACAGTGGGGAGGACAGTGGACAGGAAGGAGGCATGCTTGCTGGGCATAAGGCCGGCTTCAGTTTCTGCATGCCAGTGGCCTGCAATGGCCCCTCCCCCAGCATGGTCATGCACAGCTTAGGCTACCTTGGGTCAGTCAGTATTCCCTTTTCTTCTTCAGTCCAGGGCTTTTCCTCAAGAGGAATAGCCATTGCCCCCCCCCCCGCTGCCACACACACACAATTTTCATATATACACTGGTGTCACTAGGAAGGCCTTATGAAATGTTGCCGAGAGGGGTCAGTTGGTGACAATCTGGGACTGCTAGAGAAAGCTGAGAACTGCCTTCTGTGTGCAGGCAAAGTGCAGCTTCTTCCAGACTGGGGAGGGGCTGCAGCCGCTGAGGGAGGACGGGAGACACACCACCGGCTTTCTGTGGGTGTCTGTCACTTCTGCCTCCTCGACTAAGGCTCCAGTCTCTCAGGCCATCTGCTCCTTCCATCCCCTACAGGGCCACATCCTGGCTGTCACCACCACATCTGGAGTGGTGTTCCAGAGCCCCATCCTCACCCCCGCCCCCACCCCACCCCCAGCCACTACTGGCTGAGTTGCAAGGAAGGAGGAGCTTGGGGAGCAGTGGCGCTACCTCAGCATTTAAAAGTTTGCTAGCCCCACGCTCCCCCCGCCCCCCCACTACCGGTGGACCCCTGCATCTATGCCAAAGCCTCTCGCGAAGACTTGCTTGGCATTCCTCTCAGACAAAGCCAGTCACTCACTCCTTCAACAGTCTGTCTCCTGCAAGATGACAAAGCGGCCACTGTCCAACCCCCAACTGTGCTCAAAGTCTCCACTCTGCCTCCTTGCTTAGAGGAACCCTCAAGTTCCTGGTACCCACCGCCCTGGGCACCGGGACCCCCCCCCCCCACCGCCGCCGCCCTGTTACAACCTCTGCGGAACTCAGCTATTGGCACCCCGGAGCACCTTCCTGCAGCTCTAGCCTTCCTGGAGTCTCTAGAGCATGCCGTCCAGCTAAGTAAGAATGGCCTCACTGTTGGAGGATGGGCTTGGAGCAGGTTCTAGAGCCTGGCCTGGGCAGGAAAGGCTGGGGAACAGGCTTCGTGACACAGTGCTGGGTCAGAACGGAGGGTAAGCGCGAGGGAGCTGCTGGGACAAGGAGGAGGAAGGTGGACTTCCATCCCAGCTGCCCAGACCCCTAGCACAGTGGGCTTTTCCTCAGACCTCTCAATCAGCAGGTGTTCGTTTGAGAGGAGTCCGAGGGGTGGGGATGTGGGGGGTCTCTCTGTCTGGCCACCCTGAGGATTGTCTCCCACGGGGAAGGGTGCAGACATAGTGTGCAGGTGGGTGTGCCTCTTGGGTGCCAGTGTGCAGAACAGAGTCCAGCTGGTTCTTTGGGGAGAGGCGTGGAGGCTCCAGGAGGCCAACAGAGATCAGAAACCTGTGTGGCTGGATCTAGTGCTCAGTCAAGGGTGTGTGCAGGCGGCAGTGGGGCGGGGTCCCAGCCGAGGCGTCCTGGGCCCTGCTTTGCTCAGCACTTCTCTGCCCTCCCAAGCTAGCGACAGACTGTGCGCCCTCGTCTTGCTGACCTGGCCCGTTACTTTTCAGAGTTCAGGTCAATGGAGAGGGCTGCTCCGTTAGGCAAGCTGGCCCTCCGCGGCTTGTTCTGACTAGAAGATTCTTTGTGAAGTCGACCTGAAATGTGACAAGACAGGTCCTCAGTGTTCTCGACAAACTACAAAATTTCTTGAGAACTTTCCCCTAGAAAGTCGGGGCCAAAGATAAGGCTCTGCGAAAGCCCTGGAATCAGTCGTGGGAGAAACCAAGGGGCTGGAGACCGTGACTGAGCGCGGAGGCAGGACCGAGGCCCTGCCTGGCCATTCTCTATCAAGGCCGTTAGCAATCAGCGAAAGGCTTGCCAGGTGATTTTTGTGAATGGGCCAGGCTACCAGACAGTATCAAGTACAAATTAACAGAGTAGCTCACGGCATCATGAGAGATGACCCCTTCCCCGTCACAAGAGGCCCCTGAGAGGAGAGACTGCGGGTGTTGAGGACAGGCCGTGCACAGAGGCAGCCAGAAGGGCAGTGGCTGTTGCCAGCCCAGCCTCAGAGGACTTCTTAAACAGATAGGAGAGCAAAGCAAAAGGGTCAGGCCTAGGTCCCGGTCAAGGGGAGAGACGTGCTCCAGCCAGAGGGTCGCAGCCCCTGGCATGGAAGACCAAAAGCCCTGTGGTCCAGAAGCCTGCTCTGACCAGTTTGGTCCCTAGAGGTAGCCATTCCAAGGCTTCCCGATGCCCGCATTCCTCTCTCCTTACTGTCCGCAGGCCTAAGGCCCTGGCCCTGGCTCCCTCTGCTTCCGGTCACTGGTCTGAAAGAGCAGAGTGCGCCCTTCACAGATCAACATGTCAATGGAAGTCAGCGCGCTTACAGCAGCGCGCGGATCAATGGAAGGATCGTAGCTGGTAAGGGGGGCTGGGAGGGAAAGAGGCAGACAGCTCTGTCTGGAGCTGCCCCACGTTCCCACTGGCCTCGTCAACATGGGGAGAAAGACTCATGACCCAGGCCAGCTACTAAAAACCCATGGTCGCTGTTCCCCTTGCCTGGCTCGGCCTTCTTTTCTGGCTGCGGAAAGGCTTTATTACAGCGGCCCAGAGGCCCACCAAGGCAAGCCACCTGAAAGCAGGCCTAGTGCTCATCTGCACGTGGCCTCACTGGAGTGCAAGACTCCAGGCCCCTCTCCTCACAGGTGTCCAGTCTGTCCTCCTACCTTGCCAGTTCACAAGCTCTGAGGACAGAGGATGGGAGTGGCAGCGGCTCTCTGAGACACTGTCTGGGCTGTTGTTCTCACTTTAGCAGCTCTCCAGCTCTCTGGGGACGGGCGCTCAGTGCGGGAGGCCTGCCCGGAGCACCTCAGCCCCAGAGCACACAGCCAAGGTCAGAGGAGCTCGCCGCCTAGGCTCGGCTCCCAGCCGGCGACCAGCAAATGGCAGTGGCGGAGTCCTTGGACCCCAGGGGAGAACTAATGGCTTCAAGGGGAGCCCAGCGGCCAACTGCTCCCGTCAAACTTGAGTGACAGTAACTCTGGTTCGAATAACCCACGTGTCGGTCTGGGGACCATCACCCACCTGACCCCCACCGCCAAGGGAAACACTCGGTGGGTGGGGTTATGTTTGCAGAATTTGGCAAGGACACGGCAGCTGGGCAGGACACCCATGCTGGCAGGGACTCCAACAGAGTCTCTGTACTCTGGCTACAGAAAGCTCGTCTAGGCCCTCGAGGAGCCTGGGGGCACCCAGCTCAGCTAGCAAAGTGACAATTTGAGTTTCCTAGAGTCAAGGCTCTCCATGGGTAACAGGGTCAGGCCTCATTTCCTCTCAAGTATCCGTAGTTATTCTCAGGAATGCAGGAAGGAGGGGCAGACTTGTGGCCATTCTCAAGGAGTACAGGATAAGACATAACATGGCTTTTCCAAAGGGGCCACCATAACGCTCTGGAGAGTTCCCTGAATTCTTAAACTCCTGTGTAAATCACTTCAAAATGTGATTCTTTTAGAGCCAATACCTAGCTTAGGCCAACCCTCTCAAGGAATACGGAAGCCTGGCAGGCAGCGAGGGTGAGGTGTTACACAGTTTGAAAGACAGGAAAGGGGGCAATCTGTGGAACTGCTCGGGTAGAACAGGACAAGCTACACCCTTGCAAAGTGACTCTGCAAACTCCGTGCTCTGGGTTGACAGCGGATGCTCTCAAGCGGGGCCTCCTTCCCACAGATGTGGAGGTTAAGCTGGGAGTCAGAGTTACCAGCCTGGCAACCAGAAATGTCAAAGTTGCAAGCTAGGCCTGGTGACGGTGCTTGGGGACCACGGGTCTTCAGTGCACACGTGTGGGCGCTCAGTGGGTGCCCAGTCTCAGAATGGGTCGGGGCAAAGCAGTTTGGGCGTGGGACAGATAAGCTAGGAGCAGAACGGACCTCTGAGCAGAGAGCCCCCTCCTCAGGGGGGATGTGTTAGGGGAGAGAAGAGTTAAATTAAGATGCTGTGTGGACTGAGATCCTCTGTACCCTACAGGGTGTGCCAGAGTCCTCACATCTCTACGTTGGTCTATATGGAGTTGGCTTTTTTCCCTCTCGGTTGTAGGCTTGCTTTGCCTATAGGCCCTTGATCCAGAGAGGTGGGGATCAGGAGGCCATAGCCCTCAAGGCTAAGGCGGCTGGGACAAGGGTCCTGGTGACCACTCTGCTCAGCCAGCAGTAACCACGGCACCCCACAAGCCAAGAGCATGTGGGAATGGCCTGAGCAGCCACGCCCATCATTCTTGTCGGTGCTTACCAAGGGTACCACTGGCTCTCAGACCGGGACTCCTCCTCGTTGCCTGGGAGAACCGGCTCTGGGCTCAAATCTCACCTCTTCCTGCACCAAGCTGCAAGGGGATCACCCCCAAGGACATCCCTCAAATCAACCAAAGAAAGAGTCCCATGACTGAGGCTGTCTGGGACAACTCATTCCCTGCAACCTCCCTCTGTACCCACCCACCCACCCACCCACCCACCCACCCACACATACTATCCATGTGTTCTGGAAGGACATGACAGGAACCCTTGCCTTCACCTTTGAACTTTGGAGATGGGGGAGAGGCATTGAATGTGTCTCAGGCTACCAGGAGGGCAGGGGAGGCCTGTCGGACAGCTGTTCTTCAGAACTGACTGTGGGGCTGCTTCCGGTAGTGGTGAACCAGACGGAGTGGGTAGGCCCTGCAAGCCCAGGCATAGATTCTGAAATCGAGGCTCTCCTACCCGACCTCTGGAGTTCAATTTCTCCATGTCAGGGCCTTTGGGTCAGTTCCAGGCCAGTGGGTAACCCTTTGGCCTGGAAATCTTCAGCCTTCTGGAATCTCCTGACTGAGGAGGACATTGGAAGTGAGTGCCAATGGATTGAATTTCAAAGTCTTCTAGTCCTAGCAAGAATAAAGAGATGGGTTTGAGAAAGACTTTGATCTTGAAATAGGTCGGCCTAGGCCTAGGTCTCGGATTTGCCACTGACTAGCTGTGTGACCTTGAGTCAGTCTTCTAACAACCCGCAGGTGTGCGAGTGCGCACGTGCGGCCACACACACACACACACACACACACACACACACCCGCGCACGCGCGCGCACACACACACACACACACACACCCGCACACACACACACACACACACACACACACGCACGCACACACGCACACACACACACACACACACACACACACACACACACGCACGCACGCACACACCCTCTTTCCCTCAGAGTTTCTGTAAGGATCAAATGAGATAAGGATCTCCAAGGCACCTCCATATGGTATTGGACAGTGGGTTTGAGGTCCGGAGGCCCAAGGGGGAGGGGTGCTTCTGCAGAGAACAGATATGAAGAGAAGGGCTAGAAGACCAGATTTCTCTACTGTCCTACCTCACTGTGGGGACAGGGGACTCCAACATTCTGGGGCTGCCTGACTGGCTAAGGGCTGCTCGGTGTGATGAGGGGGGCCTCAGTGTGGGAAACAGCCTCACTGGCCGCCAGGCTTCCCCCAGGTCTCTTACTGTGCGCCGTAAATCACTATCCTCTTTTATTTTTCTTTTATAGCCTCTTCCAGGCCATTTCTGGCGGTTTACTCTCTGCTCTGGGCCAGCCGTGTTAGCAACGCTTTCCTGGTCTTTATCTTTATCTTTCTCGGTTGATACTTGGTGACTCACCCAGCAGCAGCTTCTGTGGCCACCTGTTGGCAAAAGCATCAGGGTCAGGACGCCAGGAGACAGGCTATCTGGTCTGCATCCTTGAGTGGCTGGCCAGGCACTGCATGGGATTTCACACCCCTGCTTCTGCAGCTCGGCCTCTCCTCCCGGGAGGCAGCCAGGGCTTCAGCGGAGCCAGCCACCAGAATAGGAGGAGGTGTCAGGAGACGACTGCTAGGTCTCATTGTCAACAATGAGGTGTCTGGGCCTGCCTGGGGGTCCAAGGCCTTGCTTTCTATTCTACTTCTGTTTTGGCCACCACTGGTCAAGGCCCCCTGAAAATCCCTTCTGCTGACTGGTCCCCTCATTTGTAGAGAGAGGGGGATGGCCCTGGCAGTGCCGGTCCAGCCAAACACAGTGCCACTGCAGCTCGTCCTCTGCCACGTCATGGGCATCATGACCAAGAACCAGCAACGGGCCAAGCACCGCCTTCTCATTCTCAGAGCATTGACTTGTCCTGAGGGCGGCAGACAGCTCAGGGAAGAGTCGAGCATCGTGCAGGGGCTGGCCGGCAGCATTCGGTGGCTTCCTGCGCCCCCATTAAGGCAAAAGTGAAGCTGCCCCTCCTCTCGGTCCAGTACAAGAGACCCTGCTCCCCCCGTGGCAGCCCACAGCCTCACTGTCAGTTCCGCCCAGAAGCGAGGGGCTGGTGATGAGCGGGAGGGAGCGGGAGGGACCGCATGGCGCAACGGGGCCTGGTGGGCAGAGTGGAGCTAGACAGGGGGAGGTCTGCCTTCACCGTGCCAATCAGAAGGCGGGAGCTGGCTGTCTACACAGCCTGTCCTGAGAGCTGTGCAGGACAGGACGGGTGGACAGGTGGGTCTTGGGTGAAAGAGGAGAGACCAAGATGGAGGCTGCAGGAGAAAGGGTCGTCTCGCTCTCTGGGCTTGACTCGCTCTGCCTTCTGTGTACCATCCTGCCGCCTCTGAGTGTCCAAGCCAGCCAGCCAGCCAACTCAAGCTCAGCTGAGGAGAGGGGACAGAGGACCAGTGGGTGGGGGGATTCCTGGCTCCGCAGTACCTCAGAGAACATCCCTGGCTACAGAGAACAGAATCGACTCTACACTCGGTCTCACCAATAAACAGATCTAAATGCTACCCTCAGGGTTTAATGTCTAAAAAAAGAAAGGAAAAAAAAACCTAAACTAAGAAGGAAGAGACACAATTCCAATGGCGAGTGTGGGGCTGGTGACTGCCCTTCCCCTGGCGCTCTGGACTGTGTGAGCCGTTACTACCTTGGTATGCTTAACTCTGAGGCCACGGAGATGTGGCGGCAGGTTTCATTTTCATCTCTTTCCAGGACTTTTGTGACAGAGGTGGCAGGGGACTGAAGGGGCAACTGATGTAGGGAGACATTTTTACAATTATCAAGATTCGAGTACAGGCCCCTCCCCCGCCCCTCCCCCAACAATAAGATTCTTAAATTTGTTAGCAATGCCTTAGTGGCCACCTAGGAGCAAGGCCATTGCTAGGAGAGCAATCCGAATAGTCAATGTGGAACCGGCTCAGGGGTTCAGATGTGACCAGGGACTGTAGAAGACTCCAGGCAGGCTTAGGACAACTCATTTGGATGAGAGATTTGTCTCTGGAGAGAGGAAGTCTGCCTCCAGAGAAGTCTGCCTCCAGAGAAGTCGGCCTCCAGAGAAGTCGGCCTCCAGAGAAGTCGGCCTCCAGAGAAGTCGGCCTCCAGAGAAGTCGGCCTCCAGAGAAGTCTGCCTCCAGAGAAGTCGGCCTCCAGAGAAGTCTGCCTCCAGAGAAGTCGGCCTCCAGAGAAGTCGGCCTCCAGAGAAGTCGGCCTCCAGAGAAGTCTGCCTCCAGAGAAGTCGGCCTCCAGAGAAGTCGGCCTCCAGAGAAGTCGGCCTCCAGAGAAGTCGGCCTCCAGAGACAGCGAGGCAGTGCAACTTCGGCAGCAGGTGACTGGGCTCTCCTTACTCCCAAAGCCTCCTTCCAGCCCTAGCTGAAGCTTCTAGCAAAACTCCAGTTCAGCTCTCTGGGTTTCTCCAGCTTTTAGCAACCAGCCTTGATTTAGCTGTTCCAGATTTAGGCTGAGAATAACCATGGCCAAATCGCTTTCGCTTTCTCTCTTCTCTTCTCTTCTCTTCTCTTCTCTTCTCTTCTCTTCTCTTCTCTTCTCTTCTCTTCTCTTCTCTTCTCTTCTCTTCTCTTCTCTTCTCTTCTCTTCTCTTCTCTCCTCTCCTCTCCTCTCCTCTCCTCTCCTCTCCTCTCCTCTCCTCTCCTCTCCTCTCCTCTCTTCTCTTCTCTTCTTTTCTCTTCTCTTTTTTCTCTCTCCTCTTCTCTCTCTCTCTCTCTCTCTCTCTCTCTCTCTCTCCACACACACACACACACACACACACACACACACACCTTGCAAGGTTAATCTGGAATATATTTCAATAACTTACTAAGTCAGCAAAGTCCCATTCCCTAACAATTCTGGAAGGAGGATTCCAGGGCATGAGACCCTTGCTTTTAGAGGGGTTCTGGGAAAATTCCTCAACCAGGACCTGAAGAAAGAACCGAGAGCCACAAGGATGTGCTTGTAAATACGCTGTTTAGTGCAGCTTCTGAGTCAAATGCAGGCTGACTGGGGAGATCACGATGTCCCCAAATTCAAGGAAGGGGTCCGAGACATGTGGCCAGCTGTGTGCTCATTTGGGCTTTTGGTCATTTCCCCCATTCCCTCCTTGACCTTACAGCAGCTGCCAGGCCCCCTCTGGTCCTGCAAGACCTTTCTGAATGCACTAACAAGGGTGTAGCTGCCCGCAGCTACATTAAACCGGTTTCCCACCTGGAAGGAAAGTTGGGGATAGAAACGGGGTGGCAAGAGGAACGTGAAGCCAAGACAAATTCCTGATCAAGGCTCAAAGTTTAATGGGGGGTCTCCAAATATATAGGGGGGGCTTCCCCCAAAGGCTGGAAACAGGTCTGCAGAACCGTCCTTGCTCAGCGGGGGTTGGCTCCCCTGCTGGGCGGGTCCCCTGCTGGGCGGGTCGCCTGCTTAATTCGGGAAACTGAGGATCTGGAAGAACAATGGGCTTCACCTTGGTCCGAGCAGAGCACTCCACCCTAGCTGGGGGGAGACTTGTGGTCTGGAAATTCCCGCTCAGAAGGCTGAGGGGGGAGGGCACTCCAGGGGACACAATCCTCCCAGTCTTTGATTTGCTCTCTAGTCTGTCTCACCGGCTGTTTCCATGTATTCCAGGAGACCCAAGATCTCACCCCCTTTTTGGAAGGGATCTGTGTATGCCAATTTTTTTTTTTTTTTTGAGAACTCTAGGACTTTGGTTTCCTTAAAAAAACACAGAAATATTATGAGAATGTGCTTTTGTTTTTAATCAAGGTGTTGCGGGTATGGGCTGTCTGCACCAGTTGCAGATAGCTTCTGCGATGGTGTGACCTTTGGAATTCTGGGGGACTTTTCAGAGGGTACTGTGTAAATGCTAGGGACCCCCCCCCCAGGCGGGGGTGATGTGGTTATTGGCTGAGGTGGCTGTTGTTTGCTTAGGGAGGTTGGTTGTGGTTTGTTTGTGGTCAAAGCAGAAACAAAAGGAATTAGATGTGGAGATTCCTTTCCCTCCCTCCCTCTCTTCTTTCCCCTTTGTCTTCGTTTCTTTTTTTTTTTGGGGGGGGGGGTTTGGTTTTTTTTTCGAGACAGGGTTTCTCTGTGTAGCCCTGACTGTCCTGGAACTCACTCTGTAGACCAGGCTGGCCTCGAACTCAGGAATCTGCCTGCCTCTGCCTCCCAAGTGCTGGGATTAAAGGCTTGAGCCACCACCACCCTGCTTGTCTTCGTTTCTTATCTAGTGTTAGGGGGTAAAACCGGGGGGTGGGGGTGGGGGGCAATAAAGGGTAGGAAAAAGAGCCCATAAAACAGCAAAGACCAGCTATAGATCTGGGCTTCTCGAAAACCAGTCACTGTCTGTGTGGTCTTTCTGCTTCCTACTTCCAAGCTGTTTCAGGGTTCCAACTATAGAGAGACCAAGAAGTTGACCAAAATCAGAAGATCACAAATAAGACACAGACTCTTAAGCACTGTGGGTCTTGGCCTCTCCTAGCTTCTCATTGTTGAGTTGTTGGAGTTCAGTCCTTTTAAGGTCCAGAGAGGCAAGATGACCAAAACACCAGCCTGCCCGTCTCTTCCACGCAGCAGGCCAGGCTAACCAGCAAGCTGTAACACCTGCTGCATTCCGGGGTAATCAGGATGGCACACTCCGACAGGGACTGCTTAGCTATGCACACTTCTTACCCTCTATTTAAACCCAAACCTCATGTCAGGACCCTGAAGATGGGGTTAAAAGTCACAGGACCTTTCCTCTTCCCAGTGTGGCCACATTGAATAAATCATTTTCTACTTTGTTGCTGTGACTTATTTAACCCATTGAAGACAGGTGGATGAACCTAGCTTAGCTTACGAGGGTGGCCAAGCTTTGACTCCTAACACAAACATGACCAAATCTTTCTGCAGGGATGGACCCTCAACTCTATCGTATGTGATCATTTCAAAGCTAAAAAAATCTCTCTTGGACCTCTAAACCTGCCTGTTTACCTCGTGGCCTTTGGAACGTCTTATTTAAAAGGGATGTTTTGGAGACAGGGAAGGCAGGCAGAGATGGGTGACAGACCGAGCGGTAGCACTTGCAGCACTCCTGGGGTGCCTCCGGTCACTGGGAGCTTGTTGGGTGGGAAGGGCGGAGTGGGCAGGAGAGAAGCAGATCCTGGAGGGCACAGATGACCCTGTGCAGGAGAGGACTCTCTGGCCCAGGAACACTAAAAGCCAGGCAGCCCACACATTTCTTGTGTCCAGAGGCTGCTGGTGGAGAGGGCAAGGTCTTCTGACCTCAAGGTAGATGGAAATAAGAGTCTAAAAGTACTCAAAACTTCTGGCCAGGGCTTTCAGTCTAATTGGTTGAAATGACAACAGCTCCTGGGACCACCCTATTCCCATCTCTGTCCTCACTCAAGACCATAGACCAGGCAATTGCCAATTCCAGTTCAAGACTTTAGAAGGTAACCTCCAAATAAAGAGTTTTTTGACCCCGAGGACAATCTGGTGTGTCAAGACATCCGATTTAGCCGAGACTTCCACCAGAGCCCTCAATAATTTCCGCGCAGCGCCGTTTAACCCAGGCCCTCTCAAAGTGCATAAAGGCATTCTCCAAAGTTCAGAGGGGCTGCTCTGTCTGACAACAGGACAGGATATTTGAAATCAGGGATGTCTCGGGAAACTCTCGGAGCCGTCCTTGCCCCTAGCCCGGGAGTCCGGGCTGGCGGAGGTCTGCACGTACTCTCCCTGGGACCTCAAAGCAGAGTGACCCCAAGGTTGGTGGAGCTGTATGAAAAAGCGCAGGGTCCAGGGCTTGGTTGGCCCCACCCCCAGGCTCTCTAGCCTAAGACGGTTGGAGACAGTTATGGGCGTGGCTAGAGCAGGATCGAGGGCTGACCGACACTCCCCAACCCCCCCCACCTCCGATCTCGAAGCAGAGTTTGGCGGCGGCGACAGGCGACAGGCGTGGTGTGGGCGGCTTGGCCATACGCCCCCAGCTGGGAGGCAGTGAGGGGCGTGGCACAGCAGGTTTGACCACACCTCCAGTCCCAGCGGTTGGTGGCTATGAGGGGCGGGGATATATGTGGCCACACCCACAAATGGTTTTTCTTCCCGTTTGCAGCCCTTGGTCTCAGCCAGGTCGTTGAAGGTTGGGGAGCTTTCACGTCTCTGTGCAGTGGGGATCGGTCTCCGCGCTCTCCTCTGCGCCACACACGGCCCGTTTAAGGTTTCTGTCCCTGATGGTGGAAACTGGTGCTTGTCCCCAGTAGAGACCTTTCGGGGGGCGCAGGAGAAAGTGGGAGATCCGAGGACACCTGTCTGTAGGCCGCTTCCCACTTACTACCAGAGAGAGATTGAAAATGCCTTTTCCTCAAACCTGCTGCTATCCGGAGCAAAGTGGGGGCCCGTGGCAAACAAGATCCAGGAAAGACAAGGCTTGCAGACATCGAAACTAAGTGCAGGGCAGACACTGCAGGGACATCACGATAGATGGAGTATGTCGGGGTGGAGGCTGCTCACCGCGGGGTGTGGTGGGGTCTCGGACAAATATTTGCTCCCTTTGTCCAAAGGTATTAATACTGTGAGATACTCTGGGGATGGTGCACCTCTGGGCATGCGTTTACTCGAGCACCCCTGTCTCTTGAAGAAATGCTGGCATGAGGTGTCGGGACAAGGTGCCTAAGAGAGAAGAGGGAATACTCAGGATAGACTGAGGTCAGTCCACGCCTAGCCAGCAGAAGTTAGTGACATCTCGGCCTCGCAGGTCTGGTCGGGGACAGGGAGACAGATAGGAAAAAAGATCGAGGGACTCAGATCAGCCGACAGCACAGATGTGCCGCAGAGACAATGCGCACGCGCCGGGCCAGGGCTCCCAGGAGGACTGGGGATAGTCAGAATGGAGGATCCTCAGTGGGGTGGTTACCCACTATATTTGGGGAACATTTCTGATGGGTTTGTCTGTGATGGGTGGTGATGGTGGTGGTGGTGGTATTTGGGGCTTTTTTCTGACAGTTAAGATACTCAGAAATGCCTTTCACAGATGAGAGGAACATCTTTGGGACTCTTTTGAGTTCCAAAAGTTTGGGTATAGAGCATTCACCGTTTTCATCTGGAAAGGGAGACCTTTCATTCTAGCATTCTCTGCCTAGAATCCAGAGGGTAATAAGAAACGGTGCCAATCTCTTCTGGGAAAAAGAAGCCAAGGGGGGTGTGTGTCTCGGATCAGCCACTCGGTAGGCCCCTTCCTTTCTTGGGTGCTCTGAGAGGGAGGGGTTTACCAGGCAGGCCTCAGGCCAAGGGTGAACTCGGGGTGCTGCGTCTTTAAAAAGGCTTTGCTCCGGTGACACATGTGAACCTGGACATGATTGCCAAGGCCTGCCTTTCCCCTAGTATTCACCCATTTCTTGACCTCGAGGGGGCCGATTCCCCACCCCCAACCGGGGGGGGGGTGGTGGTGGCAGTTTGCCTCTTCCCCTCCCCCATTCTGCTACTAAACTAACAAAATGACTGTTGTACCTGTGCCTTACATACTGGACCTTAGAGGCCAAAACCACAGGCACAGATCCACCACAGCCGTGGGCTGCCAGGGCGGCTGCCGAGCCCAGGGCGAGGTGGTGTGCACCCGAGAATGTGGGGCCATTTTGGATTTTGACCTCTGGGGAACGCAGGCCGGGCAGGTCCTGTCTTCTCGGCTCTCCTTTCAGAGGAATTAATTCTTTCTAGAGAGGGGGGAAAAAATAGCCAAAGAGGTTCACTTTCTCACGCACCACAAGGGACTTCTGGGTAGGTACTGTTCCTTCCTGCTCCCCAAAATTACTGTATGGAGTTTTATTATTCTTGCCTGGTCTGCCTAAATAAAAGGACTAATGTAAATAAATAACCATGGCCCCAAGAGACTGGATCGAAAGGGGAGACCTACTTTTGAGGTGTGGGTGACTGGATTAACGGGGGCCCAGCAGTGCGCGGAATCCTAGTGTTTAGACTCAGCTAGTCTTAACTTACCAGAGGGCCCCCCCCACCCCCCAGTGAACAATGTGGAGACCAATGCAAAAAGCAAGAGGATTTTTTTTTAAATTTGATCCAGCATGCTGGGGTTGCCCAGCCCGTGGGGAGAGAACGATCACACGCAGCGGGCATCCAGTCCTGGGGCGGTCGCCATTAGGCACAGTGTGATCGGCAGAACAGTGTTACCTTTAAACTAATTGGTTGTTAGGGGATGAGGTCGGTGGCCTAAGGACTCCGGGCCTTTCCCAGCCGCAGGGACCTCCCTGTGGTCTGAGGAATGTAATTTAGCCTTTTCCTTCTAGGAGGGGCAAGTGTTCCATGACCTTTGCAGAGTTCCTGAGTTAACCCTTTCACTAGCTTTTGGAGGGAACATCTCGATGACCCAGCCTCTTTGCTGGGACTCCCAGGTGCTTCTGTGTCCCTACCCTGACACCATTGTCCCAGGAGAGTTTTGGTAGTCTTCATTTGAGCTTGTTTCATTGGCTGTGGCAGAAAACCTGGTTCTAACCAAACCCCCAGAATTAGAGCCCCCGTAGGCCAGCAGGGGACCTTGGGTGGTGATGCCCCAAGAACTACGTAAGAGCCATCACTCCCCCCCCGCCCCGCCCCCCGGCCCCGCCCCGAGGCTGCAAGGCTCCAATGTAACCGAAGGTTGTACTCACAGGGAGGGCTGCTCAGAAGAGGCCCATCCTGCTAGGTGACCTGGCCTCACGCATGCACAGACAGCCTCGGCCACCAGCTAGTGAGTCCAGACGGGGAGGCTTCCCGGACCAAGCACACAGTAGCACCAGATGCGCTTGAACAATAACTCCTGGCTTTGCCCACCCTAAAGAAACAAAGGAGCCCTCTCAACAGAATATCAGACAAGAGATAGGAGTGGGTCTGTGAGAGTTCTCGACAGGGGGCACTGTCGACACCAGTGTTAAGGACTTAGGAGCTTGACAAATGACTGGCCAAAGCTTCAGGAGACACTCTGGTAGACACTCTGGTATGGGGGCGGGGGCAGTTACAGTCTCTGTTAGAACTGTTGCTAGAGGTAGGGACCCAAACCACACTGGCTAGGAGAGGGCAAAAGGAGCTGGAGGGTCCTTACTTGTATGTTGGGTAAAACAGACCTAGAGAAAGTCCCGTCCCCGAGATGCAGAACCCTTGGGGGGGGGGTATGAAATCGGGCCACCCATTTCTGCTAGGCTGACCTTAATCCCACAGAGGTTCAGCCCCTGCCACCAGCTAGTGAGTCCAGGGGCAGGCCTCCTATAACTGCCCGCAGTGATGTTGATTGGGTTACCTGGAAGGGAAGCTGAGGATGTATGGGAAGGCGTCGAAAAAAGACAGACTAAGACAACACCAGCTGCTCAAAGTCTCGAGGTTTAATGGGGGACTCAGTATTTTAAGGTTTCAGGCAAGACCCTTCCCCCAAATTCCAGGGTGTGTTCCGGGGAACTGGTCTGGCTGTTCACTGGGCGTGGGCTCCACTGCTGGGCGGGTTACCTGCTTAATTCGGGAATTCGTAGACCTGGAGGAACAATGAACTTCACCTTTACTCTGAGTACTCCACCCTAGGTGGAGAGGTAGTGGCTAGCACAGGAATTCCCGCTCAGTGGCTGGGAGAGGAACTTCACCTTGGTCAATGTCAAGTTCCTGCCAGGTGGCATGACACCCCAATGTCTCTCTACAGCCTGCCTCAGGTTTAGACACAAAACCAGGAGGCCAAGGGGCAAATGATATCACCAGTGGTCTAGGCAAGAGCAAACCCTTGTTGGATACACGATCTCCGAGGAGAGGATCTTCACCGAGCACCACAGAGACTCAGCCCCCAGGGGGAGGGAGGGGGGGCCTGGCTATGGAGGGACAGAGGTTGGAGAGCTGGCAGAGGACTGGGTCCAGCCACCTGCCAGAGCAGTTTGGCTTCTTGGACCCCTGGTCTTTTCTGGCCCAAGTCATTTGTGCTGGAAGGTACTTCGAGGTACAGAGTGGCTTCCGGGCTGTGAAGCTGGCGAAGGGAGCATCGGGCGGCCTCCCTAGGAACTTGGAACTCAGCTGGTCCTTCCTTTGTCATGGGCAACTCCAGAGGCCAGGTGGTTGGGGGGAGGAGTAAGGGGGATGGGGGTTGGGCGGGGCTAGCTTGGGGCCCGGAAGAAGAGGGCTCTGGGGGAGGAGCCTGCCTTTCCTCTGGCCTTGTGGGTACTTGTGGAAAGGAAGGCCTGTGTGGGTCCCTCCAAGCTCTTTCCGTGCGGCTTGTCCTAAGCTGTCTGGCACTCAGCACACCGCGTGCTTGGGACTTGGGACTGTGCTGGGTATAGTTCCCAAGCTGCTTCTCTCCAGCCCGGTTCCAGAAAAGCTCTGGAGAGAATTGGAGGCGGGACCTAGAGGTCCTGAGCCTTTTCTTCATTTAGGGTGTCAGGAAGTTTTTAGTGTCCAGGAATATTTCAACAGCACAACGTAAGCAAAGGTGGCCACATCTCACTGTGGGCGGGGAACACCCTTTTTTTGAACAGGAAGTCTAATTCCAATTAGACTTTTCCAGATCCATTGGAATAACAGCAGCAGAAGGCTCCTTGGCGGGACGAGGTGGAACTAAATTGCAGACTGTGGCAAGCTTGCGGCCATCCGGAAGTGCCTACAATACAGGCTTGGGAGGAAGAGTTTTTCCCGTGGCAGGGAAATCAATAAAGTAAAGCTGATTCTATGAGTTGATAAGTGAGTAGCCCTCAGCCCACAATCCTGGAACTCTGCCTGTCGCCAGGAAGTAAGTTGTGTAGCAAATACTCAGAAGCTTGGGAGAGGAGACAGCTGCTGAGAACATGCATACCATACCCACTATGCCCCAGGCCTGGGCACAGGAGGGCCCTTGCTTCCCCGGTTCCGTCCCTGTCAGAACCTGTCCCCTGTCAGAACCCGTCCCCATCAGAATCCTTCCCCTGTCAGAACCCGTCCCCTGTACTCTACTCCTATCCCCAGTCGGCAGTCTGGAAACCAAGGAGCCCGCCCTCCCAGGGCCCTTGCCGAGGATGGACACACACACACACACACACACACACACACACACACCTTGAAAAGGAGGTGTCAGAAACTGGGTCATGTTAGACCGCCTCTTAGGAGATGCCCATTTTTCTTCCCGCCAACCCCCCCTCACTTTTCGGGGTTCCCAAGCCCCTTGCTTCCTCAGCAATCCCCTTTGGCGTGTGGCTTCTTTTGCAGATTGTCCTTGCTTTCAACTTTAGTAGGAATGGGGTTCCCGCCAGGGAGGCTTTTCTGTACATTCCTGGACAGAGAGAGTGGCTTTGCTTCCCAGAGGGCCTGCCACAGCCGGCTCCCCCAGAGCGGTCTGCTACCTCCGTTAGATCAATACCGTGCGCCTCAGTCTGACCAACTAGGCCAGGAGAAGATGTCAGGGGACAGTTACTTACCCTATCAGCTAACGGGGAGAGGGCCAGAGGAGGTCCTGGGGCAGGCCCAGCCCTTTCCACCCGCCCTCAGCAGGTGCTGGCATGGGGGCTGTCTCTTCAGGCCAAGAGAGAACGCTTGTGCTGCAGGTCAGCTGGCACGTTCGCTGGGGACCTCAGCCAGAAAAATCCCAAGCTGGGCTGAGACAACATTTCCTGGCTGGATGGTCAGAGGGGGAAGGGGGAGGGATAGGGGAGGGGCAAGGCATCAGGTGTGGTTAGGTGGGAGCCTGCTCTAACCGGATCATCCCTTCTGTGAATTAACTAGAGGCATTTATTAATTCCTCAAAGTTTTGATCTCCTAAGGGCCTTCCTCTGAGAATCTCTCACTGTTACTGCAGCAAGCAATCTTTTTTGCCTCTGAACAGAGGGCTTTGAAATGGAGCAGAACAACATGGACCACTCCCCCGCCCCCACTCTACCTCAGTTGAAAGATGCAATAACTGCTGGGGCCATCACACATTCAGAGCAAACAATTCCCAGTGGGGGAGTGGCACCCCAGACAGGAACTTCCTTCTAGGTGACCCCCGCTCATTTATTTTCCGAGGTTGACGGCAGGGCCCTGGCCTTGGCTCAGTGAGTTGGGGTCCATGGCTTAGCGGTTGGTAATCTGTGTGGATGGATACCAGGGTGCCACTGGAAGGGTCTGGGGGGGCGCCGTGGTCTGAGAGCGGAAGCTGTAGGGCCCTACTCTTGGGGGAACTCTCAAATCTTCACACTTCAGGCCCTTGGGGCTGCAAGCAAGGGTTTGGGATACCTGCGGGGGGTGGGGCAGAGTGCTCAGGGCCCTGGAGCTTCCTAAGGGGGTGAGGAGAAAGGTTCAGGTGGGAGGTGTCTAAATGGGGAGAGGCACTAACTACAATGTCGCATCTCCGCAGCCACCTTCCTAGGGTTAAGAGTTCTTAAGGTGGGATCAGTGAGGCAGTTCTCTCCTGGAAGCCATGGGTGTCTATCATGTGGGTCTCCAAAGCTGGTGTCGCCTGCCTCAGCATATTGGCTATGTCCACAGAAACTCTTCAGGTAGCCAGACAGGGCAGCCAACAGACAAACCAACCTGTGGAGAAACTTAAGTTACACAGATGAAGGGTTCAGAAGCCAAGGTTTCACGTTTGGTGCTGATACTTTTCTGCGCATTTTTGGCAACACCTCTTCGATGAAAAGAAATCAACATTTCTTGGGCTCTACTGAGAGACGCCCAGACTCCAGAAGCAAAAATGACCAGCGGGCAACAGCGTGCACAGTGGGCAGCCCTGCCTGGCACAGGTCCCAGAGGCGGGCGGGACTCAGGGGACTCAGGGACTGATCTGGTGAAGCAGAGCCAAAGCTCCCGAGCTCTGCTGTGTCTTCCCGGGCGCCCACCACTGCTGAACCCAGAAACTTTCTCTCACCAATGACTTGTAGGAAGATTTTTGAGGTCAGGCCAAGTGAGAGCCCACACCTGCAGAGGCTCTGTAGGGACTTGGCTGAGGTGAGAGAGGGGGCGGCAGAGGCTATTGCCCCACGGCTCCCTGGCAGTGTAGGATAAGCCCAAGGACCTAGGTGCTCAGACTGAGGGTGGGGGGACAGGCAGATAGGTAAGTGTCTTTCCTTTTCATTTTCCCCCACGGCTAGGCAGGCAAAAGTCAGGAGCAGGAACAGCATAAGCACCCTCCACACGGGCTGCTGCGGCCTCCACACGGGCTGCTGCCGCCTCCGGCCTATCCTTTATTCTCAGTTTTGCATGTCCCTCACTCTGAGCTCCAGCCGTCTGTGCTGTCGCCAACTGCTTCATCACAACCTGGCCATCATCCAGACCTCTGTTCCGCTCTGCTCTAATGTCATTCCCTGGGGAACATGTTCTCTGACCCTCCAGGCCAGGCAGCTGGGGTCAGGGGACATGCAGGAAGCAGGTTTTGTTGTTGTTTTTTTTTTTTTTTTTTTTTTTTTTTTTTTTTTTTTAATAAACTCATCTGAGTCTGAAGAAGGCTTGCCTCCAGGGTGGATGGTCCATCCAAACAGCTCGAAGGTCCTGGATCAGTGGTGCCAAGTACTTCCTTGAGTCCGACAGCATCTTGCCCTGACAGGCCTTTCTTCTTTGGCGGTGGCTGCCCGAGGCACATCCTCAGTGTCCCTCTCTGATGGACAATGATTCCTTGTTTGACCGGTGACCGCTAAAGTCCCATCAAGTTTTTGCTTTCTTATGTTTGCAACTTTGCGAAGCCTGGGAACATTTTTAGGTGCAGTCACAGAGCAAGTGACTTTCAAGCCCCAGCGGCCGGAGACTGCGCTGCTCTTGACCCCTGGTCGTGGGCGGGGAGGGGGCAGCCTCTGCACCGGCTCCAGACAGCATTGTTTTCTGAGACAGGTCATGACTTTGTTAGAGGCCAGCTCGGCATACATGGCTACAGACCTGAGGCGACTCATTAATGAAAGCTCTTCCAGTTGGTCCGACAGTGCTGCCAGCCTCTGCATTCAAAAGCACCAACGGCACTCTGCTGTCCAAACTGTGGAGGGAGAGCTTCTAAGCTGTGGGAGGCAATCTCCTGCTGCTGTGCTTGGCCCGGTCAGTTGGAGACGGTCGGTTTCCTGGTTTAGCAGTCAAGTGCTACGCATTAAATCCTCTACTGATCTGGAGATTCTGTTGTGGTCTTCAAACCACATAGTCCATAACTACAAGAGTCCAGAACAAGATTTTTGTGTTGATAGCTGAGTTGGCCCTCTCGGGCACCCATAGTGCTGGTTTTCCTGTGACTAGAATCACAGTCCCACAGTCAGCATTTTGAAAAAGTTCAATACATCTTTGGGCTTCAGGTATAGTTAAGGAAAGTCCACAAAAGGGGATATCTGTAGTGGACACGACCTCCCGAGGTCGTGGGGATGACCCCCCCCCGCCCCCCGCCACTGAGGTCGTGGGGATGACCTCCCGTAGTGGGGATAACCCTTGCAGGCTCTTCCAGGATGGTGGAGCAGGAACCAGGAGCCTTCATCTAGAGGAGGGACTGTGACGACCCTGTCTTCAAGATTGTCTATCTCTAGTGTCCCTGCGCCCGAAGGCACTGTGTTGTGGAGATCAGCCACATGGACTTGGGCGGGACCGTCTGATCAGCCTCTCCCAAGGCTGACTTGACCTGGTCGGGCTCTACGGCCTTGGTGGCACTTACTAGGTACTCAATAAATATTTGTAGAATGCATGAATAAAGGGCCTGACCTCTGAGCCCTCGGCCTGTGTGAGCCTCCTTCACTGGGTGCTTTGCCTTAAGTTTGTAGCTGCCTTCTCTCTGCTCAGCCTGAGCAAGGCTAAGCCCCAGAGGGGAGGCAGACACTCAGAGGGGAGGCAGACACTCAGAGGGGAGGCAGACACTCAGAGGGGAGGCAGACACTCAGAGGGGAGGCAGACACTCAGAGGGGACCCAGACACTCAGAGGGGACCCAGACACTCAGAGGGGACCCAGACACTCAGAGGGGACCCAGACACTCAGAGGGGACCTTGAGCTCTTGGGGAAACTGTGTTCAGAGCAGGCCGGGCTTAGGAAGCAACCTTCAGAGTGAGTGGGGCAGGAGGAGGTGCAGGGGCAGGAAAGCAGAGTGTGAAGTCATCCATAAGGGACCCATTACGAGGGCCCCACATCCAGAGGCGCTTACACGTGTACCTGCAGCGTTGGGGTTGCCCAAGACCCAAAGCCGTTCTTGTTGTATTGTTTTGTTTGTTTGGTTTGTTTTGGTGGGATACTTAGCAGGATCAAAATTCTTGATCTGAGAAGTCATTCCAGGTCAGCGACTTTCTCCAGCAGACACGCTGCCCTAACTGTGCGGCTCCGCGGGCAAGGGCGTCATAGCAGCCCTGCTTAAGGAGTGGGGACTGGCCGGGCGTGGAGCCAGTCGACAGCGCCGCATCGCACTTGACCTGCTCTACGGGGAAGTGCGATGCAGAGTTGATGATACAGCGGGCACCAGCCTATGAGCTTTGCAAGGAGTAGGATTGAAACAGGCGACAGAGCAGGCAGCACGCACGCACGCACGCACGCACGCACGACAGAGCGTGCCTCCCCACCCCCAGAGCCTGTGCAGAGGAGAGAGAACACGCATGCGCACAAGAGTCCTCGCGATGGACTAAACCCCATGCTGCTGCCTTGGTGATAAAAAGGAAAGTGGTCGTTGGATGGAGAGCTCCTGAGAAGTGAGCTTCTGGGGCTCAGACTCGGACGACTCCCGCAGGTGGCGTGGGCAGGACCAGCGGGCAGGCCTCCTCCAGGCTGCGGAGGCTGCGCAGTAGTTTCCGAGACGAAGGTGTCTTTGAAAGAGGTGCTGAAGGAAGAGGCCCGGCGGGGAGGTTTGGACCTAATGGCAGGCGGGCTACACGGGGGGAAGGCTTGAAGACAGGTAACATGGAAGTGTACAGAGTAAAGGGCTGCCTGACTGGAGGGCCGTGACACCCCCCCCCCCCCCGAGCTGAGGGCAGAAGAAGTGGTGTTAAAAAAAAAAAAAAAAAGATGAGGAACAAGGCATCCTGGGAGAGGGGTGTGGACAGCCTGCGTGAGTGAGGTGGAAGGCATTCATAAGGTGGCCTGGACACTGATCCACGACCAGGTGGCTGTGGCCAACTGAAAGAGAAAGGACTAAGAAAGGAGCTAGGGGTTTCATGTGACTGGTGCGACAAGACTTGAAAAGGTGCTGCCAGTCGGTCGGCTGTCCATGACAGCCAGCTGACCATGGCCGGGTTAGCCGTGGCACAGCCCAGTGCGGCATCTCTCAGCCCAGCTCAAGGGCAAGATTGGGACCGTGGAAGTCAGCCTGTCCCGAGGCTGTAGGCTGGCCAGGCAAGGCCAGCGGGTGTTCTGAGCTGGTGCTGCAGGGCCGATAACCTAGGGTGACCGTGATGGGCAGGAGGGCTACCGAAGTCAGGGAGAGTCGAGTTCCCTGCGGGCTGCGCCTGGGTACGGTGCTGTTAGGACAGAGATTAAACCAGTGAGTCTGAAGTCCGGGCCCTCCAGCCATTCATTCCACAAATATTTATTGAGCACCTACGATGTGCCAGGCATCCTCCGCCTTCGCACAGTGGTGCCTATGGGAGTCCACCGGCATGCTGAGAGAGGGGGGGGGGGAAGAAGAGGGTTCTAGAGCAAGAGGGGGATGGGTCTGGGGGGGGAGAGCCTAGAATGGCCATGTGGCCAAGAGGTTGGGTGCTTTCTGGCCTCAGGGCCTGGCCTGAGGTCTCGGGAATCTGAGATGGACAGGACAAAGAACAGCTTCTCTCCCTGGAGACGGGTATAGGAGGACCCGTCTGGAGGCACGCCAGGGTTTGAACGAGATGCGAGGTGAGAGGAAGAACAGGGCAGCTTCCTTCTCGCAACCCAGCCTGCCTTCCAAACACCTTGGTTCTCACAGAAGGACACAGCCTGTGGCCTCGCAAGGAGGGGGAAAAGGGTATGTCTGCCCGTCTGACCCTGCGGCTCCTAGTCACATGAGGAGCTCTGGGGCCCAGTGTTCCCCTGCAGTGTGAAAGTGGAGAGAGGCCAGAACATTCAGGGAGAGATAGGAAGAAGACTGACTGGGCAAGGGGAGGCCAGAGGGGCAGGCCAGGAGGGGACAGAGAAAACCGGGGTCTTTCCTGGGACGAGGGCTAGAGGCCAGATGGATACACACAGGAGAAATGGGACTTCAAACGAGAGAGGCCCTGCTTTATCTGGTTTCGTGATGTCTCAAGGATTCTGTTAACCAGTCAAGGTCCTTCTGGTGGCTTCCTGGAAGCCTAGGGGAGGGGCGCTCTGGGAGCAGTGATGGCACCAGGGGCCTGGTACAGGGACTGTGGTGACGACTCAGCGACCCCAGGAACCCCCACAGCCCTCGGGGACAGGAGCGGCCCTGGCTCTGTTCCACGTGGGTTCTGCTTCTAACAGTGGTCGCCGTAAGCTCCGTCCCCACCCCAGGCTAGCCTTGCCACACTCAGGACCTGCTCATTGCCATGACAGCAACAACCAAATTATACTCTTTTGATTTCCAGATGCTGCTCCAAGGCAGCCTTTTGAAAGGTCTGCTCCCGTGGTGGGGGTGGGGGTGGGGGTGGGGTGGGGTGGGGCGTGTCTCTGAATCTGGAATGGTCTTTCTGGAATGGCGGCCGGCCGGGGGTGTTTGCAGAGCGGTGTGGGCTGGAATCCCTACTGGATGTCTTTTCCCTCCTTTTGCCCTCAAGAGTCTGTGGGAGGCTCAGGGAGGGACTGGACCTCAGCAGCCCACCAGCAGGTGGCCAAGGGTTGCCCTCTCTTCAGCCCCTGACGCCTCTTCCAGAAAAAAACAAACCACAAATCCAGCTGAAGAAAGCGGGGAGAGCAGTCTTGGGAAGGGGGCCTGTCTTGCTCCCCGCTCTCTGAACAGGAGCCAGGGTCAGGAAGTTGGAATGTGCTGACAAGGGGGAGCAGAGTGGAAGAGAAGTCCTGGCAGGATCCGTTTCCGGGTCAGTAGGTGGGACACCTGCCTTTAACCTCCATGGAGGCTCCCTGGAAAAGGGAGAGTAAGAACCCCGTCAGCTCTCTCTCTCTTCTGCATTCCTGGGAGTGTTCTGAGGCCAGCCACTTCTACCTGAAACCCTCCCACGCATCAGGCTTGGCCTTGGTGAAGGCCATTCCCCAGTCTCAGCTCTTCAGAGCACTGGCTTTGTGTTGAGCCAGCCTGTCAGGCTCAGGTTGCTTGGAAATGCTCTGGTTTCTTCTGGACCCCTCCTTTCCCCTGCCATTTGAGGAAGAACTCCTTCCAGGGCACTGTGTTGTCCACAGTAGTCTGAAATGCAAGTGCTTCGGCCCCTGGGCCTTGTATCGAGGGTGGTGGTGTGGAGGCTGTAACAAGGCACAAGGCTTGGTGCAGGGCTGAGCCACCTGGACGGAGCACCGTCATCCCTGGCAGGGTCCCTCGTCACTCTCACCAGCAGGCACCTGGGACCCAGGTCTAGTCTCTCACCACAGAGAGCCTCCTGGCTTTCTTCAGAGAGTCCTAGGACCCAGGGAAGGAAATCCCCGTAGCAGCCCCTGGAGCTCCGAGCCCCCAGGAGCAGGTGGATGTGCTGGTTGGGCCAGTTCAGCCAACTCTTCTTATAAAGACACACCCACCTAGCGCTGCCACCACGGCGGCCCCCACGTTTCTCAGGATTACAGGAATGCATGGTGGGACCTTGCTCAGGATAGGAGAGCAAGACCATTCACGGTGGCAGTGTCTGAAGACATGATTCATTCGTGGCCGGCCTCTCCACCTTTCTTGGCACCATGTGCTCAGGGTTCACACAGGCCCCTCTATCCTTATCATAGGCCACACTAGGTACCAGGCTCCGCCTACTCCATAGGCTGTCCCCTCTGTACCCCTCTCATTGAGATGGGAGGGCTGGGACGGGGAGCACACTGAGGCTCTCTCTGGCCTACCAATTCCTCATTTAAGTGTGAAATAAGGCAGCTCCCCACGCCTCCTCAGGCCACCTCTGGTGACAGTCCTCCGCTGTGTGAACTCTACAGTCAGCACTGCTTCCGGGTGTCCTTTGGTGGCCTATCCTCTCCCACGGCTTTCCGTCACAGATTTCTTCCTCAAAACCTGCTCCTGAGTGACATGCTTGTTTCTTCTTTACCCCGTTCCTGCCTGGGCGGGCAGGGTTGGGGGGAGAGAGGACAGGCTGGCTGCAGATCACAGGAGGTAAAGGCAGGCTGACCTTGTCCTGGCCCTGACACCAATCACAAATGTTCCCTACACTGGGACAGGCATTATGGCTTTCTGTATTGAGGCCTGAAGCAACAAACACTGCGGACAAATACAGGAGGAGGAGAAATAAGGGGTGGGACAAGGACCCCGAAAAGGTCCTGGCTCTCACGCCCAGCCCGGCTTACTTCCTGTTCTTCCATGAGGCGGAAGCCCACAAAACTGAGAAAGTCTTTTCTGTCCCAGATGGAGCTGACCAGCTGCCTCCCGTCTGCTCCGTGTCCTTCTCCAGGGCCCGCCCCCAGTAAGCTCTCCTGCCTGGTTCCTCCTCCTCCTCCTCCTCCTCCTCCTCCTCCTCCTCCTCCTCCAACCCGCTGGTCCGGCTGGCGCCTGTGCAGGCTCCACTCTCCTCTTTGGGTTCCAGAACAGGGCACTGCCCCGCTCTGCTCTCAGGTCTTCTGTTTCTTACTGAAGCATGACTAGCCTGTGGCAGTGGAGCGCAGCGGTCCAGCTGTGTCAGACTGCCCAGGACGCGACCCCACCCCATCCCCACCCGCATTGCTTGCCACGCCCTTGGTACTGACACAGCCCTTGTCTCTGGTGTGGTTTCTGGACTTCTTAAATGCAGATTTCCTGCTAAAAGACCTTGGCTCTCTGGGGGATTTTGCTTCACTTTTTGGGGAACGTGGGGCCCTCCCTCCGGTGCCCACGGTGGCGGCCATGTCCCTCTGTGTCTTCCCTGTAAAGAGCCTACTGAGTTCCTCAGTGTGTCTGGGTTTGGAAGGGCAAGTGCTTCCTGTTTTCTAAATATGAACTTACTATAAAGAAGACATCTGAGAGGCCAGAGTTGGTCCAGAGGGTCTGGAGGCAGTAGCCACATCGGAAGTCTGAAATGAAGAGAAAGTGCAGTGGGCTTGGGGGCATGGCATCCCCAGCCTTAAGCATCACATCCGGAAGAGACCCGGAAGGAGATGGGCCCAGGACTCGGGATGAGCTGTCATTTCAAGGGTGGGCTTGAAGAACCAGCCTGCCTCCATCTTGGGCTAAGAGCCATCTTATAGTAAAGACAAACTAGGTTCATTCCTGCTTATGATTAAATCTGTTTCTCAAGGACTGGGCTATGCCCCACCTGTAACCTTAACTACAGACGATTCTGTAGTGGGGGCTCCGGGAATGACAATCGTGTCTTTGTTTCAAAAAGTTGTTTATAACCATCTTGCAACTCTACCTTTGTTCCTAAAGGTCATGTGACCACCTAGGACTGCCTTGCTTTGCCCATCCTGCAGCCAGGCCTCTGTTCCAGGAGGGACTAATGTGTCATTGCTTATGCTCTGCTCCTACCAGCCCGCCTGCTTTGCCTGCCAAGTACCCTTGAGGTATAGAAGTCTTGTCTTCCTTGTGTCCAGTGCTGGTCTCTCTCTTACCCAGCCTTAGAAGAAGGCAGTGTATTGTACACAAACAAAAGGCTTGTTTTAATTGCTTTATTTAATTAATTTGGTGACGATGGTCTGGGTCGGTGGTCTTTCTCCTCCCATCCGGGATTAACCAGCTCTGGGCTGTGGGTGGTCAACAAAGGGGGGGGGTAAAGATAGTAGTAGGGAGGACATAGAACAGGGTTCAGAAAAATGGTTTCCCAAACCCAGGGGAGGAGCCTGAGCAGACCCTACCACCCCAGAAGGCTGGGCTGCTGCTGTAGTGAAGGGGTTGGCCGGGGAGGGAGGGGTGGTGCTTTAGAGGGGGAGGGGCTCTGAAGACTTCTGGATGAGGGAGCAGTGTGGACTCGTCTGTGGGCATGTGGGGAGGAGGGAGGAAGACCAAAGCCATCAAACTTTAGGCCTCAACTTCCCTCCGAGGACCCTGCAGGCACAGAGGATGCTTTTTCTGAGTCTTCGCTTGTGGTTGCAAGAAATCTAGAGAAGGAGCGTCCAGGGCTGGGCGTCCTCGTCCCAGCCAAGGGACGGCGGTCCCGTAGGCCAGCGCTGGCAGGGGGGAGTAAGGGTCCCCGGTGTTCCCTAGTAGCTGCGGCCTTCCTGAAAGCCAAAGAGCTTGGGTGTCAGGAAGATGTTTCTGGGCAGAGAAACTGACAGGAGACGACATCCCAAATGAGGGGGGTGAGTGTGTGTGTGTGTGTGTGTTGGGGGGGGGGGTGAGGAGTCCAGGAAGAAGTAAAGACGGTCTCAGAGTGTGTGTGTGTGGGGGGGGGGGTGAGGAGTCCAGGAAGAAGTAAAGATGGTCTCAGAGTGTGTGTGTGTGTGGGGGGGGGGGGTGAGGAGTCCAGGAAGAAGTAAAGACGGTCTCAGAGTGTGTGTGTGTGTGGGGGGGGACAGGACGTGAGGAGTCCAGGAAGAAGTAAAGACGGTCTCAGAGCGTGTGTGTGTGTGGGGGGGGGACGTAAGGAGTCCAGGAAGAAGTAAAGATGGTCTCAGTGTGTGTGTGTGTGTGTGTGTGGGGAACGTAAGGAGTCCAGGAAGAAGTAAAGATGGTCTCAGAGCTCCACACTCGGTCAGCAGTGAAGCTTTGTAATGCCAAGGGCTGCACAGGGGTGGGGGGTGGGGGTGGCGGGAGGACAGAGGATCCTGAAAGTCCATTAGCAACACAGTGGACGAATGATTTGAGGGATGTTTGTAGAATGGAAGCCCAAGGTGGACAGTTCAAGTGTTGTATAACCATTGAGCAAAAGAAGTCAGATGGAGAAGGGCTGCGAGACAGGGTGCTGGCGACCATCATGACAAGTCCAAAGTGGAGGCACAGTTGCTTGGTGGTGGGGGAGGGGCGGGGATGAGCTCAGGAGACTGACCACCCTTGGGACAGGTGGGAGATTCCTGGCAAGGACCTCGGGACTGGCAGCGTGGTGCTTGCGGGTCTAGATGCCAGTAGCATGTCTGGAATGTTTTGACCTGGACACGTGGGAGCCAAGCATTCTGCTTTCTTTACTTCCATTAAACGTTGATTTTTTTTAAAAAGCAATGCTTCAGTTGCTTCTGATGTCACCTCCAACAAATATTGTCCCATGCTCTAACCAGCCAGACACGGCAAACACGAGAGGCCAGCGGGGCTTCCTGTCCCCTGCTCGGCCTTGGCCAGAGCCTTCACACACAAGTAGCCAACCACATGGACCCTGCTGAAGGCCCTCCTGAGCCCTGACTCTTTCAGGCCTAGTATTGGCTCCTAGCTTCCGCCCTGCGCACGGTGGGCCGCTCCGCAGCAGGGCACATCCTGTTCCCTGGGATACATCCCAATGGAGGATGCCTCTTTCCAATAATCCCCAAGGTACCCAGTAGCACCTTGGTTCTCAATCACCCTGCCAGAAGTATTAATCAAACCTCCTTGTGGTCTAACAAGAAGAATCAGAAAAACAGACATTTGAAGGTTTGACAACCAACAGTCAATAGTTCGGGGTGATTCTAGAACCATCTGTTCCCAATTGCTTAACTGCAACCAAGCCAGGTCAGTCTGGCACAAAGGGCAGGTGCCGCCTGCCTGGTCTGTCTCCTCTGCTCCTCAGAGCTCATGTGGAGGTGCTGTTTGGGGGCTAAGATGGCAAGGCCTTCTCTCTCAGCTCTGTGTCACGAGCATTCCAGACCGTCAGATGTTGGCCATTTGGTTATAATACACATGCGCTTGGAATGTGCCTAGACCTTACCCCATTCGGTCCTGGGCCCCTTGGGATCCCTCATGTGGAGAGGTCACTTCCTTGGTGCCGATGATGCCTGCGAAGAGTGCGCGGCTGCACACACACACACACACACACACACACACACCACGCGCGCGCTCACGCTATCCCAGCAAGCTCTACAATCATGGTGGCCACCATGACTCTTCTTTTAGCTTCCTGTTAAACCCCATCATGGGCCTGGTCTTTGTGATCTGGGGATATTCCCCCCCCCCATTGTCTTTATTAGGGTTTCTGTTGCTGTGACGAAACACCATGACCAAAAAACAAGTTGAGGAGGAAAGGGCTTATTCAGCTTACACTTCCACGTTGCTGTTTATCACCAAAGGAAGTCAGGACTGGAACTCAAGCAGGTCAGGAGGCAGGAGCAGATGCAGAGGCCATGGAGGACTGCTGCTTACTGGCTTGCTCACCATGGCTTGCTCAGCCTGCTTTTTCACAGAACCTAGGACCACCAGCCCAGGGGGTAGCACCACCCACAATGAGTTGGGCCCTCCTCCAGGGGTTACTGATTGAGAACATGTCTTACAGCCGGATCTCATGGAGGCGTTTCCTCAGCTGAGGCTCCTTTCTCTCTGATGACTCTAGCTTGTGTCAAGTTGACACATAAAACCAACCAGCACACCCACTTTTAAATACTGAGGCTTCCTATGGGGACTTCATTCTTTAAACAGTGTCTTTTGATATTTCCTGTCATTAGCGGTCCCATTTCATCATGCTCCCCTTGCCTGACAGCAGGAACCTGAGAAGGGTGTGTTTGGGGGTCTTTCCTCTCCGGCCAGATTTATTACCGTTAATCAATACCTGGATCCCATTGGAGTTAACACCCGAAGTGCCGCCCAAGGACCACCCACCCTAGCTCAATCACTTTGGAGAAAGAACGCAGCCAATGCCCTTCCTGTGTAGCCGTGAGGAAGGAGCCATTTGCCTTAACTAAGAGCTGCCTGTCACGCCACTTGCTGAGGAAGGGCAGGGAGCGCCTCTCAGCCCTCTCAGGGATTAAAAGCAATAGTGCGGACAGCACCTTGAGCTCATTATCCAGAAAAGTACACCTGGAGAAGAGAAAGTTCTAGAAAGCCCTGGGGACCTTTGAAGACAATGGGTAACATAAGAAAGACCCTGCTATTGAAAACAGTGACTTGTGGTCCTGTTACAAGTGTTTGCTCATCTCTGGATGGCTGTGGCATTGGTCAAGCTGCCGGGGCCTGGGGAGGGCTTCTCTGGGGTTCCTCCTTCCTCTAGCATTTCCAGTCCGGCCACACTCAGCATCCCCGCCACAGCCCTGTGCACGTGTGAGACCCTCCTCCATGCTGTCTTAAACCCTGCCTGCTTTTTGTCTGTTTCTCTGCCACTTGTAAGCCTGGCTGTCAGGTTCAGTGGCTTACACCCATTGTTAGCCCAGGGTTTCCCCTGCTTCCTCCTCTTGCTGACTGTGGCTGGCACTAGCCAGACCTACAGTTGGATGCTGAGGGGCCTTTTCTTCCAATAGTAGTATGGGAACAGGGTATCCTGCCTCTAGTGGAGTCCCCCACCCCCAGGAGCTGAGAGCCATTAATCCAGCTCGCCCATCCCGACCAGAGGCCCGGCCTCTCTCATGTCTTTGGTGGGCACTGGGGACTTGGGATGCACAGGGCGGAAGTTAGACTAGAAATGCTGGTGCTGGGAAAAGTGTGTGCTGGCATCAAGGGGAGGGGAAAACTGAAAGCAGCCAGGGGCAGGGTGTGTGTGTGTGTGTGTGTGTGTGTGTGTGTGTGTGTGTTGCAGGCTGAGAAAGGTGGTCAAGGCGGGCAGACCTTTTGCCATGAGTGAGTAGAAGGATCTGGAGGTTGGAATGGCTAGAATAGAGCGGAGAGCTGAAGAGAATGTAGGGAGTGAAGCATCCAGGCACACTCTGGAGGCAGGGGGAGCCCTGAGAGGCTGATAGGTGGGGGTGGGGGTGGGGGTGGGGGTGGTAACTCATAGCAGGGGGATGAGGCTGGGGGATGCAGCCTGATGGGAACCTCCATCTGCCCCAGCTCTCAGCGCGCAGCCGCAGCCTGGGCTGCCGGCGCTCCGCTCATCTCCAGCTGTGCCTCAGCCCCTGCCTTCTGTGTCTACCTCTCAAGTTCCAATCACCTACCTGTGCCAGCAGAAGCCTCTCGCCTGGGCAGACTCTGGACATGCACTGCCCCATTCCTTGCTGAGAGGGCGTCTCCCCGCTTGCCTCTTCCTCCTAGGGGACTCCCTCCAGATGTGCCCAGTCCTCAACTGGTGTGGCCTCACCAGAGAGACTCAGACTGACCAGGCCTCTTTCTGGAAAACTGCAGTGGAATACAGAAGGTCCTCCTCTGCCCTGAGCCCTGGGAAGCCCGGTGGCAGCATGCGCTCCTGAGTGCCGCGGTCATTTGGAACTTGGTTCTCTTGGTATCTGTCGCTTCCCACCTGCCCGCTTTCCTGTTCGCAGTTCCCACCTCGTAAGCCTTGGCTGCGCCGGGCCCCTATCTTAGGTACCAATTTTTTGTACCCCGTTTAGGGCACCAACTGTTCTGATCTCTTGAAGAACTCCTCAGGTGATCTTCTCTGTTTCTAGCAAGATGATAGACCCAAGCCTCGAGGACGAGGTTAGACCCTCTCCTTACCCCCCACCTCCTGGAAAATAAATACACAAAGAAATTCAATGATCGTCAGGGATGTACCGGCCTAGACACTACCTGCCAGGCACGGAGGCTAACGCCTCAGGAATGGCTGGGCTACACAAGCTTGGTGTCTAATAGGGACAGTAGTGCCAGGCGACAGGCAGCTCACGGGCTGGAAGGCGTGAGCTCTCCAAGGGGAAGGAAGGTGAAGCCTGGCACCTAGGGCCCTCAGGGGACCCTAGGATGTGAGAAGGCTCCAGATACCCAGAGGTGGGGTCAGACACGGGTTGAAGGAAAGCAAGGGGAGGGAGGAGGTGTGGAGCAGGGGGGGGGAGGGGCTGTTGTGGGAGCAGACAGACAGGAGAGAGAAGCAGGCCCAGACAGACGGCCCTAAGAGTCCCTGAGGCAGCAGACAGGCTGGGCTGTGGAACGTTGCATTAGGGGACTGCAGAGACCCAGAGGCCCACCCCTACCCTCACATGCAGCTTAGCCCCAGCATATGATGTCTACCGAAGTAGTTTAATAGGTTATTGGAAGAAAAGGAACGCGATTCCTCCCCAGGCTCCTCCCAGGGTCCATAGCCAGGCTCCAGGAGGACTACTTGTGTCTTCATCTTTCCTGCACCTTAGGGAGGAGTGCAGTGGGGAGTGGGGAGGACTCTGTTGGGACCCGGGGGTCATGTGCATTTCCAGTTAGTTGAGCTCTGCTTAATCCAGGCCTAGGCTCACAGTAATGGGGAATGAGGAGAGGCCAAGGCAGAGGAGGCAGCCTCCCTGTAAAGGCCGCTGGAGGGGTGTGCATGGCTGGCCACTGTTCTCTAGGGAGCTGTCCCCCCCCCACACACACACGCTCCCGTTCCTTTGGGACCTGTTCTTGTGATCTCCTTGTTTTCTTGTGAGATCTTATGTTCCTCCAACCCTGAGCGCTACAGATCAGTACCCAGAATAAAAAACTGCCCTCGTGCTGTCCGTGTGGCTCTGCCAGCCTCCCCCTCCCACCCACCCCCCCCCCCCCGCTGCCCTCCAACGTGACTGCTTACCGAGTGTGTGTGTGCATGCGCACCCGGGCTGCCCTGCCACCCCAGTCTCCTTGTTTTCTTCATAGCACTTATCATTATCTGGACTCACACACACACCCGCCTCTCACCCTTGCTAGTTGTCTGTTCCTCCTCTCCCCTGAAAGCTCCTCTCAGCTGATTTCTAGGGCAGGAGCTGCATAGACAGGGTTGGGAGGGGGTGGGGGGAGGGCTCAATGAGTATTTGTTGAATGGATGAATGGGTGGATGACACCAGATGGGGCCCTCAGGCAGGCGGGGCTCAGGAGGAACAGGCCCGGTTCAAAGCTCCTTGATTCACATCCCAGGGCTCTCTGGCATTGTTGCTGGCTTGGGTGGGTGGGGGGCCTGCTGAGCCCTAGTAGAGAATGTTCTAGGCCAAGGCTGGCCCTGCTTGCTCCCTGACAAATGGCAAGCTGCGAGGTTATGAGTTGGGATTGCTTCTCCTGTTTCATTTGGGCGTGAACCTTGAAGGTAGAGAAGGTTACCCCAAAATGGGTTTATTCTCCCTTTCTCCGGGCTAAGTGCCAACAAGTGGAGAAGGGGCTCCAGAGGCAGCGGTGGCGGCGGCTGGTCCCTGGGCTGCCCCCTGGAAGGAGCGATGCTCTGCACGGTGAGCCCACGGGGTCCTGTGGGGCAGAGGCTAGCGCCCCGCACCGTGCAGCAGAGCACCCAGAGATGGAGCTTTGTGTCAGGTGCAGGAACAAGCCCAGCGATCCCGCTCTGCCCCTGCCCTGGCCCTGGCGTCTTTGGGATGGACAGTCGTCCCTCATCTCTTTCCAGCATGCAGTGACCAGTTCTAGCTCAAAGTAACAGTACCGTCACCACCATTTCCGAAGCCCCCACCCAGCCAGGATGGGGAGGTGAGAGGCACCCAAGCCATTCCAAGGTCCTCCAGCCAGCCCCCAGGTTTCCACTGTCTCTCCGAGTTCAGGGGACATAGGACAATAGGGGCTGGCAGTGGTGGGAGGCGGTAGTGGGTAGCACAGGGAAGGTGGTGGGGAGGGGGATATAGGACGAAGGAAGGGAATGCAAAGACAAAGTTCGGGATAAACACCTGTATTCCAAAGGCAGCTTTCTACAGCTTGGTGAGCGATGCGGTCACTGATCCCCCCCTCCCCCACCCCCGCTCCGCAACCCTGGGCAATTGTTAGGGAAAGATCTCACACAGGCCTGGCCAGGACATTGAGGCCAGAATGTATTTGCTAGGCACAGCTCTACAAAGGAGAGAAAGGACGACCCCTCCTCCAGACGTGGATGTCTGGGTCTATCTACTCTGAGTGGAAAGACCAGACACGCACCCTGTGGCACCTCAAAGAGCACCCCAGCTGGAGCAGTGGCCGCCTCTGTGCCTTGACATGGGTGCCCAGAACACGGGGCTGCAGCTTTGGACACCCCAGTTGCCTGTCAGGTGTGGACTTGTGTCTGCAGCCACCATATCACTGTCTCCTCAGAGCAGCTGGGGGCATGGCCCATGGCTTTGGCACAGGCTTTGACAGACAGGGCTCTCTGTCCCCTGCTGTGTAACAGGGATCTAACCAGTTAGGTTTCCTGCTTCCAGGCCTTGGGTCCCATCTTCCATGCACCTCCTGGAGGCCTAGGCCCAGAGTTCTCAGGCCAGCGCCCTCTTTTCCTTCACAGCTGCCACCACCTCCCCTGCCCTTCAAGCCTCCTCCCTCCCTTCAGCCGTGGCTGCTGCTGACAGCTGTGACTTGTTCTCCCCACCCCCTGATAAACGTGGATGAAATCTACCAATCTGAAAACGTCTCTGTGCTGAGAACAGAGGACCATGAAGGACAGCACGAGGACTTGAGGATCTATGGGACTCGGACAATTCTCAAAAGGGATTTCGGATTATTTATCCTTGAGCAGAGAGGCCCATGGTTGGGAAGACAACCCTAGCTGAGTTCTTCACGGGTCTGACAGCTCCCACTTCTCTGGATTTTCTTGACCTCAGGAAACCTGAGATTTAGTTTGTCCTGAATATTGTATGTGGGCTCACAAGCTGCAGGAAGTTGTGGGGCTGGGTGGGGTCTGGGGCAAGGGGCAGGGAAGCCAGCTGTCCAAGATGACAGAAGCCCGAGGCAAAGAACTTGGTGGCTGTGTATGTCAGCCACTCTGAGGCCCTGGACCTCCACAGGTTAGAAGACTTAGCAAGGGACTTACGTGAGCCTTGGCTAGAGGAGAGGGGCTTTCTAAGTTGGAAGGACTACCTCAAACTATTTTCAAGGAGAGACACCCACCCTGGAGGCTGACCCTGCCTGAGGAGGCTCTGTCCACAGTGGCAGAACCCAAGCCAGCAATGGCAGTTTTGTAAGGAATTGGGAAGTGGGTTTTCCAATGTGCAACATCACTGCTGTTCTAGTTTCTGGGGGTCTGTACGCTTTGGGAGCTCAGTTAAGTGAAAGTCGGGGACATGGTGGGACAGAAGAGAAGGGTGGCTAAAAATTGTCACCAAGGCTAAACTCACCCAGCAGTACTTGGAGCCCCCTACCCTGGCAGTGTAGAAAGGCTCCCTGTTAGCATGGTGAGGAGGGAGGGGCAGCGGAGGCGGCAGGAGCTGAGCTATCCCTAGCAAAAGAACTCGGAAGCCTGAGAAGGAAGACTGGTTGGCAGGTTCCTGGCGATCTAGCGTGGCTTCAGACTCAGCTTGGATGGCCAGACTTCTTGGTCTCTACAGACAACTTGCAGTCTCCTCACCTAATCTCCTTGTGAAGAGAGATTGAACAAGAGCAGGGGAGACAGGCTGTTTGGGGCCTCGCGTTGGGGCTGGTACTGGGGGAATCAGCAACTTAGTCAGTTTCCACATCAAAATGGCCACATGAGAGCAAGTCCAGATGGAGATGTGAGAGCTGCCATCCTGGAGACAGTGAAAGTGGCCAGGGAGAGAACTCAGAGTCCTAAAATGTGCTAGCCACATCCCACCCCGTGATGGAGCACACCTGGCTTTAGTTCTGAAGGAAAGCTAACTCCTCCCTCCCCATCAGAAGTGTGTTGAGAACTAGGCTCTGGCTGAGGCCCTGGTGGGGAACGGAGAGGAGGAGCAGACAGAAAACCTGCTTCCGAGTGTAGCTCCGGGTCAAGAAGGCGGCACTGGGGCCAGGTCAGTGTGAAGCCTGCAGATCCTCACAGTCACTTGGGCGTGGTTACCTGGACATGGCCACCTGCACAGTCAGGGCAAGGAAGGCTTGCTTTCCCTAACTGTCATGGTTTGGATCTTAAATGTCCCTCAATGTCACATGTGTTGGAAGTTCTGTCTCAAGGACCCAAGTTTTTAGAGGTGAGGCAACTGGTTCTCGAGAACTGTCCCCCCTATGGATTAATCCACTGATGGACTCATAGTTTGGTGGGTTTGGGGGCAGTGGTTGCCATATAAAAAGAGAAAGCCCTCTTTGCTTCTTGGCTTCCACAAAACTTGGTGTCACCTTGCACTCCCGTGCCATGATGATTTGAACCAGCACAAGTCTGTGGGGGGACAGGGCCAAGCCACCACGGGCTGAAACCTTTGAAACTTGAGCCAAAATAAATCTTTGCTCCTTTCTCAGTTCCTCCCAAGTTACTCATAGTGTTTGCAAAGCTGGAACCGTCCTTGTTCCCACATGCTAGAGACAGGATGCAGAAGGGGCTTGGCGGTCAGCCATGAGAGTGCCTGGTAGGTATCAAGTATCACTCCATCGTGGGGGCCAGGCAAAGACCAGAGGAGAGGCAGCCTGCTCAGAAGAGGCAGACGGCATGTAGCTCAGGACAAAAGGAAGGGCCACCCCTAACCTCCACAGGATAATGAGCCCTAGTAGGAGAGACTCCTCTTCCTACTTGGGGCTAAACTTTGATCCAAATCAGGCTTAGGGCCACATTTTTTTTAAGCTGTAGATCAAAGAAAGATATGTCATTGTGTCTGCCCAGCCACTGTGCTGGTTAAATGTTGGGACCCCGGCTGCCCTAGCAGCTGCCCTGGGTGTCAGGAGACACAGGAGCAGCCTGGCCGCTATAGTTCCTGGTCTTTAATTTGCCAGAGATATTTGTTCTGAGCAACAGGAACAAACTGCTGGAGCCGACACGTGGCCACGCCCCTGCCATGCCTTGTCCTGAAAAGTTTCTGTCCTGTAAAATGGTATAAGATCAGCCAGTCAGCCTGGGCGAGGCCTTCAAGGGGCAAGGTGGGCCTGACTGCCCTTGGTGTTCCCCCAACCCTAAGGTCCTAGGTGACCCTTGGAGGTGTGACGGGGAGTCCATCGTTACTGGTGGGGAGTCCCTGGGGTCCACAGGGAGCCTGGCAGCACATGAGCACCTTCTTCAAGAATGGAGAAGTTTGAGCAAGTCCCAACTCACAGGAAAGGTAAAGCCAAGGAAGGTTTTATGGGGCTCTTGGCCCAGCGGGGTATTTGGGTTCCCGGTGGGCAGCCAGGATGTCCTGGCTGGGTGCAGGATGGGTGGGGGTCTGCTTAGGGCCTTATGTGGTGAGCCAGGCCGAACAGCCTGTTCTCCCGCTATGTGGAGAGCCAGCTGGGGCCAGGAGCTTCCCTTCAGGCCCTCGCATATCTTTCTGCCATTCTTAGCATGTCACCTCATGCTCACAGTGTCCCAGTGTGTCTCTCGGCATCTTGCAGAGGAAGGAGACACAGGCCTGGTTGAAAGGCAGGGCTCTTGTAGACCTAGAACCTTCTGCTTCCGTCTCATCGGCTAGACCTGACTCCAGGCCATGTCCATATGCAGCCACTGTAGGTAGCCAGAGAGGAGGGAGGGCCTGATAGGCAGCCAGGACCTGCCTCCTACAGCCATGCCCCTGGCCGGCAGTCCCCTCCTGCTTAGGCGCCCCCTCCATGTTGAGGGCTGGGTCTGAACTCTTATTTGCCTTTCCTGAGGTACAGCCAGGGTCATACATAGGTGTTCAGGCAATACCTGGAGGGGTGAGAGGGTGGCAGTCAGCAGGGTGGCTCACGTCTGCCACCACAGAGTAGCCATGTTTATTTAAAGATTATTAAGCAGGGCGGCACAGGTGTTGGGAAAGACACCGAGGGAGAAATGGCGAGGAGGAGGAGAGCCAGGTAGGTGACTCCCAGGGACCAAGCAGTCTGAATCCAGGCCTAACGGACCCACTAGATCAAGCCAGAGAAGAGTCAGGGTGCCAGAGGCTGCACACGGAGCCGTGCCGCAGGGCTGAGAGGGGGCGAACCAGGACCTGTGGCTGGGGAGGAAGTGGGTCAGAGCTGGGCACACAGCGGCCTTGGAGCCAGCCGCTGCCAGTCTGAGACACCGGATGGTAGAAAGCAAAGGACCAGGAAGAGACTACAGTTGTGACAAAGGTCGCCTTCTAGAAGGGCAGAGTCAACACACGTAGGAGACTGGTGGTCCCCACAGTTGGGAGCTGTGGGGTCCAGCCATGCAGCGTGTACGGTGGACGGACAGGGAGCCCAGCAGCTTCTCAGTCCAAGAAGCTGGATGGCTCGGTCAGCTCTCCAACATGGAGGCCTGGGGCTCCTTGGATCCAGAAGAAGCTAGAGTCTGAATCTGCGGGCAGGTGGTTGACGGCAGCCATGACGGGTGCTGGCACAGAGCGCGTGCCCAGGCTGGCTTCCTTTTCTTCCAACTTTTTTTCCATCCAGGCTGCAGTCCCTTGGACAATGCCGCTCACATTCAGGATGGGTCTTTCCGCTCAGTGCTGTCCCACTCGTCGATTCTCTCTGAAAATGCCTCCACGTGGGCACACTTGAAGCGTGCCTGCTGTCCAAGCCCCGGGCACCTCTCGTTCCAGTCTAGTTGACAAAAGGCAAGTCCAGTCGGCACGGGCAACTAGGCCTAAGCTCAGGAAAGGGTGCAGACCGGGGAGCCTTCGGGGAGACATAAAGATAGACTGCGAAGCAGAGCTCTCTCACGTGCAGGGGAAAGGCAGAGAGGCCATGGCTCCTGCAGGGGCAGTGCAGCCTGAGGAGAGGGGAGGGCAGACGGAACGTTAGCCGTCTGCCATCAAGACCCAGCTGCCTCCCTGGGATGCCACATGTGCAGAGACCATGGCCAGAGACAAGAGTGTCCTTGAAAACGAGGACAGCAGGTGACAGACAAGGGAAAGACAAGTCTTTGCTTTCCTTTGGGCCACCTTTGGCCCCCAGGGGGGAGATCGCCCTGCACCCCCCCCATCGTCTCCATAGACCCCTGTGTCTTGTCCCCCTGCTGCCTGCCTTGGCAAGGTCCTGTGGGCAGTTTCCAGATATGAGGTTTCAAGGGTTGCTAGGGGAAGGCAGGTTAATTTTCCCCAACTAACTCACAGGTCAAGGCAGGCTCCATTTGCGGCAGGCCTGTTGAGTACTTCTGGAGCAGCCCACTCTGGCAGAGGCTGACAGCTCCCACATGAGATAGGGGAGCTGGGAACCCCCACCAGATTCTGTCCTGACCCAGGATTCTTTCTGAGGCTACTGTAGCCAAACAAGGGGCCTCCCTGACACTGTTGGGGGTAGAGAGCAGGGCGAGCTTTGGAAATTTAGCCTTGCATCTATCCCAGACACCAAGAGGGAAAGGCTACCTTTGGGCTGGTTCAGGGTGGCCGCTGTGCATGGCCTGTCCATAGTGAGCCCCTGCCCTGCCAGATTCCCCTTGAGAAATCCCCCTCTTGTAAACTAACCCAAGTGCTTCATTCTGGTGCATGTGTGGTCCAGTGAGGGTGTGGACAGAGGCTGTCCCTGGGTCCCTGGATGGGTTCCGTGAGGCCCACGGGTCCAAGAGAAGGCAGGCCCAGTGACTTGCTCAGTAGGCTAGAGTGGGCAATGCTTCCTGGAACTGAGGACAGAAGTTCGGAGCTCCGTGGTGTACTAGACAGAAATGGAAGGTTGTGGGGCAGGGGGCAGGCAAAGGCCAGTTTAGTTTCCTCGCCCGTAAAATCAGGGTAGCCAGTCATTTGTTCACACGTCCACTCGCGGACCTTGTATCTTGTGAGACAGAGGGGCGTGCCTACGGCCTTGGGAACCCACAAGCAAGAAGAGAGCAGAGCTCATACTCCTGTACCAGATGTCCAGCTGAGAGAGCAAGGAACAAAATTAATGCATAGCTAATTAATATGACATCCAAGAGCTTGGGCGTGGCACAGGGAAAGGGGGTGGAAGGATAATGTGACAGGGAGGAGGAAGAGGCGGGAGGGATGAGGAGGCAGCTACTGCTTTGGAGCTTGGACAGGCCTCCTCCACACTGAACTGGACCAGGAGGAAGAGGGCAGCCATGTGAGTGTGAGAGAAGCAGTCAGGCAGAGGGGATGATGGGACGCAAGCTTCGGTCTTGCTGCCTGGTTATCGAGGGTGTGTTAGAGACAGGGGAATGATAGATTTAGACCTTTAGCCAGCCTCTGGCTCAGCCAGGCCCTGAGAGGGCTCAGTCTCCCAAGCAGAAGGCAGAGACTCGGGGGTACAAGCTGCTGGTGGTGGTGGTGGGGTGTAGCGGACGTGGGTAGAGGATGGGAATGAGGGGGTAGAGACAGGTCTAGGAGCTGGTCTCCCCTCTGTGGGACAGAGGGGCTCTGAGGACTGGAAGGGACACTAGTGGCTCCCTGGTGACTCTGGTTTATTGGAGCTCACAGCATGCCATGGGGTCCTCTGGGACTTCCCAGCACTAGCTAGCAGCCCAGGGGCAGGGGCCAGCAAGGCAGCTCCATGGTAGCTGAGACTTGGCCCCAGACTATTGACTAGATAGACATGGTAATGGGGCCGAGAAGGCAGAAGAGAAGGCAGGCCCAGTCGCCCAAGGCCCAGAGGAGAAACTAGGAACCTGGTCGAGAGAGAAAGAGAGGACCCAGGGTAGGCTGGCCAAGGTGACACTTGCTTGGTGGTGTCCAGTGGGCACTGTCCTGGTGGGTGGCCATGTGCCTCGCTACTTCTCCAGCTACCTAAACCCCAGATGCTTGGCTGTTTTTGTTGTGGACACCAACACCTTGTCTTTAATGGATATTAGTATCCCAAAAGGAAACTGGGAAACACAAAATGTGTTTGCTTGAACAGACATAAAATGAGATATAGTCACTGTAGCTTCTTATCAGCAACCAGGAATTCCCACAAGGCACCTGTGTTGCTGGGGAAGAATAAGAAGCATTTATTTAGTGCCTACTGTGTACCCTCTTTCCACTGGTGGCTTCCAACAGTCCATGCCCTACCCATCGTTTCTGGGCCATTGAGTAGACAGCTCACCCCGTTGAAGGGGGATAAGCTGCCGTGGCATATACGATTTGTTCAGAGACAACCTTGGTGGTAGCTGGGTACAAAAGTATATAGTGTGTGACTCTGGTGTCCCCTGCTGCTCTAGCTGAGCCAAAGCAGGGAGATGGGCCCAGTATGGTGTCTATAGGGAGGAGAGAAGCAGGACCGTGGGTGGGTGCCTGAGGACACAGTCACCTGCAGTCCTAATGCACCCCCTAGGCTCACTATCCTGGTGCACTGAGGCACAGATGCTAGTCTTGAAGGTAGAGAGGGCTATCTCCTAGGAGGAGAGGACACTGGGGAGTCTGGGACAATCCCGGGTGGGTGGCTGTGTGCCGACCCACAGGACAGTCTGTGGGGTTCCCTGGACCACCTAGGAGAGAATGGGGGACAAGAGACGCAAGAGATGGACAGCAAGACAGGAGTTCTGATCAAGCTGTCAAATTTTATTTTCACACACTGCAATATAAAGGGAAGCAAGCGAGGTGTAGGAATGGGGTGAGGGGCAAGACATTGTCTCCGGGGAACAGTCTCTCAGAATTGTCTCTCAGAATCTCATGGGAAAGCTGGCTACTACTACAGGAAGTTGGCTACCTAAAATGATCAAGAGAAGGCGAAATGGAAAGAGGTTGCTATGGTAACCTAGCTGCAGGTGAGCTCTGTCTGTTCTAGCCCACTCAGGTGAGCTCTGTATGTGCTGACCACCTTGCTGCTTGGCTATCCTGAAAGCTAGTATTTTTCCTTCTAAAAGCAGGCTTGAGCATGTAAGATGGCTGAAAGGAGGAGGTTTTGAGATCAATGTGAGAATGGCTCCTGGCATGGTTGTTCCTGGCTCTAAGAGCTGGAATGCCCCCTTTGGAGCGATTCAGCTCCCCAACTTACTACCTCCCCCCATTTGCCTCCTGTGGCACTTCCCATATGAGCTCTATCAGGGTTTTCTGAACCCTGAGCAGGCCACATGAGCAGGTGACAGCAGCGGGTGACTGGCATCCCCGCTGCTGGCTGCAGAGGCCTGGGACAGACCCCGCTGCAACTCTACCTTCTCGGCTCCCCTATGAAATGATTGCCATCCGCGCTGGAGCCGGAACTGTATTGTAGTCACATAAAGCCTGGCGGGGAAGCGCTTGGGAAGCAAACAGGTTTGTTTTGGCTCGTGGATCTGGAAGTTGAAGTTCAAGGTTGGGCGGCCTCACTGGTTTGGGCCTCTCTGAAGGGCAGCACAGTACAGGGGCGGGGCTTATGGGAGGGTGAGCAGTTACTCTCTAGCCAGAAAGCAGAGAGTCCTGCCAAGCCTGCCTCTCTCTCTGAGGACCCCCCCCATATGTAGCTGCTCCCACAGGCCTGACTCCCAAACGTCTGATAGCACCGTCCAATCTTGCTCTCCTGAGCTCCTAGCCTTTAACACTTGGACTTTTGGGGACACTGTCCATATTTAGACCAAAGCAGCATGCATCTCTCAGGTCTCCAGGGGTGGGGGTGGGGGCAGTTAGAAATGGATATAACATTTTAGATCCTGAGCCTAACGCCTGCTACATGGTAAGTGCTCAATAAAAAGTGAGCGGCACCCGCAGGGTCTGGTGTAGAGGGGACATAGATGACCTTTAACCTGTCATTCCAGCCTGGGCTGCCTACCCAGAGCCAAGCTCCTGGTGCAATCCTGATCCCAGCCTTTCTGCAGACACCCATCCTTGGCGGCCCTCTGTGCTCTCCTTAGCTTCATTCTGTAGATCTGACATGCCCTCCTGCTCAGCCCTCCCCTTCTCCACTGAGGCTCCATGACTCCCTGCACCTGTTCCCTACCCACCCACAGAACAGTCCCAGGGAAAAGGAAGGCCACCACTCCCTCCTGGTGTCCTCAGTCATGTACACCTGTGTGGTCTGGCCAAGATCCCAGCTTCTCAGAGGGGCGGGCGGGTGGTGTCTGCCTGGTTGGTAGGGACAGACTCTGTGGGTGCCCTGTCTTTCCCAGTTCTCACATCTTAACACTAGAATAACCGCCCCCACCCCCATCCTGTTTTCATTATCCCCTGAAGGAAAGGAAAAGAAAGCACAGAAGCAGAAGGGCTGGCTGGCCAGCAGTCTGCCAAGCTCGGAGAACCAAACAAGCGAATGTTCTACCTGTTGGATGACGGACTTCCCATCCCGGCCCTAACCCACCCCGACCCCTGACCCCTGGCCTGAGGAAGAAGCCTTGGGTTAGTTAGTGCACCTCCTACAAAGATGTGACCTCACTGCTGATGCTGGAGGTTTTCATGCTTCTCTGGACAGTGCCCTCCCCTTGGCGGTAGCAACAAGGCAAACTCTCCCCCCCACCCCCCAGCCCCCTGGCTGCCCTGGCCAAGGCCTGCCAAGCAGGGTACCCTGCTAATTTATGCTGCCTTCTCCGGACACTGCTGGCTCTGGAAGCAAAGGGAGCCACTCTGAGCCAGTGGCAGTGCCTTGTCAGGTAAAAGGGGACTAGAGCCAAGCCTACAGGGCCAACGTGGGCCCTTCTGACTGGGCAGCCAGTAGGGTGCCTGTGCCTACCTGGGCTGTGGCCAGTGGCTGGCCCTCCTCCCTGGAGTCCCCAGCCGGAGGCAGGCAGAGTGATGGCTGCCATCTCGTACCAGGAGGAAGAAGGTGCATAGCGAGAATCGTGAGGGGACCAGGCAGGCGTCAGTGACATCCCAGCACCAGGGCTGGGGTTCCAACACCACAAGGGAAGCCAACACTTCTTTTTATCCCCACTCCCCACTCCCGCACCACTTTTATTCTTTTTCTTTCTTTCTTTTTTCTAGGTGTGTAGGGGGTGGGGGGCTACAGGCAAATTTGACCTGACACAGAGATGCGACCCCTGTTCTCCCTCTTCTGTTTACCGCACTGATGTTCTATGGGAGGCCCATGGAAGCCAAAGCCCCTGGCACCTCTTTAGAAAGGGCAAGGGTGCCAATGATCCAGGTCACAGATGTGAGGGTGGGAGCAAAGGGCCCTGGGAGTACTTGTTTGGGGTGGGGGTGGGGGGGTCGTGGGGGGGGGTAGCGCTTTCCAGCAAGTAGGCAGATCAGCGTTAGGCCTTTCCCCTCTTCTCTTAACCCTGTTTTCTCTGAGTCTTGGTTGCAAAGCAGTGCGAGTGCTCAGTGATTCGCTGAACAAACAGCTTTGCAGAACAACGAACACGAGACACTTTGTCCTAGGACAAAAGGAAACGAAACAAAATGAAACAAAAGAAGGGGGGTTTGGGAGGGTGGGGGGGCTGTCAGAGAACTTCCAAGAACTCTGACCAACTTCAAAAGTATTTCTACCCGACTTCTGTCTGGCTGCCAGCCTGACATAATGCCCCTCCCCCATCTGATAGGCACAGCGCCTGTGTAGCCCCTAACGAGTTTGAGACCCAAACAGGAACAATATACTTTGCAGGTTAAGATTTCTGTTTGTAGTTAAAGAATAAGTTCCTAACTGTCCTATGTTAGATCCTTGCAAGTCGAAGTTTGTTTGTAATTAGTAAGTTCCATTTCTTAGATCTGATGTAAAGCACAAAACATAATTTTCTACCTACACCAAACCTGGGCCCCTGTTCACTGGATATAATTACCCTGTTCCTTCCCTTCCCTGGTATCTTTCTAATGATGTATAATAGGCAACTCTCCCTACCCTGTGAACACCTTATCTCTCCTGTAAAAGGGACCTCAGGGGGCCAGTGGTGTCCCTTGAGTCAGTGGGCTGAGTCAGGGTAAGACAGCCTCTGCCCAGTCCAGGGCCTGCCCCAAAATACAGTTTGTTTTACTTGGACAGTTGTGGATTTCATCTTTTCTCCTCAGGATTTTCAGGTTTAGCGCTGACCAGTACCTACACCTCCCCTGTCAGTGAACAGTCAATCAGTCTTTTGCTTGCACTGCACTGGGACAGATGTTTGCCTCCCACAACTATGACCTCGGTTTCCACGTAACACCCACATACCCCACCCTTGCCCCAAGTTGTCCCCTGGAGACTGAAGAGCACCCCCACCCCACTTTCTAGCTCTTCAGAAACCAATGTCCCTTGAGGGGCATCCCTGAGCTGCAGAAGGGGGTGGGACAATGGCCCGCTGAGAAGGTGCTCTGAGGAAAGGAGGCCGGGAACAGGGGTGTCCCCCAGCCCGGTGCCTTGTGTGCCCCTGGATCGAGGCCCCCTCTGCCGTGTGGGATGCTGTCTTGTGTACACCCCAGCAGCTGGCAGCTGTCTCCTCTCAGATTCTCATTGGACAGCCCCTGCTGTGACCACCTCTCAGAGGAGGCACCAGCCAGAGGAGGCTGTGGTCCTGTCAGCTCCCCAATCTTTGCCACAATAGCTGTTTTGAAGAAAGGACTATCTCCCTTAGCCCCCTCAGCTGCCACAGCCCCCTGCCTGGGTGTGCCCGCTGCCAGAGCTGAGCCTCCTGACTATCTATTGGGGCCAGGCTCACTCTGCGGGCTCTGAGGCTTTGTGGCCTCCAGGTAGAACATGGATACCAGTTCCCAAGCCCTGGGCACCATGGGCCAGCCCTGCGGGGAGCAGTTTAATGACCTTGTGAGCAGTAATTACACCCCAGGGTCCTTCTTAATAACCAGTATCCACCCCCCCCACCCCCGTCAATGCGCCTTAATTGAAAATGACTACTCCTTATTGGCACAGCTAGTGGCCACACTTCTCCCTCTGCTTTCTGATTGGCGACACAAGTTGCTGTGAAGTTGGCTGGCAAGCCCTTAACGTGATATTAATTGTAGTAATTAGTAGACACTTTGTGTCGGAGTCATCTATAAATAGGGGGGCCATTAGTTTAGCAAAAGAGCATGATTTAAAAGGCAAACAAAAGACCAATTAGTCAGCTAAATCACTCTTCTGAGCAAATTCCCATGATGTAGACAGACCAGCAGCAGTTTGAGGGTGCTGGGCAGTTTAAGGCTTCTGAACGAACATCCAACATCCGTGCCGTGGCCTGAGTACACAACACTGTCTCTTTAAATAGGCTTACCCCCGCCCCCCCCCAGGAGGTTCTGGTTCTTGGAAGGTTCCAACAGACTCTTACTTTATTGGCACAGCTAGCGGCCACACTTCTCCCTCTGTTTTCTGATTGGTTCCCCCCAGAAGCACAGAAGTGCCTCTTAAAAGAACAGTAGCACAGTGCACGCCCAGACTCTGGGAGAATGAATGGGTGTGGAAGGGCAGTGGGTGGGCATCTCTCCTTAAATGCTGCTCTCAACAGTCCAGACAGCGCGACCCAGCACTGCCAAGTGTCCTAGGACCCAGACAGACGTGGGGAGCACAGTATTTCTCAGACTTGAGGGCACACGTTAAGGTGGACCCAGTATTCTTCACAGCCTTGAGAGGGAACACATTTGAGGTGGACTCGGCACTTCCCACAGCCTCGAGGCCACACACAGCAGGTGGCAAGTGTAGAGAGGACTCAGCTGCAAAGCCAGGCAGCTAGATCCCAGCGCTTTTTGTTTGGGGAAACACACAGGGGTGTGTGTGTGTGTGTGTGTGTGTGTGTGTGTGTTGGGGGTGGGGTGGGCAGAGGTCCTGCCAGGTGAAGCAGCCTACCAGAGATCTGCTCGGAGCAGCCCTGCGAGCCCAGTCCCCAACTCCTGTGCTGGCCACTGGGGTTGCTCTTGATGAAATTTGCATTTTATCAGAGATAAAACCACAAGAGGAAGCAGCTATTTCTGAGCATAGTGAGAAGAGAAGCTGTCCACTCCCCCTCATCCGAGAACGAGGGGGTGCAGCGTTCGCGGGCGGCCGTCGCCCTTCCTTATCCTCGCTTTTGTGTCACTCAGAACTTACAACAGGTGGCCCGGCCCGGCTTGCTATTTTGAACGTCCTATTTGACAAAATAAAACATTGGCAACCCTATGTTGGTCCCGAAAATATCTTTTGGAGATTTTTGCCAGGGGATGAAATCCAAGTGTCTGGGACGGTTGCACTAAAGGGCTGAGTCAGGAGCTTGAGGCGGAGTGAGTCATAGCTATACAGCTGCATTCACGGAGGATGACCGGGTGGGAGGCGGGGGAGGCAGCTCGGGAGAGATGGACATTTATTGACAGACGTGTTTCCCAAGACGAGAACTGAACATAGACAAAGAACTATGCGGAGTCGTGGGGGCCATCCCGTCCACCTTGCTGTCTTACTGTAAGTGAGGAAACTCGTAGCCGTGTTTGCTACTTTGTGGGTTCTTCCTTTTTCCACCCTTTCAACCCCCTAACTATAGAGGAGGGAAAAAAAGGATAGGAAGGAGGGGGTGATCGTCAGAGTCCTTTAGTAGATTAGGAGTGTTGAGCACCTTGGGGCAAGTTTGATCTTCACCATCCGGATAGCTAATTTCTTGTCGTTGGTTCTTCTTTGTGCACAGCTACTTACAAACCAACACCACCAGCAACCACCAGCAACCAACCCACAAACCACCCTGCCTCTCGGGGACCATCGCATCTATAGACCCTCTAAAAAGTCTCCAAAATTCCAAATGTCACACGATTGCAGAAACTTATCTGTAGCTGGCAAAAGCACACCCCTGCTAGAGCACGAGGCAAATCCAAGTCAGCGGTGGGGCCAGCCGGAAAGCAGCCTCACACCCACAGCCCACACCCGGGACCAAAACACAAACATCTTCATAAAATGCCAAAACTGTCACTATAGAAATTGAGGCTCAGCCAGGGAGGGAAGCATCCCAAGACTTACACAGTTAGACATTCCAGGCTATCCCAAGCCTTACACAGGGATTAGAATGCCCAGGCTATCCCAGACTTTACACAGGGCTTAGCATGCCCAGGCTATCTCAAGCTTTACACAGGGCTTAGAGCCTAGGCTATCCCAAGCTTTACACAGGGATTAGCCCATCCAGGCTCTTGCCCTGCCACATTCCGGCAGCACAGCCTCTCTTCCCAGGTCCTGCAGAAAGATGGGAAGCGTCATACACTAGGACAGCGGAACCTGCATCACTTCTGGGAAACGCAAAAGTGATGCACGTGGTTGACAACCAGTCACACCATAGGCAAAAATTAGCTCTTAAGTCAGGCAGGGATAAAGGTTGGTGGTAGAGCACTCGTCAAACCTGAGTAAGGTCCCAGGTTCAATCCTCAGTACTGATTAAAGGGAAGGGAAAAGATTAAACAAAGCCAGATGTAAGAGCCAAAGCTAGAAATGTACTGGAGGCCCCATGCTGTCTGCTCCTGCTCCTCCCGGAAGGTCCCTCAAAGGTCACTGTGTTAAACGCTTGGTCCCAGCTTGCCTCTGGTCCCGGTGGTGTCAGACTGACGGGCCCAGAGGCGTCCTTTGAGTCCCTGTGGGTGCTCCCTCCAGGGCAGTGTGGACTCAAGTCTTTCTTTTGCACTTCTGGGCCATGAGGGAATGGTTTCTCCCCACAGCATGCTCCTAACGCATGAAGAGTCAGCCACCCCAGCAGAGGTCTAAAAACCACACATCCACCCCCACCCCGTTGGAGGTTCCAGCCTCTATAGGTGTGAAAATAAAAACTGATCCGTTCTTATTCGGTGAAACAAGCCTCGAACTTCTTACTTGCCTGCCTCTTCTTCCTGAGTGCTGGGATTACAGAACTGTACCATCACACCCTACTTAAAACTTTTTATAAGTCGGCTGTCCTGGGTATTTGCTGTCAGGGCAGGAAGCTGGCTGACAGCCTCAGATCTGACGACGGAATCTCAGTTGTGAGGGTGCATGACGGCACTAGCACCCAAGAAGAGAGGCAAAGCCAACGGTGTGGGAATTGAAAACAGAACGTGTGCTTCAAAGATTCAAGAATGTGAAGACAATGTGCAGAAAAGGTGACGCTCTCTGCAAATTGCACATCTCAGCAGTGGACTCTGTCTGATATCAAGGACTCTGAGGATTCGGAAAAGACAAGAGACAAATGAGATGAGCAGAAATTTCTTCAGCATCTAAATGGCAGTAAGAGTCTGAGCCGCTGTGAAGCGTCATTAGCCTCCAGGGAAGTGAAATCAAAGCCTCAGTGAGATGCCACCTTACACGGGGACAGGCAATCCTGAACCTTCTAGAAGGACTGGTGAAGTAGAAGGATCTGAACTTCTCCTTGGGTGGAACTTGACAAGACTTCTGGGAGAGAGTTCTGGAAGCCCCAGAATGGCCTCAGGCTGAGCAACCCCGACCCTTGGTGGAAACCCACAAGAATTGAAAGCTGAGGTCTACACAGCTTCCTTCTGATGCCGGGTGGAACAGCACAGAGGTAAGTACTCCAGTGTCTGATGGCTGCATAGGACATGGCCTGTGTGTCCGGTGAGCACGCAGGGCGGGGCATGCATCCTCACCTCTCTGGGACAGAAGCCCGTGAGCGAAATACTCATCACATACTGTAGTTAACAATTTTTAAAATGACCAACAACCAGGAAGCATGACTCACACCTGTGCTCCCAGCACTTGGGGAGGGAAGGCTGGAGAAACGGGTTTTCAAGGGTCAGCCTGGGCTACTGCGTAAGATCATCTTACAAACAAAAACCCAAAGCAGAATCAAAACAAAAATACCATAACAAATAACGAAAACCCAGCCGCACAGTTTTCTAAAGCTCTCTCCCATTTTACATTCTCATTCAAGCTGAGACCTCACAGATGGGACATGGTCAGCCAGGCAGCGAACAGGAAGAAGTGCTGGAAGCGGCGGCAGCAGCAGCGGCAGCCACAGCAGGAGTGAACTCACACCTGAGGTCTGACAAAGTGGTTGCCGGAGGACCCAGGAGAAGACTGGTAAGATCAGCAATGAGGCTGGTGATGGCACAGCTGCAGGGAAGACAGGACCTGCCCTGTGCTGCGTGGGGTGAATGTGAGGGGCGAGGACTCCGTGGGACACAGATGCCAGGCAGCAGGCTAAAGTGGGGCTGACTTGCCCATGAACTCAGCCTCAGGAATGCTGGGTAAATGTCTTAACCCCTGTGACTGTGAAAAGGGAGCCAACCCATTCCCTGTGGCAAGGGGCTCTGAGACCTGTGCGGACAGACAGGAAGGCCCAGGTGCTGGCTTAGGGCGGGCACACCAGGCTCCTCCCAGCCACCTAGCAACGGCTGATGCCATCGCTTGCCTCTGCCAGGTGTGGGCAGCTCATCAAAGGACTGCCCCCCAGGTCTTCCCGTGGGCCCCTCACCCCGCCCACTGGAGCGGGGCTGTCCCTGAGCCTGTTGCCTGCCTTGGCAGCCTGTGGGTCCCACACCCTAAATGGACAGTCTTGACTGCCTCAGTGAGGATGCATCTCGTCCCGCAGCAACTTGATGTACGGGTTGGGGTGGGGGGATGGGGGGCTGACACCCAGAGCAGGGCTTCCCCTTCTAAGGGGACCTGGGGGAGGACTTATGTGAAGGGCACCGGGAGGAGAGGAAGAGCTGATATTGGGTTGTAAAGTGAATGAATAAATAAATTTGATAAAAATCTGTTTCATGGGCATTAAAGAAAAGACCGTTCCCCGTCGCAGTTTTCTGTCCCCACGTCTCGGCCGGTCTGATCTCTCCCCTCTGTCCTCCTCTGTGCCCCATCCTCTTCTCTGTCCTCATGGCTTTCTCTGCTCTTGTCCCTCTGTCCCTGCCCTTCCCCACATAATCCCCGTACCAGATCTGTGGCATGGTGTAATTCCTCGAGGATACCTTGGCCTGGGCCCACCAGGCGGTATGTCTCACCACACCAGGCAGCTCACTAGACGGGGTTGGGGAGCTGCCGCATGACTCTACCCACAGGCAGCAAAAGCCTCTATAGGATTCTGGAGCCAGCCAAGACTCAGACTGTCTCCGTGGTCTCTGGCCCTAGCATGGATTGTCTAGGAGTAGTTCTGTCATTGCTGGCTGTAACACAGCACAGCCACTCGGGGCTAGGTATGTCCCCTCAGGTGTCCCCCACACTAGCGCCTCTGCCTCAGCAACCCCAAACCCCCTGTCACCATTCAGGAGTATTTTTGGATGGCCCTCATGTAGCCATGACCACAGATGACAGAACTCATCCTCTGGCTCTCCCTCACCCCTCACCGGCAGTCAAGGCCGGAAAGCCCCAGTCCCCAGTCCTCTCAAAGACTCCTCAGTCCCTGTCACCTCATCCACACACAGGAGTACCAGCACAGGCCAGCCACCCAGCCACAGAGCTGAAGTGACCATTGCACACACTCCACAAAAAGGGTGAGTTCTGGGCGCCTTTGTGGGCAGACACTGGAGTGTGCTAGGATGTGACATGTGAAGTGTGTGTATGTATGTTGTATGAACATGTGAGGGGCAGCCTCTGAAGCTTGAGGGGCAGAGACTCAGTTGGACGCAGGGCCCACTGTGACTTTAAGATTTGTGTCTCTCCTGGCCCCTCTGCTGCCAAAGCTTTTCCTCCTCAGGTCCCTCCCTGCCACCCTCACTGACCCGGCCACTCAGGAAGACTGCCTGTGGAGACTGGCCCAGGTCTGAGGCTCCTGCTAGCATCCATGGCCACCAGAGGCACCGGGGGTGGGGTGGGTGACTCCAGATCTTGCCTCCCACTGCCTGTGCCAGGAGGCCTCTCTCTGTGTGACAGCAAAGCCCTCCTTCCCCTCCTGTCCCTCTTCCTCTCCTCTCCCAGTCACTCCTCATTCTCTCTAGTAGGGTCTGGGAGGCGTCTCTCATCCAGGAGACCCCTCAGCAGCCCGCCCCATGCCACCATCTTGGTTCTGTTAGATCTGTCAGAGGTGGGACTTAATCTTCCCTGCAATATCAATGGTCCGGTCAGGAGCGCTGGGGACCAGCTGAGCAGCAGCAAGGCAGTGGCGGGTGGCGGCTGGCTACCCCCCCACCCCCCCACCCCCCACCCCCCACCCCCCCCCCCCGTGGCAGTGATGTCAGCAGTGGCAACTGAGAGCAGCCAGCACCAGGCCGGGCCAGGAGTGACAGAGGGGAAGCCAGGCCCCGGGCCTCTCAGCCTCACTCGGCCTCTGACCTGCTCCCTCCATCCTCTTCATTTCCACTTCAGGAAACTTCTCCTGGGGCTGCAGCCTGTCCCGGTGTGCCTGTGACAGGAGTCTGCCCACTCTGTGCCCTGACAGCAGCCTGCAGGGAGGGGACCCTTGCTGGACACCAGTCTGCGTGGTGTAGGTCCCCAGGCACCTCTATACACAGCTCCCCACCCCCAGCCCTGCCCACTTAGGAGCCCTCACGGCCCCACCCCCACCCCGGCCCCTGCCGTCGGGGAAGGCAGAATTTCACATATACCATCCACTCCAGCTCTGAGTCACCTGCCTTGCCCAGGGTCAGCGCGGAAGAAGCCCAGACAGAGGCGACGGAATGAGTTGCTTATACGCAGACAGGGAGCAGAGGCTGGGCCCTCAGCAGCTCGGCAGATACGATGGCCGAGAAACCAGACCACAGCCAAGCTCTCTTCCCAGACTGCAACGGGTCACCCTGAGGAGCAGGAGCTGTGAAGGCAGGAAGCAACATGGAGGCCGCGACTCAGAGAGCGCTCTTTCCTTGCCAGCGGGCTTTCAAGACCCAGGCCATTCGTGGGGAAACTGAGTCTGGGCATACCGAGGGGTTGCAGGCCACTTGCCAAGCCACTTAGTTATGAGCTGGGGGTGACCCCACACATGAGGTTGCAGATGTGTGGGGTGTGGGGCTGTGTGGGGAGGGAAGGAGTCTCTCCAGGTAACAGTGGCAGGCAGTCCATGACGGGGAGCCAGCCAGGCCACCCTCACACCCGGGGCTGTCCCCGCACTGCTGCTAGCCGCAGACGGGTCCGCCGGGAAAAGCCTGGGGTTGGTCACTCCCAAAAGGCAGTGCGAGGCCACCTTTCCCTTCTCAGCTTTCCTTACACGGGGAAGCAAAGCTGGCCGAGCCCGAGCCGCCACCGTGGGCCCGTGGCCTCAAACCCAAAAGGACCAGGAAGCAGAAGGATCACACCGTCCTGGGTGTCATCTCCAAGCTACTATCCAGGTCAGACTTCTGATTGGATTAGCCCAGGAGAACCGGCACCTGTCAGGGCCTCTGCTGGCGTTTCCCATTACTCTGGAGGCTTTCCCAGCTGATAAGATTCAGACTCAAGCATTTGACTCCAGAGCCTTGGCAGTCTGCTCTAAGTTCTCTGGCTCAGGGAGTGGCACTATCAGGAGGTGTGGCCTTGTTGGAGGACGCGTGTCACTGTGGGAGTGGGCAATGAGACCCTCTCCTCCTAAGCATATGGCAGCCATTCTGTCCCTGGCTTCCTTCGGATGAAGATGTAGAACTCTCAGCTCCTCCTGCACCATGCCTGCCTGGATGCTGCCATGCTCCCGCCTTGATGATAATGGACTGAACCTCTGAGCCTGTAAGCCAGCCCCAGTGAAATGTCCTTTTTAAGAGTTGCCTTGGCCATGTTGCCTGTTCACAGCAGTAAAACCCTAAGACAGCGCCTATCTGTGAAGGTTTGTAAATAGCGTTCACACCCCCTGCACCCCCTACACACCTTTCTTTTTTTAAAAAGACTTTTAAGCTGACAGCGGGTAGTACACATCTGTGATCCCAGCACTAAGAACAGCCAAGAGTTCAAGGTGAGCCGAGCTGCACAGACAGACCCATTTCAGAGCAAAAAGGCTCGATATTTTTAGTAGTTTCAGGGGCTAGATGACTTAGCGAAGCACTTGCCTCACCAACGTGAGGACCTGAGTCTGGACCTCTGCCAAGCCTGTGTGTGAGAGGGCTCAGTGGTCAGCGCTTCCTGCTCTCCGAGAGGACCAGAGTTTGATTCCTAACACCCACAGCGGTCGGCCACATCTGGATCCAGCTCTGGGGGATACCACGCCCTCTTTTAGCATCCTGTGGCAGAGACTCAAGCATCCATACACACAGTAACCCCAGTGCTGGGCTGGAGGGGGCGCAGCTGAGGGGTGAGGGGCTTGGGGCAGGCAGCTGGGTCCCTGGAGCTGGCTGGCTAGCCAATCGGCTGAAATTGATGAGTTTCAGGTTCAGTGTTGAGAAGCAATTGGGGAAGACACGTTCTCTGGCCTCTATAGGCACACACAGTCACACATGCACATAGGTACATATACAAGCACACTGCACAGGATAGCCCCTGAGGAAGACACAAGTCCTCAAATCTGTGTGTATCCACTTGTCTATGCACATGTTCACAGACATACTCGGCAAGAAGTGGTAGTCTTAGGTTTGTATAGTGCTGGGTTTGAATGGGAATGCCCTCCATAGGCTCATATGTTTTAAGGCTTGGTTCCCAGAGAGTGGGACTGTTTGGTGAGGATTAGGGGGTGTGGTCTTGTTGGAAGAGGCGTCACTAGGAACAGCCTTGAGGTTTCCGAAGCTCACACAATGCCCAGTCTTTCCGCTTCCAACTTGCAGGTCAGGATGTAAGCTCTCAGACGCTCCTCCAACGCCAAGCCTGCCCGCCTGCCTGCCTGCCTGCCTGCCCACCCACCTGCCCACCTGCCGCCATGCTTCCTGATGTGATGGTCATGGACTAATTCTCTGAAACTATAAGGAAAACCCCAACTAAATGCTTTAAAATTTGACTTAGCCATGATGTGTCTTCACAATAGGAGAACAGTAAGACGTCAAAATTGAAAGTATGGTCCAATTCCCACATACTTCCAGCCCACCCACCTCACCCCACCCCCACCTCACCCCACCCCCACTGCCCACTACCAAAGCCAAGTCTCGATGGTAGGACAGTGTCTCACCACCCGAAGCCATTGCTTGCTTTTGGCCTCACTTTGGTGGGGTCCCTTCTAACCATCTGGGACAGCTGTGTCACTGAGGCACTTGTAGCATTTGCTGACCTGGAATCCCCAAGGATCCCAGACCACTGAGCCCCCTCAGATCGCAGTGTCCTGTCACACCTTAGGTATCAGATACTTTTCTTGTTGCTATGATAAAAGACCCAAAAGGAGCAAATCAGAGGAGATAGCATCTCCCTTACAGTCTCAAGGAATGCATTTCATCATGGCGGGGAGGCCATGGAAGTGGGGGTTCGGTCACATTGTCTTCACAGTGTGCCTCTCCTGGGATCTACTTCCTTCAGGTTCCACTACCTGTATAGCACCACGAACCACGGGGCCAGGTTCAAACACACTAGTCCACGGGGGACATCTTATATGCAAACTGGAACCCCTTGACAGCGCTTTTTCAGCACAGAGTAATATTCCACCATCTGGACACACCACAGCTACTTTATCTACCTCCTCACAGGACCATCTTGCTTCCAAGTTCAGGGGCCCAGTAGTGCTGCTCCAAACACGGTGTGCAGGTCATACTGTGGGTGTGTCTCCAGCGCCTTTGGCTGACTGTGGCTGCCGCATCGGAGAGTCTCCTGAAGGCTGTGCCCTAGTGCTGGGGAGACGACTCCTCTCTCCCATCCCTTCGTCCCTCACTGAAAGGCCAGCCACTTGTCCTGATAATGTGGCAGCTGCCTGAGCCCGGCGTGTGGGTGCTTCATCAGACCCCTACCAACACCCAGGGCAACCAGATCCTGCCAGGAGGAGTGCACAGGACGTGGAGACCTGGGAGGGGGAGGGGCACAACCCAGCTGCCGAGAATACTCTGACTCAAGATGTCCCCACTGCCAGCTCCTTGGAGAGCCACCTCAGCTGAGGTCACCCCTTCACCCAAGCAAAGCCTCTTTCTAGGGATGTCCACAGCCAAAAAACCAACAGGAGGGGCTCCTGAAGGCCCAGTCCCTCTCTCCTGAGGCCGGGGCCAGATTTGGGGATGCCATCACACACAATGCCCACCTTGTACATTCCTGCACTCTTGCCTGTCCTTACATGGGCGTGAGCGTGAAACAGCCTCTCAAGAGGCTCCAACTGAGCCGCCATCTAAGGGACCCAGCCCCGCCCCAGGTACTGGGACATTCCGTCTGCAGAGAGGCAGAGACCTCGAGAGTAGGAAGATGGAGGCGCTGGGGGCCAGCTGGCTCCAGGGAAGGTGAACCCAGCACCCATGGAGAGGCCAATGTTTTCTCTGGCTACTGGTTGGCTCCTCCCAGCCCTTGGTTCTGCAACTTTGGGTAAGTTATTCCTCAAGACCCGGCCATCTTCCAACACAGCTACCCTGTGCTAAGTGAGCAAGACTGACCCCTGGGGCGGGCACTCCCAGTGCCACCTCGGGTCAGGGTCTCCATCCTGCAGCCTGGGGCGGGGCACTCCCAGTGCCACCTCGGGTCAGGGTCTCCATCCTTCCTTTGTGCAGCCAGTGGCTCTCAGGATCTAGGGGGGTTACAGCTGTGAAAAAGGCTCCATTGTCACTGTCCCACCCCAGGGACAGAGAGAGGCAGGGAACAATTAGAACGTTTTGAGAACAGTGCTGTGGCCCTGTTGGAACACCAAGAGAGACAATGGAACTCAGAGGACAGGACAGCCATGTCTGGCCGGCAGGAAGCCAGAGCCCTCCAGGAAGAGAGCCAGAGAAGGGGGTGGGGCTCCCGACCGAGAAGGGACAAATGGGCCACGGAACCTGAACTTACGCTTCAGTGTCTGCTTAGCGCTGCTTCCCGTGGCCCGCAGCTCCCTCGGCTCTGAGGCGTGGCCAGCCAAGGGGATGCTGCTTTTTCCTTTCTATGAAGCCAGGCCCGGCGTGACTGAGTCTGTGCTACTCTCAAGAATCAGGGTCACTGGTGGAAAGACAGAGCTGAGGTGACTCATGGCCCTGTCCTAGAAGACACCGTCCATACTGCCATCCCCACATGGCTCGACCACAGGCCAGGAAATGTTAATCTCTTATATTGCACATGCTCATAGCTGAGCTTTTCCCTGTACAGGGAGTCCTGCTTCCCCGGCCCGTCAGCCGGCCCCTGTTCATGGCTGACCTTGTCAGCCATTTTTTCGGTGCTTGTAATCAAATAATCCCAAGGTGGAAACTGGTACCAGGAGCAGGATTCATGCAAAACCCTGAGGGGTACAGGAGCTGCTTGGGACAGAAATGACGGGCTCAGGTTTTTATCACTGGGCAGGAAAGCAGTTGCCAACGATAGGCAGTCCTGAGATAATCACGTTACAGCCTCCAGTCGCTTGGGACTGGGTGACAGTCGAAAGTGAGGGTGAGTAGCAGTGGCCACGGGGCAGTTTATAAAGGATGAGGAGTCAGTTCCCATTGGACGCTGTATAATTTAAAGCGAGAAAATGACGAGCTCAAATCAAAATGTTCACCTCCAGGCACAGAATGAAATTTAGGGCCATTACATGGGCATGCTGAGCAAATCTTTTATTGCATATAGCCATGGAATTGAAACTGCTCATGACGGAACTTAGGATGGGTTTGGAAGGCACTGAATTACAGTGCTGGCTGGACGTGCAGCTCTGCCAGGTCCCTTTTGAGAGAGGGAACCAACAGGCCAGGAAATGCTAGTATCCTATTGCAACAACGCTGCCTGGAAAGACTGAGTGCCCCGCCCAACACACCCCCTGCGGCCAAGGAACCTGAGCCCCTGGGCTCCACCTTGGCTTTCTCCTAACTCTCATGGTTTCTTCTAGAATATTCAGGATCTGAACTCAGTTCAGTGAGGTCCACATGCAAAAATACTGATGTGAAGTGAGGGAAAATAAGAATTATACTCAGAACAGCGAGTTGTATATGGTAGCACATACCTTCGATCTCAACTCACAGAAGTAGGGGCAGGCAAACCTCTGTGAATTCAAAGCCAACCTGGTTGACATAGCTAGGTCCAGGCCAGCCAGGGCTACACAGTGAGAAAAAAAAAAAAAAAAAAAAAAAATATATATATATATATATATATATATATATTTTTTTTTTTTTTTTTTCCTCTCCTCACTAAGACCTGCCAGTGTACGGAGAAGCATAGGATGCTGTCTCGGTCCAGGTGGGAACATGACTGTGAGCTTTGGCTGCTGTTTATCCATCACGGTGTAGTTACAGGAGACTCCGTGTTTATCCATCACGGTGTGGTTACAGGAGACTCCGTGTTTATCCATCATGGTGTGGTTACAGGAGACTCCGTGTTTATCCATCACGGTGTGGTTACAGGAGACTCCATGTTTATCCATCACGGAGAGGTTACAGGGGACTCCGTGCTCAGGGTGTTCCCTCAGGCCGTTGGCAGAAGTCCGACCCTCCGCAGAACTCACTAATGAGAATCAGAACCAAATGATGATCTGCGCTAATTGGCAGAAAGGGACTGCAAAGTCCTCGCACTGTGACATAAATAAGGCTCAAATAGCCAAGGCCAGGCCTGCTGAAGGGTCTGCCAGGCCGTGTCGATCAAGAGGCCATCCCCTACTCTGCCCCACTTAGAGGACGCCAGCGCGACCACCACATGTGTGTTACCTTTCCTTTTTTTTTTTTTTTTGTTCTGATTTTTGTTTTTTATTTTTTGTTTTGTTGTTGTTGTTGTTGTTGTTGTTGTTTTGAGACAGGGTTTCTCTGTGTAGCCCTGGCTGTCCTGGAACTCACTCTGTAGACCAGGCTGGCCTTGAACTCAGAAATCTGCCTGCCTCTGCCTCCCAAGTGCTGGGATTAAAGGCGCGCACCACCACTGCCCGGCCGTTACCTTTCCTTTTAAAGGCGAGAGCTGTGTCAGCATCGCCCCTGGAGAGCAAATGTCTGTGGGGAAACACAGCTGGGGCAGGGGCTGGGAGTGAGTCTGCCTCGGCCCAGGCCTGGACTCTGTGAAGCGCAGAGTCGGGCGGAGAGGGGAGAGTGGATGGAAGCCCAGGCCAGGGTAGTTTCAGACCTCGGGTGGCTTTGCTAAAGTGTGAGCCAGCCTCAGGGAAGCCCTGAGCCACCGGGCCGGGGAAGGAGTCTGACCCACACGGAGGACTTGGTTGTCCCCAGACACGGTGGCCTGTGAGGGTGTGGCCCAGACTGAGGCAGTACCACAGCATCACTGCCGAGCCTGCATGCCTGTCACCTGGGGACTCCAGTGGGACAGGACAGCCTTTGATCTGAACCTATACCCAGGACATGACACCCACGACATGATGTCTGCTCCTCCAGCTTCGCCTGGGTCACTATGCACATGGGAAGCGGGCGACTGCATGGTCACCTGTGCCATCTCTGTCCCTCCAGTGGACAGGACTGAGACTGCTGGAGAGCAGCCTGGCATCCACAACCCCCATGTGACCTCCCTCTGCACTAGGTCACAGACCTCAGCTCCTTCCAGAAGTTACTCTTGCAGTCAGAAGAGAAAATCCACAGGCTTCCCAAGCACAGGGCCATGGCCTGTTAGGGAGAGCTACGAAGCCAGGCATGACTCTTAAAATTACAAACACTATGGACTAGAAGCGACCTCCTACCCCTAGGGACCAGGAAACTGAGTGTCACCCCCAAACCACAGAAATGTCTTTATGACAGTTCTGACCGGTGGGTTGGCCAATGTGGATCAGTGAGTTTGTCACAGTGGCACCGACACTCCAGGGTGCGCCCCCCCTGCCCCGGCAGTGCCTGACCCCTCGACTGCTTTGGTCCTGCAAGCTTCAGACACTGTGGCCTGAGGGAAAGTGTGACAGAATGTGGCAGGAGTGATTTTGCTTACACTTGGGCTGGAGGTAGGGGCGACTCTTAGCCCGAGGCTCTTCCGGTAGCCCAAGCCAACGCCTGGACCCCTGGCTTTAATTCAGCAAAGATTTCTGCTTGCTGCAGAGGCTCCTTAACTAACCACGGGGTCCTCCTCTGGAGCCAGCACGGGCCGGAACCTACGTCGACCCTGTCCACCCTGCCCGGGCATCTTGTTTTCCTCTGGGTCACAGGGCTGGCTCAGTGCTATGCCGCGCTCCCGCTGCCCAGCACGGCACCGCCGCTGCTCACCTGGAAAATGTCCATTCAGAACTCAGGGCTGCCTCTATTGAACCCGTGTGGCATTCACAGCTTCGGGAAGCCTGAAGATCACAAGCCAAGCCACGGGGAACCGAGGGTCATCTATTAACAGCACCACACTGAGTGTCCACTGCTGTGATGACTGCCTGACAGACGTGGACGGCCTGACAGACACAACTTAAAGGAGAAAGGGTCCATTCTGGCTCACAGATCCCTGGGATACAGTCCATCTTGATAGGGAAGTCATGAAGGCAGGAGTGGAGGCAGCTGGTCACATGACACCCACAGTCAGTCACATGACACCCACAGTCAGCTAGTCACAGGACACCTTCAACTGGTCATATGACACTCCCAGTCTGGCTTTCTCCTTTTTCCTCAGTCTAGGAGCCCACGGGCTGGTGTCATCCATGTTCAGAGTGGCTCTTCCCTCCTCTGGTAAACTTGCTGGAAACAGGATCGCCATGGAAATGCACCTCTGGGGGTGTCTTTGAGGCTAATTTCAGGCTCGCTATAAATTTTACCATAACGAAGTCTATCAGACTGGAAGAAGTCACAAGGGACCTCCAGGGGGAACGGTCCTGTGAGAGAGATGGGGACACACAGCAGTGGATTCAACATCAGCAAGGACCCTCCGGGCTCGGCTCCATAAGACAGAGACCCACAAGCGGCGCACAGCTGGCTGAAGCAGCAGGCCACGCCCTGTCCCCGTCACTCCGTGGGGTCCTGTTACACCCTCCGAACAGCACGTGTCCTCCACAGGCCTTGCCTCAGCACGTGCAACCAATCAGCCTGAGTAAGCAGCCGCGGCGAGACGCTGCAGCACGCCACCAGAAGGCTTTCGGTGCGTTTCTCTCTATGGAGTCCCGACAGGTGCAGCTCAACTATGCAGTGTAAGGCGGATCAATACATGTGTGTGGTTAGCAAAGAATCCGTCATCACGTGTCCTTTCCCGTGCTTGCGTTAGCAGAACATCTATGTCTGCTTCAGTGAATGTTCCTTCACGAGCCGGCCTTAGCCTTTCACACCCGTGTCCACTTTAACGAAATGTTCCTTCACGTGTTTGCCCCAGCAAATCATCATCGATCGACTTTGCAAAGAACCGTCAAGTTTCTACTTCATAGATGGTTCCCACCCCCAACCCCCCTGTGGCTCTAAGACACAACAGACTTGAGCAGACAAACTGCTTCCACCAGATGCAGACTAGAAGGTGCTTCCTAAAACATATGGATTTATTTGAATCTTGTATATGGGTGTCTTCTCTACCTGTATGCATGCACACCGCGGACATGTAGTGCCCATGAGGGTCAGAAGAGGGCAGCAGGTCCACTGGAACCAGAGGTGCAGACGGTTGTGAGCCACCGCCTGGGTACTGGGACCAGAACGGGTCCTCTGCAAGAGCAGCAGGTCACGGGTCTACGGGCCCCCTCCGCTCTCCCTCTCTCCTGTCACTCTGCCCTTCCTGCTCTGTGCTATAATTCCATGTGAGAGCAAGGCCCGGTGAGCTCCCAGAGGCCCTGCCTGGAACCGATGCTCTGGGAGCTGGTGGCTCTTCCTCTGTGAGGGCAGAGACTTCGGTTCCCTGTCAATCCCAAGGCTAGGGCCCCGCGTTTCAGACAGCAGCTGTTGATCACTAACATAATCGTGTTTTCCTTGTTCCGTGGCAATGTTTTTCCTGTGTCTGAGAAATTGGCTGTCATGGCCTGGGATTGAATTCTCAGTAATTTTTTCATTAAAATTAATGAAAATATTTCTTCCCTTAATAGCTTTTCATTTAGGGGCAGGACTTTCCGGGATTAATGGGCTTGCCGAGGGAGGACTAGGTAGGGACTCGGGTTTTATTAAGCCTGCCCTTCCTGCAGCTCCTTGGAGGCAGCTCTGTCTCCGCAGACCTGACTGACCCCTGATGTCAGAAGGAGATCCACATGCTCCTATCGTGCTCCCCTTGGGACCCCTCAGGAAAGAGAGGTAAGCAGGCCCTGGCCCAATCCATCCGCAGCGGGTGGGATGAGTAGTTCTCTCTGGAATGTCCCACCCTCAGGGGACTCTGACATGCCCCGCCCACCCCAGGACACTGGGCCCTCAGGCCTCTCCGCCTTATGATTTCAGATCACAGGCACAGGCTTTGAGATCTGCAGGACTGAGGAGTCCTGGCAGCTAGGCTTGGAGGCAGCATAGGGAAGGGTAGAGGCTGGAAACCTCACGAGAGGCCAGGGTCAGGAAGGAAGGCAGATCCAAGGTGGGGGCTGGAGCAGCCGGAGCTGGGGGGGCGGGCAGGGCCGGAGTGGGGGAGAGGCTTCCGGCTGTGTTGGGGTGGGTGCCCACATGCCAGCGGAAAGTCAGATGGGGTGTGTGGCTCAGGGTAGGGATGGGATCTGTGTGGAGTGAGAGCAGAGTCAAGGTGAGACGAGGCTGGGGGATGGAGGTGGAGATGCCTGGGTCCTAACTCATGCTTTGCAGTGTGTTATTTCAGTGGCTTTAACCTCCTCTCTGTCCCCACGTTTCTTTCACAGTGGCTGGTGACACTGGAAACCCTGCATTAAGCAAATCCGAAGTCGAAATATCTGAGGGGAGGGGGTGCAAGTTTATTGGCTCGAGCTGATGAAAAGCTTCAGGTACGGCTGGACCAGGTGTCTACCTCACACCTCCCTCGGCTAGCCTCCCTCTCAGGCTGGCCAAGACGGCTCCAGGCAGATCCAGGGACTCTATGAGCGGGAAAGCTGCTACAGAAAGACACACCTCTCCCACACAAATGCAGATGACCTGGGGGTCTGAGGCCAGGCATCCACAGAGAGCCAAGAGACAGGCCCACACCACAGAATCAGTAAACCGAGAAGAAAGCAGTCTCTCCAAGGAATGCCTTGTTCCCCATAGGACAGAAGGTGGGGCCTACCCCCAAACAAGGCAAATGAATGAATGAACGAGAGCTAAGCTCTTTGAGAGGCTGAGAGACAAGCCCCCCCCCCACAGGGACTTTTAATGATCTTGGCCGAGGGTCTCAGGGAGGAGCTGTGAACTGTCAGGAGCCGCTGGGGGCTGCAGAGCACAGGCTTGAGGGAACCAGGCTGGCGAGAGCAGGAGCCCTGTGGCAGACCCAGCTAACCCGCTCCAGGAAAGGGCTGGAGCACTCTGAAGGAGAAGAGGGAGCACGGATGCTTATTGCAGACCCTCAGGTGCCCTTGTCCCCAGTCCCTGGTCTGGGCAGACATTTATTTGCCTCTGGGACTTGGTAAGTAATGGCCAGAAAGTGCGGTAGGTGCGCCCCTTTTCCAGGAGCCCCGCCTCAGGCGGCCTGGTGCATCCGCAGAACAGGCGCGTGGGGAGAGGCAGCCAGCTGCCCGGAAGCAACTCTGGTCCCAGCATCCTCAGCTCCTCCCTGGGCTAGCTGTCTCCATGGTCGCCTGTGGCTGTCTCTGCCATGGTCCTGATGTGACTGTGTAGTCCTGTCCCTTCCAGGACTGCAGTTTCTCTATAGAGGACAGATCACAGTGTGTGTGTGTGTGTGTGTGTGTGTGTGTGTGTGTTCGATCCAGAATAACTGCATAATATCCCCAGAGCTGCTCGGAGTCAGAGTCCCTATGTGTACTGAGTGTGAACACGTGGGAACACACCTGACTGTGTGTGTCCCTGTGAGAGTTCTTGTGTAGCTGTGTGCATTTGTAGCCTGCACGCACAGATATGCATCTGGCTTTCCTGTTAAGTTTCCCAGGTTACTCTGCCTTGAGTCACATAGGCTCCTGGCCTGCAGGAGTGGGGAGGGTGAGCCTGGGGGGGGTGAGCCTGGGGGGGAGAGTGGGGGGAGACTGGGGTTGGGGGGAGTGGAGAGCCTGGGGAGGGCCTGGCTCCGCCCCTGCCTTTGCTGACAGGTGTTGGCAGTTTCTCTAACTGTGATAACGAAGAGTAGTGGGGGTTGCTAATTTCTTCTCAGTTTATTGAATCCACCAATCCCTCGCAGCCTTAGGGGCTGAGAGAGGGTGATTAAAAGACACTTCAGCACGCTGGTTATTGCCAATTAACAGACTGCAATATAAACAATTAATAAAGGCACACTGGGAGGTAAAGGGAGGGGCCCCTCCCACAGGGCGCACTGGCTGGCTCCTAGGACAGCCTACAGGGCGGTGGTCAGAAAGTGGACACGAGAGAGACACAAAGAGAAAGAGCTGGGGCCCACGGAGGTGCACTACCGCAGGGGGATGGCTGTACCTGTCCCATTGACGTCAGCGAGGCTGCGAGCCCTCTTTGCCATGTGGTCCGTGCCCTCGGGCAGAGAGCAGCCCAGCCTGGTGAGTATCCACTGATGTAAGGCTCAGAGGTCTTCACCATCCACGGCGCTTCTTAGGACAGACGCCGGGACACAGTTCCCTTGCCAGGCTCCCCTCCCCGCCCTCCGTGGTCCCTGTGACTTGCTTTCCCCAGCAAAGGGTGCTGCAGCTGCTTGGAGTAGCAGCGGCTGCTGAGAGCACCCTCCGCTGAGAGCACCCTCCGCTGAGAGCACCCTCCGCTGAGAGCACCCTCCGCTGAGAGCACCCTCCAGGGACCGGAAAGCACCACCGTGTCCTGCACGTCAGGTGATGCCAAGACCAATCTCATGAAACCCTGAGGTGATCTTAGCGGGTGGCTTGCTGTAAAGAGACCCATGCTAGGAAGGGCTGGAGACGGTCCCATAGGCGGCAAGCTGATGGTGGACCTACCCTTGACTCCAGAACCTTGCCTCCAAAGGCCACCGTGCTCCCGGCAGGAGTCCTCGGCCTCAGTCTGGTAGGGAACAGAGAGTGTTGCTGAGCCTGGCCCACCCCAGCCTGCAGGCCTTCCAACCGCGTGCTGCTGTGCTGCTGGGCAACCGTAGATGCCTGCCATGACATGAGCATGGCGTGTGCCAATAAAACGTTATCTACGGCTCGGAGATCCAGATTTCATATAAGTTCACATGTCACAAACACGCTCAGTGGAACTCTCGGTCAACTGCACAAACACGGAAGTCATCCTCAGCTCAAGGACTGCTCAGAACTGAGTGAGGGTGGCTGTGGCCCGGGAGCTTAGTTCAGACGAGGGACCTGGCCCTGAGGAATCTGTGGGGCTTTGGAAGGGGACTCTCCTGGGATAAGGCTTCTCCTGGAAGGAGAGTTCAAGTCCCCTGTGGAGTTCTGTCTTGGAGAGAGCACAGTTGGCCAGGCCACAAGGCCCACAGGGCAGGAGGGTCAGCTGAGAGGCGGGGTAGGAGGCTAGACCATGCAAATCAGCAGCACCCAGGACAGCTCAGACACACCTGGCCCGCGGCTGTGACTGCTGCTTGAGGCTTTTCCCTTTAAAATTTTGTATTTTATGGGTCTATGTCTATGGGTAGGTGTGTGTGTGTGTGTGTGTGTGTAGACACGTCATTCCTTAGCAGCTACTTAGTGTTTGCTTGTTTGAGATAGGGTCTTTCAATGTAGCCCTGGCTAGCCTCGGACTCACTATGTTATTTTTGTTTCATTTTGGTCAGTTTTATTGTTGTTTTTGTTTTATTTTGGTTGATTGGTTGGTTAATTTTCAAGACAGGGTTTCTCTGTGTAGCCCTGGCTGATTTGGAATTCACTCTGTAGACCAGGCTAACCTCAAACTCAGAGACTGCCTGTCTCTGCCCCTGAGTTCTTCTGTGCCACCTCTGCGGGCTAGAACTCACTATGTAGCTGGCCTTGGATTCACAGAGATCTGCCTGTGTCTGTCTCTCAAGCAGAGAGAAAGGCATGCACCAACATCATCTTGGTGTCTGTTTTTTAGGTTGGGTGTCTCACTAGCCCGGAACTCAATCGCGAGCAAGCCCAGGGCACGCCAATCTCTACCAGCCCAGGGCATGCTGGTCTCTGCCTCCGTGTTTTTTGCAGGGACTTGGGCTTTTATGGCACACGCTTTAACAACCCCGGGGACGTCTAAGCAAATGCGGGGCCGGGTGCTGGGAGGCTCAGAGGGTCTTCACGCCTCAGCCACGTGTCACAAAGCCTGTTCCTCCAACTGTGGCCTGTGTCTGAGCCAAAGCTCCTGGTCTGGCACCTGTTGGTGGAACTGTCTCTGGAAGAGAGCAGTGTTGTCACGGGTCACCAAAGATGCTTCTGAGCCTCCTGGGAAGTGAGTAGGGAGGATGTCTGGAACTTTAATTTTTTTTTCAAACACCTATTTTTAATGATGGTTCTTAAATGCTTTACCCTCCCGTGTAGCCCACCCCCTCCAGAGGCCATGGGAAAGAAAGGCTACTGGGGAAGTGGATCTGTTTAGAAAGGTTCTTTGGAGCAACTCCTGTCTGCGTTGTCTGGAAATGGGTAGTTCAGTTCACGGGTCAGCGGCAGCAGCTGGATCCACTCAGGAACACTTCACGGCTACAGCAGCAGTCCAGTTCGGGAGAGCCGGGATAGCAAACATGGATCTGCCATGGCGGCACAGCCTGGCCCCAGCAGGAGGGACCTGGAGGGATGAATGGCAGGAGAGGCTCCTCTCTCATGAGGCCACCAAGCCTTGCACAGCCAGCTCGCCAAGCAAGCCAAGCTCTCCCTCCATCGCTGGCCATCAAGTCCTTTTTATTCTCTCCAAACATCACGTGTCCTCCACGGGGTTTTGGCTCTGCACATGAGTCTGTCTCAGGTGACATCACTCTGTCAATCAGCCCGAGTCCCAGGAAGCAGCGAGAAACTGCAGCATGCCACCAGACACTTTCGATGCAGTTTCTCAATTTGGAGTCCCGACAAATGCAGCTCAACCATGCAGTGTAAGGCGGACCAATACATGTGTGTTTTGTTTGTTTGATTTTGTTTGTGTGGATTTTATTTTTGGTTTTTGGTTTTTCGAGACAGGGTTTCTCTGTATAGCCCTGGCTGTCCTGGAACTCACTCTATAGACCAGGCTGGCCTGGAACTCAGAAATCTGCCTGCCTCTGCCTGCCAAGTGCTGGGATTACAGGTGTGCACCACCACGCCCGGCTTACATGTGTGTTAGCGGACTCCTTCATCACGTGTCCTTTCACGCGCTTGCGTTAGTAGACCATCCTCTCCTGTGTCTGCTTCTGCCAAACATTCCTTCACGAGTCGGCCTTAGCCTTCCACACCTGCGTCCCCTTCAGGAAAACACATGCTTGCCCCAGCAAAACACCATCCCACACAACTGACTTTCCAAAGAACCCCTAAGTTTCCACCTCAGATGTCCAAGATGGCGGAGCTGCAAAAGAACTGTGGGAGGGGCTCCCTGGGCATCGGCATAGCGAGTCAGTGGACGGGAGCAGTAGCTCCGAAAGCCCCGGTGACCTTGGGTCTGTCACTGGGCGCTCCACGGTGCTCTCTCCTATCCCTTCCCAGGTCTCAGGCGGAGCATGACAGGAACCTGAGACTGAGGCCAAGCACAGCTCTGCTAGAGATCCCTGACTTCTAGGGAAAGGCACACCTGTTGTCCCTGATCAGACATCCACCCAGCGGGGGGTGGGGTGGGGGTCTCTGGGTCTCAAGGGGATGACACCCACATCAGGTCCCAGGGATGCGGTGGCTCAGCACTAGTCCTCTCCTCCACAGAGGCCTCAAACCCCTTTGCAGGTCCTGAGCTAGCCTCAGCCCTGTTGGCAGTGCCTGCTGGAGCAGACTTACACGGGTTGTGAGGCTCTGCTGGGACCACGAGGTGTGGGTTTAGGGGTTCTGTGGGGACACTCAGCAAGCCTCCACTTCACGCCAAGTGTGACTCTGACCTGTGCATCTCCACCTGTGAGAGGCCCAGATCCCCAGGGAGCTGAGGGCCAGTGCCCGGACTGAGTCCAGCCTGGTCTGCTCTACACGGCCGTAGCCGCCCACAGCACCCTGGGTAGAAGGGTATGAGGGGCAGGGAGAGTTACCGGAAGGGGGCAGCCTGGGCTGCTGCCACAGAGGACAGAGCTGAGCTGAGAGAAGCCAGAGGACAGCCGTGCCAGCCCCACGGTGACCACTGCCCCGGTCTCCTTCCTGGTACCATCACAGCCATAAATGCCTCTGATCCTGGGATCCTTGAGAACACCCCCTTTTAGAGAGTCAGGCTGGCAAGCCCTGTTACCAAGGAAGCAGGAAGCTAGCACTGGCACTCAAGTGGCCATAGGGCCACACCTTGGCCTGCACAGCCAAGCCTGTGCGGGAAGGGACCATGGTGGCTGGTGGCTGGCTGTCCCCCTCTCCCCCCTTTTCCCCCCTGCTGCCACACTGCCTCGAAAGCCCATCAGCCCTCCTGACTCCTTCCACTGACTGCAAAGGGAGCACCAAGGACCAGAGCTGCCCCGGGCTCAGGGAGCCATTGCTACTGTCTCTGCTAAGATCAGTCATCAGGATCAAGAACTTAGGATCTTGTCATGTCAGAGGTCACAGGCTTTCCTTGTGCCTCTGTGTGCATAACCACATAAAGATACAGATGGACCCACGTGTGTCTGCACGTCCGTGCACATTAGTGAGCACGCAGATGTGTACATGTGCACAAGTGCTCATGTGCATTAGTGCAGATGCATGCATGTTTGCAGGAACACGCCTGAGTGTGTGGGTGAGTGTGCGTGTGCACACTTGAGTGATAGCTCTGTAGAGACGAAGTTGTGGGTGCTGCTGCCTTCTTGCCCCTGCCCTGGAGCTGGCTCGGTGAGGAGGCTGCACCCAGCTTCCCCTGGGAGGCCTGGGAGCCTTCTCCCAAAGGTGCTGACAAGCAGGGAAGGAGGCTGCAGCTTATTTAAATGCAAATGACTGAAATCCAACTTTCTTTATCAAAATGCAAATTGTGCTTCAGTCTCCCGCATCTTCTAAGTACCCAAGTCGGGGAGCACCACCCGGAACCGGGACAGGAGACAGCTGGAGCACCCACAGGGTGAAGAGTACCCCTCAAAGAAAAGGTGACCAGAGAGGGCCGTGAGACCCTGAGACAGGAGCTGGTAGGGGAGGGGAGTGTGGCCGATAAAGTTGGGACTGTCAGGCTTTCCGGACTCTCTGCTCTGTGGGTGGGTCCGTGTGGTGCCCTCAGCCCGGTTAGGTTAGACCTGTGTCCACTGCGGCCTGAGGCAGCCCAGCTTCAGCGACCACACTCTCCACAGGCTCAGGCCAGGCGCCCTCAGCTCCACGGAGAGACAGTGAATGGTGGCAAACCATGTCCGCTTCCCTAAAGCCACATGGCTGGTGTGGGGCCACATCACGTGTTGGACAGGTAGCTTTCTTCTCGCAGCTACTATGGACAGCAGACTACCTGTTGAGGCTGGGGGCGGGGCTGAGGCCCAGGGGCGGAGCTGAGGCCCGGGCTGGGGGCGGGGCTAAGCCCCAGGGCTCCTCCCCGCTGCTGCGCACCTTGCTCTCACCTCTTACCTCCCATTCCTGCTCCAAAGTCCCCAAGTCTTGGGGCTTCGCTCCCCTCACCCCTTTCTCCACTACCCCACACCCAAGTACCCCCTCCTCTGCATTTCCCAGATGCTTCCTTGGAGCCAGGCTGCTGCTGGAAGGGAGCTCCGGAAGGGTGGTGGGCCGGGCTCTCGCGTGCTGGGAGGGGGCGGCACGTGCCCAGCGCCTGAGCTTGGGGGAGGGTCGCGCCACTCCGCTTCCATCTGCCTCACTCCTAATATAGGCTGCAGCAGCCACGAGGAGGAGCCCCGGCGGGGGAAGCGGAGGCAGCTCAGAGTGGAGGTGAGAGGCTGCCTGTATTCTTCCGCACTCTGTCTGTCACCCTGGGGTGGGTGACATCCCGAGGCTGTGGGGCCGAGCCACAAGAGGTCACCTTGACATACCTGGGGTGTCGGCGCCTTGGCCAGCTGTGTGTGGCCTCTCCGGCACATGTTGGTGGCCAGGGCTTGAGCCCCACTAAATTACCTACACAAGGGGTTCATTTTTGTAGCACCCACAGACCACTCAGCCAGAGCACGGCCCCTGGGGTGGTCCTAGCTACAGCTCCCTGGGTTCTGCTCTGCTCCCTGCCCATAAGTGAGGGGAGCACTCCTCCTGGGCATCCTGGAAGGATAACACACTGAGCCAGGCTTCGGGGGCAGGCTGCGCACTGCCCCCCCCCACGCGTGCACGCCTGTGTGCACACACACGCGTGTGCACACACAGAGGACTGCTGGTGATCTCTCCGGAGGCTCTGTGGTGGGACTGGGCAGCTGCATAGGAGCCTCCCTCACCCTCTAGGTTCCGTGGGACCCAGGGAGAGAAGGCAGAGCATCAGGGGCCAAGCAGATGGCTCCTGTGGTCCCTTCCTAAGCCTGGAGGACTGGACGGGACAGGGTGACAGATCTCCTTTGGTCCTGTGACCCTCAGCACTGACCTATGGCAACAGTCCTCTCTTGCCCAAAAGGATCCTGATGGCGCGAATGGGCACTCAGAAGGAGGCAATCATCAGCAGGGCGAGAGTTTTGTTTTTGTTTCCTTTTTGAGACAAGGCTTCATGTAGCCCAGGCTGGCTTCATGTAGCCCAGGCTAGCTAGCCTCAGACTCACTCTGTGGCTGAATATGATCTTGAACTTCTGATACTCCAGGCTGCTCTCTCTTCTCCAGCGTTGGGATTACAGGCGTTTGTGGGGCTGGGCATTGAAGCTCAGGCTGTGTACCAGCTTTGTGCCAGGCAGTCTAACAACTGGGCCACAACCCCAGCCCTAGGGAGACCCCTTCTCCACAAGTTCAGCAGACCCTCACTGCCTTTGATGCTGTGACAGGAGTTTGCTGTGGTAAGACACCACGACCAGCTTATGAAAGAAATAGCTTACCGGGGGCTCACAGCTCCAGAGGGTTGGTTAGTCCATGACTGCTGTGATTGGGAGCCTGGCCAGACAGACAGACAGACAGACAGAGAAAGCTAAATGGGCATGGTGTAGGCTTTTGAAACCCCAAGTCTCACCCCGCAGTGACACACCTTCTGCAACAATGCCACACCCCCTCCAACAAGGCCACACCCCCTCCAACAAGGCCACACCCTTCCAACAAGGCCACACCTCCTAATCCTTCCCAAACAGTTCCACTAACTAGCAACCAGGCATCCAGACATAGGAGCCCACTGGGGCTGTACTCATTCAAAACACTTTTCTTGGTTTGTTTTAAAGCCCAGTGTGCACACACACCAAGTTGCTTATGAAGCAATCCCTGAGCCTATTGTGTGAGTGAGACCCAGAATGCAAGCAATTTGCCGCAATCCCTTAGCACACGGGCAGTGGGCTAACCTCAGACCCACAGTTCCTTGGTACTCAGGTGGTTGGGCTAACCTCAGACCCACAGTTCCTCAGTACACAGGTGTTTAGGCTAGCCTGAGACCCACAGTCCCTCAGTGCACAGGTGGTTGGTCTAAGCTCAGAAAGCAAGCTGGCTGCATTGCTAACTGTCCTGAGCAGCCACCTGGTCCCCTGGGACGCGAGTGTGCCATGCTATTAAGCAGGAGGGCAGGGTCAGTTGCCTCCTGCACTAGCCAGGATTAAAACCAGCGGGGTGGAGTTTTCAAAGGGACAAGAAGTTCTGCAGGCCTTGCTTTGCCCAAGTCAGTTTATCACATGCTTATCAGCTGCTTGTCCCCGAGATGCCCCTCCACTGCCTGGCAGCCATCTTCCCCCCAGGCTACCCCTCTTCTCTTCTCAGACGCTGAGCAGCACGGCCCAAATGCCAGGCCGCTCGCTCACAACTCTACCCACCAACCAGCCAAACATCTGGCTGACAGAGGGCACGGCTCGCCCCCACGCAGCTCCTTCTGCACAAATATGCTCTTAATATTCAATTAGTATTTATCCACCGCGAACAACAATTATGCCGCTGACTCTCAATGAAGCGCTGGTTAATTAACGAGCACGGTCTTTAACATGCTGGCAGGATCTCGGGAAAGTGAGGGCTGAAATAATGGCGAGGGGGTGCCAGAGCGAGCCAGCTGTGGGAACGGGTTGCCCCAGGGATCCCAGCACTCCAGATGTGGGTCAGGATGAGCACGCACCTCACGAGATGTCTACTACAGTAGAAAGGCACCGGCAGGGACTTCTAACAAGCCACTTAACCAGACTCAGCTCCCTCCTCCCGGGGACTAGACCACCAAGGTCACCCAGCGCATGCCTCCAGGCAACATATCAGCACGACTCCCTCAAGAGCCACCCAGGCGCCATATGGCCTGTCCCGCAGAGCAGCTGCCTCAGCTCACGCCCCTCCCATCTGCCTCCCGCCTTTCTCCCAACTACTTGAGCACCACCTTCCTTCTCCTGCCCCTCACCGGCTCAGCCCGGCCTCACCCGCTCAGCTTGGCCTCACCCGCTCAGCCCGGCCTGGGTCTGTTTCTCAGGCCCCTGCATACCCTCCAGGCCAGCTTCGGATCCCAGCAGCCTGGCTCCCAGCTCTCACCACCATCAGACATGGCAGCCTGGCCACTTCAGGTGCACCCTAGACATGTACTTTCTGTGTGACCCTAGGCTGTTACTCTGCATCTGGTGCCTCAGTTTCCCTGCTGTGCATTAGGAGACTGGTAATGTGTGTAACAGATTCGGAGTATGGCACAGGCTCGGTGTCAGTTTTCTCTCATAGTGCAGCCTAGAGCTACAACCTACTGTGCAAGTGTGTCCCTACTGTGCACTCACACGGGGCCCAGGTTCTTGCAGTCTTGTTGCTCGGCTTTCCCTGTGAGCAAATGGAGCAGGGGGGACAGTCGGGGAGTTCGGGGGCGGGGGGGGGGGCGTGAGTGCTATCTGAACGATGACACTCTGGGATCAGCTTTGGAAAGGTAGATCAATTTGATTCAGGGTGAACAACACTTATATAGAACTTTGGGGAGGGGGTAGGAATATCTAGGGTGGGCAAAGGCTGAAGGCAAAGTCATTGTCCTGGGACAGCACATCCAGGAATCTCAGGTGCTTGCTGAATGGGCTTATCAGGAGAAAGGGAGTTGGGCCTGTAATCTTCCTAAGGGCAGCGCGACATTCCTCAGGAAAGGGGTGTGAAGTCCAGGATCCCCCAGGTAGAGAAGAGGAAGCCCGCTGACAAAGGGAGCCCGCCATTTTGCACCAAGCTCAGGACTTTCTTTCCAGTAATGTCAGACTTGGACCTTGGGAGCAGAGTTTCCCAATATCCTGCCACTATCTTCATGGCTCTCAGGATGTCTCCATCACTGAAGTCCCACTGGTGACACTAGCAGAGGGGAGGGGTGAGAAAGCCCAGCCACATGCTTCAGGCTCTGCTTGAAATGATTCCCATGGCCCTGCCCAGCTCCCATAGGTGACGGGGGTCACATACACACACACACACACACACACGCACGCACGCACGCACGCACGCACGCACGCACGCACACACATGCACACACACTTAGTCACAAGGCAAGCCAGGAGATGAGGACAGTCAGACACCTAGGAAGAAGGGATGGGGAGCAGCCTGTCCTTAGAAGGTCACTAGGAAGAGCAAATGACAAAATGAGACCCTGTGCATGTGGCCTGTGGTAAAAGCCATCCGTGGGATGATTTTGTGCCAGGGGATCTGCTAGGGTTGGGGGCTAGTTAGAATTAGAGCTTAACATTAGAGCTGGGCTCTAAGTTAGGGCTTAAGGGTAGTGGTTACTGTTAGGGTTAGGATGGGCTAGTGGTGAGGGGCCAGTAGGGTTGGGAGGAAAACATGGGCTAGGGGTTAACTTGGCATCAGGCTGAGTGGCCCCGGGCTGCATCCAGATTTAAGGTTAGGGTCTATGATAGTCTCAGTGTTAGGATTTTAGAGTTCAAGCTAGCATTGGGGTAAGTTGTGTGGGTAAGGTGTGGTTTGGGTTAGGGTTAGTTAGAGTTTATGACTCTGGACAAGGCGTCTTCATTCCACTTCCTGTGACTGGGATAAAACACCCTGACAAAGGCGACTGAAGAAGAAAAGGAGCGTGTTTGCTTCCATGGTCATCCAGGGGAGGTCAGAGGGACAGGGACTTGAAACAGCATATGGCTACACCCACAGTCCAGAGAGCAGTGAGAGCAAGCAAGCCCGTGCTCAGCTGGCTGTCTCCACTGTCCTGAGAGTCCAAGACACCCTGCTCTAGAGGATGGCACCGCCCACACTGGGTGGATCCTCTCACCTTGATTAACATAATCAAGACAACGCCCACCTCAGACAAGTCCGCTGGTTTGGGCAATTCCTCGCAATTCCTCGGGGGAAGAACCAGCTCTCCGGTGAGTCTAGATTGTCGTGGGTTACAGTGAAAACCATCCCAAGGCCGGAGGGCACAGCCAATGCTGGAGGTTAGGGGTAGGGTTTGCAGTTAAGGTTAGGGGTGAGGGTACACCAGATTTAGGAACACCAGAGCAACCGCTAAGGAATTCCTGGGCCTCCACCCGTCTGTCAATTGTCACAGGCATCTCGAATCAATTCCTGATAGCACAGACCCAGCTAACCCACCCCCAGGGGGCAGGGAGGGGTGTCTATGAAGTCCTATGGGTCTCTGAGGAGCCCCACCCTTGCTGCTTCATGTATTGAAAAGAACTTAGGCACCAAGTGGAGCCCTGCGTTCTCAGATGGGCACAGAACACCCCACTTACTGACACTGACTAGAGCCCGCCCGTCCATTGGACCCAGGAGGACTAGCAAGGGTCTGCTTGCCATCCTAGAGCCAAGGCACGGCCCTCTCCACAGTGAGACACCTCCCTGGCCCCCCACACCCTAACTCACCCCCTCGCCTTGCCTCTGTGACTCTGCCCTAATCCAGCCTCGCCAAGGCCCCTTGGCGGCAGGGGCTGGAGTGGAGCTGGACCCACATGAGGCAGCAAGTCCTGGGCATCTCTGCTTTTAGGTCAGGCTGCTGGGAGGTCTGAGAAAGTATCTGAACTTCCTAGATTCCTCTGCCAACTGTGGATTGTGAAACCCAAGCCCCTCCCTCCCGTGTGGTTTGGTGTGTGGGGTTGAGCTCTGCACCTTGCAACCCTTCATAATGGTCTACAAGGGGTCAGAAGACAGCTCACTATCAATCCCGACGACTGGAGTTTGATCCCTGGGATTCACAGGATAGGGGAATCGAGTCCTCCAAGCTGTCCTCTGACCGCCACCTGTGCACATGCATGCCATGGTGCACGCAATAAACAAACAAATAAATATAAAAAGAAATTTCAACGCTCCTATATGACATCACCCAAAGCTTCCCAGACCCAAACAGGCAGGAGCTCCCCACCCCACCCCTAACAAAACACATCCCCCACCCCTCCTCATATTCCCTATGTGGTCCATTCACAACCCCTCCCTCCCCCCACCTCTATCCTGCCCGGTCCCTCTCCCAGCCTGCAGCCAACGATGACCACGGTGACATCCTGCAGTTGCTCTGACTGGTCTCAGGCTCCCTCCTGGCTCTCCCCGCACGCCAGCTGCTGAGATCTTTCTCAATTACAAATCGGATCATGTCTGTGTACAGCACCTCAGGGGCTCCCTGTGGCTTAAGTCGCAAGGCCCCGTCCCTGTCGCCCCAAGCATAAAGCGCTTCCTAAGCCAGACCTCCCCTTGGCCGATATCATCTACAAGCCGCTCTCCTGCAGGGCTAATCCCCGCCCCCCCCCTCGCTGCTGTGTCCCTGGAGAGACCCAGGATCCTTAGCGGTCTCCATAGCCTCTGCCTCCTCACCCTCACGCCTGGATCCTCCTAGACTTCAGGCCATAACTCCAAGAGCCCTTCCCCAAACCTGCCCACGGCCCCCAACCTCAGGGCCTCCACACTGTGATTCCAGGATACCAGGGATATATGCTGAACCCTAGGGACACCCAAATCCTGTCCCCTCTTTATAGACCTCAACCTTGTGGTTAAACCACAAGTGCACGGCCATCTCCAGCTCTGGAGGGATGACTCGGCAGTTAAGAGCGCTCACTGCCTGCTCTTCCAGAGGACTCAAGTTAAGATTCCCAGCAGTCACGTGGATGCTCACAACCATCTCTAACTGCAGCCCCCAGGGTTCTAGCGCCCTCTTCTGGCCTCCTCAGGCAGTGCATGCACATGGTGCACAGACATACATACAGGCAAAACAGCTGCACTCTAAATAAATAGAAAATTAAAATAAAAAGTAAATCTTAGGCAGAGAAAGACGACAGGCTGAAGCAGGCTTGGGGCAGTGCTGGCAAGGGACTGGTCCTCAGAGGCTCTTGGATGGAGGGGCGCGGCGGGGTGGGGTGTAGTAGCTGCTGCTGCCTGTAGGTCCCTCGGGAGGAGATCTGATGCCAGAGAGGGGGGTTCTATGTAAAGGGAATAGAGGGTGACCCAGCAGGGCCAGCAGGGTGGGGTGCAGGACAGAGAGACAATGGGGGCGGGGACAGACCCCGCTAGCCTGGGCTCTCTGCAGCCCCCTCTTCCACTGGGACCTCTGGGAATTGGAGCTGCAGTCACCAGCCAGGAGCAGCCCAAGGCCATGACTGCAATTTAAAATGGCCTTCAATAAGACAGCACAATAAAGCCACAGTGCGGAGCAGTGTGGACGGGCAGGAACTGTGGTGTGGACAGCATGGCACAGGGGGTGAGGACAAAGGCCTGGCTGGCCAGGGCAGAAGCCTGGGCGGTGCGGGAAAGGTCGGTCCCCAGACATCAGAGGAGAACCAGGCTTCCTATGTGGGGGTGATGCAGCCCCCCATGCTGAGCTCGCCTTGAAGGGGGTGGCAGGAGTAACAGCCACATTGTCTGGAAGGTGAAGGGACTGTTTACGTTGCTAACTTACTCTGAACAATCAGGTAGACGTTCTCTATAGCCATTTAATGCAGGAAGAAAAGCAGGCAGATGCTTTCCTCTTAAGGGCAGGGCGGGGCTGTTCCTCTCGCCACGCCCAACAGGGGATGATGGCCTGGGCACTAACGCAGGAGAACAGGCTGCTTACGTTGTTATCTAGACTGTGTGTGCGTGCGTGCGTGCGTGCGTGCGTGCGTGCGTGCGTGCGTGCGTGTGTGTGTGTGTGTAACCTTCCTCTAAGAACCCTGTACAGCTGTAAGGCGTTAGCCGGTGGGTCACAGAACACAGGTCAACACACAGAAACCCACCCGTGGCCACAGACAGGCATGTGTGCCTGCAGATGGAGACCCCTAAAGCAATATTAGATAGTGGTGCATGTCCTAAATGCCAGCACTCCGGGGACAGAGACAGGCAGATTCTCTGTGAGCTCGAGGCCAGCTTTACAGAGTAAGTTCCAGAGCTACCCAGAGAGACCCTGTTTCAATAAAATATGAACGCTGGAGTAAGAAATCAAAGACTCGAATAGACACAGACGGTGCTTCTAGATGGGAAAGACTCAAACATACAGAGAGGCACAGCCCAGGCACCAGGCACGGTGGGGGAGACGCACACGTGAGTGCAGGTTCAACCCACTACCAACCTAAGTCCCAGCAGGCCCTTGTGTAGATGCGAAGCGATTCTAGAATCTGTGTGGAGAAGTAACAGGATAAGATCATCAAGAACACTTCTGTAAAAGGAGAGGACACCTAGCACCCAGGACGCTGAGGCAGGAGGATCATCTTGAGTTCTAGGCCAACAAAAGAATGACACCCTGTCTCAAAAAAAGACTGACAAATTAAATTTGAAGGATTCGCAGTACCCAATTCTAAGACAGAATCAGCCCCCTGGTAAAGAAGCAGCATGCAGCAAAGAGATAAACATCAGGCCCGCGGGGCGGAATGGAGGGCCGGAAATAGACTCTCAGCACATCTGCCCATTGTCCTCTGAAAAAGTACGGGGGGGGGGGTGCTGGTGGAGAAAGGTTCGTAAAGAAAGGTTAACCTCAGCCCATACCCGACACAGTGCACAGGTTGGCTCACGGGAAATACTTGGGTCTAACACCGTAAAACTCAGGCTGGAGATGCTACCAGGCTGTCGACCGGAGTCCAACCCCTGGGCCACCCCACACTCTCACTGTGGTATACAAACAAATAGATATCGGATGTCATTTTTAAAATGTCAATGTCTGGTGCTGGAGCTGGCTCGAAAGTGAACCGCTCGCACGTGGCTGGCGGGAAGCAAACTGCTCAGACTCTGGGGAGAGAATCTGGTTTCCTTTCCTTTCCTTCGCGATTTATTTGCTTTCAATAGTTGGTTGGTTAGTTAGTTAGTTGGTTGGTTGGTTAGTTAGTTAGTTGTTAGTTAGTTGAGACAGGCTCTCTCTCACCCTGTAACCAGTGCTGACCTGGAACTCATATAGACCAGGCTGGTCTCGAACTCACAGTCATTCACCTGCCTCTGCTCCCTGAGTGCTGGGACTGCAGGTGTAGGCCACCATGCCCAGCTCCAGTTTCCTGTAAAGCGGAATGTATGTATCTGCAACTCCCCTCCAGGTGTTGCCCCTGGAGAAAAGAGTGTGTGTTCTGTGTAGTGAGAACAAAGATACTAAAGACAAAGATGGCTGGTGACAGAGGCTCTAGCCACCATCTGCCACACTTGGGGAAACCAGCGGAAACAAGCAGGAAGCGCTTGCTATGGAATACGGCTCAGCCAGGAAGAGGAGCGCCGACACACCCACCTTCACGACTCTCAGAGACGCTCCAAGTGCTGGGCGCCGGCGCCAAGAAGTTTCAGCCTCACGGGTTCCTCCCCGTGCGTTCTGAGACAGGCTTTTCAGAGCAGATTTGTGGTCGCTGGGGGTGAGCGTGGGAAAGAGATTATAAAGGACCAGAACCAGGGGACACCATGGGTCAGCATGAGGATCGTGGCACCTACTTCTGGGACAGGGTTAGGGCAGAGAGACCATCTTATCATGGTCACAAGCTGCTTGCTACCCTGGCTACGCACAAGTAACACTGTGTGTGGGGAAGAGGGGAGAATGCTGTGTACTGAGCTTCAGCCCCAGGGTTCCCCCATGTCTCACCTCTGTGACCCTATCTGACCCCACTATGCTGGCCAGAGGGCAGAGGCTACCAGGGTGTCCCTTCTCGTTCCGCCAATCATGGCAGCAGGCCCGGGGTCCTCAGGTCACTGTCAAGGTCCCCAGGTTTTTCAGCCTTACTGACCCCGCGGGAAACCCAGGGGAGGCAGCGGGCGGGCGATGGCATTTATTAATATCCTACCAATGTGTGTCTGCAGCCTCAAGCAGGGCCCTAGAGTCTCAGTCCAGTGTATTAAATAATGCTGTCTGGGAGAAGGCTGGCGTGCGCCATGATGGGACTTTAAAATTTAATTGCTGCCAAACAAGATTACGGCGGGGAGGTGGGCAGGTGGAACCGGGAGGGGAGAGGACGGAGGGTGGGGGACGGCTGTCAGTGCACCAGGGAGGAGGTGGAAAATGGAACTCTGCCAGCTGTAAAGCACACGGCCTGAGCTGCGCCCACGGGGCCAGGCTCCCAGAGGCCTCGGCGCCTCCCCCCTGCAGCTCCTCCCTGCACCAGGTGTGACCTGCCATCCTCAGAGGAGGCCCCAGGAACAGACGCTCAGACAGAAAAGCTCGCTGGCTCTGAGGTTGCCTCTCCCTCACTGTTTGGAGACCCGTGCTGCCCTGGCTAGCCTTCCACTCGCAGCCACTCTCCTGCCTTCGAGTGCTGGGATTGTGGGTACATGCTACCAGGCCCCCAAACCTTCTGCAGCCAGGAGAGATCTCTCATAGATGTCCCCCTTCCTGACAAAATAACTAGTCCCTACTTCCAGTTGAGCCACAGAGAGAGGCAGAGCTAGGCCTGTCTTCTCCTCTCCTCTGGTTCTCACGCGTGAGCCCCACCCCCTTCAGTCTGGCTCACACACACACACACACACACACACACACACACACACAGAACCAGGGTAAGAATCCATGTTCTTCAGACCTCCCACCGCCATGCTGAGGCCCCCTGCCTCTTCCCCTCCCCCACTTCCTTCTGGCCCTTGCTCTGTGTTCCTGCTCAGGCTCAATGGCTGCGCTTAAAACTAAGGCCGCCCATCGTTGGCCGTTCTAGTTAGCCGTAGGAAGCTGGGAAAGTGGAGCCTTAAAACAAAGCAAAGCAAAACAAAACAAAACAACCCAAGCCAATTAGTCTCACCGAACAGCTAAAGTGATGGTTTGTATATGCTTTTCCCAGGGAGTGGCACTATCAGGAGGTGTGGCCTTGTTGGAGTAGGTGTGTCACTGTGGGTGTGGGGTTAAGACCTTCACCCTAGTTGCCTGGAAGTCAGTCTTCTACTAGCAGCCTTCAGATGAAGATGTAGAACTCTCAGCTCCTCCTGCACCATGCCTGCCTGGATGCTGCCATGTTTCTGCCTTGATGACAATGGACTGAACCTCTGAGCCTGTAAGCCAGCTCCAATTAAATGTTGTCTTTTATAAAACTTGCATTGGTCATGGTGTCTGTTCACAGCAGTGAAACCCTAACTAAGACAGAAGTTGGTTCCAGAGGGGGGAGTGCTCCTACCTGGAGCCACAACAAACATTCCATTGAACTGGAAGCTCAGATTTCCCCCTGGCCATTTTGGGCTTCTAATGCCCTTAAACCATCAGGCTAAGAAAGGAGTAACAGTGTTAGGAGGGGTGATAGATCCAGATTACAGTGGGGAAATTGGAGGTAAGCAGGATTATGTCTGGAGTGCAGGAGATCCCCTAGGGTGTCTCTTAGTACTACCATGTCCTGTGATTAAAGTCAATGGGAAACTACAACAGCCTAATCCAAGCAGAATGAGGAAGGATGACCCATCAGGAATGAAGGTATGGGTCAATCCTCCAGGAAAAGAGCCAAGACCTGCTGAGGTGCTTGCTGAAGGTGAAGGAAATACAGAAATGGTAGCAGAGAAAGGTAGTTATAAATACCAGCTAAGGCCATGTAACCAGTTGCAGAAACGAGGATTATAAGTAATATGAATGCTTCTATCTTATTTTGTTAAGGATACATTTGTCTTCCTTCCAATTCCTTTAACATCAATTGGTATTGAGACACTAAAAGAATGTTCCCAAGGGACATTGCCCCATTGTAAATTTACAAATGCGTTTGCGATTGTACAAGGAATAGTTATATCATGTTAGGTGTATTCACGACCTTGTTATTGTTTCATGTGGACATGAGATATTATCTGTGTCAAGTTGGCAAGGGGTAGATTGTAGCGGCTATTCCTGGTTGTCAACTTGACTATATCTGGAATGAATTACAATCTAGAATTGGAAGGCTCACCTATGATCCTAATCTGGAGGCTCAGAGATACAAGTTTCTGACCTGGACTTAGCATGGAGATCTTGAAGCATAGTGGCTATGGATTCCAGCTCAAGATCATCTGGGATTAAAGGCATGGAGACACACACCTTTAATCCCAGATTATGGCTATGGATTCCAGTTCAAGATCAACTGGGATTAAAGGCATGGAGACACACACCTTTAATCTGGTCCAGACCCTCTGCTGAAGACCTACAGCCTTTAATCTGGGCTACACCCTCTACTGGAGACATATATAAGGACATTGAAAGAAGGAAGACTGATTCTTCCTTGCCAACTTACCTCGTGGGACTGAGCAACTGCTAGATCCTTGGACTTCCATCCACAGCTGCTGCTGACTGCTGTTGGGGAGTTGGACTACAGACTGTAAGTCATCGACAAATTCCCTAACTACATAGAGACTGCCCATACGTTCTGTGACTCTAGAGAACCCAGACTAATACACAGATGCACTAAGCACTTCCTTGAGTCTTTCTTAGTCAACATACCATACAACCATCACAGCTAACTTTAGCCAGAGCGGAGGACGATCTGTCCTCTGAGGGTTAAGGCTCCCGAGAGTAAAGCGCTCCTTCTCAAGGTTAAGATGCAGCTGCAGGCAAACAGCCCACGGCACAAACGTGCTTTCCCACAGAGGCGGGCAAGCAAACAGTAGCCGGCTGTGTGAATGACCTGAAGTAAACACGCTCCTGTCAGCCGCACCTGGGAGGGGCTGAAGTGCAGCCCAAAGATGGTTCTGCGGTTTCGAGGAAATTGAGGTCACAAGACTCTCTCAGTCTTGTTTCCTCACAACCACCCAGAATCCCCCTCACCAGGATCCATCTACTCTTGGGCTGGGTTCCCACAGCTCATTCCTCAGCCAACCCCCCTGGAAAGGCGTACACATTTCCAAAGAACCCCCAGATCCCACTCACGGCTGTTGGGCCCCTGCTCTGTACTGGTATGGCGCTAGGGACAGTGGACACCACAAAGAGGACAAGGCCCGTTTCCTCGAGCTGTTGTTCCGGAATATACAAGAGGCAAAGGTGTGGTCGCCGTGGGCAGTGAAGAGAATCCCGGACAGGGAGGGCCACCGCCAAGGTTGTGCAAGGAAGGGACACCTGAGGCTAAGACGGTGCCCGAGGCTGTACCCTGTACCAGAAGGAACGCTAGGGTTGGCATTCCGACCCCTTAACCCCTGGCAGGCTCAACCCCAGCCTGCTGGAGGAGGCTCTTGAGTTTGCTGGGTATGGAGCTAACACCAGAAGACCTTCACAGCCCAGAAGTTGCCTCGGCTGCCCCGCACATGAAGGTAGGGGAGGTTCAGGGCCCAGGGCACAGCTAGCCTCTGGGTCACTTTGTCGGAACCTAGAACAAGATCGCAGTCCCGTTCTGGAGACTGGCCATTTGCCCATTTGATCCCAGTGTCGGCCAAACGAGCCCTTTGGGGGTCTCCGTCTTTATCCCGATGCACACGTGGCCCCCTGGGTCTGGGGCTATGGCTGGCTTTGGTGGGCCCTTGGCTGTCCCGTCAACACTGCTGTTCCCCTCACAGAGGAGAAGACAAGAGCTGCTGTCTCCCGTTCCTCCACTGGAAGTGTTGGGCCTCTCCAGCCATGAACCCCAAGCTGGTCCTGAGTGTGAAGACAGAGCGCTGTGAACCCCAGTCTCCCCTTTCCCCCCTGTCACTCCCCCACCTTACCTAGAAGAAGCCTAGGGGTGGCAACCCGGATCACTCACCGTGGTGGCGGCTGGCACCCTCGACCTGAGCTCTCTCGCAAATAATAAAATCCAAAGAGAGACGCGTGCAGCACACACCATGAATCAGAGCCGCGCTCCTCGAGGACAGACGCCCTCGGCATGCTCACCTGTGTGCCGCGTCCGTCCTTCCTATAATGGGAGAGAGCAATCTCGAACACATCAGACAAGATGGGAACAGGACTGCTTCGGAGAGCATAAAGCAGAAACGCGGGATTAGCAGACAGCCCCTCCTACGGTCGCTGCAGCCTCCCACGCTTCTGCTCTATGCCTGTGCTGAGTACCGTTGTTGCTCAGCTTGCAAAGTGAAGGGGTGGGGTGGGGGGCATGGCTCGGAGGTAGAGCACCTGCCTAGGGTCCCCAAGGGAGGAGCCGGGGAATAGCTCTGCAGTAGAGCTCTGGTTTAGAATTCCCCAGTGAGGGGCTGGGAGCCAGCCTCAGCATCCCCGCGGCCCCTGGCGCATCCCCGTGGCCCCCGGCGCATCCCCGTGGCCCCCGGCGCATCCCCGTGGCCCCCGGCGCATCCCCGTGGCCCCCGGCGCATCCCCGTGGCCCCCGGCGCATCCCCGTGGCCCCCGGCGCATCCCCGTGGCCCCCCGGCGTATCCCCGTGGCCCCTGGCGTATCCCTGTGGTCCCTGGTGTATCCCCGTGGCCCCTGGCGCATCCCCAGCAACGCAGAGGACTAAGAAAAATCACCTACGGGATAATCTTAGCCTGGGACCCTCCCGCTACCCCTCCTAGCAGTTTCCAGCGTGCTGAGCGCTACAAGGTCCTCGGGCTGTGCTTGTCTCAAACACTGGTGTCAACAGTGAACTTGGGACCAAGCGTGTGGACTCCGAGCTACCCCCAGAGGGGCCCAGGGAAGCCACAGCTCACTCAGTGCTTCCCCCCAGGGACTGGGCTCTGTCACATCTCCTGGGGCTCATTCCTGCCTCCCTGGAGACTACAGCAGACGCTGAGGGAGGGCCTGTGGCCGTGCAGCTCGAAGCCCGCCTTCTGACCCCAGCTCTTCCACTTCCCTCTGACAGCGAGCCCCTGGGGTCTGCTCGGACACCTAGGGTGACGGGGGCCTCATGTCCACAGGAGGCCACCCGGCTGGTCTGTGCTTGGGTGACTCCCAGACACTTCTCTTGGAATCTAACCTTGTCTCCATGTGAGAGGCTTGACGAGGCTGTGGAGCCAAGAGGGCTTCCTACCACGCAGGAAGCCTGGCTTTGATCCCAAGAACCACAAGCCAGGCCTTAGGAGGGCAAACCTGTGATCCCAGTTAATGGGGAAAATAGAGGTAGGCCAGGCTTGGGTTACCGGGCTGGGGGTGGGGTCACAGGTAGGAACCATGATGTAGAGAAAGGGGGCAGGGAGAAAAGATAGAGAGCCAGGAAATGGCCTGATGGAGCGAATCCAGCACAGACAGGACAATGATTGGTGAGTAATTTGGGGAGCCCAGCTGGGAAACAGCCAGTCTAGTGTAGAAAAATAGTTTCGGGGTAATCGCCCAGTTCCTGTTGTGTTAAAGCTGATTAAATTGATAGGACTCTGTCTCAATTATTGGGGGGCTGGTCAGCTAATAGGGTTATTAAATAGATAATGATAGATAACTATTAGATAGAGTCATTGAATAGCCAATAACAACAGAGGATCAAGAGTTCAAGGCCACCCTCTGCCGATTTGTAAGAGGTCAAAGAAGGGGCTGGAGAGTTCGCTCAGCAGTTAAGGACTCTGCTGCTCCTGCAAGGGACCCAGGTTTGGGTCTCAGTACCTGCATGGCAGTCCACGGTCATCAGCAGCTCTAGTTCCAGGGGACCTGCTGCCCTCTTCTGGCCTCCATGGGCACCAGGCATGCGTGTAGTGCACAGACATACATGCAAATAGAACATTATTTCACATAAATACAATTTTCTAAGTAGTTCAAAATAAGATGCTCAAAGTCCCCAGATGCAGTTCAACAATGTTTAGACCCTGTCCCTGTCCCCAGCCTTGGCCCTGTCCCCTGTCCCTGTCCCCTGTCCTCAGCACTGTCCCCTGTTCCTAACCCTGACCCTGTTCCCTGTCCTCAGCCCTATCCCCAGCCCTGTCCCCTGTCCCTGTCCCAGCCCTGTCCCCTGTTCCTGTCCCAGCCCTGTCCCCTGTTCCTGTTCCCAGCCCTGTCCCCTGTCCCTGTCCCAGCCCTGTCCCCTGTCCCTATCCCCAGCCCTGTCCCCTGTCCCTGTCCCAGCCCTGTCCCCTGTTCCTGTTCCCAGCCCTGTCCCCTGTTCCTGTTCCCAGCCCTGTCCCCTGTTCCCAGCCCTGTCCCCTGTTCCTGTTCCCAGCCCTGTCCCCTGTTCCTGTTCCCAGCCCTGTCCCCTGGCCCCAGCCCTGTCCCCTGTTCCTATTTCCTGGCCCCAACCCTGTCCCCAGTCCCCAGCCCTGTCCCCTGTTCCTGTCCCCTGGTCCCAGCCCTGGCCCTTGTTCCCCTGGCCCTGTCCCCTGTTCCTGGCTCCAGCCCTGTCCCCTGTCCCATGCTCTATCCTGTCACAGGTTTAAGGTTTCCTGCCCACAGAATTGAGGCCGAGGGGGGATGTACTGCGCCTCTGTGGACGGAGCTGGGGGAGCTGCGTCCTTGAGCACCTCAGTGAGCTTGCTGAGGAGGCAGACCTGGACGGAAGCCCTAAGGGCCGACACAGCGGGGCCCAGTGGGCTCCCCACTCCGCAGTCCTCTCCCTCCCACGCCTTGGAGCCTCGTCCATCCATCTTCCCTCCTCTCCTGTCACGAAGCCTAGTGGCGGTGGTGAGGGGATTAAGTCCAGGCTGGCCCGCGCCCCCGCAGAGGAGCCGGGACTTCATTACGGGCCTGCCCAGCTGTCTGCAGCCATCGATTGGCCCTGGCCCCGGTGACCTCCCGATCAATGGATAGCGCGGTATTTACAGGATTCTGTCCTGAGCCGGCTGCAAGAGGGGACGGGGCCTGGACAGCGCCGTCCAGCACCGGCTCTAAAGGCCTCGCTCTTAAGGCAGAAGACGACAAGATCTGAATCCCTGAGTTGGGGGTGGGGGTGGGGCAATGGCAGGTGGTGCTGGGCTGACAGAGCTGCGGGACCTTGGCTATGGCTGCATGGGGGAGGGGGACTCTGGCGAATGCTGAGGAGACAAGCTGGGAGGAGCCCCCTGGTTCTGCAGCGTCTCCCCCAAAAGACAACCACTCCTGAACGGCTGCTACTGGAGCCGAAGCTGGGCAGGAGTCCATCTCGGGGGCGAGCGTCGTGTCCCACTTCCTGCCTCAGGACTTCGGTCCAATCAGCCCTTTGCTGGGCAGACATGGGGTCCCGGGCCAGACCAGGCCCCAGCTGGGCTGCCCACAGCCACAATCTCCCACTTCCAGTAGGCAGTTCTGAGGTGTGGTCTCCTCGGCCTCCAGGGACAGAGCCACGGCAGCTAGCTTAGCTCTGCGCAGACTGGTTTCTCCTCTTCCTGCTCAGTCTGTCCCACCCTTGCCCTGGGGTTCATCTCAGGAAGAACAAATCCTTCCTCAACTCAGGCTCTGCTGGGGAAGGGGGGGACCCGAACTATCGTGCATGAGAAGCCACCCAGCAGGAGGGCTGGGGCCACCCCCCAGAGAGTGATGTGACCACACTGGGGCACAGGAAGATGACGTCACAGCCACCAGCTTTCTCTGCATCCGCCTGCATTCTCTGCATCCTCCTGCATTCTCTGCATCCTCCTGCATTCTCTGCATCCACCCGCATTCTCTGCATCCGCCCGCATTCTCTGCATCCGCCTGCATTCTCTGCATCCGCCCGCATTCTCTGCATCCTCCTGCATTCTCTGCATCCGCCCGCATTCTCTGCATCCGCCCGCATTCTCTGCATCCGCCTGCATTCTCTGCATCCGCCCGCATTCTCTGCATCCGCCCGCATTCTCTGCATCCGCCTGCATTCTCTGCATCCGCCCGCATTCTCTGCATCCGCCCGCATTCTCTGCATCCGCCCGCATTCTCTGCATCCGCCCGCATTCTCTGCATCCTCCTGCATTCTCTGCATCCGCCTGCATTCTCTGCATCCTCCTGCATTCTCTGCATCCGCCCGCATTCTCTGCATCCTCCTGCATTCTCTGCATCCTCCTGCATTCTCTGCATCCTCCTGCATTCTCTGCATCTGCCTGCATTCTCTGCATCCTCCTGCATTCTCTGCATCTGCCTGCTCCATCACGTTGTGGCACAGGTGGGCTGTGTGGGGCAGTGGGACATGCCACCAGACTGAAGAACTGGGAAGGTAGTATCAAAGTTCAGAATCCCGATAAACCTTGTAGTTGATAACGACAGGAGTTCAAACTGGCTCCTGACCAGGTTCCGGTCCTGGACTAGGTGACCATGACAACTGGCCACATGGCGTAGAACCTAGAGTTCTCCGTGCTAATGAGGTATCTAGACCGGCCCCGAGTGTTTGGTCAACCAGCGTCCCTTCCTGGGCAGCCCTTCCTGCAAAAGGTATTTAATCCCTAGTCTACCTCGAGTATGTCATATGCATCTTTATCTGCCATGAACTACAGCAGTTTGGACAAGCAAGAGCTGTTGCCTTCATCAAGGACCACCATAGGAGGAGGCCTTTGTCATATAGAGCCTAAGTCTCCCATAGAGGGCTCTCTTCCAGCCCCTCCTCACTCCTGGCACTCAGCTCAGCCTGGTTCCCAACCCCAGGCTCCTCACAGGCCCTTGAGCCCCCGCTCCTTGCAGTCTCCAGTGGTGTCTGGTTACGTGGGAGGATGGGAGCCCCCATTCTCAACTCTTTGAGGTTCCCAGCGGCACCTGGGTCCATAGCCATTTGAGAACCACAGCCTCGGTCCCAGCCCCTGCTGTTTCTCACCAGAGAAGCATGGCCTGGGACCCCCATCTTAGACAAAATGTTGCTTCCTCTGAACGTGTGTCCACAGTGGCAGGGAAGAAACGCAGCCTAGTGCCCCGGTTTCCCCTCGAGCAGCATATCAATGGTGTTCCAACACCCCAGGGGTGACATGGAAACACACCCAAAGACTGTGCAGATGCCAAAAAACAAGCCACAGCAGTCCTGATGTGTGCGTGGTGAGACCCAAGCCGTGACCTCCGGGTCTCGGGAAGGTAGAGGGATCCCATCGTGTTTCCCGGAGTACTGGAAGTGGCTCTCAAGAGAGCAGGGTCTTTGAGAGACAGGCCCCTGGCTCCCAGACTGTCCCAGCCCCTTTGGAAGCAAGTGTAGTGGTGGACCGCAAAAGGCAGTCTGTGTTCTGGTTGAGCGAGGCTTAACTTCCAGAGACCCAGTCGATTGATCTACAAGGGACGGACCCTGTTAGCTACGCTCCCAGACACTGGGCTCCTGACACCATGAGACCCTCAACTCTAATTCTGTGGCCATCAGTCACATAGGGCAATGCCCCAGGCCCCTAGTATTCTGGTTGGACTCCACCCCCACAGTCACCTGGCAACAGCCAGGTTTGCCCTGCCCCACAGTTACCTGGCAACAGCCAGGTAGCCCCGCCCATACTATAAGGGGGGTGTTTGCCCCTCCCCTCTCTCTTTTCTCTCTTACTCTTACTTTCCCCGCTGTCTTGTTCTGTCACTTGTCCCCTGTCCCCTCTCTTCACCTGGCCATGGCCGGCTTCTACAATAAAGCTGGAAAACCATGAAAGGCCTCCCAGCGTTTCCAGCTGCCAGGCCGGACCAAGGATTGGCCCACACAGGAACCACCCAGCACGCCTCCCCCTGCACCTTTCTCCTTCAGCCCCGGGCTGACCGAGCTGTCTCCAAAGCCCCGTTCTCAGCTCTTCTGGCCGGTATCCAATGGCGTCCTGCGATGCCCAAGAGCTAGAACCTGTCATCCCTGGCCTCCACGAGGCCTAGGGGCCCAGAGACTGCACTTTCCTCAGGCCCCCGGAGCAGGTCCGGTGGCCTCACACGCCTGGATGCCCGTCCCACGGTGGCCTGTGGGATCATGCTGCAGTGTGCCCACCCAGTGCTGGCAAGCTCTGGCGAGACGCTGTTTTTACCCCTTCCCCCACACCGCGTCCACTACAAGCCACAGCAGCGCCCTACAGTGTAGCAACGACACCTTATTATGCCCTTGGTCATGGTGATGGAGGCTGGGCGGGCTCCTGTCAGTCACTAGTGACCTGAGTGGTAAGGGACTCTGAGTGGGAACAGCGAGCCCAGGACGGACCTAGAGTGGTCGACTCGGACTCGGGCAGAGCAGGCGGGCGTGTGCCAGAGAGGAAGGAAGAGCCGTGGCTGCAGACGGAACCCGCGTGGCAATTCCCAGCCACGTTTGCACAAGGTTAGAAATGTTGGGATAAAGCTTTGGCTCTGAAATTATTGTATTGACATCTTGTAAATTGTGATATTATTTATACATAAATCTAACTGGTTAATTAAGCCTTAAGAGTCTTGATTCCACCGGGTAATTAGGTGATGAGGTGGCAGATCGTGGGGTGTGTGGGGCGTTGCATGGTAGTGAGAGGAACTCCGGGTCCCTCGCCGGAGAGATGGCAGGCGGAGGACTGCCGATGCCTCGGGCTGTGTAGCTCACCGTTGCCGTGCTGGCACTAGCGTGGGAACATGCCGCACTTTTTTTTTTCTTGTTTTTTTTTTTTTTTTTCAAGACAGGGTTTCTCTGTATAGCCCTGGCTGTCCTGGAACTCACTCAGTAGACCAGGCTGGCCTTGAAATCAGAGATCTGCCTGCCTCTGCCTCCCAGGTGCTGGGATTGCACTCTTTTTTAATATTTCCCACAACAAGATGTGCGCCAAGCCCCCCTGGAAGTTGGAGACCAGAGGATCAGCGTGTCCGGCTGCTAAGAGGCCAGGAAGAGGCCAAGGCAAAGTGTGGGGCCCCGGCTGTCTACACACCTGAACTGATAGATAAATGCGCGTCTAGGACAGGAGACTGAGGCAGGCCTAGAGCTACGACAGAGGCACAGGACGGCGTCGGGACAGGGGTTGTTTGCACCTCAAGCAGCCGAGACCCTGCAGGGACGTTGGCTTGGAATGAAGCTAGGTTTGAGCGGGGGCTTGAAGGGGAGGGGAGACTGGGCCAGGCTGTGTAATGTCATTTCCAGCCCCGACATGGGGGCTCGACCAATGTGAGAGGAGCCAGCCAGGGAGGGGACCCGAGGGCAGAGTCCTCTGAAAGATGTCACCCACCTGCTACCCATTCTGTAACGGGCAGGCAGAGTCTTGGGTATTAGCCATGCTGAGGCCTCTGGGCCTGACATGGGGACATGGGGACATGGCTTCTGGAACACAGGGTTTTGTCTTTCTGTTGTATAGGTGCCCATGGTCTTTGCCTTTCCTGAAGTCCCTGGGAGTCTCCCTGTCATATGGGGGCCTCTGCTGTATGGGGGTCTCCCTGTTGTACAGGAGTCGCCATGCTGTATGAGGGTCTGTGTATGGGAGGGTCTCCCTGTGTATGGGAGGGTCTCCCTGTGTGTGGGAGGGTCTCCCTGTGTATGGGAGGGTCTCCCTGTGTACGGGAGGGTCTCCCTACTGTTGGGGGGTCTTCCTGACATCTTTCAGTCCCAGAGATGGAGACAAGCTCCTGCCAGCCATGTTCCTCCACGTTACAGGATGCCGCCTCACCTGCCCTTACCAGGCTGCCACACACCTGTTTTCTTCCTTCTCTACTCGCCCAGCTAGCCCATTCTCAGACTCCGGGATGCCAGGACTCTTTGTAATCTTAAAAACTGGGCTGGGGATGTAACTTGGTTGGCAGTGTGCTTGCATAACACACACAAGGCCGGGATTCCTTCCTCAGCACCTCGCAAAACGAGCAGGGTCAGAAGGTCAAGGTCTTCAATAAAAATAAAGTTTGAGACCAGCCAAGGCCTCGTGAGATCTCGTCCACAAACCTTACTGCAGTGGGCATGGTAGGACATGCCTTCGGCTGAAGAACTCGAGAGGCAGAGGCAGGAGGATCTCAGCAAGCTGGATGTCAGCCTGGTCGATGTAACAAGTTCCAGGTCAAACAGAGCTGCGTAGTGAGACCCTACCCCAAAGCTGAAACGCACTGAATGAAGCCTTCCGGTGCTGAGCTGTACCGGCTTCAGCAGCTCCTGTTATGTCTGATACTTAAAGCAGAGAACTCTTAGATATTTCATTGGGGGGGAGGGGCTCAGCAGTTAAGGATACCAGCTGCCCTTCCAGAGGACCCAGGTTTGACTCCCAGAACCCATATGGTGGCTCACAACCATCTGTGACTCAGGCCCCAGGGGTCCAACGCCCTCTTCTGGCCTCTGTACAGAATGCACATGGTGTCCAGACATACATGCAGGCAAAACCATGAAATAAATGTTTAAAATACCCAGTGAATTAACTCATTTAAGATAAAAAAATAATGACTTGAGTTCATATTAATAAAATAATGTTTTTTGTGAAAGATAACTATTTTCAAGGCAAGCGTAGTGATAATTAACCTCCATTATCAACGTGCGTGAATTTTGAGTCATCTTGGAAACATCTCTCGCCTCTGGGCTTATCTACAAGGGTGTTTCCGGAAAGGTTCACCTGAGGAGGGAAGGCTCACCCTGAATGTGGGTGGCGTCACCCTGTGTCTGGGATCCTGGACTGAATAAGATGAGCTGAACATCCGCAAGCATCTCCTCTGGTAACTGTGGGTGTGAGCCGCCTCGCGCTCCTGCCGCCTCGCGCTCCTGCCGCCACGCCCGTGTCCCCTCCTACTGTGAGGCAAACCAGCAAACCCTCCTCCCTTAAGTTACCTCCACCAGGAATCTTCCACAGTGCTGAGAAAAGAGACAAACCAGTATGCGCCACGTTGCTTAAGTTTTACAGTTTCTGTGGCCGTCCAGAGTCCGGCTTCAGAGCAGCAGATGGCTGGGTTCTTGTCTGCTTCAGCACTAACTCTCTCACAATATGTTGTTTTGGTTGAAGGAGATTAAGAAACTCTAACCTCTCCCTTGTCGGGAGCCCATCGGTGGCTGGGGCATTGAACGCCAAACCGTAACATACGGTAGATCCTTACAGCCTGAAGCCTTACAAGTGCAACCACGGGCTCCACGCCCCGCAATATCAATGTCCTCAGGCAGCTCACGTGTGCCAGCGCTTCCTGTGGTAAACCGTGCGTGCCTGGCCACTTGTGAGAAAGGCTTTCAGGGATGGGGGAGTCGAAAGGCCCAGCTGTTTCTGAATTCAAATTATGGCTTAAAAACTCAAACTTTATCACTGGCAGCAAACCCTAGTGACATTTTTTTTTTTTCTCAAAGAAACATACTTGCTCATTTCTGTCAGGAACAGAGGTGCCAAGCACCCAGGATGGAGTGACTCCAGCTTGTCTGTGCAGAGTGTGTGTGGGGGAGGAGGGGAGGAGAAGGGAAGGGGGGAAGGGGGGGTTGCATATGCCCCAGCCCGTGTGTAAAGGTCAGAGGGCAGCTTGCTAGAGTTTGCTTCTCTCCCTTCACCGCACGGGTTCCGGGGACTGAACTGTGGTTTCCGGGCTTGACCGCAGGTGCCCTCACATGCTGAGCCATCTTACAGGCCCCGTCGCGCCCTCGCCCTGTGAAAATGGTGCCCACAGGGACGGTCACTCCATCTCCCTCCTGCTCAGTGATGGCCTCCCCACGGCCTTGTGATTTTTAGAATTTAAAAGACCCAGACACCAAAGGAGAGAGATTTAATCAACCCTGTGCTTTAGGTCAGCGCATCAGAGCCGTCCTTCGTGGGACTGTCCTTCCTGGCAGGCGTGTGGTTGTGAGACGCCATGGCCATCGGCACTGCCTGCCTCTCACGCCCTTCACGCCAAGCCACCAGCGTTTGGGGTAGAGGTGGCGGTACACAAGCCTGTAGTGTGCGCCCTGCTACTGACACTAGACACTGCGGTGCGTCCATTGTGATCACCCAGCTCACACGGGAGGGCCTGGACCATCTGCTCTCGAGAGGGAAAGCCGTGCTGACCTCCAGAAGGGAGGGAGGAAGTGGGTTGCTTCCAACGTAAGGAATTTAAGGCAGAGACATGAGCCTTCGGATGGCCTTTCAAAGTCAGGTGACAGGCGGTGGTGGCCCACGCCTGTAATCCCAGCACTTGGGAGGCAGAGGCAAGCGGATTTCTGAGTTCGAGGCCAGTCTGGTCTACAGAGTGAGTTCCGGTGTTTGAAGAAACACTGTCTCAAACAAACAAACAAACGAACGAGACAGCAGGTACCTTGTGCCCTTCTGCAGGACCCTGTGGGCTCACAGGTTTGATTGCTGGGTTCCTAGCTGGTGGCACTCTTTGGGAAGGATTAGGAGGTGTGGCCCTGTTGGAGGAGGTGTGTCACTGAGGGACAGGATTAAGGCTTCAAAAATCCCACACCATTCCCAGTTAGCTCTCTGTCCTGCGCTTGTGAATCAGATGTAAGCTCACAGCTTCTGCTCCAGCACCATGTCTGCCTGCCCGCGGCCGTGCTCCCTGCTCAACAGTCACGGACTTCCTGCCCGCGGCCGTGCTCCCTGCTCGACAGTCACAGACTACCTGCCCGTGGCCATGCTCCCTGCTCAACAGTCACAGACTACCTGCCCGTGGCCATGCTCCCTGCTCAACAGTCACGGACTACCTGCCCGCTACCGTGCTCCCTGCCCGACAGTCACGCACTCTGACCCTTTGGGATCATGAGCCGCAAATGAACTCTTTCTTCTATAAGTTGCCTTAGCCGTGGTGTCCAATCACAGCAATAGAAAAGACAGGCGCTTGCACTGTGGTCAGAAAGACAGGAACTCAAAAGGTTAAGAGCTCAGTAGGGACAGAACCGGGGTCCACTGAGAACCCCAGAAGTCCCAGATCATTGAGGAAAAGCTGGTATCCCTAGCAGTAGGGCTCAGCCTGGCCCAGACCCCAGGACCCTGAGGGTCTAGTCTCCCCTTCCGCATGTTCTTCCTCTTGGTACTGGCCCCTGGGCCGTGTGAAAGGGCCTCACCTGACTGGGCTGGACACTGGGTGGCAGGTGGAGGTGTGGGTTCTCTATGCTGTGCTAGAGAGCCCGACTTCATGTTGTAACCAAGTCTCCTGCACACCCACCATGCGCACCAGTGGCCTCTGGGATGCCAGTCCGCGGAATCAGTCAACACTGGTGACTCCCACCGTGAGCCGAGGGCCCTCCAGGCCCCTCCTCCCTCCCCCTCCCATCTTTGCAGAAAACATCACTTGGGAGCAGAGCCCAGGGGTAAACAGCCCGGGATTTGTCCTGAAGTTGCTATCATCCCACAGCAGCCGAGGACAGCAGGTTCTTCTGTGGTTCCCGACTCCCTGGTTCCCACGGTGTACCAGCTGCCGTACCCTAGAGTGGGCAGGGAAGCCTGTGGGCCCAGGGTGTCGGAAGAGGCTCCAGCCAGACTCCTGAGGCCTGAAGAGAGTGGGACCAGTGCCCAGAGGAGCAAGCAGGCCTCGAGGGACACAGTGGGGACAGATGTGACTAGGGCCAGCTGGTACTGAGGACCTTCTGCCAGGAGGCGTTCCAACGGGTGCCAAATCCCGCTGTCACCCCGGGTCTTGTCTCTTTACTGCACACTGTGCCTTGCAGGCCCCTGTCTGCTGCCTGACTCTACCCCAGCCTGACTCCACCCGTTCTACACGCTCACAGGCTGGCCCCACCACCACCTCTTTGAACTGCCTTGGCTGGTACTGTCCAGGGTGCTGGCGGCCCTGGGGCAAGGCCAGGACCCAAGGGGTGCACTGTCTCTAGAGCGCAGGAGACAGGAAAGACACAGGCCATTGCACTGTGGGGAAGGACTCCATGTCCCCATGCAGGATGATGCAATGGCCACGCTGAGCCACAAAACTCCAGCTCTTTGAAGGGCTGTGGGTGACACAGCTGCAGAGGACTGAAGGAGTCAGGCCTCAGCTGGGCTGTGTGGCCTCAGGACGGGCTAGCATGTGTGAGCCCCAGCGTCTTTGTTGTCGGGGGATGATCCTGTGGTTTCGTGTATATCCATGTGTATTTCATGTGATTTCATGTGTCTGCAGATGCAGAGTGCTGGCCACCGAGATCTGGTCTCTGTGCCCAGGCCTCTGTCTACAGCCGGGATGATGTCGTGGCCACACATCTCCAGTTTCCACGTTATATAAAAATTGTTTTCCATCACCTCTGGTCACTAAAGACCTGATTTGGGGCTGGAGAGATGGTTCAGTGGTTAAAAGCGCTGGCTCCTCTTCCAGAGGTCCTTAGTTCAAATCCCAGCAACCACATGGTGGCTCACAACCATCCATAATGAGATCGGATGCTCTCTTCTGGTGTGTCTGAAGACAACAACAGTGTACTCACATATAATAATAAGTGTTAAAAAAAAAAGACCTGATCAGAGCATGGCTGGCAGAGGAGAGAGGAAGGCGGGACTTCACGTCCCAGCCAGGGTTCCTGGGGGGAGGGGGGGAGATGGAGAAGGACCAGGAGGAGAGAAGGAAGAGGTGTGGAGGGACCGTGCGGATGGACCAGGAGGATTCGCCGTGAGTCCGCGATGAGAGAGCAGCCATGAGGACTCACGTGGAGCAGAGCGAGCCGGGAGAGACGCAGAGTGAAGGTGGAGGGTCACGCGGTTGGGAAATAGGCGGCCTGCGAGGGTTAGCATAGCTTAGAACCGGCCCAGCATAGCGCCGGCAGCTTGTTCATAAAACCATAAGGTGCCTGTGTCTTTATTCAAGAGCTAAAATGGGCTGAATAGGGGGTAGAAATACCCTGTAGTTGTGTAGTAGCAAAGGAGGCATAGAAAGCCCTCCGAAAAGACCGTTACACTTCGCCTATGAAGTGGGCTGGGGCTCACACCTGTGTTAAGATGCTAAAGGTGCGATGTGGAGAGTTGGAATGTTGCAGGTCCAGAGCCTAATTCCCATCTATTTTCCTCATCATTGCTCACTCCCCTTTATGGCTCTGCGACGCTGGAGTGTGGTTTTAAGGTGGCATAAACCTGTGCTCCTGGACACGGTCACTCGTGTTTCCAGGACAAACTAGCATTCGCTCCCCTTGAGCTGAGAGTCAGTCTCCTGCATCAGCAGACGCAGAGAACTGTGAGGACACCTGTCACCCAGCAGGCGCCAGAAGGCAGTGACTCTGTGTCACAATGGTGACCACACGGTCGCTAGCGTGGTGGTGGCCGTGCCCCAAATCCAGACACCCCTGGACCCCGGGATGTGAGCAGAGGCTCAGACACTTGTGACTTGACTGGGCATCGAGGGCCACCCTGGAAATGTGACAGCTGGGATCAGAGTCACAGTGGCAAAGGCCCAGAGCGCGTCCAGCCTAAGAGGATTAAGATGTGGAGTGTCAAGTTGTGATCTCACCTAGAGAGTAAAGACCGTGTACCTCCTGCTGAAGACCCAGATGAGACTTTGTCTCTGAATCCCCAGGCCCCAGCAAGGGGCTCGAGGGCTAGAGGGGGTGGTGTGGGCACAGAGGTGACAACCTGGAGCCAGGGCACAAACGTCTCGGAGCAGAGCGGGGCCAACCCCGAGAGCTCCCGTACTGGGAGCCCACCATGCGTGGACAGCTCTGTCCCGGGCTAGAGAAAACCTTTACGTGTTCACAGCTCAGCGCTGCAGGGGTGACCAGAGCGGGAAAGCCTTGTGGGCCGAGGATGGCTTCTCTAACCAGCTCGTTTGAAATTAAACATGTAGAGTGAGTTTGGGGGAGAGACTGTCTCCCTGTCCCTCTCCCTTCCCCTCCCAGCCTCTGAAGCCACTGGCTGGTGACATTGGCAGGTGTGGAGGTGTTAAAAGCAGAACCCAGGCCACCTTTGTCTTCCAGGAGCCTCGTGCCACGTGCTTCCTGCACTTCCGGCCCTCCGCTGAGCGAGCTTTTCTTTTTCTTTTCTTTTCTTTTCTTTTCTTTTCTTTTCTTTTCTTTTCTTTTCTTTTCTTTCTTTTTTCTTTTTTTTTCGAGACAGGGTTTCTCTGTGTAGCCCTGGCTGTCCTGGAACTCACTCTGTACACCAGGCTGGCCTCAAACTCAGAAATCCACCTGCCTCTGCCTCCCAAGTGCTGGGATTACAGGCGTGCGCCACCACCGCACGGCGAGCAAGCTCTTGATCGTGGCCTCCAGGAGGCCGCCATGGAGGAGCTGCCCCTGTCTTTGGATGGATGCTGGCCCCTCTGCCCTCCTCTCCCCTACACTCAGCTGCCCATGAACAGGATTGACTCCCAGACATTCCCCAGGGGTGCATGTGACCCCAGACCCCAGTGAGGCTGGCGGGAAGCACTGGGAAGAAGTTAGAGAGGGCAGGCACTTGAGGAGGAGACTGGGACCACGGCCCTTCCTCCTTTGCTCTGCCTCCTGCTGGCCACCACGGGAGCAGCTTCCTCTTCCACAAGCGCCCAGCATGCTCTGCGGCCCTGCCACAGATGGACCAGGAGGCTCTGAACTGACACTTTCCAAACCGTGAGCGCCCTTTTACAGTGATCTCAGGGATGCTACTGCCCAGGTTCAAGATGGGTGTTACCACTCTGCTCCCGTGAGAGTGCCCTCACACACACACACACACACACACACACACACACACACACACCACAGGTACACTCATCAATTGTCTAGTGACTCTAAGTCCAGTCGTGTTGACCATGAAGACAAGCCGTCACAGAGCAGTGACCCCCATCTTTGTGCCCTCTGCGTTCTCTGAGGGTGCAGAGGCTCTGCTGGGGCCCTGGGGGTGCCTGAAGAGAGGAACTGGGTTCTGAAAGCCGGGGGTGGCAGCAGGTGTGGGGGGCCGGCAGGCGAGGAGGATGTGCACACATCTCTATCACCTTCAATGAAACCTCCAGCTCAGCTTGGAACAGGAGACGCCTGGAATTCTTTTCCACGTCAAAACCACGAGTCCCGGTTCTCCTGAGTTGAGGGCCCCTCAGGAGAGTAGTTAGAGGAGACCCCCAGGCTCGTGAGAGCCACTGCAGAGATGGCCAGAGAGCCATGGGGACAGGACGGCACACAGGCCTGGACACACTCCCCCTCAGTCAGGAGCCCCGCACCCGCCTGCGGTGTGGGAAGGGCTGAGGGCACAGGGACGTCGCAGCCCCACCCTATGGACTGTGAAGGAGTCCGACTGGCTGGGGGTGACTGAGCAGCAGACGGGTGAGTGAGTGCAGGAGCTCAGGAGTGAGTGTGAGTGTGAGTGTGTGCTGCTGCCTTAAAGGGACCAGCGAAGAGGCAGCGGCAAGTCTCAGGCTGGAAGGGGGGAACAGGGTGGGCCAGGGGGTCTCCTCTTCCCCCCTTCCCTCCCTAACCCCCCAGAGGGTCTCCTCTCCCCCACCCTCCCTATCCTCCCAGAGGGTCTCCTCTCCCCCCTTCCCTCCCTAACCCCCCAGAGGGTCTCCTCTCCCCCACCCTCCCTCCCTAACCCCCCCAGAGGGTCTCCTCTCCCCCACCCTCCCTAGCCCCCCCAGAGGGTTTCCTCTCCCCCCACCCTCCTTCCCTAACCCCCCAGAGGGTCTCCTCTCCCCCACCCTCCCTAGCCCCCCCCAGAGGGTCTCCTCTCCCCCACCCTCCCTCCCTAACCCCCCAGAGGGTCTCCTCTCCCCCACCCTCCCTCCGTTACCCCCCCCCCAGCACCACAGAAAAAGTACCATGTTAGATCAGATTCAAGGGGCTGTGCCTGGGCCCTCCTCTTAAAAGCCCCCAACTGCAGTCTCTCTCTCACACACACACACACACACACACACACACAGGCACACACGCACACAAATGCACACACATGCACATGTACACATGCATGCACATGCACATGTGTGCACACATACACATGCATACACGCGCGCGTGCACACACACACACACACACACACACACACACCATGATGCCAAGCCTGGCCCCTCTCTACTCAGCAGGTAACCAGCTCGCCAGAGCATCATTGCATTCCATAGCCAAGTCCCCAAAGTGTGGACTCAAAAACCACAGAGTACCAGACTTGCCTGAGCTTGGACCCGGGGTTGGGGCTGCCCTCCGGCGTGGTAGGGGAGGCCTTGCCCACCCTCTGCACGTGTCCCCGCTCTGCTCCACAGCTGGCTAGACGAGGGCCCTGGGGAGTTGCCACTCCACAGAAGCCCAGGTCCCAGCCAGGCTGTGCGGCTGTGCTCCCAGGCCCGCTAGCCAGCTCTGTCACTTCTGAGGGCCTGTCACCCACGTACCACCGGCGGTGGCCCCCGGTGGTCATGGCGACCTGGTTAGTGCGCGAACGAGATGAAATGAGATAGGCAAGGTGCTTAGCCCCTGACAAGCGCCACCCGGGTGTTTTTAAATAAAAGGGAAAGTGCTTAGTAAAGTGTATTTTAGAATCACTGTCGCCCCTGTAATTGTATTTAAAATGTTCCCTGGGAAAGGGCCTGCCCCCTTTAAGAATGACTGAGAAGAAACTGCCTCTGTCAGCACAAAGCCACGATTGGGAGACAAAGCTGGAGTGGCCACGGATTTAATTAGCCCAGCCAAGAAGCCTGCCCAGGTGGCCCTAATTGGGGGCGCCACTTGGCTCTCCCCTACCCCAGGCTGGCCCTCCCAAGCCGAGGATGTTGGGGTGGAGGAGGTGCGGCACGGGTCTCAGGCGGCCTGTTGGCATCTGAACCCAACACAGTTTAGGGCACAAGTGACCAAGGTGAGAAAGCGAAAAAAGGGTAAAGAAAATCCCAGGCCCCCGGGGAATGGACGGGTGACAGCAGGCCAGCTTAAAGTCAGCAGCAAGAAGTGGCTCACACCTGTCATCCCCCGGCTCAGGAGCCACAGGCAGGAGCATCATGGGAGTTTGAGGCGTAGGCTACATAATGAACTCTAGACTAGCTTGGGCTACACTGTAAGAAGCTGTCTCAAAAAAAAAAAAAATCCAAAAGGAAAAGAAAGAATCGGGGGCGGGGTACAGCGAGCTCGCTCAGTGAAAGCAAGTCTGATAATGTGACTTCCATGCTCAGGTCCCACGAGGAGAATGGAAAGAGCCAACTCCTGCCCGCTAGCCTCGGACCCCCACGTCCGCGCTGCTGATGGAGCACGCCCACCCGCCGCAACCACAAAATAAATAAAAAGGATGTAAATGTTTTTAAATGTTATGGCTGAGCATCTCTAAAACTCCATCAGCCAAGCTTGGGCGACTGAGGGAGACTCAGTCCCAAGCAAAACGGAACAGGAGGAAGGAAGGAAAGAGAAGAGAAGCAAGCTCTACTCTCCTCCAGACCAGGAGAGCCAGTACTGATAGGGCGTCAGTTCTCGCCAAAATGATCTGTAGCCAGGTGAGGCCGCGCGCTCCTGTGACCCCAGGACTGCGGAGGCAGGGGGATGACTGCAAGTTCCAGGGCAGCCAAGGTTAAGTAATAAGATCTGTGGCACAAAAACCCAACCAGGAGAACAAAGCGTCCGGAGAGTTTCCAGCAGCAGCTGAAGCGGCAGCAGCATCCTGCTGCGTCTGCTGGACAGGACACTTAACTTCCGGGCTGTGTGGGCAAAGAGGCGGGGCAACTGCTTAGCGTGGAGACGGGGCGGGGCTGCATAATCAAACCCGCCTGGACGTGGAAAAGCGCCTCTGAGAGTCAACCGCAGAAAGGCCAGCAAGATGGTTGGACCAGCGGAGCCCGGGGTTCCATCCCCAGCACAACACGGAAACCAGGAGGTCGGTTGGGCCTGTAACCCAGACTTGGAGGTGGACACCAAAACATCAGAAGTTCTAAATCATCCTTAGCTATGCAGAGAGAGCTTAGGGCCAGCCTGGGATACCTGAGAGCCTGTCAACAAACCAACAAATCCCTCAGCGTGTATTCATTTCCTGTTTCTAGGATAGCCCCGACGCTTTGACACCCCATTGTCCAGCCCCTCTCACCCCAGACTCTAAGCCACAGGCCCACGCTCCCATTGGCTCGTCACCTTCAAACCCCATGAATGACAGTTCGGGGTACATCTGCCAGCTGAAATGGCTGAGGATGCTCACCCTGGGACCGCAGTGACAAGTTGTATAGAAGGTGGTCTGGAGTCCTGCACCGGCCTGTCTCATCCCCGACTGCTGGCCCAGGGGCCTCCTCACCAAAGACAGCATCTGGCCTCTCACAGAGGGGGCAGCTGCTACAGCCCCGACGCTGGGACTCTGCAGACACCAGGCAAACCTGTCTCCCAGCGCTCAGAGTAGGGGGCTCCCAATGCTGAGAGGCAGGGAAGCCACTGGCTTGCATGGAGGGGCTTCGGGCTACGCTCTCAGAGAAGCCAGAGCTCACGTGTGGGTCTTTGCCAACCCAAAGGGACCTCCAACCTCGCCCAGTCCTGCAAGGAGGTGCCAGCATTTTGGTTACAGGGTACAGTTACAAAGATGTTGCCCTGAGGACTCGAACCCTGGCCCTGCTCCCTCTCAATACAATTGCCAAGTATATGCACCCGCTGAGCATGCGCAGAGCTGTGAGTCGACGATAGATCTTAAGCCACACGAGGAATGACTCGCCTACCTTGGGAGCCTTGGGGGTCGCCGGCGCTTGGAAGAGGATTCACTGTGGGGTGCAGATGAGGCAAGCCATCTGTGGACGAGAGTCACTCCATGAGCAGGAAGTGGGGTCCTCCCAGGGTTGAACCATACTCCGAGAGGTGTGCTGTGGGCTTGGGCGAGCGGCCTCGCAGTCTCCATGGCTACGTACAGGGGCGGTGGGAGCATCTGCGGATTGATCCGGCTCAGTCAGATTCAATCGCGAGCGAAAATGGATTTTTTAATGCGTCTATTAGCTGCTTTGAAAACGCAAATTGAGTTCAAGAAAAGGCAGACGCCGCCATCTGAAAACAATTTGGCGTCGGAAGGCCCAGTGGGCCAGGGCGTCCAGCATGGGTAACACCCCCACCCCCCTGAAATCCTGAGGTCACCTTAGGCGGGGTCAAGGAGGGTCATTAGGCCACACTGCGGAGATGTGGATGGCTCTGCTACAGAAATGAGTAAACTTTTCACCCAGAAGAAAGCGGGCTTCTGGGACAGGGCAGTTCTGGAAGGCGTCCCGGAGTTGGTGATGCTTTGGGAAGTGACCCCCATTTCTGCTCCAAAGTGGAGATGCAGAGTTTACCTCGGAGTGGAGGTGCAGCCAGGCCCTGGTGACACATCGCCCTGTGTTTGGGACACCTGTTGCCCAGGGCCAACCAGACATGGCTAAGGCCAGACGCTCCGGTCCATGTTTTGAGATTCCCTTCTTCTGGAGGAGCTGACTGGTGGCCCTGGGGAGAAGGTGGCTTGTCCCGGAGGCTGAAGCTGAGGCCAGCGAGCCTCTACAGTGAGGTCAGCGGACAGCCAGCCTTCCCCTCTGCAGCCTTCTTTCATATGCAATGAGCTCGTCCTCCTGCAATTACACAGTAATCAGGAGCAAATTACCTTCTCGCTGTTTACTTTCAGCGTCCTTAATTAATCCGGTTATTAGACGATTAATGGGGCTTGTTTGTGAGAAGCTCGTAGCGAGAATGGAGAACAGGGTGGTGTGCGCATGTGCGCGTGTAGCTGGTCTTAGCGGCTTTGTGGGGTCTTTCTCCCACCCTTTCTCCCCCAGTTTCACCCCCATCACTAGACAGGAGAGAAAGGAGAGAAGAAAGAGAGGCCAGCGAGCCTGGAGCCTAATTTCCTTCCCCTTGTTTCTTCTTTGACCTTGGCTACTAACAAACCACAACCAACCTCCCTTCTCTCTCTCTCTCTCTCTCTCTCTCTCTCTCTCTCACACACACACACACACACACACACCCTGCACACCACCTACCCTGCCTTGCAGGGCTCTAACATCTATCGACCCTCTGAAAAGTTCCCAGAATTCCGAACATCACGAGGCGGCAGAAACTATCTGCAGCTGGCAAAACCACGCCTCTGCCAGAGCACGAGGCAAATCATAGTCAGCTGCCGGCAGACAGGCTGATGTGGCCTCATACCCCACACCTGGGATTAAAATGGAAGCACATTCTTATCATAGTTCTGTGGTTCTGTGGTTCTAAAAGAAACCAAAGTTCCAACATTGTCACTAGGGAGTGTGTGAGTGTGTGTGTGTGTGTGTGTGTGTGTGCAAATGTGTGTGGGTGCTCATGGGAGTGTGGGATTGTATGTATATGTATGTGTGAGAGAGAGAGAGAGCACATCTTGGGATTCTGTAGCTCGTGGTAATGAGTTTTGCTCTGGGTTTTTTTATTTACTCTCTGCCTCCTTCTCAGTATTTATCATCATCATCATCACCACCACCACCACCATCACTGAAAAATTCCTTGTCCCTATACATCATTAAATATTAAATCTATTGATTCTCTTGGGGTCTCCTTAGAACACCTCATTCTCTGCCCATGGGCCTCTCCCTTGTTTCTGTCTGTGTGTGCTCTGTTACGGCTAATGACTTCTTCAGACCTGTTTTCCAGTCCACCAGCTGTCTCTTTGACGGTATCTAATATGCAGTTTAACCCTTTGAAGGGTTTCCAGCTTCAACGGGATCGTATTTGTTTCCGAGCCTCTTGGTTCCTTTGCAGATTTGCCTAGCATACTTACCTTTACCAGCCTGGGTGGGGCTTGGAATTACCTAGGAGACCCATCTCTGAGTTTTGTGACGGCATCTCTAGAGAGGGATCACTGAGAAGACCCAATGGGAATGTATGTAGACACCCCACCGGCTAGGGTCTGAATAGACACAGACAGAAAAGGAGAGAGTGAAGTGAACAGCACTCCCGCTCCCCCCTGACCGGGGTGTGGTGTGACCGCCAGCCCACACTTCCTCCCCCATGAACTCTCCACCTGAACTGTTTGTTAGCCAGGAAACCTCCCCCTCCATAAATGGCTTGGCTCATCCGTGGGGGCGAGGTTAGAATGAGAATGGCCCCCATAGGTTCACAGGTTTGAAGGTGTGGGCCCCAGCTGATTTGGGAAGGGTTAGGAGGTGTGGCCTTGTTGGAGGAGATGTGTCACCACCATGTCCAGCCTCCCTCAGACTCTCTCAGCACACTTCCCCCCCTCCTGCCTCAGCCTCTCTCTGTCTCTCTCTGCCTGCTGCCTTGGGCCTTGGGCTCAGGCTGTAAAGTTGCCCCAGTGCCTGTCTGCTTCCCACCATGATGAGCAGGGACCAACCCTCTAATGCTGGAAGCAAGCCCCCAATTCAATGCTTTCTTTTTTTATTTTATTTTTTTTAAGATTTACATATTTATTTCATGTATATGAGCACACCGACGCTATCTTCAAACACTCCAGAAGATGGCATCAGATCCCATTACAGATGATTGTGAGCCACCATGTGGGTGCTGGGAATTGAACTCAGGACCTCAGAAAGAGCAGCCAGTGCTCTTAAGCACTGAGTCATCTGTCCAGCCCCCAAAATGCTTTCTTTTCAAGAGTTACCTTAGCTGGGCGGTGGTGGCACACGCCTTTAATCCTAGTACTTGGGAGGCAGAGGCAGATGGATTTCTGAGTTCGAGGCCAGCCTAGTCTACAGAGTGAGTTCCAGAACAACCAGGTTTACAGAGAACCCCTGTCTCAAAAAAAAAAAAAAAAAAAAAAAGAGTTACCTTGGTCAAGGTGTCTCTTCACAGCAATAGAGCAGTAACTAAAATAGCTGGTTATTTTATCAGAGCAATAAGAAAAGTAATTCAGGCATCCAACCATCCTCATAGCTTTAAACGTGGCATTTTTAGTAAATATGCACATAATTTGGACTTGGAGATAAATCTTCTTTCTTAAAAAAGTTTTTTTAAAGTATTCTCTTATTTTATGTGTATTGATGTTTCAGCTGCACATGTATCTATACACCACATCTGTGCCTGGTGCCCACTGAGGCCAGATCCCCTGGAGCTGGAGTTGTAGATGGTCGAGAGCCGCCGTGTGGGTGCTAGGAGTGGAAACTGGGTCCTCTGGAAGAGCAGCCCGAGCTCACAACCAGAGCCAGCTTTCCAGCGCCCTTGCCTTCTTTTTTAAAAATATTTTTAAAAATATTTATTTTTCTTCATGTGTGTGCGCACGTGTGTAACTGCAGGGTTACCTGGGGAAGTCAGAGGAGGGGCTTGGACCCCCTCCCCGTCCCCTCCAGCTGGACTCACACTTGTTACCTGCTGGCCCTGGGAGCCGAACTCATGCCCTCTGCAAGAGCAGCCTGGGCTCTCACCCGCCAGGCCATCTCCCCAGCCCCTTGATTCCAGTTTTTTGTCTCGTGGAGGTAAGGCTGGCCTCAAGCTCACTGCCTAGGAGGGGCTGGCCTTGAACTCCAGCATCTGAACACATATTCAATCCATAACAAGGGACCAGCTCACACTTCTGAAATAACTAAAGCCACGGCTCCCGAGACTTTAAGACGCTCACACCAGGCAGCCTGAGATGGGACAGAGCTGCAGAGCTTACAGTGGTCCCGTGGAGAGCTCAGAGAGCAGAGGCCAGGGCCCAGAAACCCTGCTGGAGCCCAGTGAGACCGCAGGCTGGGGGAGGGGCCCAGAGTAAGGGCCAGAGAGGGGCTCGTGGAACAGAAGCTGGGTCCCCACAAGATGAGGACACTACCTGTAGCTCCCATGTGCCCTCAGAGACTGTGTCAGCACGACAGACCTGGCCTCCCTGGCTGCTGCACAGGACCCCGGGCAGGCTGCTGCCCCCAGCGTCTCCTGGCGCTCTGAAGACTGACTTGAAAGCATCTGGCTGTTTCCAAGTAACTGTGCACAGCCGTGAAGTCAGATGACTTCTCTGTAGACAAGAATACCTGGTGCCGGAGGAGGCCGTCCACCGTGTCTGAATCTGGGGTCAAGCCTGGCGTCAGGAGACAAAGGCAGAGAAGGTTTGGCCGTGACGAGAGAGCGTCATCTGAGAGAGCGGCCAGGACTGGCCTGTCAGCAGAGATAGCCGACAATCGCGCAACGGTCCGATCATCACACACACGTGTGCTCGCCAAGGTCAGAGGCGAATCTGTCACTAGAGCCACGGAGGGCATTAAAGGGACCCAGCAAGCTCCACAGTGGGGACATTCCTACGCCGAAGCTGTCAGCGTGCTGGATGTGATCCGCAGCAGACCGGGGGCCAGAGTTAACACCAAGGTCGGTGACCCTGATGACAGCGGGGACTACAGAGGAACCAGTTGTGGTTCTACATGTCTGAGGATGAGGAGTTGGAGGTCATCCTTGGCTACATAGTAGGAGTCCAGCCTGGGCTAAATGAGACTGTGTCTGAGAGACAGACAGAGAGACAGGGAGACAGATAGGGAAATAGACAGAGAGACAGACAGACAGACAGGGAAAGAGGAAAATAGACAGAAACACAGAAAGATAGACAAAGAATCGAGAAGAGAAGGCGATCAGGATTTCTCTGAGGTAAAGTTCTTGCTGCCAACCTTAAGCGCCTGAGTTCGATTCCTGGAACCCACCTAGTGGTAGAGAACAGACTCTCACAAGTTGTCCGTTCATCTTCATAAGCACGTTCCCCCAAATAAACACAGTAACAAAAAAGAAAAGATTTTTAAAAAGAATAAAGAAACTCGGTGGCACAGGGACAATCAGACCCTGGGGCTGTGACAGAGGTCTCCAGAACAGAGGACGTGAAAGACGCCACTGAACCGCTTTTGAAGAGATATCGGGCCCAGCCTCTTCAAGTGTAACAACGGCAGCTGTGAACCCAGCGCCGGGCTGGCGAGCCCAGTTGATCCGCAGAACCACAAAAGGGTGGATGGAGAAACACAACTCCACAAAGTTGTCCTCTGGCCCCCACACACGTGCCTGTGCGCGCAAGCGCTATTTAAACCGTCTAAGAGACACAGCAAGCGCAAACGACGTGAAGAACGCTGCCCCCTGGCGCATTAATTACCAAACTGTTCAAAACCAGAGGGGAGCGCCGCACTAGGGGAGGGGAGGACTGTGCTAGAGGGGAGCACCGCACTAGGGGAGGGGAGGACTGTGCTAGAGGGGAGCATCGTGCTAGAGGGGAGCACCGCACTAGAGGAGGGGAGAATCACACTAGAGGTGACTGCCACACTAGAGGTGAGCACCACGCTGGAGAGAACTGCACTAGAGGAGGGGGGCTGTCGGGAGCTGACCTGTGCACAGGCAGTGTGGCTTCAGGTAGAGCAGCGACTTTGAACCTGGGGACCCGGTGGCGGGGGGGGGGGGCAGAGGGGGGCTCCCACCTACGACCTTGTGGGCGGAGCTTCCACCTCCATGGGACGGGAGAGTTCAGTCACCGCCCCTAACCCCGCCTCTGCCGCAGTTGCCCCTCCCCCGCAGGGGAGCCGTGTGGTGTGGCTGTCAGTTGCAGCACCAAGCTTTGCCCACATGTAAATAAGGTTTCCCCAAGCTCTCAACCAAGCCAATGAGACGTCCCTGCTGCCAAACCCCGGAGCACCCCCAAATGGTATATAAATCCTATCTTGAATCCTACAGCTGAATAAAAGGGCGTGCGAGGATCACTCGGTCGTCTGGGTGTTTCTGTCACAAGAGCTGTAACACTAGGGAAGAGGTCCTCTCTCCCCAAACACCACCAGCCGCTCCACCGCAGTCCTCCCAGGCTGCTCCACCGCAGTCCTCCCCGGCTAGGCGGCCTTCGGCAGCCCCAGACCTCACTGGGCTCGGAGCAGCGCGGGTAACCAAGATGGTAGCAGTGACTGCGGCAGCAATGGCGGCGGCGGCGGCAGCAGCAGCAGCAGCAGCGGGGCAGAGACGGCTGAAGCGGCTCCCCGCCCTCCCCCTCTGCCAGAACCCTCGCACCCAGCAGGGCCTCTGCACGCCGGCCCACAGGGAGCACTGTTCTAGAGGAGGGGAGGATTACACTAGAGGGGAGCACTACACTAGAGGGGAGCACCACACTAGAGAGAACTGCACTAGAGGAAGGGAGCACCGCACTAGAGGAGGGGAACATCGCCAGTGGTAAGAAACACAGGACAGATGACCCAGAGGAGGGGTGAAGAGGGGGATGCTCCTTGAAGACCTGCCATTCATAAGCTCTGTGCAGAGTGAAGTAAAGGCTGAGTGGGGTGGGGCTGCGACGATGGGTCATCAGGGAAGCTTGCCCCCAAGCTGAGGGACCTAGGTTACCAGCCCCCACACGCTGGAGGACCAACTCCCACTACTTGTCCGTAGCCCCCCCCCCACATATGCTATGGCACGTGTACAACCACAGTAGATAAATAAATGCAAAAAGAAAATTAAGACTTAAAAAGCAATATCTGGGAGCCCCCAGGGGTCTTATTCCTGTGTGTGACAGGCAGGGGGTGGCCCAACAGCCTGATCCAGCTGGGCCTTCAAGCTGTCTTCTTCCACGGCAGGCAAAGCATCGCCCTGGGCGGATCTCCTCTGGGCCTCACGAAACTTATCTATCTCTTTCTACTACCCCCTTCCGTGGCTCTAAAAAGGCCTCTTCCTGCCTCAGCCCATCCACCAAAGCTGGGGAGGAAGAGGACGGTCTCATCCGTACGTTCAGCGCCCTCCCTGCCCCTCATTAGGGGCCCAGTTACCACAGTCACTGTGCCCCAAACCTCAGTCTCTTCCTCCCCTTCCCATCCGGCAGGAACTCTGTGCGCTTGCTCAGCCTCGAGCTCGGAGCTCACCTCCTCATCTTAAGGGTGAGGGAACCGGCCCTGAGGAGAGCAGCTTGGCCAGGACACCCAGCAGTCGCAGCAGGGCCTTAGCCGGAATCCTGCTCTCATTCCCAGTGCATCCTGGGAAGACGCTGGGCAGTGGTGCTGCTGGTCTACGCTTTCCCCCAGGCTCTCCCAACCCCACGGGGAAGGAACCCTGAGGAGGGGAAAATGTCCCTGGAAAGCCCTGTGAAAGCTTTTCTTGTCCCTCACCATCATGGCTGCCGTCTCCAGGCTGGGCTCCAGCACAGCTGCCAGCGATCAGAATGATTTCGGTGAAGGGCGGGGGTGGGGGAATGGGGGGGTGGGGGGGCACCTGAGACGTTGTTGTGGGTGGGGTGGGGGATGGGAGTGTCTGGTTCCAGGCAGTCCCATCAGGAAGAGACATTCACCACACACACTCACTCACACTCACACTCGCAATAATACTAATTAGTGACAGAAAGACCTTTCTGCTCTCTGTAAAGACAGTCCCTCACCACATGGTTAGATGGAGCCATGGCGGCCCAGAAAGCAGTCGGCAGTCTCCTCCTGGGAGCAGAGTTTCATTTAACTTTTTATTATGGAACATTTCCAACATCAGCAGAAGATGCCAGGGCTCCCACGTGCCCGCCCCCAACGCAGGAATCCTCCATTCGGTCGAGGTTTCGCCCTTCCCTGGGCGGGCCAGCGGGAAGGGCTAGAGGGAGTTCCCAGGGAAGCTCAGGGGGAAGTGGCCCTCGAAGGCAGGGAGGCCCCGGGATGGAGCCTCGCGCCGGGTTCCTGCCCCGGCCCCGCCTCTCTTTGTTTCCTCCTCCCCCCTCCCCCCGCCCCGCTTTCCCCCCTTCACTTGCAATAAAAACATAATTACGGCTTTGTAAGGGGGAAAAAAGGCAAATTATGGTGACATACTTTAATTATGTGCCAGCGATGGCGGGCTGAATTCCACGGGCAGGGCCTCAGAGGTTACCTAAAAATAAAGCAAGAAGGCTCATTAGATGCTAATTGCTACTTTCGCCAACTGAAGTGAGATCCTGGCGCGTGTGCTGTTCCGCGGGGAGAGATGTCTGGGGAACAGGCCCGGGAATGCTCTGGAGCCAGCGCTGAGGCTTGGGGCGCGGCCAGCGGCCAGGGTACAGCACGAGGCGCCCGGGTCTACCCCAGACGCCCAGTGGACGTCTGGGCTCTGAGGCCCGCGCGAGGCTATGAGGGGCCCGCGTCCTTCACGTTCCTTCCTTGGGGCTCCATGGCTCCTGGGTGGTCCTGAGGGCAGAGGCGGTGTCCCCTCTGTCCTACTCTAGCCTCCCTGGCTCCCGATTGCCGGTGGCTGAGCAGTGCCTAGGAGAGCAGGGCCAGCCCTGGAGCTGCAAGGGCCAGGCCTCAGGCTTGGCGTTCCAAAGCTGGCTTCAGCCGGTCCCGAAAGGGAAGGGAAGGCGTCCTGTGTCTGTCCTTGTCACCTGGCACCTCTTGGCCCTGGCTCAGGCAGGAGCAGCCGTCTGTCTGTCCGTGAGCCACAGGCTTGTAGGTGGGCCCCGCTGGTCCCCCTTGCTTCACCGACCCCAGGGCTGGGTCCATGACAGGCCCAGAGCACCTCACCAGCCCTGGGCAGTCCTGAGAGCCGCTCGGCCTCCGCAGGCTGGGGCAGATCTGTGGCCTGGGAGTGCCTTGGGCTGTGCTGTGTGAGCCAGACAGAGAGGGCGCTGGGGCTAGATCCACCCATTTAACCTCCTCAAGACTGAGACCCCAGGGGATCTGGCCCTGTGGGGATTCCATCTTCCTGTCTTACTGAAATATAAAATCCTGGGCATCTCCGGCACCTATCCGTGTGGCTTGTGTCCCTTATAAACTAGGGGGTGGGGTGCAGACCTGTCCGTGTGGCTGGGGTTGTACAGACCTTGGCTGGGGGTGGGGGGATACATCCCTGTCCATGTGGCTAGGAGGGGGTACAGACCAGTCTAGATGGTTGAGTGGGGGATGTACCTGTCTATGTGGCTGGAGGGGGAGGGGATACAGACCAGTTTGTGTTTGGAGGGGGAGGGACAGACAGGTCTCTGCGGCTGGGGGGGTTATAGACCCATCTGTATGGCGGGGTGTGGGGAAAGGGGCAGTACAGACCTGTGCATGCGGCTGGGGGTGGGGGGAGAGTACAGCCCTGTCTGTGTGGCTGGGGGGGTACAGCCCTGTCTGTGTGGCTGGGGGGGGGTACAGCCCTGTCTGTGTGGCTGGGGGGTACAGACCTGTCTGTGTGGCTGGGGGGGTACAGACCTGTCTGTGTGGCGGGGGTGGGGGGTACAGCCCTGTCTGTGTGGCTGGGGGGTACAGACCTGTCTGTGTGGCTGGGGGGGGGGGGGTACAGCCCTGTCTGTGTGGCTGGAGGGTACAGCCCTGTCTGTGTGGCTGGGGGGGGTACAGCCCTGTCTGTGTGGCAGGGGGTCCATGCAGACCCACTATCCTGGCTACCCTGGAAGCTGGGGCAGCGGAACTAAAAAGTTCAATGTAGAGAAAGGCTGTCTCAGAACAGAAACTATAAACAAGGAAACAGGAGGGAGGTGAGCGCAGTGGTTAGAGTGCCTGCCCAGTGTGCAAGAGGCCTGAGATACCACTCCCCATACAGTGACAGGAAATGATAATAACATTCAACTTATAACTTAGGATGGGAGCCCGGGAAGAGCTCCCCCTCACCTGAGCGGCTCACACCGGCGCTCCATCCGCTCCGTCTCCCCAGCGGGGCGTGGGGGACCCTTCTCTGCTTTCCCATGTGGCTAGACATGACAGACAGCTGCTCCTGCCTGAGCCAGGTCCAAGAGCTGCCAGGTGACAAGGACAGACACAGGACGCCTTCCCTTCCCTTTCAGGACCTGCTGAAGCCAGCTTTGGAATTGGCATTGTCACTCCTGCCAGCCTTGGGCCCACGGGCCTCCACTTTTCAGTACCCACATTCTGGTTCGGGGGTTCAGACGCACCCAGCCCAAGGCCCCCTATTTAACTGCATGTGATCATCACCTTTAGTCAGGAGTCAGTGTTTCAGGGTTAATATGGCTTCCTGGGGCGGCTCCATGGCAGTTGGGTCTCCTCAGCCTTCACCTGCTCACACAGCGGAAGATGGCTACCCCCCATCCCCTCCTGAATGTGAGAGGAACAGAGGGACACAGCCCCGCTGGGTGACGGTTCCACCCTAGAACAAAAGTAAGGTCACCACGCAGAGTTGGAATGGGCTGCCAATCTTGGCATTATAGCTGTGAGCCAGGCCTTCTACCTGGGAAGCCTTGAGCCTCAGAGCCAAGGGGGGCAAGGCGGGGTGGGGTGCTGCAGGAATCCCCCAGAGGATGCCTTTCTTCCCCCGAATACCTATTCACCTGGAAGCTTCCGGAAATCTATGATCTGGTACCCTGGCTTTGCCTGAATGAGCCTAGTTCTCGCACAGGGCTGGCCAATACTAATCTGAGCGGTCTTGGGACCATCCTACCAGTGGGCCGGTCCTCTTCTCTCTTCCCAGCACATCCTCGGTACCACTCGGAAATCCGGTGATGCGAGGGGCTGAGCAGAGCTGGCACCCAGGAGTAAGGGCTGACTCAGTGGGCCGGGGAGACCCCAACACCTGAAACCACACAGTGATATCATCTGCATCTCACACCTGGTCCCTGATCCTCCCTTTGGCCATGATGCCCACAGCCCTGCCATTAGCTGTTGGGTGGAAGAACTGGGGGGAGGGACAGTGCCAAGAACCAGGGTCAGGTCCCACTGCCAGCTGTGGCCTCTCCTGGCAGAGCCCAGCCTCTTAGCCACGCCCCCTGCCTACCTCCCAACCTGTCAAGGGAGCCAGCTGCCAACACCTCATGCTTTCGGGCCTGCCGAACGTACTTGCCACCAGCTAGGACAGATGCATACTGGGTAGACAGACGCCCAGAGCACACAAAAGAGGAGAGAGGCCCACGGGAGTCATGCCCCTACAGTGCCATGGGCTGACACAGGGGTACCTGGCACCCTAGTCCGTGAATGCAGGGCTGGACTGGGGACCCTGGTATCCTGGGCCAAATTCTGTAAGGGACGCCCTTGGCTGGATTGGTACTAGAAGAGCTGCTGGTTTCTTTCTCTAAAGATCTGTTTTTAATTATACGTGTGTATCGGTGTGTGCCCAGGTGACCACCGGTACTCAAGAATCCCAGAAGAGAGCAGGTGACGCCCTGGAGCTATGCCTGACGTGGATGCTGGGAACCGAACTTGGGTCTTCTGTAAGACATGTAACCACCAAGCCATCTCGCCAATCCCCTTAGGCACTGTGATAGTCTGCAGAAGCAATCCAAGTCTGAAGCCTCCACAGAGCCCTGCCCCCAGCAGCCTTCTGCCTCTGCTGACCTATGGCCAGCCGCGGCTGAGCACGGGGCCCTCAGTGGACAACGCAGGCCGGGTGCAAAACCATGTGTTTATCTTTATTAGAAATGTTCTCGGTATAAAAACAGTCATGCTACACATCAGAGACCATCACCAAACACCCAGGCACTGAACTCCGTGTCGTTGGCAGGAAGGGCAAGGCGGGCAGGCGGGCAGGACACACGGCAGACGGGTAGGGCGGGCGAGCAGGCTGCAGGCCACGGGGACACACAGGCCACCAGGAGGACGCAGCACTTCGAAACACACTCAAGATTAGTTTTTGTTTGGGCTTTTGGTGGGTGGATACCCCCCTTTTTTTCTCTTTTTCGATGTTGGTGGATGAAGCAAAGGGGCGGGGGGGGGCTAGAAGGAAATAAGGTGGGGTGGGGCAGAAGAGGAAATTATGTAGTGGGGGTGGGGCGACTCCGGGAGCAGGGGGAGGGGCCAGGGCAGATGGCAGGGAGGGGCGGGACCTGAAAGGAAAACAGGGAAGCAGAGAGCCCAAACAGACAACACATGCAGAGCAGAGACGGAAGAAACGCAAAGACGGGTGGGGACCAACTGGGGTCACCAACAAGACAGACGGAGGCAGAAGGAGGGAGAAAAAGCCAGGGCTGGGCTCTCGAGACCAGGCCCCTGTGCTTTGGGGTGGGGCACAACGTCGGTCCAGAGGGAAGGCCCCCGCGTGGCACAACCTGGAGCTGCCCCAGCCGCTCAGCCTCCTCCGGTTGCCCACCACGGCTCGCCCAGCAGTGATGGCCAGGGGGTTCTACTGTCCTCAGCACCAAGCTACGTTCGTGGATGCCCACGAGGCAGGCAGACATCAGCAGGGCCTGCGGGAATGGCCCGGGCCGGGCCGGAAGCGCTGTCCTCAGAGGCGGTGGCTCTTCAGTCCGCTTGGCCCCGCAGCCCGGCTAGATTGCATGGTTGGTATAAGTGACGTAGGTCTGTTTGGTGGCCAGTGCTGGGGAGAGACCAGAAGATTTGGGGAGTCAGCACTGCCTCTTCCAGGGCCTTTTCCCCATCTAGAGGAGCTTCCCAGCACAGAACTCCATTAGGGCCCCCAACCCAGGGCACCCCAACTGGGTGCAGGGCCCGCCTCCCCCAAAGCTGCCTCTCTTGTAGTCCCCTGACCCCACGTCTCACACAGAATTCCCCACCACCACGTCTTTGCTCCTGGGAACCATTACTCGGATCATCCCTCCTCCTCGCGATGTTACCCGGATGCGACCCCCATCTTTGAGCACCTCCCCCCGTAGCAGAACCCGTGTCACCTCCCAGGTCTATCCATGCCGTAAATAGTTCTTTGGATGTATGATACAATCACAGACTCTTAAAACACTCTCCAAGGGAAATCTTTCTGAGGTTCAGCCCCTGATATTTTGAAAGAGAAAACGCTCAGCATGTCAGAATAGTGGCCCAGAAGAGGAGACGGGGACTGAGAGGAAAGAGTGCCATAGAGGGGCCTTGGGAGGCAAGCAGTGGACACACAGTGGGCGTACACAAGGGAAACACCAGTCCCTGACCCCAGGGATGCCGGAGGCCTCCGACCAGGCTGTCTCTGCTCTGGTCACCTGGGCTCTCATTCATGTCCCCCAGCCCAGCTGAGACAGATGAGGCACATCTCGGGGGTCTTCCCTCTTCCTGGCCACAGTGCCCTCAAGGACCCTTCCCTGGGGCCCAGCCAGGTGATGGTATCAGCTCCCATAAGCAGTGTGAGCTCCCCTACCCACCAGAGTTCAGACCCAGGAAGACCAAAGGAGGCTTGTCCCCAGTGGTCAGTGAGCTGAGACTAGAGGCAGGAGGAGGCTGGCCACACCCTTGGTTCTGTCCTGCCTTGACAGGTTCGGGATCTCCCTCAGTGGTAGTGACAGGATGGCTAGGGTGGGAGTATAGAGGGGGTTGGGTGAGGAAAAATGCTGTCCCCATCTGGTCCTGCCTCGTCTCCCTCGGGAGTCCTTCGGCTCTGATGAGGAGGAACACCAGTGGGGTTGGGCCGAGGCGTGTGACCTAGAAGAGAGGAGGTGGGGGCGGGGCATCATGGAGGTCCACAGGCTGCCTCCCTGACTCCCTCCCTGTTACTCTGGGTACACGGCTGCCGAGGTAAAGCAACGTCTACGGCCTCTCTTGCAGCTGAGCAGGCTCTATGGTAAATCTTGTTAATTAAATCCGAGGGAGGGATGGTGGCCTAGTTAGGGTCAGTTATCAACCGGGAGTCATTTGAAGGAGTCTCAGTTGGGGGATTAGCCAGATCAGATTGGCCTGCAGTCACGTCTGTGAGGAATTGTCTTAATGAGTGATTCAGAAGGGCCCAGCCCGCCGTAGGCTCCACCATCTTCACGCGGGTGGGTCTGAGCTGTGTAGAAAAGCTAACTAAGCAAAGGCCGGAGAACAAGGTATCGAGGGGCCATCCTCTGCGGCCTCTGCTTCGAACTCCTGCCCTCTATTCCTGATTTAGCTTGATGATGGACTTTAAGGTGAACTAACCACCTCCCCCATGGGCCCCAAGCTGCTTTTGGCTGGGGCGTTTATCATAACGCTAGAAAGCAAGCCAGGAGAGATGCCGCACAACTTCTGCCACAGTCTGAGTAAGACAGTTGTTTCCCCTGCGTGCCTGCAGACGCTGGAGAGAGCCAGCCTCGATCCCTAGGGAGGCAAAGGAGCAACAAGATGGAAGGCGCCTGGGCCCACACTTCCTTCCTGCCCACCATCACTGTCTCTGACCTTAGAGCGGCCATCTGACTTGAGCCTCTTGGTTTCCTTCTGGGACCTCGGGAGGTACCGAGACCAGAGGTCAGTTCGGCTAAAGAAGTAAGTTTCTCCTGGCCAGTGGAGAGGGTGGACATTGTATGGTAGTGAGCTCCCCATCCACAGAAGGATTCAAGGCAAAGCTGGGTGCAATGGAAGAAAACGCACCCTGGCATTCGGGGAAAGAAACAGCGGTATCTTTATCCGGGCATCTCTCCGGGGAGCTGGGTAACAGAGAGGATGGTGGGATGATGCCACAGAACCAGGAGGCATTTCCTGGGCCTGGGATGGACTGGGTGAACTCAGAAGAGGCTGGGACACAGGATTGCGGGTGTGCTGGGTGAGAAGCATTCTAGTAGGCGGGAGCCTCCTTCTTCCTGGGTGACCTCAGGTGGCTCCCTCCTTTTCCTACTGGGCCTCTGTTTCCCTACCTATAGTTAGAATAAGCAAGCAAGGTGACCCTTGGTGCCTAGCCTTCTTTTCCCAAAGGAAAACTTCCAACACCTCCACCAGCTAAAACCCAGTGTCCCAGCAGAGCCACTGCAGAGGGGGATCCCAGCTGCCACAAACCGGTTCCCCACACCCCACCATCCCTGTGTAAACCAATGAGAACTGTTTCCTAGCCCAAGACGACTCGCGTGGGCTGGGGGCTGGTGATAGAAAGAAACCTTAGCATTGGTAGGAGCCAACTCCCTGCAGGAGGACATCAGCCCTGGGCCCTGCTGCATCGGGAGCTATAAGGGGACAGGAAAGAAGCACATGGCAGGGGACGTCTGGGTCCCGTGTCACTAGCCCAGCCGGAGCTGCTTGCCTCCTCTGAACTGCCGGATCACACTCTGGAGCTTGTGGGATGGGAGTCTCGGCCCTCACCTGCAAGCCAGGGAGCCCCCAAGCCTTTTGTCAGAGCCTGTCCCGCCATCTGGAAAATGGGCACAGCAAGCTGACTAGCACACTGAAAGAATCAGGCAGCCAGGAGGGGGCCTGGGACACAATCTGCATGCACCTTTTCAGCAACTACGGACAATCTGCTAACAGAAGAGCCTTCTCAGAACAAAGGTTCTCCCTCCCTGAAAACCAGTGACACTGTTCTACCTATAAAGCAGCCTACACTGCTCTCCCTCCTACAAACGGCACAGCAGCTGGCTCTTGGGCCAGAGGCAATTGAAACCCCTCAGCTCTCAGAAGCTGGGCAGAACAGTGCTCTGCTCCAGCAGTGAGGCCAGGGCGGGACTTGACACCCGTTCTCTTTGTGAGCGTAGGCATGAAGGTGTGGCGGAACCCTCCCCAGGGGTTCTCAGTCACCAGCCAACCATACAGCAATTTGCAAGACAGCTTGAGGCACGGAGGCTAACGGTCACAGCTTGTCGCCCTGTGATTCTGCACCAATCGGCCGGCAATCAGCGTTCTAAATTATTTATTCTGTTGTTTGTTTAAAGATAGGTTGACCTGAACTTGACAGGGTGAGAAATGTTCCTTTTCCACGGGAGTGACACCTCCCCACTCCTCCCTCTCACACCCCCCCGCTGGGCTGTCCCTAGAATTGATCACCGCAGAGCCCTGTCACTGAGAGACAGGGGACAAAGGGAGCTGCCATCTCTGGCTCTGGCTGCAGGGCGTGCTGGGCCCACCCTCGCAGGAGCAGGGTTGGGGATCTGTCTCCCCTCCACCTACTAAACTTCCTTTTCTGACCTTGTGATCAGCCTGAACAAGGCAGGGGGACCGTGAAGACTCTGCAAAGCTCCTCACCCTGAGGTCCCCACTGGTTGATGAGTAATTATAATGTAGTAATAACCTTCCTGAGTTATATCATGGGGGCATCCTACTCTCCACAGACAGCATGTGCATGTGTGTGCATGCATGTGCACCTGTATTATGTGTGTATGTGCATGTGTGCGTTATATGCACATGTGCATATGTGCTCATATGTGCATGTGTGCATATGTGCTCATGTGTGTGCATGTGTGAATATGTGTGGATACCTGCCTATTTGTGTGTGGAGCAGCATACAGAACTGTTTCTGTTCCAGTGTGCAGGGGCCTTGGAGGAAGTGGGCTGGAATGGTGTCTATAGGAAGGAGGAAGGGGTCCCAGTGCTAAAGCCAGAAATATAGATACAGCTACCCTGAGGACCCTGGCATTGGACCTTAGATGGAAGCCAGAGGAGGTGTGCTGTGAGGACTCTCTGCCTCTATCTATCCTGAAGGAAGGGCCAGGATAGGAGAACAGGGGTCACGAGGTTTTCCAAGAGGAGGAATAAGAACAGGGAAGTAAATCGTGTGGGAAGTTGTTGGGACACATCAGAAATCAGATATATAACACCCCACACAGAGGATGAGTACCCCAGAGACAGGGGGTGCCATAGCATGGAGAAAGTCGCCATAATATCAGGAGGGGCCCTCGCCTCCTCTGGGTCTCAACTGGGCATCCAGCCCAGGCCGAGCTCATCCCTGCTGCCACCAATTGGCTCTGTATGCCAAGTCTGCAGAGCAGGGACCTCTGCTAAGGCCCCGGCGACAAGTCCTGGGGAAAATGCTGTCCTGTGGGGACATCAACTGATGTCCCAGCCCACTTTAGCCTCACCCACCTGTCCCAGGATGGCTATGTCCTAGGGTCCCCATTTTCCAGACCCGTTAGAAACAAAGCCAAAGGTCCCCCTGGGTTACTCCAGGAACTGGGCCTCTGCAGCAGCCCCTCCCCCAGAAGAACAGACAGATATAGGCCGGAACAGGGATATGATCATGGAGTCTCAGCACCCTGCAGGAACCAGGTCAGAGGCCCAGAACACTCCCAGGGTCTCTGAAATTCTCTCCAGCCGCCAGGAAGAGCCTAACAGGACAACTGTGATGACCTGCAACCTACCAGACAGCAGGTAGTAATGAGACCTTCAGCAGCCTGTGCAAAGGGTTAGGGCGGGGCCTATGCAAAGGGTTAGGGCGGGGCCTGTGCAAAGGAGTGGGGCGGGGCGGGGCCTGTGCAAATGGTGGGGCGGGTCCGACAAAGGAAAGCAGCCGTACACTCACCTGGGGCCTCCAGGTTCTCACACAGCTCTGACTTGGCTTCCCCATTGGGCCTGAAGTTGCCTTTCTGTGTGAACTTGTTGGACATGGTGGCGGCGGTGACCACGGCTTTGAGGCTGCGCTTGCGCTTGGGCACGTTCTGCTCCGGGTGGAAGAGGATGATGTAGACTTTGGGCATGTAGAGCATCCCCAGGGACACTGAAGCGCTCAGACTCACAGAGACCGTCAGTGTGGTTGTCTGGATATACAGCTGTGGGTGGCCGCAGGTAGGGGTCAGAGCCAGCCCCGCCTCCAAGCCCCTCAGCTCCGCCCCATTCCACCAAGACTCCACCCACCTGACTGATCCTTCTGGGCTCCAGCTCCACCCCTCTGGCCCCACCCCCTTTCTGGCCCCACCCCCTCTGCCCAGCTAATTCTCATCCTGGAGGGCCCGATCTGTCCAGCATCCACTCAGGAACACACACAGCTGGTGTAGACCCATTCTGCACCCGATGGCTTCGAGCAGATGGAAGTCAGAATTCCTGTCACTCACATCCTAGTATGTGAACTCGGGCAGGTCAGTCCTTGTGCCTGTTTCCTTATGTACGAAACAGGCCTGAAAAGGGCAGTGCCTACCTCACAGGGCCGTGGTGAGGGCAGTTACAGTGTTAAGCGTACAGGAAGCACTGTGTGGTGGTGCCGTGGAACGGCCCCATACACCCAACCTGGAGAACTGTCTCCAGCAGAGTTCTTGGGAGCAATCCCTGCCCAAGGCTGCTGTGCGTGGAAGAGTCCCCACTGGTGCCTCGGGACAGCTCGCAGTAGCCCCTCATCTGGTGACTGTCCCCGCCCCCAGGTGCTTCCCATGTAGAACAGGCCCCCACTGGGGACCCCCGACACCCGGTGGAAGATGGCTGTGGCACCGGCGCTGTCAACGCTCGTTTCATGCTCTAACGCCAGCACTAACGGTGACAGATGCTTAGCAAAATGGGAGCCCATTAATCTGGGTGTCCGATAATCCATTCTTCAATGGCGGAAGCCCTCCAAACAGAGCCCAGCAATTGCCACCGCCCTACCCACGTTCCCTCCCACCTCCTCCTTCCTGACAGGGGTTCGGGGCCCTCTCAGCTCAGCTGGGGCTCCAGGTGCTGTGCAGGAGGCAGGGAATGCCCCCAAGCCGGGGTCCCAGGTGTGGCTGATGTGCCGTTATTCTGCGATGGCCCTGACCCCCTAAGGCACCCTGGATTTCTCTCTGCAGTGTGGGGCACACGCCTGTGCTGCTCTCTGAAGACACACAGGTCCTGAAAGAGTCGAGGCTATCCACCCTGGCCTGCAGTGAGATGCCGGGCAAGCCTGCTCCCCTCTCTGGGCTTACAGCCCCCACCATTCACGAGCACAGGCAGAATCCGCAACGTTTCGGACTCTATGATGCGTGCACAGGAACCGTGTGTACCTTTGCCCCAGGCTGTAAGCGGCACTGAATGCTGAACTGCTCCTGGGCTTGTCCTTTTCCAGCCCAGGAGCCTTTCTGAAGACACAGAAGGGTTAAGGGCAGCTAGGCTGGACTAAAAGCTGCTGACGATCCGCCCTGAAGCTCTCTGGGGTCCTTAACCACATCAGGGCAAAAGCGTGGCTGCCCACCTGGAGCCTCTCCCTGGCCCAGGCAGAGTTCCCCTGCAACCCTGGAGCTGGCCTCTGGCCCCAGCACCCTTGGGGGTCCCCTGGGTACAGGTGTATGTGGCTCCCAGAAGGGGTATCTGGTGAGTCCTTCTAGAGAAGCCATGGTCAGGTGGCACCTGAGTCAGGGTAGGGAGGGAGGCAGGCCTTGGGACAGTCTAAGATCTAAGTGAGGGCCATCCTGCAAGGTGACCTGGCTGCCTAACCATCTGGCCTCAGGGCCAGCCTGCCACCACCCCTGTCCTCAGGTAGACCAGCCCAGCCCGCACTGCAGCTTCTCTGTGGGGTCCTCTCTGTCAGCCACAGCCACCACTGTCCAGTAATGGATGGGATTTGTCAGGGGACAAAGCATAGAGCGATAGTTATATGCGTGGACCGTAGTCCCCTGCCTCTGCCAGGGCTGTGAGAAGCCCCGGGGATCTGAGTCCCCCCCACCCTGCCTCCTGCTTTGGCTCTCACTCAGGCTTAGAATCTCAACAACCCAGGAATCTCCTCTATCCTGGCTGACTCCACAGCCGCATCCTGCCCAAGGCTGGCTGAGCAATGACCTCACATAAAAGAGAATTACCGCGGTAGATGGCTCACAGCAATCCCTCACAGCTGCTAAGCCCTGAGAATCCTGGTTAAGGCAGGAGAGCCATCCCTGGCTCGCCAGAACAGCCCGGACTGCCTCACACAGCACCCAGGGGACCCATGCACTCCTGCTCACACCTGCACATACCTACCGGACCTCTCACACCCACATCTGGCCTACATCCTGTCCCTACAGCTGGGTGCACATGAATATACACAGATCCATTCAGACGACCGCATGGCCGCCCGTGTGTTCCCACCAGCACCTGAACCCCTGTGTGCACACACTCTGCTCCGTGCAGGCCGCTGTGAATCCCTCAGCACATGGGTCCCTCATGTCCACTGTCCCTGTGTGCCGCACACACAGCTCATCTACTGCTGAGCATTCGTGCAAAAGGCTATGCATACACTTGCATGTACACATACACACACACACACACACACACACAAACACGCACGCATGCACGCGCTACGCGCGCACACACACACTCACACACACTCTCTCTCTAAGGAGGTTGGTGTCCCAAGTGATTCAAAACTCCACCTCTCTTCTCTGACTTCATTCGGAGGCTGGGGGGTGGCAGGGGCTAGTGCCAGTTATGGCGGCCACACATTGGTGAAGGTGGCCTGGTATAGAGCTTGGGATGTGTCCCTACTCCTGTCTGGATTCCGAAGCAGCTATCTCCAAGGGGGATACACCCTTCCAGATCCCAAGAAGAGCCCCTTGGAGGCAGGAATCCAGGATGAGAGGGCCTCGGCCGCCACGGTGTGGCCTAGCAGCTACAGACCCAGATACCCCTGCAAGACACACTAGAGGAGACCCCCAGGGGTGACCCCTCAGGTGAGGCCAAAAGCAATTTCTCAAGCTGCCAGCTTCCTGGGGTGTGGGGGGTCATATACCCCAAGGGCACCCCGTAGGGGGTGGGGCCTCTGCCTGGACCGCCCTCAGCAGCAGGGGGCGGGGCTTGCAACCGGCTCCTGGGCTCTCACTCCAGCTCTGTTTGTCCGTGTTCCCGGACCACCCACCTTGTCGGCCGACTGTGAGGTGCCGAAGAAGATGGGAATGAAGGCCAGCCAGACAATGCAGGTGGTGTACATGGTGAAGCCGATGGGCTTGGCCTCGTTGAAGGTCTCGGGTACGCCCCGGGTCTTGATGGCGTACACAGTGCACGTGACCATGAGCAGCATGCTGTAGCCCAGCAGGCAGATGAGAGACAGGTCCGAGATGTCGCACTTGAGCACGCCCCTGGCAAAGCGGGGGTCAAGTGTCCGTTGGTCCTGGAAGTCCACCACCGAGTGGGAGGGGTCCACCACGAACCACACACAGATGCCCAGCAGCTGCAGGGAGATGAGGACGAAGGTGATGGCCAGCTGCGAGGCCGGGCTGATGAAGCGCGGGGCGCTGACCGACCGCTTGCCCTGCTCGAAGATGCGGTAAATGCGGTTGGTCTTGGTCAGCAGGGCCGCGTAGCTGATGCTCATGCCGAGCCCCAGGAAGATGCGGCGGAGTGAACAGGTCCCCAGGTCAGGCTCGGCGATCATGAGGAAGGTGGTGGCGTAGCACAGGAAGATGCCGGCCAGCAGCACGTAGCTCAGCTCCCGGCCCGAGGCCTTGACGATGGGGGTATCGTTGTAGCGCACGAAAGTGACCACCACGAACAACGTGGCGGCGATGCCCACCACAGCCAGGAAGAGGGGCAGCACGGCCCAGGGCGAGTCCCACTCCAGTTTGACGATGGGGATGGGCTGGCAGCCCGTGCGGTTCTCCGTGGGCCGCATGTCGTAGGGGCAGGTCTTGCAGGTGTAGCGGTCCACCTGGTACTGGTACCCCGTGCAGGGCTCGCAGTGCCAGCAGCAGGCCATGCCCTTCACCGTCTTCTTCCGCTCGCCCGGCTGACAGGGCAGACTGCAGATGGAGCGCGGCAGCTGCTGGCCACTCCCAGGCCACTGCATCCGTTCCATCTGGAAATGACAGCGTCGCACAGCTGGCCTCGGGACGCGCGGGCAGCGCCCAGACCTCATCCTTCCCGCTCCCCCCACCCCCGCGCCCCCCATCTCTCTGGCTCCACACCTGAATAGGCCCGGCGTTGGCCAAAAGCCCAGCTACCTGGACCTCACCAGAGCTGACTGACAGAGAGTTGGAACCGGACAACTTACCATGTGACCCAGACGCCAGTGACCTGGGGGAATTCCAAACTCATGACTCATCTGAAGAAACTGAGTCTTGAGAGTATAGCGGGGACTCCTTGAGTCACACTAAGCACCTACACGGTGCACAGACACAGGAGTCCCGGACTTCCAAACCCCGGGGCTGGAGATGGTGCTGCCAGGAGCGGGTTTGAATTGCCCATTTCTATCTGCCTAGACCCCCGCCCGTGTGAACAAGCCCCTCCCGTGTGTCTCCCATGCACGGGGAGTGGGAGACAAGTCGACTGTCTCACAGCTCAGTCCCCACCCGAGCGTCTGCCCAGCGACTCCGGAGTCCTGCTCCACCAAAAGCAAGGAACAAAGATCTAATCAGAAGACATCTAATGAGCGCCTGGGGGTCAGCATTCCTTTACATCTGGCTCAAAATGAAAGCGCTGCTCCGGGCCCTGACGACACAGTTGGTGGGAGCAGAGCCAGCCGGGGGAGTATTGTCAAGCTCTGCGGAATTCCTCACATTATGGGGACTAACCCGGCAGCCCAGAGAGCCGCAGGGGCCGGACCAGGGAGCCTGGTTAGCCTGGGGAGCCCTGGTCAAAGGGGGTGTGCTAAGGGCCACGAGGCACTCAGTTTGTTCTCAAAGTGGCAAGCCTGGCTAATGGGACAGTGTGTGTGTGTGTGTGTGTGTGTGTGTCTGTATACATGAGTGTGTGTGTCTATGTATGTGTGTTCATGTGCCTGTGTTGTGTTTGTATATGTGTGAGCCTGTGTGTCTCTGTCTGTATGTGTCCAAATCTCTGTGTATGTGTCTATGATTCTGTATGCCTGTGAGTGTACCTGTGTGTGTCTGTGTGTGTGTGTGTGTGTGTGTCTATGTCTGTGTCTGTATACATGAGTGTGTGTGTCTATGTATATGTGTTCATGTGCCTGTGTTGTGTTTGTATATGTGTGAGCCTGTGTGTCTCTGTCTGTGTGCAAATCTCTGTGTATGTGTCTATGTCTCTGCATGCCTGTGGGTGTACCTGTATGTGTCTATGTGTGTGTGTGTGTGTGTGTGTGTGTGTGTGTCTTTGTATGTGCATGTCTATGTCTGTATCTGTCTGTATCTATGTCTGTGTGTATCTGTGTCTGTATCTGTGTCTGTGTGTCTCTGTATGTCTGTGTGTGTCTGTGTGTAGGTGTGTGTATCTGTATGTATGTCTGTGGGTGTCTGTTTCTGTGTCTCTGTATTGTGTCTACCTATATGTCTGTCTTTGCCTATGTGTCTGTGTGTCTGTCTGCCTGCCTGCCTGTCTGTCTTCGCCCATGTGTCTGTGTGTCCATGTGTTGGTCTGTGTGTTTACTGAGTTCCCTCTCCTGCAGGAATGCGTGAGGCTGTCCGAGGCTGTCCACGGAGCTCCTGAACTGGGAAGGGAGTATGGAGGGGCAGAGTGAGGGGGAAGCCTAGTAACGAGGTTGTCTTGGGCTCTGTGTATTATGGGATGTGTCACCCTAGCAGCCAAAGGGAGCAGTGGCTGTGTAACAGTCCTGAGGGAAGATGGCAGAAATTCTGGAAAACCCTGGTCCCCATGAAGTTGCCCAGTCCTAGGGTCACCGCTATGGCTAGAGGGCTTGAGAGAACGCCTGACCCATCGGACCTCTGTTCTCCACGTGTTCCGAGGGCGGCTGGGAACCCGTGGCTCCCACAGGAAATGCTGTAGCACTCACTAGGGCAGCTTCCTTTGCCTGCAGATCCCCTCAGGGAGCCTGCTACCCTGAGTCCTCTCCCCGGCTCCCGGGAGCTACCAGCCTCTCAGCAAGACACACGCAAGTACGCAGGCTGGACTGCCGCCGTGAACGGGCCTCTGTCAGGTCCTGCACAGAACACACCCTGAATGGCCCCCCTCTACCCAGCATCTGGAAAACCTTGTTACAAGAGCAGGTTCTATCCCTCCAAGCTGTGTGACTTCGAGAGAACCCCTCCCTAGGGAGAGTGTCCGAGACCTTTGCTCCACTGCCAAGGCTCTGGGAACCGGAATGAGGGGATCCCTGCGGGGGCAGGGTGACTGGAAGAGAACAGCCGTCTCCCCTTCATCCCTGCGATGCAGGGACCAAGCCCCCAACAACTCACGGTGGGCGCTTTCTCTCAACGATGACAATAACAAAAAGTGTCTCACTGCTTGGGGTGCCACCCCAAGAGCAAGAAGGAAAGCCGTGGCATCTCTTGGGTAAACCCAGAGGTCATGATAAGGAACACCTGGAAAGAAAATGGCCGCCTTCTCTAGTGAAGCCTGGGCGGCCGGAGACTCAGATAGCTCGGCATTAGCCAGTGACCCCCGCCAGCCGGTGCCTGCACTCTGTCCCCCATGTCCTGTCCTCACACTTACTCTGAGGTGCAGGTGGTCTGTCCACGAGCCGATGACCTTGTACTCAGCCGAGCCGTTGCGAAGTTGGTACTGGTAGATGTCATAACGCCCTGGTGCGTCTCCGTTCTCGTTGAAGGTCACGGGGTTCCCGGCAATGCCTGTATGGGGGGTGGGGCTTCACTGAGCCTTTACCCAGGCACTCCCCGTAAACCGGGGAGGTTTACGAACTGAAGACAGAGGTGTCTCTGGGAAGATTCCTGCACGGGACATTCTGAAGAGAGAGCACTGTTCCCGCCCCGAGAGCCCAGACCTTTACACCCTGCAATTGCATGGCCCGGGCTACCCCAGAGTTAAGTAGTGTCCTGTTCCACACCCCCACCTGAGAAGTTGACGTTCCTGATGTACTTCAGCAACTGGGTGCCGTCCACGGGGTCCATGCGAGGGCAGAGTCCCACGCGGCCGGGACACAGGTCACGATGCATGGCGTGCAGCGCGTGGCCCATGGCGTACACAGCGTCAATCACGAACTGCACCTTCCCCTCCTGCTCGTAGGCCGAGTCCTGCCCGATGCGCTCTCGGTCTGTGAGAGAACACCACGCCGGGCACCCGTGAGGCCCTCTGAGCTCAGCAGGGCAGTGCAAGCCTGAGCCTCTCCCTCCTAGGCACAGCCAGGTCTCCTCATTTGAAGCCTGATATGTGTGTGGAGAGGGTGACCCCAGAGCATGAGAGAGAGAGTCCTCTGCCCTACACTATACTCCACGGGGCTCCAGAACAGCCAGGACAAGCCCCTCGGTCCCGCCACTGTCAGCAGGCAGAGACGAGCTCACATCCTTAGGATGGGGTATCTGCAAGCCCTCTCTCGGCTGACCTGCAATTACCAAGGGCACAGTTGCCCCCACAGGCTTGGGAACAGCCATGACAGGAGTTGTGTCTCTCCCGAGGGTGGTGACGTCACGAAAGCTGCCACACCAGAACAAGACACCCTCTTCCTAGGAGGCAGATGAAGGAGGCCGTCGATGGCCGCCTGAGGCCTTCAGTGGCTTTCAGTCACTCAGCACCAGGTGTCAGCATCATGCCTGCCCTGTCCCCCGCTTCAGTCACAGCCTTCCAACAGCCCAGGGCGAGCGAACTCACCCAGTAGCCTTCTCACTACTGACTGAAGTGTCCCCCACACCCTCCACAGACACCCCCCTCCCCATTGCGGGGTGCTACCCTCCAAGCAAAACATCTGCCACCTCCAACAGACCAGCTGTGCCCACGTGCAACATCCGGATCCCTTCACAGAAGGGAGGGAGGCCAGGGTCACTGGATCCTCACGTGTGTTTCTAGGCACTCCTCCCAGCCTCTTGGCTGCAGTTCTTCCCTGATTATCCATGGAGTTTCTAGAGGTTCTACAAGCCGAGGGGCATAAACAGAAGGAGCCCCTTTGATGTGGCCAGGGAGGAGCCATCCTTCAGTGAGCGTGAGTGCAGACCTTCCGGCCTGGCTAGATCACCCACACTCCTGCCACACTCCCCCATGCTCTGCAGTCCACCGGCCCACTGGGTGTGATCTCCCTGTCACCTTAGGACCATCCTTTGCAGTCCACCGGCCCTCTGGGTGTGATCTCCCTGTCACCTTAGGACAGTCCTTCGCGACATGGCTTGTGTCCTTGGCTGAGACTCGCTGAGACAGAGTTATTAAAACTCATCCCAGATGCACTGAGGCGGACTCAAACTTTGGTCGGCCCCGGGACCTCATGAGGAGGAGGCAGATGCTCGCACAATCCAGGAAGGGCTTCTTATGACACTCACCTGGAGGGCCACCCTGCCCCTGCTCAGCAGCCCCGTGCAAGCCCCTGGGCTTCCAGGGGTCTGGGTGCCCTCAACTGGCAGGGGCATACCAGCCCTGCTCCAATGGTTGAGATTGTGGGGCAGTGAGGCACAGGTTGGTGGCCAGAATGGGGGTTTTGAGGCGGCAGCAGCGACCCCTGCACTGTAACATCCAGGAAGTCTACCCAGAGGCGGCGGCTCTCAGCCTAGGTCCTGTGTAATACTGATGATTTTTACAACTATGTCTTCCACTATCTGCTGAGCTTTTATAAGCCAAGATGGGTGTGCTAGGCTCTGCAGGATCTGCTCATTGAATTCTTTATTATGTTTATTTTTTTAGATTATTTTAGTTTATGTATATGAGTGCTTTGTCTACATGTATGTATTGCACCATGGGTGTGCCAGCAGGGGTGAGAAGGAATCACATCCCCTGGGGTTAAACACGGCTGTGAGCCGCTGGGGGCGAGCTAGAAGCTGACCTGGGTTCTCTGGAAAAGCTCTTAATCACTGAGCCATCTCTCCCTCTCCCTTGATTCTTTTGGAATGTTTTTTAAGCTTTATTTCTTCATTTATTTATTATTATTTGTTTTTGTTTTTCAAGGGTTTCTCTGTGTAGCCCTGGCTGCCCTGGAACTCACTCTGTAGAGTGAGAGTGAGTGTAGAGCCCTGGCCTCAAACTCAGAAATCTGCCCACCTCTGCCTCACAAGTGCTGGGATTAAAGGCGTGCGCCACCGCCCGGTGCTGAATGTTTTTCTTGAGTTGCATTTGTTTTTTTATTATGTGTGTGAGCTCATGTGCCACAGCCCACATGGAGGGGGCAGAGGACAACCTGGAGGGGTCAGGTCTCCGTTTCTACCGTGTGGGTTTCAGGACATCAGTGAATCCTTACCTCGCTGACATGACTAACCAGTCCTTTGCAGAGATGGAGAGACTAAGGCACAGAAATGCCGGGCAATGAGCAGGGTCCTAGCCGGAGCTAGATGCGGGCATCCTAAGGCCAGGCTGCCCTCAGTGCTGAGCACAGGAAGGAAGCGGGCAAGAGAGCCGCAAAGACGGTCCAGGGGCCCAGAGGTGTCCATAGGAGGAGAGAGAAAATGGGCGGAGCCCTCAGGAAGTCCAGCCTGCTTGCAAGCCTTAGTCCTACATGCTGCCTTGCCGCAGAGCAGAGAAGGGCACTGGCCATGCCTCAGTGGCACTCGCGGATCCCTGCCCAAGGGCGTAGCCATGTTGGGAAGGGCAGTCCTAAGGTGAGATCACACCCAGAGACCAGGCGGGCGGGGTTAGCGCTCAGTCCCTGCTATGTCCATCCTCCTGCCCAGGGCACCGCAGAAGCAGGCCCGGGGTAGGGAGAGCTCAGTGCCCATCTCTACCGTGTGCCCCACTATCTGCCCCCTTCACACCAGGCAAGACACTCACAGGCCCCTGGGCCTGGGGGGCAGGGCTGACAGCTGTGGTACTTGTCACTAGAGGTCGCCCTGTTGGCCAGGACTAGCCTAGGCTCACGCAGAGTAGGCATTTGCAGTTTGAGAGTGGGCATAGGAGATGTCAAAAAGCAATTTCCTAGGACTGGGCTGCTGGTTACCTGCCCCGACCATCTTGTCACAAATACGGAAACAGAGGCCAGGAGAGGGGCACTCCAGCCTCGCAGACACGGTAGGGCCTCCGGGTGTCAGGGCAGGCGCCCCAAGCCCCGGCGCTAGCCTGCACGCCTCTCCCACACGGCCTGTGCCACCTCTGGGCATCTCTGTCTACTCCTAACAGCTCTGTCAGTTCTAGGTCAAGCGGCAAACAGCTGGAGCGGCAGAACGCGGATCTTGAGCTCGCCCATCCTGTCTTCTTGTCAGAGCCTCCACCAAGTGGCGCCGAGAGCCAAGAAGGAGAGAAGGCGGCAGAGGGGGCTGGGCTCGGCTCCCCGAGAGCCTGCCCCAGATATCCCCGCCCGGTTTCCACTGGGGTCAGAAGTCACGGGGGAGAGAGATGCCTCAGCAGGAAAGCCCGCCTCTGCTAGAGTGTCTGCGGAAAGGATCTAGGTGCAGACTCATGTGCAGCCCCCCCACACCCCCACTCTCCAGCCAGCAAATCACAGAGCTGTCCACTGACTCCTCAATACACTGCCCCAGCTGACACATGGGGGATCCCTTACCATGAGCGAGGCAGACTGAGTGAGTAAGCCTTCCATGCCTTGACCGTCTCTCTCCCCTTCTCGTCCCGTTCCCTTCCCAGCCTGTACTCCAGGCCTGTGCCCCCAGAAGGCAATAATGACAGGCCCAAGGGCCCTTCCATAGATGGTGATCTAAACCCTGGCCTCTTGCCGCAGGGGTCTCCATCGTCTTCTTTCTCCCCGCCCCAGGCACAAGACATGGGGGACTCCCTGTCTGCAGGTCTAAGGCAGGGAGGTGGGGCGGGGCTGTGTGGGAGTCAGCGCCCCCCCCTCACAGGTGAGTGGAACCCCAGGCCCCGCAGAAGCCTCACAGCTCTGGGAGGAGGGGTGGGGGGAGGCACACGTGCCTGCGAGGAGCCGCGGGAGGAGATAAATTCCAGACACATGGCGCGGTGACAGCAGCAACAGTTTGAAGATGTCCTAATTGTGTCCCGGGGCACCGCGAGGCAGGGATGCATTTGGCTCAGCCACGGGTGACAGGCAGCTGGGAACGGAGGGAGGATTTTCTCTCCCAAAGCCCTGAGCGGTAGTTACCGAGGAGACCGCAGCCTTTGTCGCCAGGTTGTAAATTGTAATCGGAATGAGTTTTCAAGGTTGAAATAATCAGAGTCCGAAGTTCTCTCCGCTCCCCCACGTGCCCCACCACGCCACCTGAATTCCACTCCTGGAGGCGCCTTCAGGATTGAGACCGTTCCCCTGCCAGCCCCAGACATGCAGATCCAAAAAAGATCTATGTTTGTGTGTGGGTGCGTGCACACACGTGTGCACACGCACACACACACACACACACACACACACACACACATGCCCATACACAGACACACACAATCCACACACTGCCACAGGACAGCACATACGGGCTGTCCAGCGTCCCACATCCTGGGCAGATCCATCCCACTCACCTCCACGTCCCCCTCAGTCCTCCCAGGTTGACCAGGCCTCACACCCAACCCCATACCGGTTATCCGTGTTTCTGTCTGGTTAGTTGGGGGGTTTTGGTTTGTTTGGGGGGAATAGGGTCTCACTCTATAGCCCAAGCCAGCCTCTGAAACTAGGGTGATCATCCTGCCTCTGCCTCCTAAGTGCTGAAAGTACAGATGTGCTCCACCGTCCTAGCACAGGTCAGGCTAGAACCCACCTCTGGGCCTCTGCACACACTGCCACCGTGCTGGGCAGGCGCAGTTGGCGTGAGAAGCACTCCAGGAGAGGGTGAGGAAGAACTGGAGCGGGCAGGACTGGGGACAGGACACAGTGTGGCAGCGGAGGGGAAAAGGGTGGGGCGTGTCTCCCTGCAGACCTCCAGGACACAGCAGGTGGTCATTGTACCCCAAGCTATCCCGTTGTGCGGCCCCTCCCTCCCAGGGGCTCCTCCCAACCATGCCCACTCGTGACGCTCAGAGTTTCTGTGCTGACCCCTCACTGGGATCCGAGACCGAGCTCCTGCCCATCCTCTGCCTACTCCTCCTCCGCCCTGCCCCACCCCAACGAGGTGAGTTCAGCCATCAGCCTTCAGGCTCCATCCTTGGCTTCTTGGCCTCCTTCCCCGGCCTGGGGTCCCTCAGCAAGCTCTCCAGCCATCCTGGAAGACTGCCACCAGCCTGACCCCTGCACGACCCCTGCTCGCCACTGACACGTCTCTGACCCAGACCCCGTCACTGTCTCAGCCATCCAGCCAGCAGCTCCTTCCCAGACAGCAGATAGACGGGGCAGTTAGAGCGCCAGGTGGGTCCCCCCACTCTCCTTGTCAAGGCTCTGCTAGTCACCAAGTGACCCAGGCTACCCCTCCTCACCTCTCTAGCCTCATCCCCCTCCTCTTGCCCCGCTTCAGCACTGTGGGAGAGTCTAGTGACTTCCTAGCACAGGTCAGGCTTGAGCCTGCCCCAGGACCTTTGCACACACTGCCTCCTCCCCGGCATGGGCTCTCCCAGATCTCTCTCCATACAGTGCTCCCTGACTGGGTGTCACCGGCAGTTTCAGGGACGCCTGCTCAGTTGAGTGTGCAACCTTCCTGGGCTCCCAGAACTCCTAACTTCCCTCTAAAGGTCCTCAGGATGGGCTCCCTCCTCTCTGGAGCTGTCGGGCTGCCACTACCCTGGCCAGGCTGACAGAGACCTGAGGCAGGTCTGCTCCCAGTGGAACTAGCACAGGCTGGACACACACTCAGCCTCTCCCTCTCCTCTTTCCCACCCAGCATGTGTATGTGTTTGCATGTACATTTGTGTGTCCATGAGTGTGTGAGTGGAGTCTGTATGTGCGTGTGAGCGACTGTGTATGTGTGTCTGTATGTGTGTTTATATGTGTGAGTATCTGGCAAGTATTTGTGTGTCTGTGTATGTGTCTGTGTTTGTGAGTGTGTCTGTGTGCGTCTGTGTGAATGTGTGTATGAGTATGTATGTCTATGTATGAGTGTGTGTGTGAGTGTATGTGTCTGTGTGTGTATCCGTGTCAGTGTGTAAATGTTTGTGTGTGTGCCTGTGTGTGTGTCTGTGTCTTTGTGTGTATATATGTCTGTGAGTGTGTGTATCTATGTGTTAGTGTATTTGTATTGGTGTGTAATTGTGTATGTGTATGAGTGTGTCTGTGTGTGTTAGTGTATCTATGTCGGTGTGTAAATGTTTGTGTGTGAGTGTGTCTGTGTGTGTGTAAGTGTATGTGTCTGTGAGTGTGTCTCTATGTATAAGTGTGTCTGTGTGTCTATGTATGTTTGTGTGTTAGTGTATCTATGTGTATGTGTATGAGTATGTCTGTGTGTGAGAGTGTGTGTGTCTGTGTGTGAGTGTATGTGTCTGTATGTGTGAGTGTGTCTGTGACTTGTGTGAGTGTGTGTGTGTGTGTGTGTGTGAATGTGTCTGTGAGTGACTTGTGTGAGTGTGTGTGTGTCTGTGTGTGTGAGTGTGTGTGTGTCTGTGTGTGTGAGTGTGTCTGTGAGTGACTTGTGTGAGTGTGTGTGTGTCTGTGTGTGTGAGTGTGTGTGTGTCTGTGTGTGTCTGTGTGTAAGCCGGAGATCACCTTCAGATGTCAGGAGCCATCCACATTGGGGTTTTTATCTTTGTTTTTGCTTTGAGACGGGGTCTCCCACTGGCCTGAATGCACTGTTTGGCCTGAGACGGGGTCTGCCTGTCTCCACCTCCCCAGCCCTGGGATTGTGGGCGCACACACGGCTGGCTTCTTTAAACGGATTCTAGGTCACACTCAGTTCCTCGTGGCAGCCAGGCATACACTTTACTGACTAAGCCATCTCCCTGCCTCACTCTATGTAAAAGCCATGATTTCCTGACAGAAAAACCGAGGAGAGTGTTTGGAGTAGGGACCCAGCAAGCCCTGGCTACCAACAGCTGAACGACTAGGAGTCCCTAATGGGTGCAAGGCTGGTACACAGTAGGGGCTCCCAAAATACTGTCCTTCCCCCACTTTCCCAGAAGGAAGGCTTCCTATGGAGGAGATGGTAGAAGGACCCTACAAGAAGACTGAGGAAACTGGGGGCAGGACAGCTCTAGGGCCCTGGGTGCAAATCCTAGCTCTGTCAGCTACTCCCTGTATGACCTTAAGTAAGTCCTTAACCTCACTCAGCCTCAGTTCCTCATCTATAAAATGGGTTACCATAAAGAAATGCAAAACCCCAGGACAGATCTTGATAAGACACTAATGGGATTGGGTGCAGTTTAAACTAGCTGCTGGGAGAGCTGGGGCCGCTGTAACTGCAGCCAGCACCGTGGGTAACTAGCCCTCCCTAACACAGCCTCAGCCACCCTATCCTGCCCTCCCTCTCCGGACTTCCAGCCCCCGGGAGCAGCCAACAGTAAATTTTTCCTATCTCCTCATAAACCGAGCCTTCCTCAGCTCAGCCATCACCTGGCTGGCAGCGCTGTCAAAAAGACGGATGCCACATCTGCTTTGTTTATGACTTTAATTCCCAAGCCTGCTCGGCGCACTCTCGGGGAGGGGCTGGGCGCGCAGGAGGCAGGTGGCAGGCATTGCCCTCGGGGCCTGACAGCCGCAGAGCCGCCCCTCTGTGACCCCACCCCTCTGTGACCCTTCTCGCACAGCGTGAGCAGCCCACAGGTCCACAGCAAAGCAGCTCCTATTGCCCAGTCCCGGGGAGGCTGTGGGGGAGGGCCGTTCCCGTCCCGGGGCTCTGGAGGCTGAGCAGGGTGGCAGGGTGCCAGTTACAAATGAGGACCTGCTCAAGGTCACACTGGCGCGTGCTGGCAGCCTGACACACACCCGGGTCTACAAGCTGTGTTGGGAAAATACCAGACCGCCAGCTGCCAGCCTCACCTGCATCCTCTCGCAGCCCTGGCCCCGCCCCTGCGCTGAGACCTCTGAGCCCCCCGCACGGCCCCCACCACTGACAGACGCCCAGGGAACGAGGGCTGCTTCTCTCTGTCCTCCAGATACCCAGGACCGAGCTCCACGGTCCCCAGGAGGTCCTCTCGCCAGTGCTCTTCTCCATCTTATCCCAAACAAACCCCACCCCACCCCACCCCAAGCCACAAGGACTCGCCCCTAAGCCTTGGGACTAAGCATCCTCCTGCAGCCTCTTGCCCATCACCCACGGCGGCCAGGACAGGAAGGACATAGACTGGACACACATGGAACAAGAGTGGTCCATGTTCCCCGAGAGACCAGGGGCAGACCCAGACAGGCAGAGGCTACACTCCCCAGAGAGGAACAGTGCTGGTGAGGGGCAGTGCTAGAACCCAGGCTCCAGGGCAAGGGGGACACAACTCCCGCCCGGCTTCTGGCTGTCTGCAATAGATAAAGCTGGATGCTGCCCCGGGGTTAGAGGAAGGAAGGAGGAGAGGGAGAACACAGGGCTCCTGCTTCAGTTCCAGGGCCCTGATACTCAGAGGCAAGCTGCATCCTGCCAGTCTGGGCGCTGTGATGCTTGAGAGTGGCCTCAGTTTTCTCTTCTGCAAAATGGGTGCTAGCCCTGAGACAGTTCTAGATCACCCACCTTTGGGATGGCACACCCCTTTTACCATCTTCTACAGCAGGCAAATCAATAAATACCAAGAGACTCAGACTGCTTGACTATTTAGACCCTGAATTCTCTCCACACCCACAGCCCCCTCGGCCCCCGGGACCCTCACGCCATCCCCATTGCTCATGCTTTGTCCCCACGAGGGGATGGGCACGGTCTTCCAGGAGGTGCTGACCCCCATGCCACCCTGCCCATCCGCTTGTGCCTAACCCAATGACTGCCACCCTCTTCCCTCCCCACCCCCTTAGTGACAGTCCCAGGTGCCTGCTGGGAGTTGAGGAACAAGTCCCTCAGGACTCTTAGCAACCCCTCGCGTGCCGGGTACCGTGTCGGCAGTAAGGTGGCTGATGCAGGAGGATTGCTGCAAGTGTGAGTCCAGCCTGGGCTACAGAGTGAGACGTGTAGCCTCAAACAAACAAACAAACAGCAAGGCAGACCTGGGGGTGCATACCTATAATCCTAGTGCTTGGTAGGTGGAGGCTGGAGGGTCAGGAGTTCAAGGTTGGCCTCCGCTACATCAAGACTCTAAGACCAACCCAAGCTACAGGAGCCCCTGTAAGGAAGATAAAAGCTTTTGTGGCCGGGTACCAGACTACCCTGGCAGAGCCGGTGTGAGAACTTTGTGGGTTTCCCCAGTTTATTACGTGTGGACTAAACCTCATATTCGATGCCCCACTCCAAGTTGCCATTAAAGTTACCAAGGGAGCTTTAAAAGGCCAAGCCCACCCACTATGGGGTTCTAACCCGTGACGGAGACCCTAAGCCCTCCCACGATGGGGTTCTAACCTGTGATGGAGACCCTAAGCCCACCCACGATGGGGTTCTAACCGGTGACAGAGACCCTAAGCACTCCGACGATGGGGTTCTAAGCCGTGACGAGACCCTAAGCCCACCCACGATGGGGTTCTAAGCCGTGACAGAGACCCTAAGCCCACCCACAATGGGGTTCTAAGCCGTGACGAGACCCTAAGCCCACCCACGATGGGGTTCTAAGCCGTGACAAGACCCTAAGCCCACCCACGATGGGGTTCTAATCCGTGTCGGAGACCCTAAGTCCACCCACGATGGGGTTCTAACCTGTGATGGAGACCCTAAGCCCACCCACGATGGGGTTCTAAGCCGTGACAAGACCCTAAGCCCACCCACGATGGGGTTCTAAGCCGTGACGAGACCCTAAGCCCACCCACAATGGGGTTCTAACCTGTGATGGAGACCCTAAGCACTCCGACGATGGGGTTCTAAGCCGTGACAGAGACCCTAAGCCCACCCACGATGGGGTTCTAAGCCGTGACAGAGACCCTAAGCACTCCCCAGGTGGCTCTAATGCACAGCCAGGCTGGAGAGCTTCCGCTTCTCAGATCAGAAAGCGACTTTATCAGTGACATCACTTCCTCCCACAGACCCCCTCCCCCCCAAGGGACAGCTGACATCGATCCAACCTCTCAGAGGAGGAAACAAAGGCCAGAGGGTCACAGGGCTGGCCCGGATGCCCTGCGAGGCTCTGTCTACACTCTGAGTCGACCTCTGCCTGCTCCAGCAGACAGCCGTTCTGGGATTCCACCTTTAATGGCCTCAGAGGCCTCTGTCTAGCCTGGAGCAAGAGTCTAAGCTGAGCCTGTGACAGGAGGCGACTCCAGAAAGCGCTGGTCCTCACACTAGAGCAGAACACCCCAACCGTGCCTTCACCCCCCTTCCAGTCTCTCCCATCCACCCCGGGAACCAGCTCTGGTAAGCCATGATCAGGGTGTTAACAATGTGTCACCCCCACAGGGACACAGAGAGCCCTCAGGGCAGGGACAGGATATATGGCTCAGCCTCCATTGCTACGCATGTCTGTACTTCTCTGTATGTGTGTCTGTGTGTGTATGTTTGCTAGGAGGTGCACACATGCACCTGTGTGTACAGAGGTCACAGGACAACCTCTGTGCCGTTGCACGGGTACCTTTTACCTTTTGTTTGCGACAGGGTTTCTCGCTGGTCTGGAACTCAGCGGAGGGCTGGGCCAGTTGTGCGGTGAGCCCCAGGCCCCGCCTGGCTCTGCCGCCCCTCTCTCCATCCCGGGGATGACACATGCAAGCCGTGCCTGGCTTTCTTTATGTGTGTAAGCGATGTGCCTGCCTGCGTGTGTGCGTCATGCACGCGCAGTGCTTGCGGAAGCCAGAAGAGGACACCAGAGCCCCGGATCTGGAGTTACAGATAACTGTGAGCTGCTCTGTGGATGCTGGGAGCTGGCCCTGAATCCTTAACCGCTGAGCCATCTCCCCAGCCCCGAAGGCCTGTGCCACACAGGCCTGTACTTCCTGCAAGGCTGCTGTGATTGTGCCTGGCAGGTGCTGTGCGGCCTTGGGTGTGCTTCCTAGCCTCTCTGAGTCTCCATGGCCTCCCTTACACTAACTGTAGGGCTTGCTCGAATTAGGAGGGTGAAACCTAACATGTAGGAGCAGAGAGACAGGCTCATGCTGGACACATGAGCCTCACATGAGGCCCCGCACAGCCCCGCTCAGGCCCACCCCTCATGCACACACACAGCTACGCACGCTGCCCCTCGACACACTCACACACATATTCTGCAGCCCAGACACCAAGGACCCCACTGGCCAGTGTCTGCTAGTCCGAGTGGGCTGCAGTCACTGAGGGGTGGCAATATTCCTCTCACACAGAGCCCCATTCTCCTACCTCATCTGGCTACCTCTGCCTGACCCTAGGGAACTTCAATCCCCCAAAGATTCCTTGAGGTGTGTCTCCAGCCCCACTCTACCCAAGCTACTCCAGAAAGCACACACACACACACACACACACACACACACACACACACTGAGAGGTGCTACACGGATATAGCACTAGAGTCGGGCGGCGGCAGAGTGGATCCCTGCCGCAAAGCAGGTGACCCAGGGCATTCAGGACCTATGAAGCGAGTGCCAGGCTGCGACCGCAGGGGCCTGAAGCTCAGCCTCAGCCCCTGGCACCTGCAGGGGAAAAAGACACCCCCCTCCCTGTCTCAGACCTCCCCCCACCTGACTCCTCCTTCCAGGAGCTCAGTTTCCCCCACAGCGCACGCACCCCGGTAGCTGGGAAGGGCTGCTGCCCCTCCCCCTCCCGGCACGCCCCCACTCCTGTCCATGGGTTCTGTTTCTAGCGCGAATCTCCCTCTGACACATGCCATGATTTATTTATCTTGTTTATCATCCGTCTTTCCATCAGAATAAAAACTCCCGGAGGATTCAGACTCTTTTGTTCTTCATCCTCCACAAGAACGGGCCCAGACAGTCCGAGCCAGCCCAGTGCCTGCGGAGGGACTGAGGAAGCCCGCCGGATGGGTCAGAGGTAGGACGTTCAATCAGGAGTGGGCGCCATCCACGCGGGCTCAGTGTAGCACCGTGACCCCCAAGGCAAGTCAGAACTGGACAGCTCCCTGGTGAGCCGCCAGACCCGGTTCCTCCTCCAGCTCTGCTCTCCGGAGGGAACGCGGTGCAGCGCCCTCTGTCCTCCCAGGTCCACTGAGGGCTGCACCCCACGCTGCTACAGCCCTGTCCCTTCAGCCCTACAGACCACTCTCAGACCAAGTCCGTTGCATTGCATGTTCACGAACTGGGCTGTGGCCAGAACTGGTGGGAGTTCAGGGGCCTAACACCTGGCCCCACAGCCACCAGGCAATGCTTGCACCCCCAGAGTCCCACCTTCTGCAGGCTCTGCCTCCCACGGTCCCCACCTTCACAGACCCTATCTTCTACAGTCTCCGCCTCCCCCAAGACTTTCTGTAGGTACAACCTCCCGTGGCCCCTCCCCCACAGGTCCCACCCCCTGCAGGTCCCACCCCCTTAGTGCCACCTCCTGTGGGCCTCACCCCCTTAGTCTCACCTCCTTCAGACCCCACACCCTTAGTCCCACCTCTTGCAGGTCCCACCTCCCAGACCCCACATTCCGCAAGCACCGCCTTCCACAGGCTCCGCCACCGGCGCATGCTCACTGGTGCACTTCTTGATGTGGCTTCCCTTCTTGAGCGCATGGCGGCTCAACTTGCAGTGGAAGTTGTCCTCCCAGAACTCAGCAAACCAGATGTTGCGCCTGTTGTTGTCAAGCGTGCGGCTGGAGAAGTATCGGTCGAACCCTGGCAGGAAATGAGAATGTCAGAGCCTCCTCTCCTGTCCTCCCCACACGCGCCCAAACAGGGAGAGATCCGCGGCCAGGAAGGGAAGGGGCCTCCTCTGACCCGGGGCCAGGCAGTTAAAAGGCACAGAACATGTTGTCATTTTATGCCATGAAAAATTAAAAGAGCCGAGTTAGGTCCCACGGGAGCACATAAAATTTAGGGTCACAGCCTGCTTGGCAGAGACTCTCTTGGATCAGGGGTCAGAGCAAACAAGACCACGACCTGCTCGCTCCTTTACCGTGGAGCGACTCCACTGCAGGCAAGACCGCCCGCTCCTGCGTGCTCTGCCCGGAGCGCTGCCTCGGGGCTGGCACTACCGGGAGAGCTAGCGCCCTCTCCCCTGCCCAGAGACCCGGTGAAGCTCACCTCATGGGCCCCGGACGGAAGCTAGTGAACTCAGCGGCAGGAGCCAGCGGCGTAGCCGGGGAGATGAAGTCTGGCCTATGGAGGAGCTGGGTAACTCCAGGCAACGGACTCTAACCACAACCAATTGTCTCTCCAGAGGAGAACCAGTGGCCAGGTCTGATGGCCACGCCTTTAATCCCAACACTAGGGAGACAGAGGCATGTGGAGCTCTGTGAGTTCCAGGCCACCCAGATCTACATAGTAAGTTCCTGGACAGCCAGGGCTACTTACTTAGTGAGACCCTGTCTCAAAATCAAACCAAAACCAAACCAAAACAAAACAAAACAAAACAAAAAAAACAAATGAGAACCAGTATCCTAGGGGCTGGAGAGATGGCTCAGTGGTTAAGAGCACCATCTGCTCTTCCAGAGGTCCTGAGTTCAATTCCCAGCACCCACATGGTGGCTCACAACCATCTGTAATGGGATCTGACGCCCTCTTCTGGTGTGTCTGAAGACAGCTACAGTGTACTCACATATATGAAAGAAATACATCTTTTTAAAAAAATGTTTAAAAAACCCATATATTGAGGGTGGAGAGAGGACCAGTATCCTTAAAACTCCCCCGGTGTCCCTGAGAGAAAGAGTATTTAAGTCTTAGGTTCGAATCCCAGCTGTGCCTATGCTATAGGACGGGTGACTCAATGGAGTGTGGCCGGAAGACAAAAATGAGGGCCCTGGGTGGCAGGGGCGACATCCGCCGTGCCACACCGGTCAGTCAGCCACTAGGGTCGTTTCTGAGCTCCTCCGGGCTCAGCGTGGCTGAGGTGGAATGGAATTTTCCACTGCCGGTGCTGGCTGGGCATCAAGGTGGAGGGAGGACACTCCGTGTGACCTCCGGCGAGTGACGGGAAGCGGGGATGAGGGAAGCAGGGATGGGGGCTGGCTCCTGCGCTGCTTTCCCGGCCTGTCAACTCAGGTGGCTGCCTTCTACTCGGCTTTAGAACCCAGGCAACAGGAAGGCCCGGAGGCGGAGGGCTCCCCTCCGTGAGACTGCGAGGGCTGCCAAGATGCAACCGCGGCCTTCGCTCGCCCCAAAGGAAGGTGTGTGGGGCGAGGCAGAAAGGAAGAGAGGCGGGGCAGAGCAGGGAGGTCCCACCCTTGCTGTCCGCCCTGAGCTGGCCACACCCAAACATGCTGCCCTTTTGGCCTCCTTCTCCCTCTCCCCCCCCCCCCCGCCTCATCGGGCTCACTCCAGGGCAAGGAGAGGTCCCAGATAGGAGAGGGGTGGGGTCGGGCCGGTAGGAGACACTTTTGTGGCACGGGGCTTCACGCATCACAGAATCCAAAGCAGCTGCGAAGCCAGGGGGCAATTCCGGGTCTGCACTCTAGTCTGTCATGCTACAGGCCTCAAACGAAGGGGCAGGACGAGGCAGGGAACGGGCGGTGGGGGAGGGGCGTGGCTGCCGCCTGCCGGGCCTACCTCGCACGGACATCCTCTTGGGGAGAATGGTGACTGCGCCCTCAGCCACTTCCTCAAGGCGCAGCACGGGGGCGCTCTTGGAGCCCCAGCTATCGGAACCCATCCAGAAGAAGTGGCCGGTCTGGTTGGCCCTGCGCGCTGCCTCCAGCACCCTCCTGTGGGGACACAGCAACCCCGTCCGGATATGTGCGGCCACCCAGCTGCCCAGCCTCCGCGCCTATGCCCCGCGCTGTATCTGGACCCTCCGCCCGTATTCTTCAGTCCAGAACGCGTGGCTACCCCTGCACCCAGCCACAGATGATACCCCCATACACACCCATCCCCCTCCCAGCCCACATCCTCCCCAGGCTACATCTGAATCCCCACCCCCATCCCACCCCCGACTCACAAGCCTATAATTGCCTCTGCCAGGACTCCAGGCCTGTAGCTCCCCCTCTGTTCGGCCTGTGCCTGTCTACACGTCTACAGTGACCTCTCATCCAGGCCCGCCTTCATGGGCCCATGCCTGCCTCTGCAAAGACCACCATGCCTCCTCAAATCCGTATCTGCCCCTCTTGGTTTCCAGAGGCCAACCCCTGTCCTCTCAGAGATGTGTTCTCCAGGTACCAGGCCCCTCACTCCTACTCCAGAAGTCAGGCCCTTCCTCAGCTGCTCCAGAGCTGGGGGCAGGGGGACTCCAGTGTCCCAGGTGGGGGCCTTGAGCAGATGCCCCTCAAGACCAACTCTTATGACCCCACTCCCTCAGAGAGGAACTAGGACTTAGAAGTCAGAAACTTGCGGGTGGGAGACAGAGACACCAGGGACCATTCCTGTCCTTCCCTGGTGAGGAACAGAGTCCGTGGTGCCGAGGGTGCTTGACCTAGGCCTCCAGCAGCCTAGGGGAGGCAGTGACAAAACTTCTGGAGAGACACTACCTTCCCCAAGCGCCAGAACCCGCTTCCGAGCCAGCTGCGGTCACCCTGGGCCCCTGCTCTCGTCTCTCTGCCGACCCCTGGCCCCTCAGCAGGCCACCACCCACCTTGGGCCACCACTAATGGTACCTGAGGCCGGCACATGGAACCACAGCCTCGATCCTGCTAATGCTTCCTGCATCCGAGAAACCAAGAGGAGCCGGGATCTCATCCCACACCCAGCCAGTCACCTGCGTTTATTTATACCTCAGTCTGCGTCTGAAAACAGTGCATTTCCAGAAACAGCCTGCCTCCTGCCAGGCTGCCCGTGTGGCTCAGGAGAGTCCCAGCCAGCCCCTTCCCCAGGGACAAAGCCCCGGACCTTCACCCTCACGCCCTACGGGAGGCTTCTCTGAACGGGGGTACCCTCAGTAGCCGTGGGCCCAAAGTGAGATGCACCACTGGATGTAGGCCTGGCTCTAGGGGTGTGAGAGAGAAGGGGGGGCGGGGGGTAGCTCAGGGAAGCCACTGGCAGCCATTTCCCTGAGGGCATGGGGCGCTCGGGCAGCGGCATCTGGGAGAGCTTCGCACCTTCAGGAGGTTCATACTGTCTCCCTGCATCCCCGAGGGCCTCCACAGGAGGCTGTGTCTGCTTGGAACCCCTGCCTGAGCGGGTCCTTCCTCCTCTGTCCCCGCGGTGAGCCCCTGAGGCCTCTCTGTGTGGCTGAGACTCAGGACACCAGGGTGGAATGTGAGAAAGGGTTAAAAGAGTGAAGAGGGGCCAGCATTGGCCTTAGAGGGCACCAGCAAGGAGTCGCTGAGGCAGGGGGCTGGCTTTCCTCTGTGAACAGTCCCCGCACCCCAGTTCTGCTCAGATGTGGACTTCTCTCTCAAAGGGGAAGCCTCAGGGACCTGACGCTTGGGTTCCTGGAGGGTCAGGTGAGAGGTAGGCAGAAAGGAGGGGGGTGGGGACTGGTCAGCAGGGGGCGGTCCGTAGAGAGCCCTTGAGCTTGTGACCTGTGAGCCCCCCCCACCCCACCCCCGTGCAGAGCCTCCACGGTCCAGGGAAGAGCCAGCCTCCCACAGTGAGAGCACCCCCTGTGTCCTGAGCTCACCAAAAGCAGAGCTGAGGCTCGAGCCGCGGCCTCCGCCCATTGAGCATCCTTCCCGCCAGGTCCTGCCTGCTGCCCTGAGCACCTTCCTACGCTTGGTCCTCAAACAATGCTGGTCAGGAACTGAATCGTTAAACAGCGAAGAGCCTCGGAGGGATTGTGAAACCTGGCCGAGGCTACCCCTCCAGCGGGTGGGGTTAGAACTGGGTGGCATGACTATACTTAGGTCCATGAGATAGCGCCCTTTCCCCCAAAGTGTCCATGGCTGGCAGGACGGACAGAGGAGGACAGAAGTGTAAAGGAGCCCCGTTATAGTAGCTGGGTCTAGCCTGGGAATCCCTCCACTCTAATTCACCCTTTGCCCCTCCCCCATCTCCCTAGAGGGAAGGCATCCAGTGGGACGCGCCTGGGCGCCCCTTCCGTCATGGCCACCCTACCTGATGTCATCCTCATTGGCAAAGATGATGACAGCCCTGGCATTGGATGTCTCCAGGAGGCGTTTGATGATCTTGTCAAACTCCCCGGTCTTGGGTTCCCGTGGGATCTTCACGGACTGGGCAATGCACACGCCCCCTGTGGAGAGGCCCCGTCCGATATCAGCCCAAGCCACAGGCCCGAGCGCCCCTCTTCCCCAACACACCCCAGGAGGCTGTGACGGGGTCTCTCACTTGACACACCAGGGTCACAAACACCAGCCGCGGCCTGAATACGCAAGACCTCAGATGCTCCGTGCCTCGGTCTCCCTAACCGAGGCCAGCGAGAGCCACACTGCCCATTTGAAATCTCGGTTTTACCAGTTATCGCTGGGTAACCTCGGGGCGGTCACGCCAGCTCTCTGTGTCTCAAACGTCACATTTATAAAGTGGAGACCAGAGGGCGACCTAGTTCTCTGGCCTCTCGTGGAACCTGTGAACAAGCCCGCTGTCTGGTGCTCAGCCGGTCCCTGGAAGCTCCGGCTATTTTTATCAGGATCATCTCAGAAGGTTCTTTGAAGGATTAAATCTGAGCATGGTCATGCTGGTGGCTGATGTCCCCACACCCATGTCCACACACCTCCTAGGGCTCCCGTCGTCCCAGAGACTGCACAGCAAAGGTCCTGGGGGAGGGTCGCCCGTGTGGCTGCTGGGGCGGCCCAGGGTGAACTCGGTGTCCCAGGGTGCACCCCGGGCAGCAGACGCCAGGGGGCATTTGAAGCCAGACCCGTCTCGCAGGTGAGCACAGGCAGAACTCTGCCCTGTGCACAGATTCAGGGCCCACCTGTGCTCCCTCCGTGGGTCTCCCTGTTCTCCTGTAGGTGCCGCTCAAAAGGGGCGTCCTCCCCTAGGCCCAGGCCTCTCTTAAGTCGTGGCCAGTTCCAGAGCTGCTGTCCTGTGTGCCCCGGGGGCTTCCACCTGATCTCCGTACATAGATGCAATGCTCCCGGGCACTGGCCGCCTCTGCACGGGGCTCACAGCCATGTGCGGGGCAGGAATCCCACCCTACAGCCGCAGCGGGCAGCTCCAGGAAACGTCCTCCGTGTGAGGTGCTCACCACATGAGTAGACGTCCATGGGGGCAAAGGCGCTCGCTGACAGTGGCTCTGTCAGCCAGGACACACATGGATTTTGTTTTGGTTTTTCGAGACAGGGTTTCTCTGTGTAGCCCTGGCTGTCCTGGAACTCACTTTGTAGACCAGGCTGGCCTCGAACTCAGAAATCCGCCTGCCTCTGCCTCCCAAGTGCTGGGATTACAGGCGTGTGCCACCACCACCTGGCTGGGCACACATGTATATGCATGCACATACCACACACGCAGCACACACACATAACATACACATCACACACACAACACATACAGATACCACATACACATACAACATACACACATATAGACACCACACATACACACACACCTCACACACCACACACACACATGCCACACACACATACACACACATATCTCACACATACACCACACACACAAACACACATACCACATACACCACACACACCTCACACACACAGTATGAAACACATACAGACAAGACACACAATGCACAATACATATAGACACACAACATACACAATATAGACACCATACACACACACACACACACATGCACACACACACACACACACACACACACACACGGGGATGCAGGGGAGAGCCTTAGGTCACTCCTGGATACCTAGCAAATCCCAACCATGAAACAGAGCAGGACCTCCAGAACTCATGGCTCCAGGTCGCTGGTCAGGGCCTCGCCCCTGCCAGCCCTGGGCCACAGACAGCGTGGAATGGCACGTTGCCCTCACTGCCTGGCGGCATTCTAATGATGGCAGCGCTCAGCTCCTGCCATATGGTCTCTCTCCAGTCAGAAAATGGGCCAATGGCGACACGTCTTCGTCCCCATCTGGGAAGGCAGATGGACAAGAGGAAGAGGCTGGCCCAGGCGGTGGGGACGGGGACGGGCCACCTGGAGGCAAGCGGGAAGGAAGGAGTGGATCTCTCTCCCACAGGGAGAGGGTGTTAGGTTAAGTCACACTCCTGGGCCGGCGCTGTCCTGCCGTGTTCTGCACGCTTCACTTCAGGGCGCTGAAGAGAGGTGGCAGCGTCTCCGGGAGGGGCCGTTAGTCACAGGGACTGAGTATGGCGTGCGGCCTTGGAGATGTGATGTTCATGCAGCGCCCTACATAAGCTGATCGTGACCCTAACACAGGCCATGCAAAGCCACCCTCGGAGGACTCGCACACCCCATTCCCAATAGACAGATGGGAAAACTGAGGCTCTCGAAGGTGGAGTGGGCGAAGAGAACTGGGCGAGGAGCTGAGCAGGCTGTGGGGCCACCTGTTGGCCCCTCCGTGTGTATAGCAGGGGTGGAAGGGTGGGGGTGGCTCTGGAGATGGGGTGCCTGAGAACAAGCGTGTGGACACACCTAGGCACATCACTTCGCTGTGACTCTGCATGACAAGAAAGCTAGTGCCCACAGCATCATGACTTCATTGCCCACAGTCAACATGGCAGGCAGTTGAGGGGGCGAGGGTGGGGACAGGGTCTCTCTTGAGAGACATGGTTCCTGAGACTGGCATAGTTCACTGTCACAGCCAGAGAGGGCTGGGGTGGCCCCTGGGGCACAGCACCCACCCTGCAGTGGCACTGGCTAGACCTGGCCTGCCTGAGTCTCACCCACCTCTGTGGAGTAGGTAGAGGTTGCACACGTGTGTGCACATGGTCAGGAGCGTGCACACCACACTGTGCACAATCATAGGGCCTTCCCTTGGGCACATACACACGTACTACACGCACGCATGCGCACATGGTCACAAACCATGCTGCTACGGGGTTCCTGCGTCCGGCCCCTGCCCCCAGCCCTGCGGTCCGCACTCTTTCCCTCCCTGGGGCACCGCCTCCTCCCCGTCCCCTCAGCCTCTCCGTGGACCTCAAGAGCCTCTTGTCGGGACTGTGGTACGGTGCTATGGAAGCTGGCAGGCAGGCAGGAAACAACTAGTTCCCAGGGCAGACGCGGGACCGGCGGGCTGGAGGAAGCGAAGGCTCCCAAGCCCGGCAAGCCCGCCTGGGCCCCCTTTAGAGATCATTCTCAGACCCTGACCAACCTCTGACCGGGAACCTGGCTGCCAGATCGCTGATCGGACTCAACTGCCCCGTGCCAGCTGCAATCCTGGGCCCCTCTGTGCTGGCCAGTCAGATGCCACAGCCTCTCACCAGAGATACCTCAGATTACACGCATCCCAAGGGACCCCTGAGACCCCTCCAGTCTACACCAGAACAGAGGTCTGAGGCCAGAGAGGAGCTCTGCCTTACCTGGGGACACATAGTAGCAGGGGTAAGTCTGGTGTCCTCTGAAATGACTAGGGCTGGGGTCCCACCTCCCACTTCTACCCAGGCTCCTCCGCACCTGCTCAGGCTCCTCCTACCTGCTCAGGCTCCTCCCTGCCTGCTCAGGCTCCTCCCTACCTGCTCAGGCTCCTCCCTAACTGTTCAGGCTCCTCCCTACCTGCTCAGGCTCCTCCATGTCTGCTCAGGCTCCTCCCTACCTGTTCAGGCTCCTCCCCACCTGCTCAGACTCCTCCCATACCTACTCAGACTCCTCCCCTTTCTCAGGCTCCTCCCCAGCCTCAGAGGCTCCATCTCAATTTCTCACAGCCCAAGCAGCAGCCCGTGGGCTCCTCTTCTCCTTCTTATGTGTGTGTGTGTTTTTTTCCTTTTCTGAAAAATGCTTTTAAATGTAAAAACAGAGAAAAAAAATAATGAAAAGACAAACCCTAGGAAGTCAAGTGGAAAAAAACCTATATTGCTGCAGAATATGGCAGACTGCAGAGAGGAAAGTGCGGGAGGGGTCCCCCAGGCCATGCTAGGCTCCCTGCAGGAAGCAGGGCAGGCAGGAGGCAGTGGGGGGGGTCTCTCGCTCCTTCTCTCGCTCGCTCGCTCTCTCACTCACACACACACACACACACCACTTTCTCCTCCCCTCCTCTTCTGGGAGCCAGGCTGTCAGCAAGCCCAGCCCCAAGCCCGCTCCCTGGAAAGGAGCTGGGAAATTGCCCTTTAGCAGGTGGGTGGGCGGCTGCCAGGGTCTGCCAGGGAGCGAGGCCCGGCCTAAATGATGGCTCTCTGATGTGAAGTTTGGGGTGGCGACCACTTCCAGACCCCCCAGAGCAATCTCATCTTCCCCTGAGGATGCTCCAGGATGAGCTAGGGGTGGGGGCGGGGCGGGAAGAGCCAGGCTCGGTTCCCCCACCCCTACCTCCAGGCCCAACACCACCCAGAGCTCAGGTCTGGCTAGGCTACAGCTCACTCAGGCCTGGCTTCCACCCTGTCCCTACCCCAAACTTCCTCCCCACTAGGCCCAGCGCAGCCTGCCTTACTCTCTTCCCACTAACCCGCACTGTGTACATGCACACACACACACACACACACACACACACACCAGCACCTGTGACATTTCTGTTGCCGGCTCAGGTTTGCGGCTCCCTCGGCCCGGGCCTCGAGGCTCTGCCCGTCTGACATCTGCCCCACCATAGGCCTTTGGGCAGGTAGCGCCCAGCCAGGAGAACCCCGAGCCAATGGGGATCCGTCACGACCCATCACCCCCTCGCTTGCTGCGTTCTTCCTCCCCAGGGGCCCACTGAAGACAGGCAGCGGTCCATGTCTGCTAGACACACGGGGGACAGGAGTGCAAAGGGACACTGGCGAGCACAGGCCACAGAGGCTTTGGGGGAATCCCGCCTGCATGTGCCCTCTCAGGGGTGGCCATGCCCGCAGAGCCTGCAGTGGACCCTCAGACCCGCCCCCATGTCCTGCACAGGCTCTGGGCACCCCGTGGTCCCTGATGCCCACTCCGTGCCGGGAACAGTCTGTGCCATCCATGTGGTCTGGACATGCCCGGGGCCATCTTTCAACCCTGCCGTCAGCCCTGTACCCTTACAGCAAGCGCTGGGGAGCATGAACTCACAGTGTGAACAGGCAACGGGATAGCAAGATGGTGTGTCACTAGCCTGCCTGTCCCAAAGCTCAGGGTAGGGCCACACAGAGGCACATGGCACCATCCGCCTCCTAGTTGCAAGCGACTTGAGTCCCTGGTGGGCAGCGGGTCCCAGTCAGGTTCCAGCGGACCCCGTATGTCCACATTCCCTGTGTCCGTGTCCACTTGTCATGAGGAAACCACGAGAGCCGAACGGGGCGGGCTGAGCCGCTGCTCCCTTCCTGTGCATTTTTGAGCAGGTTACTAAGCCTCTCTGACCTGCCCTCCGTCAACAGGTAAGGACTTAAACTCCCCCTAGTAGGGCCAGTGGAGTCTGAGAGCGTCTGTGACGGTCTGGTGCTGCGGCCGCAGCCCCTGCCCCGGGGAGCAGGCAGAGCCTTGGCTGGAAGGGCCACTGGGGAGAAGCCGAGATGGAGGTCACTGCTCTGCTGTGTCAGAACCCGAGGTCTGGGCTCCTCAGCTCTGCAGAGCAGGGTCTGGGCTCTGCCACAGCTATCCCTGGAAACTTGGTGCGGGGCAGCTCGGAGGTACGGGGACTGTTTCCTGGGCTACAACTGTCTGAGGCGAAGCTGGCACCAGCAACCAGCGCGCGCGCACACACACACACACACACACACACACACACACACTCAACACAGTGCTCATGGTCTCACACTCCAGGAGCCCACACCCACACTCAGAGACATGCCCACAGCTCTCCCACCTCAAAGAAAAGCCGCCACCATAAGGGCCTGCACAGGGCCACACACCCCCCCAAGCAGCTACCCCTGGCCCGATCCACAGCTATGCAAGCTCATGCAGGAGCCAAACAGCAACACAAGCGCAGGCACCCCAGACATCACCTCTGTGGCAGCCGCAACACACCACGCAGCTGTGCACACCACAAGGAGACAGGCTGCGCCCACCAGGCCACACGGTTGTGCCTATGATGACCCCAAGCCAAGCGCAGAGCCCTAGTCTCACATACACACGGCACACGCATACACAGACAGCAAGCTGTCACATAAACCACACAGACACACGTGCCCCCAGCCAGTCAGGCAGTAGGCCTGCTGACCCGCACTATGCCCTGACCCCACAAGGCTCACAGCCTGCTCCTCAAAAGCATCCCTGGTCTCCCGTGCTCCTCGCCACACGCTCGGTGGCCCCAGGGGACCCGTCTCATATCAGGTGCACACAACCCCAAACGCGCCAGGGCCTTCTGGAACGCGGGGGCTGGGGGCCACAGCAGCTCTCCGGACCCTGCGCGCACACTCGCAGAGCCCCACCTTTCCTTTTGCTGGCAGCTTTGCCGTTAGCTGGGGGCAAGGCTGGGCAGATGCACAGTGTCCCGGGAACTAAAGCAAAGTCTTCGGTCCCCACTGTCCCCTCTCTTGGCCCCAAGCCCCGTCTCTGTGGGGTTAGGGGCGCACAGTGAGGCCGAAGGGAACTCAGATCTTAGAAAGCAATGGGCCTCTGTGACACAGGAGACCAAGAGGCCATCGATGGCCTTGGTCCCATCTCAGCCGCCCACTGCAGCCAACTGACAGCCAGGTCACCCAGCGGTAACTCTGTGACGCATACCCACCCCGGGTCAGGCCAAGCGCCCATGGTGAGGTCGGACACAGGGGCCTCAGTGCAAGCCCTGCTGTCCTCGGCTTAGAGTTTCATTAGCCATGAGGTTGGGCTCTTGAGAGGAAATCCACTGAGCGATTGCCCTAATATCTTAGCTCAGATGCATTTAGGCAAAACACCTTCGAAAGCAAGGAAGCCAGAAATATAGAGAAATGGGAATCGCAGGAGGCAGGTGGCAAGGCAGGGGCTAAAAGGACAGGATATCAGCAAGAAATTAGTGGGGCCCCTGTGCGGCCCGTATCCTCTCCCTCAGTAGCCTGTCTGTCGGTGGAGGAAACACACATGTTCCCCAGACTCACCGCAGACAAAGCCAGGGTTCCCCCAAGACACCCCCACACACACACTCATAGCTGCTAACTACAGTTCCAGGCCTGCTGACCAGTCCACTGGTCTACCTGTGGATAAAAGGGCCCTCAGTCTGGCCAAGGCTGTCTCCATCAACCACACCCAAGTATGCCTCATGTGGAAAAGCCCTCTGTGCCTCTCTCCACTCCTGCCTGCCTCCGCCCCTAGAAACGGGCAGACATGGGACTAGCTACACCCGGGGCCTTAGCACCCCCGCCACCCCAGCTTTTGAGCCAGGGCCACTTCCTCCAAACCACTCTACCACTGCTACCTCAAGGCTTTGCCATTCTGGTCCTGAAGCAAGAAACAGCCCCCCCCTTCCTGTCTGCCTCACCCCAGAAGCCTCGGGGCCTCCTCCTTCTTCCAAACCTCGGCACTGCCCAATCCTTCTGCTCTCCCTAATGACCGCCCCTACCTTGTACCCTCAGGGAGAGGGCTGAGCCTGGGAGAGACAGGGTTCAAGTCCCTAGCCGCCACTTCTTAAACGCTGTGTAAGTCTGGACAAGGTAAACCTCTCGGGATTCTGTCCATCGCAAAGTATAAGAATGGACCATATAGGCGAGTGTGGTATAATCCTAGCAATCGGGAGGCTGAGGCAGGAGAATCGCCTTGAATTCAAAGCCAACCAGACCTATAGGATGAAACTCTTATCTCAAAACAAGCAAAACCGAGCAAGCAAGCCTAGGTAAGGGTGACAGGACGGCGTCTGATGCGCGGACACAGCGACTCTGCCCCGTGTTGTCCTGCGCCCAGCTTGCCTCCGTGAGCGCCCCAAGGGCTGTGTCTTCCTCTCTTCTGACCCCCAGGTCCCAGCAGACATGGGGAGCTCAATTAACCCTGGTTCAACCCTCTTAATTTCCAGCTGCTGTCCAGAGGATGGGTGCTGGAGACTCCTGGGTGGGGAGAGACCAGGGTGCCCCGGGCCAGCTCCACCCCCTCCCTACAGGAGCAGCATTCAGGCAGGAGAGAGCAGCGGGCTGCTAGTGGTTTGGCCTGAGTGGGGAGCGCCGCTGCAGACGGGGATGAAATATTTAGAAGCCCACATCCCCGGGAAGTGGGAACTGCCACGCTAAATGAAATGTTGAGATGTAATTACGCAGGCAGCCCAAGCATGTCTCGCTGCAGGCGGCTCAGCCCCTGAACCTATCACACCAGCCACGGGGAGAGAAGTCCTCCAGGGCCCCTGCCCCCCCGCCAGCCCCACCCTCCCTACAAGCCAGGCTGGACAAGGGCAGCGACAGCGGACCATAGAGTCGGGGGCCTGTGGCAGACCCCGCCGAACTCTCCCTGTTAGCTTCCTGGCACAAAATGGAGCTGTTGACCCATGTCCTGGGAAGGGGACCGCTAGATCGCCTCGGTGTGTGGCTGTGAGGATGATATAGGCCTGAAGCAGCAGAAGCCAGCCTGATCCAGTTTGGGGTGGGTGGAACCAGGAAACCCAGCTGCCTGGGGCTCTGGTTAATAATAATAATAAAATGGATAGACCAGGTCAGGAACTGATCTATCAAAATTGCCCAAGACAGCCGGCCGTGGTGGTGCACGCCTGTAATCCCAGCACTTGGGAGGCAGAGGCAGGCGGATTTCTGGGTTCGAGGCCAGCCTGGTCTACAGAGTGAGTTCCAGGACAGCCAGGACTACACAGAGAAACCCTGTCTCCAAAAACAAAAACAAAAACAACAACAAAAAAAAAAATTGCCCAAGACACTGCTGCTGTTGAAAGAGGGCCTGGAGTTCCAAACAGAGCCACCAGCCCTGAGGAGAGACTGGGGGGGGGGGATGCCTGGCAGGGAGGGGGCGCCTTCAAGCCTCAGTCCTAGATGGGGTGGGGCATCCTTCCTAGACACCCATCTTGCTGGGCAGTATGTGTTTGATCCGCTACCTCTTCTGGTTTGCCGTGGGACTTTTCTGTTGTCAGATCAACACAAGGTATGATGCAGGGTTGGGGGGTCGGGGGAGGACTTTCCCAAGTTGTGATAACCACCCATGTCTAAGAATACCAAGAGCAGGATGGGACCACCCAGCCTTGAGAGCCCCTTCGTGATCTAAACCAGAGTCCACAGAAGGCCTTCAGTTGGCCCCAGGCTGACCAGTGTGAGCCAGGTTCTCACCAGGCTGCCTCAGGAGCCCAGACAACATCCGGGGCAGACCCAGCTGGCTAGCCACGCCCTAACCACACCCCTCTCCCGTGTGCTCTGTTCTCACAGACCACACAGCCTCAGCTGGCCAGTCGGCCCCTCCCATTCTCTAGCCCACTGTGGCCGCTCTCCTCCCCAGAGTCTCCTTTAGCAGGCTGGCAGGACACCCCAGGCCCCTCTCACTGTTCCCTAAGAGCCTTGCCACCACAGCTCAGCCCGAGTGCAGCTGGACCCTGAAGAACAGGCAAGCACAGATCACTGCCTGACACCTAGACTGTGACTGGACGGCAGTCCTGAACCCCTCCCCCATTGCCGGCCCTTCCCCCACTCCTGCATTCCTTACTCCTTCACTGTCTTCTGCTCCTCCCTCTCCCCTCTTCACAACCACAAGGCTCTCCTCAAACAGCTAACTTTCACCCTCTGCTGCCTCTCGGGCCCCTCCCAACCAGATCACATGCTGGGTATCAGGCCTGTTTCACAGACGAGGAAACTGAGGCCACCTGTGAGCCAGATCCTGCCTGGATGCCTCTGTCACTCTCAGATCCTCCCTCCTCCCCCTCCTCCTCTCCCTCCTCCCCTTCCTCCCCTTCTTCCTCTCCCCCCTCCTTCTCTTCCTCCATTTCCCATCTTCTAGGTAGCTAGTAACTCATCCTGCCCCTCTCCGCATATTCCTAAGTCTGACCTGGGCCGGGCAGGACAGTTCTCTGAAGCGGGAAGGGCCTCCGGGCCTTCCCGAGTCCTCCCGGTCCCCTCCCATCTCCTCCTTCCTCCCTCCTGCTTCTCTCCCTGCCTTACTGCTTCCTACACCCAAGGCTTCCCTTGGGTCCCAAGGCGTCGTTAGCTTCCTTCTGGCTCGTTAAAAATTTGCATAGAATTTGCATAGAATAGCCACATGATCACGGTGTCTACAGCAAAATAGAGCCAGACTTAGCTCTTGTGAGTCCACGCAGGTAGAGAGACCCAGGCACAGAAGAATCCCCAGTCTAGGAGGCCAAGTGCTCACCCTGGGGGGTGTGCCCAGCCTCTGCCCTCCAGACCTCACCGGTCTCCTGGAGGCTGGTTGGCCTGTCTTTATCATTTTCCCAACAACCACTCAAAAATAGAATTACCTGCACTTCAGAGGAACCAAGAGCCCAAAGGGACCTGCAGCCACTCATGGGGGGGAGGGGGGTGGGGGGAGTGACCACCCACTCTGCCTGGGTGCCCGATCATCTGCCCTGCTTCTGGGAGGGCATGGCCTTCTGAAGGCAACAAGAACAGCTCCCTCCAGGACACCCTCTGGGCCAGGCCCAATCCTAAGTCTCCCAAAGGAAGCTCTTTCCTGACCTGGCCTGGCCTCCCCATCCTGCAAACACACACACACACACACACACATACACACACACACACACACACACACACACTGCCGTGCATGCTGACTGCTGGAGACAAGCGTCTCAACCCTTTCATCTCTGCTTTCTAGCTGAGCCGGACCTGCTTGGTCACAGCAGTGTCCAGGAATAAATGTGTTTGGATAAGAAAGAAATCGGTAACAAAGCGGAGGGGAAGGGGCTGCGTTTCAGAGGCTGGGCTGGCTCAGCGGCTGCAGACTGCCTAGGATCGGGAAGACACCTACAGGCCGCCCAGCGCGGCCAGGGTGCCGCTCTCCAAGGTGCTGACGCTTGGGTTGGTTCAACCACGTCAGCCTGAGAACCCAGGGATATTTGAGCTCACAGCTAGACTATATATAACCTGACCTTCTCTTCTCGCCTCCTGAATCCCTGGGTCCAAACCCTCACCTCTTAAAAAACGTGTGTGTGTGTGTGTGTGTGTACATACATATATACACATATATACATACGCACACACACACACACACACACACACACACATATATATATATATATATATATATAGTGGGTATGTGTGTATGTGAGTGTGGGTGTGTGGTATGTGTGTGTGATATGTATGCATGAGCCTGTGCATGTGTGAGTGTAGGTGTGAGTATGTGTGACTGTGTTTGTGTGCATGCATGTGCATATGTGTGACTGTGTGTGTGAATTGTGCGTGTGAGTATGTGCGTGTGGTGTGTGTATGTATGGGGGAACATACATGTGTATGGTGTGTATTGTGGTGTGTGTGTAGGTGTGTATGTATGTATATTGTGAGAGTATACACGTGGATTATGTGTGAGTCTGTGCATGTGTGATTGAGTGTGCGAGATGTGTGTGTGTGTGTATGGGGAAATGTGGGTGGGTGTGGTATGTATATATTGTATTGTGTGTGCTATATGTGTGTGGTATGTATGTGTGTGTAGGGTGTGTATGAATGTTTGTGTATCTGGGTATGTGTGTATTGTGTGAGAGTATGTGTGTGGTATATGTGTATATGAGTCTGTGTGTGTGATTGTGTGTGTGTGGTGTATGTGTATATGGGGGTATGTGAAGGTGTATAGTGTGTATGTATGTGTGTTGTGTGTGAGGCATATGTAGGGGTGTATGTATATGTGCATGTTAGTATGTGTGTGTTTGTGTGTGTGTGTGTGTGTGTGTGTGTGTGCGTGCACAGCCAGAGAAGCCATTGCTGTCTCTCCCTAGCAGTCTCGGCCCTATCCTCTTACCTCACTGAGCCTGCAGTGGGGCTGGTGACCCGTGCGTCCCAGTGAGCCTCTTGCCTGACTCCTTTCTCCTCTTTCTCCCTGTCCCTCCCTCCCTAAACACACACACACACACACATGCATGCACACATGAACACACACATGCCCACACACACACACACACACACACACACGCATGTACGCACGCGAGCGCGCACACACACACACACACACACACACACACGCACACACGTGCACACACACACTTGACTTTCACAGGGCTTGTACCGGAGCTAAAGTTAGGCCTGGCACCGAGGTGTTCCATTACAACTGCCAATGACCTGTGTATGGAAACGAATGTGTGTCGGGGTGTGTCTCGGGAGTCTCAGAGGACTAGAAGGCAGGCTGGCGGAGGAGCTGGCCAGGGCGCCAGAGTCTGGCCATACTCAAATACTCTGAAAGGGAAGTCTGGAATGGACGGAACAAGGCAGACATGGCTTCAGTATCCACCCGTGAACGCATGGAGGAAGACACACAGCCCCTTGCTGGTCCCACACACAAAGAACTGAAAGGTCTGGGGAGGGGTGTGACTAGGGTCTCACAGGTGCACACAGGCGGGTGGTGGTGGAGCAGAGCTGGCAGAGTGCCGCACAGTGCCGGGCCACGGAAGCCTGGCAAAGAAACTGGCCACAAGCTCCTCCCCGGGAACAAGGCGCTGGCTCACCCTAAGCCACGCCCCAGCGCAGGGGCCACGGAGGGAGCAGCCAGAGAGGCTAACAGACAAGGGAGAAGACCACTAACCAGGCCTGAAGCGTTAGCTGTTCTGGGACGACCAGAAGCAGCTACAAGGGGCCCTTCCACTCCAACATGCTTTCCAGAGGAAAGAGACGGACGTAACAATCGGGGTTTAAAGGCCTGTGGGAAGGATGGGGGGGTGCCGGGGGGGGGAGGAATGGGGTCTGGGGCCAAGGGTCGCCATGGGACCCGGCCTCCAAACACTGAGGGGGGATGGAAAGCCGAGGGACACCGAGGACCCGACCACGGGAGTCCAGGGGCTCCCTGCCCCAGCATCTCCGCAGTAGCAAAAAGCCCAGGCTCAGGGCAGCACCCACAGCCAGGTCTAGAACTCAGCCTGACTCGAAGCCGTCACACCCCACAGCACTTGGGGGGAGTGGGGGTGGGCATGTGTTCTCTACTCCCACCCCCATTAGATCAAGGAGGGAGCCGGGGCCCCAAGTTCAAGGCCACACACATGGATTAGAGCCCAGCCCCCTCCCGAGGCAGCACTTGGACTCTGAACCACCCAGAACTGGCTTTCAAAGGCCCGGGGCTGCCGTCGGCAAAGGCAATTCTTTTTACCCCAAAACATCTTCAGGCAAGTTCCTCAGAATGTGTACATGGCTTCCTGTGCAGGACAGAAGGCAGCAAATCAGGGCAGGACAGACAGCCCGACTGGCTTCCTGCTGCAGTCTGAGCACACTCTCAGGCTGGTGGAGAGAGCCAGGGAAGGTGGCAGCATGTACACGTGTACACACACATACACACGCATGCACACATGCATGCACACACACAAACATGCATGAGCACACATGCATATAATACCCACTCAAGCACACACACACACACACACACACACACACACACACACACACCAATGCCTCACGACATCTAGCCCTAGAGACTCACAGACCTGAGAGGCGTCAGCACCCTCCCACAGGCCAGAGCGTGAGGGAATCGGAGCAGACAGGCAAAGTCCCGGAGGCGGAGCATGCAAGCACAGGGGCTCATCTTTGTCACACGGGGTTGACCTGGCCATCACTAGCAGTCACATTAATGCCAACACCTTGCCAATCCCCAGCCTGGCAAAGCCACCAGCTGGGGCCTGGTGAGCCTCCCCACTCAGCAGGGCCCCTCAGAGTGGTGCGGGGGCAGTGTCAGGTCCCAGACACTGAGGGAGACGGGCTGGGTCCAGGGCTCAGGGCCGCCTGTGGGGGGTTCTGGGCTTGGGTGGCAGGGCCCCCTCTTCCTGGATTCCCCAAGAAGGGCACAGCAGGCTAGGCCTCAGGCTCCCTCCACAAGGACTGGCAGCTAGTGGGGGCGGGGGTGTCCAGAGCAGCTCAAACCCAAAATAGGCAGACACCCTAAGCTGAAGCCGCAACAGTCCCTCCTGTCTCCCCCTACCCGAGGGACCCTCCCCACATGGCAGCCGGAGCTGGCTCCCAAACACAGGTGGGGCCTTCCTGAGCCCAAAGATGAAGGCCCACACCTCCCCCGGGTGCCACCTCCCCCCCCACCCCCGTAGCCTTCAGGCCTCCCCACGTCTCCTCAGAGCGAGATGGGTGTGAGAACTCTTCAGCCAGTGTCTGCATACACTTCCACACTGCAAGGAAGTGTTTGTAATGGTTGGGGTAGGGGTGGGGTGTGACCCCCCACAGGCGGGGGCTCCATCACGATGGAACCACCCTGAGCATGAGTTAACAGGTGAGCGTCTCATGGGCAGGTGGGGGGAGGGGGGATACAGTCTCCACCACAGAACAAAGCTCCTGTCCCAGTACCTTCAGTCTGGCTGTGTGGCCTAGGGAAGGCCACTTACCCTCTCTGGTCTGTCTCTTTATCTTTGAAATGGCCAAAATCATGGCCTCCTCTGAAGGACCCAGAGCCATGTCCGAGGCAGAGAGGCCTGACAGGCTTACCGCTAGTGTCGAGCCTTCCCAGCCTGTGAGCAAGAGAAGCCCAGCCCCGCCTCTCCATCTCCCTCCCCCACAAGCCTCCCACCACCTCCCAGGTGACTTATACTTCAGAGGACAAATCAATACAGTATGCGGCCAAAAACATCTTTAATCTTTCTCGGGGATTAGGCTATAAGGGGCTGTGGCCTCTTTCTCCCAGTGTTCAATTCTGATTTCAATTTGGCCTGCTGAAGCAGTTCTCTGTCCCTCTCACTCTCCCCTCCCTCCTCCCTTCCCTCCTCCCCTCCCTCGCTCCCTCCTCCTCCTCCCTCTGTGTGTCTCTCCTTCTTGATCCACCAAGCACTGCCTTCCAAATCAAGTCCCATTTAGCAACAGGGTCAGGTTGGGGACCCAGTGTCATGGTGGTCTCAGGTTAACCAGGAGAATGGAAGGCTGTGTGGACAGCTGGACCTCAGAGGCACGGGACAGACGCAGAGGTGGCCACGTGAGGGGCTCCTTGCCAGACAGGAGAGTGGAGGAGGCAGGGCCCAGGGTTTTGTTGCTTCTCTAGACTCTGAGGTCCTTTCTTTTTTTTTTTTTTTTAAAGATTTATTTATTGTTATATGTAAGTACACTGTAGCTGTCTCTCAGACACCCCAGAAGAGGGGGTCAGATCTCATTACAGATGGTTGTGAGCCACCATGTGGTTGCTAGGATTTGAACTCACGACTTTCGGAAGAGCAGTCAGTGCTCTTAACCGCTGAGCCATCTCACCAGCCCTCTGAGGTCCTTTCTAAGCATCTATACACTCTTCTTCCGAGTTCCCTACACTGGAGAAAGCCATCCGTGGTCCTGCCGTCAGCTAAACACACCACAGCCAGCTTCTCCGGTGCCTGCGGGCCATGTGCACAGTCTTACGTGTGTCCTCGTCACACCTCAGCTGGCCATAAACCCCAGCAAGGGCACGCGTGGACAGAAGACAAAGCAGGCAAGGACAGGAAGCCAGCTGACACTTCTTGCCCTGGAACTTGAGGTCAAACCCCACCCCTGCCTCTCTGCACTGTGTGACAGAGGGGGTATGAGTTTCTAAGGGATGCCACTGAGGCTGGCCTGCACATAAATGGTGTCCTCTCCACAGAAGACAAGGCCACCCAGACAGCAGCACGGGACCTAGCACCTCCAGGCCGCCCACAACTGTGACTCTGACCCCTCTGTCTTCCCCTAAGCAGCACCTTGTCCTGAGTCCCTTGGAGGACAGTTTGTGCTTTTAATAGCATGCTTGTTCGGGGCAGAAGCAACCCCTGAGATCACAGAAGCCCGCAGTCCAGGGTGGCATCTGTCACCCAGGAAAAGAGAGAGAGGAGGGAGGCCACGGTTCCCAGGCTCTGACAAGCACCACATCCCTCCAACGCTCCAGACCCTGACAGGTCTGCACGGCCGGGCCTCCCTCCTGCGCTTGCTACAGACTTGGAGAGGACCCCACTTCCCACTGACCCTGTGCTGGGCTGTGGTCCCCGGCAGCTTCCCCACACAATTAAAGGGCATCTCTGGGAACTGCAGCAGGATTGTGCCCGTAGGCCATCACCACCCTCAACCCCCGGCCACTCTGCAGTTTTAGGAAAGGCAATTAGAGGTCTGGGCCCTGCGGGTATAAATATGCCCTGGCCAAGGTCGGGAGCAGCTGTGAGCTACTTAGAGCCCACAAGATAAGGCTGTCAGGGCCACCAAGGCCTCCCCTACACGCCTCTGTTCAGGGGACCCTAGGAAGCCACAGGATCCAGAGTCCCCCACCCCAGGGGCCACCTCTGAACTCTCCTGTCACCCCTTCAGATGGAGGCTGGAGCCCCCATCCTGATGTTAACCCTTGCTGTGCCAGGGGCTTACCACCGAAGCCTCCAGAGCACCTGTCACAGGGACCAGGGAGAACAGCCTTTGCCCAGTGGGTAAGGCAGTGCGGGGACACAGCCTGCCCACTACAGAGGGCACCCCAGCCCTGAACACCCCCGGCTTCAAGAGCCTCCTGCTGACCACCCATGCAACCGGGTCCCTGATCCCCACCCCCCTAAATAAAACCCTCGAGTTTCCTCCCTCCCCTGCCCATGACAGGACAGGGATGTCTACACCCATGATGGGAGCGCACAGCATGTTGGGGCTGGGGAGAGGGGACACCAGACAGACCCAGCTCAGAGAGAGAAGACCGGAGAACCAGGCAGCCGTGGGCCCATCCCCGCGCACGCGCGCGCGCCACTCACCGTTCTCCCGGGACTTCTGGATGAAGGCCTCCACGCCGCTCTCGCCGTAGCTACCCTCCGAGGCCAGCGTGGACACATAGTTCCACTTGAGGGCCCGGACGATGTCCACCATGGCCTGGGCCTGGAATGTGTCCGACGGCACGACCCGGGAGAAGAAGTCATAGCGGCTGTTGTCACTCAAGTCGGGAGCGGTGGAGGCGTAGCTGATCTGGGGGATCTGGGGGAGAGAGGGCACGCAGATCGATGGGCAAAGGCGTAATGGGGCAGTCGCTTCCTCCCACCCACAGCGCCGGGACCCCTAAGGCCAGAGTCACCCCTCCCGGGGATACTGTCTCCCCACCCCTGCCTCCAGGGAAGACCCCGTGAAAGGGTGGGACAGGTCCCAGATACTGAGAGGAAAGGGACCCGGTCTGATGGTGGCCACTCCTGCCTCCAGCTCCTGTCAGACTCTGAGGCCACCTGCCTCCCTCATAATTCTCCCTGGTATGGGCCAGCAAGACAGCAACGAGCTTGCCCGTGACCCAGGGAAGACTCCTGGTCTCCAGGAATATTCCAGATACAAAATACACACTCGAGTCCGCACGCGCATGGTGGGGAGACGGGAGAGCACACCTGGAGCCTCGGTGTCCAGGTCTCTCTAGTCACTACGCAGAGGGCCATTATGGTTCCCAGTGGCCTCTGTCTCCTGTCTCCTGCCCAGTAGGGGACACAGCCCAGAACCCATCCTCCGGGTGCTTCCCATCCCCCCAGGTGGTCATAGCATCCTCTGAGAGGTCCTTCTCTCCACCGTTTGGATACAGGACCTGGAGAGGCAAAGCCACCTCCCCTCACAGGGCACCCTGGGCCTCCGTTCCCGCCCGTCCCCTCCCAGCCACGGAGAAACATAACCCTGTGCCATTCCTGTAGTTGTTTAAAGGCACAGGAAAGGAGTCGCGTGTGACCCTCATCAACATCCCCCTCCTCTCCAACACCAAGAAAGCCACACCCCCACCCCCACCCCGCCCCTCCTCGCTAATCTGGGCTTTCGGCCACCACACAGACAGGCCAGGGAAGGAAGGCTCCTAGACAGAGATGGTCTGTGTCCTGTGGATGCCCTCCATACCCAGCCTGCACCCCTCGTGCCAGAAGCGCCTCCACCCACGGTGACCAGTGTTATGTCTCCGGACATGGTCAGAGGTCCCGGAGGAGAGACTATCCCGGCTGAGGGTCGATATTTAGAGATGTGCGTTGAGATACTGGAGAGGAAGCTGGTGGTGGTGGCGGCGGCAGCAGCACACACCTTTAATCCCAGCATTTGGGAGACAGAGGCAGGTGGATCTCTGAGTTCAAGCCCTGCCAGGGCTACACAGAGAAACTCTTGTCTAGAGGCATGGTAAAGATGCTAGAGAGGGGCTAACACGGCGGCATCTTGGGTCTGCCTCACAGGAACTTTATGGCACAGGAAGAACAGGCCAATTAGCAGAGAGCTAATCCTGGTTCAGTGACAGCAGGGCCGTGGGCCGCGCTGCCCTAGTCTCTACTAGGCCTTCGTGCATGTCTAAAACGTCCACTGTCCTAAAAGGATTACTATACGGAAGAAAATCAGATCCCTGCCACCCATCCCCAACCCAACAGAACACCACGATCTGGGGCTTGACTGGAGTGCGGACAGCTGAGCCCCGTCCGCTCACGCTCCCCCAGGTGGGCGTGCCCGGGGACCCCACCCTTTCCCACGCCTGCCCGTCTAGGCTGCTGGTCACCCCCTCCCAACCAGGCTCTGAGTGACGGACCCCCAAGTGTCCTGCTGTTAGGCTGGGACGCCCCCTGTAAGCCCCTCCCCCAGAGTCAGCAGCTTCACGCCAGGTGTGTGGCCTCCGTCACCCGCATGTACCCCATTCCCACAAAGGTGGGGGATCAGCACAGGGCTTCCACGCGGTATACAGCAGGAAAGCCATGTGCCGAACTGCCCCCACAGTCACCGTGGCCCTGGGAGAGATACCACCTTGAGACCAGGCCCGGGCACGGGATAGGAGACCAGTCCCTTCTCCCTGCCCCCTCACAGGTTCTGAAGTTCCTGCTAGGAAAGGCTGAGGTTTGGGGGTTCGAGTCCAACTCGGCTGCTGTTGAGCTGGTAGCGCTGAGTCCAGTTCTTTCTCCTCCCCGGGCCTCAGTCTTACAGACTGGGTAATTAAGAGCTGCTGGGAAATGTGGGGAGCCCCTGGGGCCCCAAGGAGCAGGCCTGTGGCTCTCTGCGGTGCTCCCTGTGACCCCTGCCCTGCCTCCTGCACCCCAGCTTCCTCTGTCTTCCTTTACCGTCCAGGGTCTGCCCTCTCCACCTCCCTCCCACCGCCCCCCCACCCTACCCCGGCCTGGAATGGGGGAGGGGCAGGGGGTACTGTGGGGCGAAGGGCCCTGTCTTAGAGTCAGCAGCACCAGGGGATTCACGCCTGCTGATTCTCGCCATGCCCTCATCCTTAGATCCCTCTGTCTCAGCCTGGGGAGCTGGGGAGCCGGGGAGGATGCTCAATTAGAATTCTCCTCACAGGCGACCCTTCTCAACACGGCAGCCCAAAACTCCAGCCAGTCCCCTCAGTCTCCCCTGCTGGGGCCACACAATACCCGCTGGACATGAGGCTCGCCCTGTCCTGGGTGCGGAGGAGGCTGCCCTGAAATGGGGACCAGCGTCACAGCCACCAGGATCACTGGCCGGGTTGCACCCGCAGGTCACTGTGGCTCAAGGACCGTCTCACAGACCCAACCCTTCTCCATGCTCTGCACAGTCGACCTCACCTCTTCCCGTCAGCCCTCCTGGCTCCTCCAGGTTCCCCTCGGCCTCCCACAGCACCAAGTGTCCCCTGTTCAAGTCCCCTGTTGTGCAGTCCCATCAGAAATATGAAACGGCGGGTGACCATCCAGCCCTGAGCTCTGGCGGACGCCCCTGCTCCCTGGGAAGCAGGAGCGTCCATGGCCAAGTGCTCCTTAGCTAGGTCTTGAGAATTAGGGTTAGGCTTCGGGTTGGGGTGACACACAGTGTGTCTGCCACTGGCACCCAGCAAGCTCTGAGCTATGCAGACGACCGAGAAGGAAGAATGTGGAAATTCCCTCCTCTGCCTCTCTGCACGCTTGGTGTGTCTGACCCACAAGGCAATCAGAAAGCCGCTCCCTGGCTTCAGCAACGATCTGTGGGGATCCCAGTGCTTCTGTGCTTCCACGCGTGTCCAGAACATGTGCTGAGTCACCCGAGCACATGGGTGTGTCACCCTGCTTCACACAGCCACTGCACTGTGCCACTGGGCTGGTGGACACCTGTCCCTGGGTCACCTGCCTAGCCAGGGGAGTGACAGACAGATCGGGAGTGAGAGGAGCTGGGCATAGAGGCACTCCTGAAATCCCAGCATTTAGGAGGCAGAGGCAGGAGGATTGCTATGAGTTCCAGGTTGGTCTAGGCTACATAGTGACACCCTGTTGAAGAGGAAGTGGAAGAGGAAGAGGAAGAGGAAGAGGAGGAGGAGGAGGAAGAAGAGGAGGAGGAGGAAGAAGAGGAGAAGGAGGAGGAGGAAGAGGAGGAGGAGGGAGGAGGAAGAGGAGGAGGAAGAGGAAGAGAAAGAAGAGGAGGAGGAAGAGGAGGAGGAGGAAGAGGAGAAGGAAGAGGAGGAGGAGGAAGAGGAGGAGGAGGAGGAAGAGGAGGAGGAGGAGGAGGAGGAGGAGGAAGAGACAGCAAAAGGGAGATGGGAAGGCAGGGTGTAAGGAGAAGAGACTGAGGCCCCTGCCAGGGTGACACTGGTGTCAAATTCTAAGGAGTTGCAGGTGTATTTGAGGGAGGGTGATCTTCCTGGGGGGGACCAAGATGGTATTCACACACACACATGCCTACATTGGGGTGCTTATGTGTCCTTAGGACTAAAGCAGGCTCTCACCCCAATAGTCTAGGCAAGACGACCCTGCCAGCACACGGGGGCTCAGCGCACCACAGCTCAGGCCCAAGAGAAAGGCTCCAAAGTGTCACTCAGACAGGCCCAGGGAAGCAGCTATTGGTGGAGGCCAGATTAGGACATGCCTCATCTCAGAGCCCAACTAAGGTGCAGTGCCCAGAGTCTCTGGAACCTTTGGGAGCAGATAGGGTAAACTCTCCACCCAAGGTTAGCGCCACAGGGGGCTGGCTTGTCTGCAACAGGAAACACTTAAGGCTTGGAAGGCAGGGACAGAAGACTTCCATTCCTGTGGGGTGGGCCTGAAGGATCTGTGGGGAGGGTGGTGGCTTGGTTCTGGCACACCAGGTCCCATGGAAGGCGTTTGTTTGTTTGTTTGTTTGTTTGTTGAACCTCCACATACAAAGGCCAGCCCCAGCCTCTGGCCACTCCGGGCCCAGTTACAGGCTCTGCCTGGCCTCCATCCAAGGTGCTTCCTGGGAGCCAGGCCCAGAGCACCAAGCTCTCCTGCTCAGCTCACTCCCACAAACTCCAAGCTATCCTGGTCCTCCTCTCTGCTCCGGAAACCAGAAACCGCATCACGCAGGTGCCTTCCGCTCCTCTGGGGGCCCGCAGAGTATCCCCACGGTGACTGGGGGCACGCGTGAGCACTTTCAAACTGCCACGTGTCATGCAAAGTAAATTCTGTCCACAAGGGCCAAGAGGTGCCTTCGCCTCTGTGCTGCACGCTCTCACACCCCCTGGTGGCTTCTTCATTAACCCACTCACTCGGTAATGGCTTCCTGAGGCCCGCTGTGTGCTTTACCCGCCAAGCTCCGGGAGGCGGCAGTGAAGCTGATCCCAGCATGGGGGACAGAGACAATTACTTAAGCGACAAACTCACAGGTATCTGACGCCAGGCGCGGCTCCCAAGCCACTGCCCACGGTGCCAACTCTCACTTTGTGGTACATGTTACCTTTACAACCCCCTGACCCTGTGTTGGCCAGGTCACGTGAGAGTCAGGAGAAGATGCACGTGCCTCTGGGCCAGCGTGTGTCACTGCAGGTAGGGGACACTCCAGGTTCTCTCTGCTATTGTCACCAGCAAGGTTCCAGCCTGCCGTGGGTTCCTGAGGAGGACGAGGCACTCCACAGAACATCTCCTCACTTGTGCCAGCTGACACAGGGGACAGGGCTGAGGGCAGGTTGTGACTGAACCCCCCACCGCCGCCGCCCCTGCCTCCCCGTGTTGACCTGTACAGTCAGCAGTGACATGATTCTCCGACTCTCAGACACTAATAATGGCTGGCATTTACCTCTGCTTCAGAACCTGGATGTGTCAGGCTCACTCTTAGAACACTTCTCACAAGTAGGGGACAGAAGTAGATTGGATTGATTCGTTCCGGAACACAGGACTCAAAAGCATTACCGGAACCAGCGCCGCTTAGATGCCCACTGCATGCCTTACTGTCCTAAGAGGGCTTCTAAGCCGAACGCCTTCGATCGCCTACTTAAATCTTCACTGACCTAAAACTAATCCAGAAAGGTCAAGATACTTATCCAACGTCCCACAGCTCTTGACTGGCTGAGGCCGGATTTGAACCCAGGGAGGCTTACTCCACAGCCCCTACTGGTAATCGCCATGTAAGACTTCAGCTTCCTCTGTACAATGTGCCTATACACATGTACCCACACAGCGAACGTGCATGTGCGTGTAGAATCTGAGGCTGGGGCTGGAGAAATAGCTCAGCCATTAAGAACACCAGCTGCTCTTCCACGGGAACCAGGTTCAGTTCCCAGCACCCACGTGCTGGCTCACAACTGTCCGTAACTGCAGGTCCGGTGGTCTGGCGCCCTCTACTGGCCTCCACGGGCACTGTGCACATGGAATACACAGACATGCATGCGGGCAAACACCGGTGCACATAGAGCAGAAATAAGTAATTTGCAAAGTAAATAAAAGAAAGGTGTGCACACCTTTAGTCTCAGCACTTGGGAGGCAGAGACGGGCGAAGTTTTAGGCCTGCCTGGTCTACGTAGCTAGTGAGACCTTGTCTCAACAAACCAAAACTTGAAAATTAATTAATTAATAAAATTAATTAGAAATTGAGGATGAGCCGGGCGGTGGTGGCGCACGCCTTTAATCCCAGCACTTGGGAGGCAGAGGCAGGCGGATTTCTGAGTTCGAGGCCAGCCTGGTCTACAGAGTGAGTTCCAGGACAGCCCGAACTACACAGAGAAACCCTGTCTCGAAAAAACCAAAAAAAAAAAAAAAAAAAAAAAAGAAATTGAGGATGATGCCCACAGCCTCCAGCAACAAGTGGCTGCCCAAAGCTCCCTCGGGCTGGAGAGTGGGCAGCAGAGGAGAGGGGCTGCGTCTCCTGTGTTTGCCTCCACCTCTCCTGCCCATCAATCCACGGGCCGAAGTGGTCCATCCATCTCTAACATAAAGGACAGGGCAAGGCTGGCCCCGGGCCCCAGAGGCCTGTGCAAACGGCCTGCTTTGAGCAACAGCTAATTTCTAAACGTAATTATTAATTTCATGCTTATCGTATGCAAACCTCTGCTTCCCAGACGAGATGAAATTGATTTAATTAGAAATTCCACCATCAAGCCATTTGGATCTGAGCTTTTAATTGGGATCTCCAGCAGCCCCTGCCCTCCCCCGCCCTGGCTGCCAGAGGGGGCTGTTCCCTAGGAGGGTACAGTCCTGCCTGCTGTGTGTGGGCACCTCTACGGCTGCCAGTGTCCCACAGGTCAGGACGGCACCTGTCACCAGGGCCCCTGCTGTACCCTGCCCCTCGCAGCACAGCACAGCCATGGGTGGGTCTCTCTTCCCCCTTAGCAGCTACGTTAGTTCTTTTTTATTGCTCTGATGAGACACCATAACCAAGGCAACTCCTAGCGGAGTTTAGCTGGGGCTTACAGTTCCAGGGGGTCAGAATCCATGACTATCCTAGTCGGGAATGTGGGAGCCCTGGAGCAGGGGCGGGGCACAGACATCTCAGCCACGAGCATGAGGCAGGGAAAGCTAAAAGCATTGGAGGTTTGGTTTGATTTGATTTGATTTGGTCTGGTTTTCAAGACAGGGTTTCTCTGTTTTAGCCCTGGCTGTCCTAGAACTTGCTCTGTAGACCAGGCTGGCCTCAAAAAACTCACAGACCCACCTGCCTCAGCGTCCCAAGTGCTGTATTAAAGGCGTGCGCCACCTTGCCCGATTCATGGCTTGTGCTTTTGAAATCTCAAAGCCAACCTCCAGTAGAGTGCATCCTCCAAGAAGGCCACACCTCCTAATCCCTCTCAAACGGTTCTCAAGTCTTCTCAAACCAAGTATTCAAATATATGAGCCACTGGGAGCCATTCATGGTCAAACCGCCACAGCAACACACTGAGGGAACGGTTAGGCAAGAGCTGACACCTTGGCAGGGACGGTGCAACTTTAATCCTAGCATTTGGGAGGCAGAGGGAGGCCAGCCTGGTCTACATAGTGAGTTCCAAGACAGCCTGGGCTACACAGAGAACCGGGATCTGGGTGTTCATGCGGGCACCAAGCCACGTGTCTGAAAGAATGCGCACTGGCTCTCCTCTGAGTCATACCAGGTACCCTCTCGCCTCAGAGCAAGGCGGTTCATCAGAATAACTAATCTGGAGTATTTTCACATGCGTGACCTCTGACCCCATCTCTCCCCACACCCGCCGTGGCCTCCCAGCAGCTGCTGCCATGCTCGCCTCCCTCTATACCTTGAGCCCTGTGGGACCTGGAAGTGGTCATCCCTGAGGCGGGGTCCCCTCCCCAGAGCAGTGCACGTGGCCCGCCCTAGCCACCCACCCTCGTTTATGGCAAAGGCAATCTGCCAGGGGGCCCCACTCTATGGTGCCCAGCCAGGGCGGTAAGTGGACCACCTACAACGGTACCCACAAAAGGGCAATACTGACTCCCCCACCTCCCACCATGCCTCTGGCCTCCAGGGCTCTGCAGGACCTTCGTCTCTCCGGTCCCGCGGTGGTGACGCTCTGTCTGACACCCCCGCCTCCACTCTGTCTGCCCGGCATCCTATCGATACAGGAAACTTGCGCTTGGGTTAATTTCCTGTTCTGAATTGTTTTCCTGGATGGAATCAGGCAGCACCGGCAATGGGCCCTGGGCAGATATGTCCCTGGAAGGCGTGTGTGTGTGTGTGTGTGTGTGTGTGTGTGTGTGTGTGTGTGGTGCGTGCTCAGGCCCCGATTGCCCTTTTAAGCAGTACTTAGTTTCACAGGAGCCCAGCACACCCCCATCATGAGGCTTGGGAGAAGAATGGGGCGTGGAGGATGGGGTGCGGAGGGAGGAGGGAGCCGCTCTCCTGGCGTCGGCTGACAAAGGAGCCGCACCAGTGCGTTGGAGGAAGGGACTGGAGACAGATAAGACTGTTCCAGCGAGCGAGTGGGTGGGGCGCGGGCCCCGGGCCGAGAGCAAGCCGAGATCCTCAAATCAGCACTTGTCCTACTTCATAAGCAAAATGTAGATCAATCAACTACACTCAGGGTAGCGGGTTTGCTTGCTGACTGTGCCCTCGTCAAGTGTCAATCTTAGGGGAGGTGGGTGGCGGCTGAGGCCTAGGCGGGGAGGGCGGCACGCCCAGGACTCCTCTGTATGAGGAGGGCTAGAACCAAGTCCCCAGGGATGAGGTGCAGGTAACAGGGCCTCAGTCTTTAGGTCTGCGGAATGGGCATTGTGATGAGAATGGAGTCTTTGTGGCAGGCATCCAGGAGGATGGGTAGGTAGGAAGGAAGCTGGGGAGAGGCAGGGGACCCAGGGGCCTGAAGCCATTATCCTGTCCCGGGTGTGGACGGTCGCATGCGGGACCTCTCTACTCTCTTGCTTGAATCCCCATAAACTGAGGAAAGAAGGCTTTGCCCAGTTTGGAGAGGTGGGAGGGCTTATCCAGGTCACCTGGTCATAGGCCAGCCCAGATGGCCTCAGGACCCCAGGCCCTGAGTTGGAGCAGAGTGGGAGGTGTAAGAGGGAGACATACGGATAAGGTCGCCTACACCCGGCCCGGCAGCCCTGCCGACCGGTGAGCGATGGAGGGTGTGGTGACTCGGGGTTTGTGACACACTAAGAATCAACTCTGCCCTGTGCGCATGCGTGCGCGGGCACACACAGACACACACACACACATGCTATCTCGTTACTGCCTCACAAAACGGGACCACCATTTGTCAACCCCAGTTTCTTCAGATGATAGAAATAGATCCTGAGTTCAAACAGCAAATTATAAGGCCTGGGATTTGAACCCAGGTCTACCCCACAGACCCTCCCTGGCAGCATCCGGGCCTGGGAGGCAGCGTGAATACGGGTCAGGGTGGCTCTCGCTGCTCTCCCTGCGCCCCTGAGCTGCACACCGCTGCACCTGCTCTGGTGACTGAGAATCGAATGAGCTGCCTGGCTCTCCTCCAGAACAGGGGGCGGGGCCTCTCCAGTGTGCAGGGTCTCATGAAAACCTGTCCCAAACCCGGTGCCCTTCCTCGAGCTACAGGAGTGAGGGCAGGGCCAGGAGGACCTCTCGGTTCAACGCCCAAAGTGGCTGTCATTGCGCCAGTGCCCCGAGGTCCTCTTAGCCGCAGAGAGCAAGTGGCGGGGGCGTGGCCCGCCTTCAAGGAAATGAGCCACTCTGCCCACCAATCTTCCACCAGGAGCTCTCGCGCTGTGTGTGTGTGTGTGTGTGTGTGTGTGTGTGTGTGATGGACTGCACCATATTAATATAAGATGATATAATGGGATGTATTAACATCATTGAACACACGAGACGATAAAAGTCACACCACCGACACTCCCCGTGATTTATATCCACAGCCGGGCCACAGTCAGACTGGCCAGGCAGCCAGGAGGAGGCCCCACTGGGACTCTGGGGTTTGTCTGGGGGAAGGGCCTGGGGGTGTGGCCAGAAGCAGAAGGAAACGCACAACCGGCACAGCCTCGGGGTTCCCAGGCCAGGGGCCCCGCTGGGTGGACCCAACTGGAGCCCCCAGCTGCCGCCCCCAGACTGGCCTCTACTGTGTGCTTGTCCCCACGGTGGCATCTCACGGTGTGGGCTCCTTCGGGGCCTGCGCCTCCTCAGCTAGCCTGACTCCCCTTTCCTGCCTCAGCCCTGCAGCCCAGGGGGTGCACACTCACACACTCAGACACACCCTATACTCCCACACACTCCCACATACACACTCACCCCACACTCACACACACTCACACATATACACTCCACAGTCACAAATATATCACATACTCATCACATACACACACACACTCACCCCACACACACTCATGCACACTCACTCAACACACACACACTCATTCACACACACTTACATACATTCACCCCACACTTACCCATAAACACTCACCCCACACACTCACATACCCCCACACACTCACACACCCCCACACTCACACACACACTCATATACTCACATACTCACCCTACACACTCACATACCCTACACACTCACATACTCACCCTACACACTCACACACCCCACACTCATACACACTCACCCCACACACTCACACACACTCACACACTTACCCCACACACTCACACACACACTCACACACTTACCCCACACACTCACACTCATACCCACAGCTGGGAGGAGGACATAACAAAACCCCTCTCCGGCACAGTCTCCTCCTCGTGGGCTCTGCCCAGCCCGACCTCTCCCCTCACCGTGCTCCCCAGCTCTGCTCCGCACCTTCCCGCATCCAAAGCCTTGTTCCTGGCGTTCCCTTACTTCACCGACTCTCCTGAGACATTACACACTTCCCTCAGACCCTGAGGAGAACATGTCTGCCTCCCCCCGCCTCCCACAGCCCCAGGATGTAGACCAGGGCTATGAACGGCTATGGACCCGTAACAACCAGCTGACGTCCATGTTTACTGTTTCCCCCACGCGGTCCCATCAAGTTCCGTCGGAGGACAGTTTATGCAGGGGTCAAGATGGTTCGTGGGTAAAGGCACCTACGGCGAAGGTTTAATCCCTGGGCCCCACGAGGTGGAGAGAAAGAGGGAGCCCAGCCCCGGGGGTGCTCTCCTGGCCTCACAGAAGAACTGGAATCCTCTGTTGCTCACCATGCTCCCTTGGGGTACCCATGCCCGTGGCCTTCCTCACACAGGCTCATTCAATAATCACAACAGGCTGCTGCCAGCTCTCCAAGGGGACAGGTGCTCCCCATCCCCCCCCAAGGAGACAGGTGCTCCCCATCCCTCCAGGGTGCAGGATCGTGTTTAATGTCACCCAGGTGGTGAGTGGCCGAGCCAACTCCCCTTCTGTTCTACAGTGCCAGCAAAATCTGCCACCTCGGCGGGGAACAAGCTTGAGTCTCTGTCACCTCTGAACCCCAGGGGCCCAGAGAGGGACAGCCTCCAAAGGTCGTCAGCCCAGAAATGCTAAGGAGGCTACTCTTGCTGCTGGACAGCAGGTGCCACAGAGAGTGGACAGCCCCAGCCTTTTGCCGCTCCGGAAACCTCTACGGGTAGAGTACAGCTCTGGTGCAGAGAAGGACTTAGTGGCCGGTCTGCTGCCCACAAAGGGAGCCCTTCCTCACGCCGCCGCACTCCTCTACAAGCATCTAGAGGTCACCACCCAAGTAACGCAACATAACTCCATCTCAGGCCTGCCCTGGAGACCCACCCTGCTATGGCCGATGTGATCTCCCCTCAATAACTTGATAACCCCAAGGCGAGACTCGGAGGCTATGAGGCTACCATTCAGCTGCTGCTGCTGCAGCTTGGGCCAGCAGGCACCAAATGCAGGTGTGCAGTCCCTGACACACGGACACCCCAAGCCTGTGAGGACCACCAGCACCTCCCGGGGGTGGGCAAGAAGTGGCCTCGGGCTCATTATCCAGCCAGACCCCGACAATCGGTGACAAGAGCGGATACCCCCTGAAGAAAGGGGAGCCTTTTCCACCTTGTGGGCCCCCAAAATCTCCATTGCGACTGGGTCTCGGAAGCCAGCTCAGGAAGCAGGGCCGAGAGGACACTGCCACCTCAGCAGGCAGGATAAGGTCTCCCAGGGACAGCAGACAGTGGGCCCCTTCAGGAGATAATCACGGGGCAGCGAGAGCTGAATACAGCACTCAGACTGGGACAGGGGCATCACGAGTTGGAGGCCAATCTGAGCTACATGGCCAGGTCCTCAAATCCGAGAGCCCTCTAGCTTAGCGGTAAGGGCCCGCTTTGCATGCACAGGGCCCTGAGTTCCTCCTCAGCACGGCAAAGGCTAGAGTAGCCGAGGCCCCGTCCCGTCTCTCCGCTCGTCCCAGCACCTGCTGCCGGCCTGAAGTTCCCGTGCTGGTGTCAGACCCAGCCATGTCCCTGGGAAGAGCCTCTCACCTCAGACCCTCAGCCAGGGCTGTCCCTGCAGGTGGCTTACAGGCGTCCTAAGCCACCGTGGAGCTGAGTCCTCCTTACTTTCAGAAGTCCTAGGTCAGACACTGACACGGCTGTGCCCTGAGCTCTCGGACACGGTTCTCCCGGGCTCTGCTCCACTTTCATCTCTTTCTCCAGCCTGGCCAGTGCCTGCCTGGCTACAGCCCTGTGAGTCAGGCCTGTGCGTGTGACACGGGGCATGCTGGGGACAGGGCGGCGCCCGAGACACCACCCCCATACATTCAACAATACTGGGGTTCATACACATGGGGATACCCAAGACTCTGCCCCCACGCATGCAAGGATACAGGCGTGTACACACACAGCACTCTGAGTCCCACGCGTGCTGTCCTCTCCACAGGGCACAGGGCTCATGGTGAGGCGCCCTTGATGAGATACCAACCTGATCTATGCACACAAACACGCCTCTGCTCTGATATATGCTACACACATACCATGTGCGTGTGTGTGTGTGTGTGTGTGTGTGTGTGTGTGTGTGTGTTTGCGCACGTACACACACACAGACTCAGGGTAGCAAGGCAGCTTGGCAATCCATCGGAGGAGGTACGGGCCTGCTCATACGCTGTCAATGACAGGCTCTCAGGAGGCTGAGACAGAAGGGACTCCAAGATGGAGCAGCAAATGGCTGAGACCTTGTCTCAGAACAGGGAACGGGGGCCCTGGGGATGGGGCTCAGTGGAAGAGCACTGGCCTAGGGTGAGCAAGGCCCTGGGTTCAGTTCCCAGAGCTGGAGGAAGGGGAGAAGAGAAGACAAGAGAGAGAGAGAGAGAGAGAGAGAGAGAGAGAGAGAGAGAGAGAGAGAGATATGCTAGGTTCCCCAGTCTCCCCTCCCGGCCTGGCAGCCCGCTGTCTCCCATGAGCCCCCCAACAGAACTCAAGGAGGAAGCAGAGAACAGGTGGGCTTGAGCTGCAGGGCCGAGCCAGGCGGGCAGTGGGCGGCAGGGCGGGGCAGCCGAGACTGACTGCCCTGCCCACACAGCGTCCTCTCTGCCCCAGCCCCAAGGCTGCAGGAGGAACACGGGAACCCTCACCAGCAAGTGGGGTGTGGCAGCCTCCTTCCTTGTCTCCAAGTTGCTCTTAAATAACCACAGTAGAAAAAGGAGCCAGGACCCTCCCTGGGGGCCACACTCCTGGGGTGGGTGGAGGGGACAGTAATGTCTGCGATTTGTTTAAATAATCCTGCTGAACTGGAAGAAAATTAACAGATGAGAAACCAGCTCGAAATTAATCAAACTTCTCCCTGTCCGTGTCCCCCTCCGCCCGCCCTGCGCTTTTCTGTCTTAATGAAGGTTATTTATCCAACGAGCAATAAAACAGGGAATTAAATTAAACAGGCTCTCTGTTCCCGCCTCTCCCCACCCAGGGAGGCAATGGCCCTTCTATGGCTCTGTAACTGTGCAGGCTGCCAGTGGTGGGGTTCAGCGACACCAGGCAGCAGTCAGGACTCCCCGACTCATCTTCTTTAGCCAAAACTAAAGAAGAAGAAAAAAAAGTTCACTCAAGTATGCCACAGTCAGAGGAGGGCCTTGCTGCTGCGGGGCACGCCAGAGAGGGCGGGAGGCGGTGAGGACCCTGCTCCTGGGGACATCAGAGGCAGGGCTGGCACTCACCATGGTCCCAGAGAGACACCAGTGACACTAGTGAGACACCACCTCAGGCTCCAGACTTATGCTAGGAAGCTTCTGGGAAGCACAGCTGAGGGAGACTGCCCTGCAGAGCAGAATCCATCCCCCTGCCTCAGTCTCTCCTGCCCGGCGTACCTAGTCTCTCAGAGTGTCACCCTCTAGACCTTGGGCACAGCCACCTTCTCCCACCTCTCAAACCTCTCCTCTGGCAGGTCCCTTTTGGATCCTTGTGTGCTTTCAGTGCCCCAGTGACGACTCCGTCTGTCCCCGCCAGTCCCTCCGTCCCACACTTTGACAGCTCAGACTGACCTCACATCTGCCTCAAAACACATGTTGTGTAGAACCACACATCATGTGTGTCCACATGCATGGGAGCAGATGTGCACACGCACACACAGAGGGGCCCCGGGCAGGGCTCGTCCGGCATCAGCTGCAGGCCCGGCTTTTGGGGTGTGGGGTGAATCGGACAAAGCCTCCTCTGGGGCATTCTGTGTAGCAAGTTTGGGGACAGATGACCCCCCAGAAGGAGAAGGGAAAGGGGGCGTAGAGGAGAAAGGTGGCCACAGGTAAGCATCTCCAGGCAACTGATCTCCCTACAGGGATGTGTGCCTGTATTCCCAGGACTTGGGAGGTCTAGGCAGGAGGTCTAGGGGATCAGGGCCAGCCTGGGCTACATAGCAGGTCAGTGTCCAAAATTAAAAAAAAAAAAAAAAAAAAGACCCAACCAAATAAAAGTATAAACCTGAAGCAAAGCATTTGGGCTCATGCCCATAATATCAGAGGGTGAGGCAGGAAGCATACTTGGGCTTCAGAGTGAGCTCCGGGCTAGCCTGGGCTACAGAGTAAGGCTGTTTCAAAAATGTAGATAAATAAATAACAAAAGCATGGGCTGGCGAGATGATGCGGTGGTTGAAGTACGTGCTGAATAAGCAACGTGACACGGAGTCCCCAGTACCGTGAGGGTACGGCAGCCTGCTCTAGCTCCAGCCTTACAGGTAAAGACAGGCTGGCTCCCCTAGACCTAGGTGGCAGCACTTATCAGAGAGCTGTGGCTTTAACTGAGAAACCCTATCTCAAAGAACGGGGTGGAACTGTGATGGGGGAAGACTTCCAATACCAGGATACCAGCCTCAGGCCTCCGCACGCATGCGTAGGCACAGACATCATGTGTGTCCACATGCATGGGAGCAGATGTGCACACACACACACACACACACACACACACACACACACACATGCAGGCCTACCGCACACACAAACTCATGAAAAGAAGAGAAATAAATAAAAACAGCCCAAAGCACATAAGTCTGATCAGAGTCTCTGCTTAAAACTTCCAAAGTCTCCTTCAGAACCCAAAGTCAACAGTGGGGCTCCAGTCCCACGGTCGTGGCCGACCCAGGTCCCTTCATCCCTCAACAGCTCCTCGGCTGGGTCAGGCATCCTCCTGCCACAGGGCCTTTGCACCAGCCCCACCCTCCCCTGAATCTATGTTGAAAGTCCCTTCCTGGGGGTTTCCCTGGCAGCCAAATTTTGTCCCCTGCAGGCACCCATACACCCATCCTTTCTCAACCCTGATGCCATGGCCTTATCCCTGTCTAGGGACGGAAGCCACCTTCCCTAGGAAGCTACTGCCATGCGCCCTCTCATCAGAACTGCCCTGTCTGCCTCTGAGTGTCAGACCCTCACCTGGACCTCTGTCACAGCCATCCACACCCCACCTAACACAGTGACCAACTAGGAGCATGTCACCTCCTCATTCCCGGAAGACCAGACCGGTTCCCTCCGGCCACCCCGCCCCCAAGGCCTGCTCTGCACCCCACCAGCACCACCAATTTGGAGCTCCGTGAGATTTGCTAACTCTGAGAGGGCTAGGTCAGGGACAGAGTCAAGAGTGTGGCCACTAAGCGGGTCCCTGTCTCCTGGTCACCGCCCCTCAGAGGACAGCACACAGGATCTGTCTTCAAGGGCTGCCTGGGAAGAAACCACTGCTCCAAAGTTGATAGCTGACCAGTGCCCAGTTAACATAGAAATGCTCAGTCTCCAGTCCAGCCACTGAGCCCCTAACGGCTGTTCTGCCTGCTCCTGGCTCTGTGTGTGTGTGTGTGTGTGTGTGTGTGTGTGTGTCTGTGTGTCTGTGTGTGTGTCTATGTGTGTGTCTATGTGTGTGTGTCTCTGTGTGTGTGTACATCTGTGTATGTGTCTGTGTGTCTGTGTGTGTGTCTGTGTGTGTGTCTGTGTGTGTGTCTGTGTGTGTGTGTCTATGTGTGTGTGTCTCTGTGTGTGTGTACGTCTGTGTGTGTGTGTCTGTGTGTATCTGTGTGTCTGTGTGTGTGTCTGTGTGTGTGTCTGTGTGTTCGTCTGTGTGTGTGTACAACTGTGTGTGTGTGTACGTCTGTGTGTGTGTATCTATACCCACGCGCTCACGTGTGGCCACCCCCATGGGCAAGGACAGCAGGCAAAACATAGCCACGGTTGAATTATTTATTCCGTACATTGTTAGCACAGTAGAGAGAGCAACTGTGTCTCCAGGCTTCAATTAAAATATCAAGGCACCCACACCGTCTGCCTAGCCACATGCCACCAACGCAGGAGAGAGCCTCCATCGCAGCCAGAGGCCCGGCCCTGTGCAAGGCCCCGCCTCCGCCCCCCAGCATAGCTTCTTCCCATTCCTTGTCGGGAGGCATAGGATGTTTCCGGACAGCAGTCTCAGGAGTTGCCCTGGACTCAGACCAGTGGCTGCTGAAACATTTCTGCCTTTTCCCTCCGGGAGCCTCACAGAGCCCTTCTCGACTCCCAGGGGCCAGGGGCCAGCCTTGATGTGGAGCTGCTCCAATTCCCGGCCGATGGACCTCCTAAAGCACGTCCCCTGCATGTGGTCAGGGGACAGGGGCTCCAGACACAACACACCAACCCCAGACACCAGAAGGCACAAGTGACGATGACGGCCAGGCCGTGGCATCCCCTGCACCCAGCAGGCATCACAGTCAGTGGAAATTGACTTTAGAAATACCAAACAAGATTTCATTCTGTCCTTTAAACGGCTCTTTCTTATGGGCCTGTAACTATTCCACTATGCACTGAGGCATAATTTGGATAGTTCCTAATTTCTGTATCTGCAGGCTTACAGCCAGAATGAGCTCGAATTTCTGATCCTCCTGTCTTCTGAGTGCTGGGATCATAACCGTGTACTGCCGAGCCTGGTTTATGGGGTGCAGGGAACTGAGCCCCGGGTTCCATTGTGCTAAGTGGTCACTCTGCCCACTGAACCGCATCCCAGGCCCCTGGGAAGGGACTTTGAAAAAGTAAAAAACAGGAAGATGGCCGGGCGGTGGTGGCGCACGCCTTTAATCCCAGCACTTGGGAGGCAGAGGCAGGCGGATTTCTGAGTTCGAGGCCAGCCTGGTCTACAGAGCTAGTTCCAGGACAGCCAGGGCTACACAGAGAAACCCTGTCTCCAAAAACCAAAAAAAAAAAAAAAAAAAAAAAAAAAAAACGGGAGGATGTTAGCTTCGGGTGGAGAAGTCAACTCATACGCAGGTGGGTTTCTGCACCTTTATCACGCCTGACTCTGGGGTGGTGACCCCAGTGAGGAGAGCCAGTGTGGACCCAGGCAGCTGTGGTCACATGCAAACTAGGTCACCCACCAGACCCGAATCACTGGCCCTCAGATCAGAACATGAGGCCCAGTGAAATCAGAGAGGGCAGGCTGAGAAAGAGCACTGTGGTCACCACACGCCCAGGGAGAGCACGGAGCAAGGAGAGAGCCTGTGGGCAGTGCCGTGGGCCCCAAGGCCTCCGCGGGTCCTTCTGGCCTTTTTAATTCTTTTTCCTTCCACGAGTGTATGGTGTGTGCATGTACTTGTGCCCACTTTGCACGGGTGTGAGAGGGCACATGCACACGTGTGTGGAGACCCAAGACTGAAGTCAGGTGTCTTCTTCCTCTGTCCTTTTTCTGCCTATTTGTTGAGGCAGGCCCTCCCAATCGAACCCAGAGCTCACCGATGTGGCTAGCTTGCTCTGGGGTACCTTTACCGTTATGCCTATTCAGCATTAATGTGAAGTTTGGGGATCTGAGCTCTTGGGCACAAGCACTTAACCACCGAGCCATCTCCCGGTCTTGTGACGCTTCTATTTTAACATATCCAGCACAGAAACCCAATTCCCTCTAAGATGACAGCAGCAGTCAGAGCTGGGGAACACAGACGCAATGCCGCAGAGCTGACCTCGGAGCCCAGCGCTGCCTGCAGGGGTGTGCGCGCACCCCGGCGCTTGAGATGGGCCTCTGGGTACGAGGGGAAGTTAAAAGGTACTGAGAGGACATCGTCTGTTCGGGAGAACGTTGGACGGCGCCCCTGAAGCTAGCGGCACGCGCAGCCTGTGTGTCCAGCAGCCTACCCAGTCCTGGAAAGGAGCCTTGCAGTCCAGCAACGCACGTTCAGGGCTCTTCCTGGGAGCCAAACATTGGGTTCGTCCCAAACGCTCAGCAGCAGCAGAACGGATACATGAATTATGAATTATCCAAATAAAGATGCAGTCGGATAGTACCAGAGCCATTAAAGAAAAGAGAAAAGAGGGAACTCCTTACACACCCTGCTCCATGGACGGCTCGCTCTCTCTCACACACACACAGCAGAGGCCCTACTGTGTGCATGTGCTGAGGTGAACCTTGGAGACAAGTCCAGCAGAAGATGAGCCTCTGATGAGAAGATGAGACACTGGCCAGGGGACAGGGAGGAGCTAGAAGTGGGGTGCCCAGACACGTCGGCCCACTGGGGAAGGCTTCTGTGGGGCTTCACTTCCCCTCACCCATCCTGACAAGCAAGACACCCTCAGTCATCTCCCTCACACCAGCCCCCATGCTGCCCGAGGAGACGAGTATACCCCTCACCCGTTCAGCGGCCCTCACCTCCCGCTCCCCTCCCCCTCCCCCCTTCTCTACTACCCTCTCCCCCTCCCCAACCCTGCCCCGCCCTCCCTTCCCTGCCCCTCAATGCCAAAGACGCCATGCTCTACTCCCAAGCTTCGAACCCCAGTTCTGTCTCCACAGCACGCACCTGAGCTCACCGAGCGCCTGTCCTTCCCAGCCTCACGGCTCCCGTGAGGTAAAGACCCTCCCTCGGCCATCCGGAAGCCACTCTGCCACGTGTCCTTGAAAAGAGACGGGGGAAAAACAGCCATGTGTAGCAATGACACACCAAGCCGCCACCAGTAGGATTCCAACCAGGAAGGACCAGGGCCCCAGGGAGGTGGCGATGCTGTAGCCAGCAGAGGACATGTGTGGAAGATCAGTTAAGGACATCAGGAAAGGCCCCCACCGGCGTCTGTGCAAGCACTGGCTACCCATGGAGCTCAGCCTGCTACATGGATGGGGGCCTGAGGGAAAGAGGGGTGCCGCCTGGCGAGGGGACTGGCAACTCTTATTTGCCTCTTTTATTTTATGTGTTTTAATGTATAAGAGTGTTTTGTCTGCGTAGATATCTGTGCATGCACAGACGAGGGTGTTGGGTGCCCTGGCGCTGGGGTTATGGGGGCTGGGAGCTGCTGTGTGGGTGCTGGGAGCCGAGCCTCTGGAGGAGCAGCCGGTCAGCCACCTCTCCAGCCCTTTCTTTGCCTCTTTATGGTATTTTCATGCAGTGTGTGTGTGTGTGTGTGTGTGTGTGTGTGTGAATGTCAGAGATCAATATCAGGTGTCTTCCTTGATCATTCTCTACCAAATTTGTAAAAGATTTTTAAGCTTTATTTTATTTTTATTTTAATGTGTCTAAGTGTTTTGTGTGTGTGTGTGTATGTATGTATTATGTGTATGTGTGTATGTGTAGGTATGTATGTAGTGCACCAAGCACTTGCAGTGCTCACAATGGCCAGAGGAGGGCGTCAGAGCCTCTGAAAGGGGATTTATGGAGAGTTGTAAGCCACCATGTAAGTGCTGGGACTCGAACCCGGGTCTTCTGAAAGGGCAACCGGAGCTCTGCTGACCATCTCTCAGGACACACTGCCTAAGTGTTTGAGGCAGAGTCTCCCGCTGGGTCCACAGCCCACTGATCCGGATTCACTAGGTGGCCAGCCAGCCACGCCTCTGCCTCCCCAGTGCGGGGATTACAGATGTGATCACAGCTGCGCACAGCTGCTTCCTGCGTGAGTGCTGGCAGTCCTAGCCCAAGTCCTCACACAAGCGCTGACGTCACCAACAGCGTCTCCCCGCCATGCTGTTCCTGTGTTCTTCCAAACCTACAACAAACAAGTCGGCTTTTAAACCCCCCGCAGGAAGGAGACAGGGGACATCAGCCATTCGCACACATGAATGTGCCTATCCTGTCTCAGGGGGACACCTACAACTGCTTGCTGTCTGGGCCTGCAGAGGCAGAGCAGCAGGAAAGGGCCCAACTCAGCCCAGCTGTGGCTCTAAACTAGCTGTGTGGCCTCCTTATTTTCTACAGGCCTCTGTTTTCTCATCTGTAAAATGGGGCCAGTGCCTCGATGGTTCTACGGGTTGTGGGAATGATCAAGACGTGACCATGTCGGGCTTGCCTGTGACGCATCTGATGGAATGTTCGCCCGGCATACAAGAAGCCCTGGGTTCTGTCCTCAGCACTACATAGAGCAGCTGCTGGGCACACACCTGTGCTCGCAGCACTCGGGTGGTGGACGCAGAACGTTCGGAAAGTCAGGGTTATCCTCAACTAAACAGTGAGTTTGCCGGGCGGTGGTGGTGCACGCCTTTAATCCCAGCACTTGGGAGGCAGAGGCAGGCGGATTTCTGAGTTCGAGGCCAGCCTAGTCTACAGAGTGAGTTCCAGGACAGCCAGGACTACACAGAGAAACCCTGTCTCGAAAAACAAAAACAAAAAACAAAAACAAAACAACAACAACAAAAAAAAAACAAAACAAACAGTGAGTTCAAGGCCAGCCTGGGGTACATGAGATCCTGTCTCAAACCATTTTTCCAAGCATGGTGGTGCACACCTTCAATCCCAGCATACACATATATGTATATATGTATATATGTGTGTGTATATATTTGTGTGTGTGTGTATATATATATATATGTATATATATATATATATATATATATGGAGAGAGAGAGAGACCCTGTCTCAATAAAAATAAGTAAATAAATAAATAAATAAATGCCCAGTGTGGTCAGAAAGAAAGGCCCTAAGTGATCCCAGATGTCAACAACAGCAGCCATTAGCAATCGATCCCTGAGCCCTGGGCTAAAGAGCACACACGCACATTCTGCTCTGACTGAGGCCCTGTGTTCGGTTTGCAGCAACACACCAGGCAGCGCGCATCACTCCAGGTCCTGGGATCCAACACCTCTAGATGATTCTCTGGTGTCCACAGACCCAGACACACATACACACAATTAAAAGTGAAATAATTAGTTCTTTTAAAAACACACTTGCTGGCTGGAGAGGCGGCTTAGTGATTGAGAGCGAGGCTCGGTTCCCAGCACCCACGTCAGTCCCAGGGACCTGCTATCCCCTCCTCTGGCTCCCTGGACACCAGGCTCACACACGGTGAACAGAAACACAGAGCATAAAAAATAAAATAAAATAATATTTTTTAAAATAATGGTTAAGTTTCTTTTTGCTTTTTCTTTAAATAGTAAAATCGTGAGCCCCAGGGTCATGGTAGGACTGTGTACTGTGTCTGAGCCTTGTGTGACAGCAAGCACAAGGTCTGTGGACAGCTTCAGAGCCGTGTATGAGAAGAACCACCCAAACCAGGTGCTTGTCCCCCCTGTGGTGGCTGTGGAGCCACCAGCGGTCTGAGTGAGCCTGTCTCCGTAGCAGGAATCTTTCAAGAACAGACCGGATTTCCCACACTGGCTCATCTGCTCCGATGTCTCCTTTCCTCCTCTCTAGATTCTGTAAGGACCTGGCCACACAGAGACCAGCCCAGGACTGGCACCTACGGAAGCACCTGGCTGGATGCAGACGTGAGACCCACCAAAGGGTACCATCTGGTCCAGCCTGGACCATCTGCAGAGGAGCCTGCCCCACAGAAATAGGCACAGCAGCGGAGACAGGGCCGCCCATTACACATGACCGAAAACCTTGTTCAGAGACTCCACAGAAGCCAGGAGTGTCTCATTGCCACAGAAAGAAAAGGGGCCTGTCACACCCAGTGCCCAGAGACCACGCAGCTGAACAGGCATGGTCCAGTCCCTCAGGCCCTGACCACACAGGAAGACTCCATACAATCCCCCAAGGGGCCTGAGACCTTTGAGCACGGGTCCATGGGGCCAGCCCCTCCTGTGGAATACTAAAGCAGCAGTGCCCTCTCAGAGACAGCCAGGACGGTCTGCTGCCTGGTGGCTGGACAGTCTTTCAGGAGATCCTCCAGGCTACCCCAGCGGCCTGCTGTGCTGCAGCCGGAAGCAGATGCAGGGGGCAGCAGAGACCCTGGCAGGGCCAAGGAAGTGCCAGGGGTGGCCGGGCGGCCTGTGGGGAGAACAGGGCGGGGGGGGGGGGCGGGGCGGGGGGGAGCGGCTGAAGGCTCCCGCTAGCTCTGTTGTACTTTCCTAATTGATTTTGTGTCTGTGTGCCCGGGCTCTCGGGCTTCTCAGGGCCATCTTAGCCACTTAAGCAATTTAAAATAATCAAAGCACTTACAAAGTACTCGGCTGGTCTTCGCACTTCAGACTCCGCCAGCCCTTGGTAGGCGCAGGGCTGCCTGTAGTGTCCCCAAGTTCCCCACGCCGCATCAGGGCCAGAGTCGCCCCGAGCCCAAGCAGCCTCCCTCAGGTGGGACACCTGGAAGCCTCATGTCACCGGTCACGCATGAAGACCACTAGGCTTAAAGGGATAGAGCAGAGGCCGGGCCTGGTGGTGGCACATGCCTTTAGTGCCAGCACTCAAGAGGCAGAGGCAGAGGCAGAGGCAGAGGCAGAGGCAGAGGCAGAGGCAGAGGCAGAGGCAGAGGCAGAGGCAGAGGCAGAGGCAGGCTTATCTCTGTGAGTTTGAGGCCAGTTTTGTCTACATAGTGAGTTCTAGGACAGCTAGGACTATGTAGAAAGACCCTGCCCTGTGTGTGTGTGTGTGTGTGTGTGTGTGTGTGTGTGTGTCTTCTGTGTGTGTGTGTGTGTGTGAGAGAGAGAGAGAGAGAGAGAGAGAGAGAGAGAGACACCTTCGCCCTCCCAGGCCCTGCCAGAGATTGGTGCTGCCCCTCCCCCACCCAGACCACCTTGGGGACATCAGAGGTAAGTGCCAACTACAGCCCCACTGTCCCCACTAGATGCTGTCACTCTCCTCTGGGGCGGGGCCCCCTGCCCCTCTAGAACTGCTTGCCTGTGATGAGTTTCAGATCCAACCCTCACCCCTCACCCCCACCCCCACCCCGCCCTTGAGAAAGGCTACAGAATGAGCTGTTGGACCGTGAAAGGCAGTCTGTTCTGGTTGAGCTAGGTTTAAACCCAGGAGAGAATTCTACAAGGGACGGAAGGTCTGTTTGCCCACAACTCCAGCCACTTAGGCTCCTGGCACGAGGCCAGCTCTCCATAATTCTGTGGCCATCAGTCATGTAAGGGCAGCGCTCCAGGCCCCTCGTATTCTGGCTGGACTCCACCCCACAGTAATCTGGCAACCGCCAGGTAGCCCAGCCCACTAAAAGAGGGGCTGTTTGCCCCTCCCCTCTCTCTTACTCTCTTACTGTCTCCCTCTCTTGTTCTGTCTCCTGTCCCCTTGCTCCCCCCCTCCCCATTCCCTTCCCTCTCTCTCCAAGTGGCCATGGCTGGCTTCTACTTCTCTACTCTCTCCCTCTCTCTACTTCTCTACAATAAACACTAAAACCAATGGGCTGCCTCTTCTCATCTGGACTCGCCATGCTGGAGCACTGGAATAGGCCTGCCCCTAAAGAGCTGTGTCTAATCTGCGGCCAGGGAGGCCTCTCCGCGGTCCAGCCAGGATCCCCACCAAGTCTAGCCACCAGCAGCCGCCAGCAACCGCCAGACCAGACCAAGGACTCGCCCACGTGGGAACCACCCAGAGCCTTCTCCCCATCCCCCCTTTCCCCTTGGCCCCCGGGGGCTGACCAAGCGGCACCCCCCCCCCGGGCCTCCACTTTGTTCTCAGCTCTTCTGCAGTATCCAGCAGCGTCCTGAGATGCCCGAGAGCTAGAACCTGTCGTCCCTGGCCTCCGTGAGGCCCAGGGACCCTGGACTCTCCCTCCCCACCCCCTTGGACTGGGGTCCTGTGGCTTCTCACAGCCAGACGCCCACCCAGCGGCATGGGGGCGCGTGGCGGTCTCCCACATGTGCCTGTCCAGTGCCAGTGATGCCTGGCGGGACACAGGTTCCCTCGCCTTTTATTTTCCCGTGTCTGCACCCTACAATGGGCCGTTGCTGCCACTGGCCCATCCCGCCCTTCTTGCACCTTAGGGGGGTCAGAGTGGGCCGGACAAAGCATCCGCCTTCAGCCAACACCACGGGGAAACTGAGACCTGAGGAGGACTGAGCTCCGGAACTCTAGAAGGAGAGGGTCAGGGGAACCCGCCTCCTGACCTTTCAACCTGGACGATTCCTGTGCACCGGGCGCTGGGTCGGTCCCGCTCTCCTGCTCAGCGAGCCACAGCGCCCTTCCCAGCCCGTGGCCCTGGTACCAGAGCCAGGACTCGAACCCAGGCTGCATCGCAGCCTCCTCACCCCACAGGCATCCAGACAGCCGGAAAGGCACAGCCCGGGGAACCTTCTGGAGCGACCTGAGCCAGGGGGCATCCTGGGCCACAGAAGGCGGTCCGCGTGAGTCCAGGTGCCCCCCCCCAACTGAGCCACTTAACCTGTGGGAGGGAGGGGTGGATGGCCAGAGCAGGCATGACGCCTGGACACACAGAGGAGGGGGTGAGGCTGAGGGAGCCCCTACCCCTCCCAAACGTCTCTCAGACGCGCTCAGGCCCCCAGGGGCACCGTGAGAAAGGTCAAGCATTATATCAAGCTGACCTTTGCTTCTTATTCTTTCCAGCGTGTGTGGGTCATAAAAATGCTAGTTTAATAAACTGGGGATGTTCATCGCTCGTTAGAGGGGAACAGGCGGGCAGGGCACCGGACCTAACCTTGAGGACCGAGGCCAGGCGCTGACCCGTCCCCACACTGCCTGATCCCTGAGCTCGTCGGGTGCTTGAATATGAAGAACAGCCAGGAGAAGCTGCCTCCTCCCCACCCCCACCCCCCATCACCCACCCTCACCCCACTCCCGCTGCCTAATAGGCTGGGCCAAAAGGAAAACTCTAGCAGGCTGGTGAACCTTGAAAGGCCTCGGGCAGAAGAGACAACCGCCAAGGTTGGTTTTGGGAAACACCGACCATGATTAGCCAGGAGCAGGGCAATGGCCCACCTCGGCCGACACCCTCAGACCCACACGCTCCCCCGAACAGGGGCATCACGTGGAGCCCATGTGAGAGCCGTGAACAGGAGATCAAAGGCCGACGTCACTAAGTCCATCATCCACCCCACCCGCCAGCCCCCACTGGTTCCGACCTCGGTACGGGGCAAGATGTGACATGCCTGGCCCCGATGTCCAGGTCACACTCAGCCACAGCCTGTGGGCCTAGGTGCTCCCCGGGGTGCACCCAGTCAGCCTTTTACAGACGAGGAGAGTGAGGAGCAGAGAGGGACCTGCCCAGGGGTCAGAGGCACAGCTGGGGTACAAGACAGCAAGACAGACGTACGCTGCGCTTTGTCAGTGAGAGAACAGAGGGCCTGACAGGCTCAGAGACTGGCCCCTGCTCACTAACCACCTCCACAGCCAAAAGGACGTGACGCGGGTCACCATTACCACTCTCTAGAACGCTTCCCCCACCTGCCTACAGAAACGCCCCCTCTCTAAAACGGCCATTCCCCTGCCCCCCGCAGCCTCCATGGTCCGTCCCCGCTTTGTTCTCCCAGGGGTCACACCACCCCTGGCATACACGTGTTTGAGCAGTGCATCCGTCCCTGGCCTGTTTCCCCCTGCTATGGCTTCATCTCCTTGGCTCCTGCTTGGAGCGACACGCCCACCTAGAGTACGAGTCAGACCGTGGGGCAGGGCCTGGGTGTCAGGTGCCAGCAGGTGCCAAAGCCTGGCTAAGGGAGACAACGGCCGCCGTGGCATGCTACGCAAGACATTATAACAAATATGGCGTGTGGGTAAATGCTTGCAGATGGGTAAACTGAGGCCAGCCAGCAGAGCAGGAGCTAGAAGCCAGGAGCAGGGGCCCTGAGCCCCTCTCCTGGGCTCCAGCGTGTCCTGGCCCTGATAGCTCCATGTGGGGTCCCCCACGAGCCTCTCCAGGAGGCCCTGTCTCCTCTTCCCTCAGCCAAACTGAACACAGATCACATGGGAACGGAGGCTACCCCTGCTCAGTCTACAGATGCCCAAGGGGTCCAAGAGGAAGGTGTTGCAAGGGCCAATGCAGGGCTACAGCCACCGGGGACCAGAACTGCAGTGTTCCCTAGCTACAAGAAGTGTGCTGCCTTGCTAGTACCCTCCCGATGGAACAAAGCCACTAAACCTCTCAGCCCAGGGGTGGCGGGGAGGGGGGGCCAGAGGAAGTGTTGGCATCCTGAGCCCCTCAGGACTGCAGCTGCGCCCCCCCATGCCACATCCTGTACACCTGGTCCAGAGATTCCCTGTCCCAGACTCACGGCCCAAGGGACTCCCCGGCTCCTGGGAGTAGGAGAGCAACATGCACCGGGGCTCAGAAGAACGGACGACAGCGACAGCCTCCAGGCCAGCCTGCCTGGCCCTCACGCTCTGCCGCCCTCTCCTGCAGGACCTTACAAGTGCCCGGGCACCCACTGTGGCGGTTTGAATGAGAACGGCCCCATAGACTCATAGAGTTGGATGCCTGGCCGCCAGTTGGTGGAACTGTTTGGGAAGGATTAGAAGGTGTGGCCTTGTGGGAGGAGGCGTGTCACTGGGAGTGGGCGTTGAGGTTTCGAGAGCCCAGTGTCACACTCTGCCTGTTTGTGGATCAGGTGTGAACTCTCGGCTCCTGCTCCGGGGCCGTGCCCGCCGGCTGCCATGAAGGAAGCGTGCGAACTCGGGCACACTCTGCGGTCCGTGTGACTCTGAGCATGCTCTCTGGCTGTCCTTCACAGTCCCCCGCCCCCCACGCCAGCCCACGGAGGACCTGCCGCTAGAGGTGCAGGGAGAAGGGCCAGGTTGAGGCTAATGTGCCTGCTCCCCTCTCAGAGCTCTGTCTACCTCGCTCACCCCAGGCTAAGGCTGAGCAAACTATCAAAACAAACCTCTCATGACATCATGACGATGGCCACCAGACCCTTTCATGGGGAGGGGGTGTGAGATGAGACACTAAGAATTGGGAGAAAGTGATGGGGAAGGAATGCATCCAGATGGTGGCACCAGTGTGGCCCACTGGGAGGGGGACCCCAGCCATTCTATCCTGTTGCAAAAACTTAGAGGGGACTCCAAGACCTCAGCTGCATTAGCTGCCCCTGTCCTTCAGGGGGGCCTCCTGTTCGGGCCTCCACCAGGAGCCCTGCAGAGAGTCAAACCCCAGCAGGACAGGTCTTAAAGCTGTAGGCCAACAGCAGGAATCAGGCAGGTGTGGCCGCGTCCCCACCACTTTCGCACATCAAGATACACCGGAGGGGCTGGAGAGATGGCTCAGCAGTTAAGAGCACCGACTGCTCTTCCAAAGGTCCTGAGTTCAAATCCCAGCAACCACATGGTGGCTCACAACTATCAGTAATGAGATCTGACGCCCTCTTCTGGTGTGTCTGAAGACAACTACAGTGTACTTACATTATAATAAATAAAAAAAATCTTTTTTAAAAAAGGACACATTGTATTTTGAGGGTTTCTCTCTCTCTCTCTCTCTCTCTCTCTCTCTCTCACACACACACACACACACACACACACACACCACTTAAAAGTTCCAGGCACACCCTAACTTTTGACATGGTAACACAACAGAATTCACCCTTAGTAACTGGGCAATTTTTTAAAAAAGTCTCATAATTAGAAAAAAAAGTTATACTATTTGTGATGGTTTGTATATGATTGGCCCAGGAAGTGACCTATTAGGAAGTGTGGCCTTGTTGAAGTAGGTGTGTCACTGTGGGTGTGGGCTTAAGATCCTCCCCCTGGCTGCCTGGAAGTCAGTCTTCCACTAGCTGCCTTCAGATGAAGAGAGAGAACTCCCAGCTCCTCCTGCACCAAGCCTGCCTGGATGCTGCCATGTTTCTGCCTTGATGACAATGGACTGAACCTCTGAGCCTGTAAGCCAGCCCCAATTAAATGTTGTCTTTTATAAAACTTGCATTGGTCATGGTGTCTGTTCACAGCAGTAAAACCCTAACTAAGACAGAAGTTGGTACCAGGAATGGGGTATTGCTGTGATAGGCCTGACCATGCTTTTGTTCGGAAGAATGTGGATTTTGGGACTTTGGATTTGGAAAGCCACGGAATGCTTTGTGTGGGGCTTAATGGGCCAGACTAGTAGGAATATGGAAGACAGTGGTGCTGAGGGACATTTAAACTGTGTAGGCCTAATGGCCCAAGAGGTTTCAGTGGAGAAGATCTTTAATATATGGCTGAGAAACTGTTTTTGTGATGTTTTGGTGAAGAACATGGCTGCCTTTTGCCATTGTCTGAAGAGACTGCCCAGGGCTAAAGTAAAGAGATTTATATTAATTGCATCTGCAAAGGAAGTCTCAAAGAAGCCCAACAAAGACTCTGTTCTCTGGTTAAGTCTGATGAAGAGAAGTTTGAACAAACATAGCAAGATGAGAAAGGAAAAGTACAAAATATATAGTTTGAGTATTAAAGGGACTCCAGGAAATGAAATGGAGCTGAATTCTAGGATATTGAATTAAGGGAGTGGTGACCTTGGGGCAAGATTCCACCCAGATAAATTTAGGTCCAGGCTTGGTAGTACAAGCCTTTAATCCCAGGAGGCAAAGATAAGCAGATCTCTGAGTTCAAGGCCAGTCTAGAACTGAGCAAATTCTAGGTGAAGAAGAACTTTAATCCAGGCTTGGTGGACTACACCTTTAATCCCAGTGCTTAGGAGACAGACATGCAGATCTCTTGAGTTCAAAGCCAGTCAAGGAGCAAGATTCAGGACAGCCAACTTAGGCAGTGAAGGAGCTGGGAAAAAGGAAGCTAGTGATAATGTAATAGAACAAGGGGGCCAATGTTCCAGCTCCTGCAAGCAGCAGAACTCAGCAGCTTCAGCCATGTGTCTCTGGCTTTATATTCAAGAGGAGAAGGACACTACTGAAACAATTGATGCTGGTTAGCTGGAGCTAAGAAATTAGTGGTGATTAAGAAAAGACCAGCATCACTGAGGTGAAATATGGGAAGTATTTTCTGAGAGCACAAAGAAGCTGTATTCCAGAGATAGCCAAGTGTTCCTCATGCTGCAGCTGTACTTGGTAATGTGTAAGAATCATACAGGTGGTACTGGTTTTGAAGGCATGAAGGCATTATGAAGAACTGCTGAGGCTTGGTACTGTGAGAGGCCATGGAAGGCCATTGGTGAAAGTGTACCCTCAGTTGTAACTGACAGCCCAGGACTGAAGGGGTCATGCAAAGGAGTTGAGGCTTGGTACCATGAAGAGAGCCTATGAGGGGTTTTGGTGAAGCATAGTTGCAGTGGAAGACCCTAGCATATTGGAGATGCCAGTACCTTGGGATGACCACCAAGAACAGCAGTGGCAGTGGAGTGGATCAATCTGAACTTAGAGGGCTACAGAGAGCAGAGCTGGAGAAGTGACACCAGCTCTTTGGAGATACACAGCAGATCATGTGTGGATCACAGACATTGGAACAAGAAGCTGTGAAGCTGAAATTGACTTGGGGACCCCAAGATGTTAAAGATGCCAGAGCCACAGGATGCCTGCCAAGGAAAGCTGCTAACAGGGAGTGAACAAGCCCAGGAGAAAGAACCTTGTTGAAGTCAACAAAGATGAAAAAGGAGTTGGATATCTAAAGACTGCTTTGCCATCAGAAGTGGAGTTTTGACTTTGCCCAGCTGGTTTCCTGTCTTGCTTGGAGAATTACATTTAAGTGATTGGATGAATCTCAAAAGAGACCTTGAACTTTGGACTTTTAACACTGTTGAGACTGCTATAGACTATAGGGACTTTTGAAGTTGGACTAAATGTATTTTGCATTATGCTATGTTTAAGTATGGCCCCCATAGACTCATGTTTGAACAAGCCTATGGTGGCCAGGGAGTGGAATGTGATGGTTTGTATATGATTGGCCCAGGAAGTGACCTATTAGGAAGTGTGGCCTTGTTGGAGTAGGTGTGTCGCTGTTGGTTGTGGGCTTAAGATCCTCCCCCTGGCTGCCTGGAAGTCAGTCTTCCACTAGCTGCCTTCAGATGAAGAGAGAGAACTCCCAGCTCCTCCTGCACCAAGCCTACCTGGATGCTGCCATGTTTCTGCCTTGATGACAATGGACTGAACCTCTGAGCCTGTAAGCCAGCCCCAATTAAATGTTGTCTTTTATAAAACTTGCATTGGTCATGGTGTCTGTTCACAGCAGTAAAACCCTAACTAAGACACTATTTTTATTTATTGTGTGTGTGTTTGTATGTATGTGTGATCGTGTGTGTGCACCAGAGCTTGTGGGAGTCAGTTCTTTCCTTCTACCATGTGGACCTTGGGGATTTGAACTCGAGCCGTCAGGCCACAGGTGCCTATACGCCCACTGAACCATCTTACTGGCCCAATATACTGTAATTTTTAACAATTTATTTTTATTACTTATTTATGTGTTGGTGGTGTGTGTGTGTGGTGTGTGTGTGTGTGTGTGTGTGTGTACCCAAATAGGCCAGAAGAGGGCGTTGAGTCCCTCGGAGATGGAGTTTCAGGTGATTGTTGAGGGTGCTGGGAACTGAGCTGGGTCCCTCCACAGGAACAGCAAATGTTCTTGTGCTCCGATCTAGCTCTCTAGCCCTTCGATGGGCTTAAGTGAGCTTATGATTTAGTGTTTGGCTATATTCATATCTGCCCCGGGGCACGCACAGCCCATAGGCCTGGACTGCACACGCCTGGACCGTAGGGACCTTCTGACAACAGAGCGGGCTAGCTATGATGTCCGATCTCGAAGGGTGAGAGGACAGACATGTCCACATGTGTTCAAAGGGTGGGAACGGTGGATGCAGCTATGACGAGCACCATGAGGAGAAACTGATCTCAGGTCAGAGGAGCCCAGGCTGAGGACTGTATGAGAAGGACCCAGAAGAGCACGCCTTTAATGCCAGGACTCAAGAGACCAAGACAGGCAGATCTAGCCGGGCAGAGGTGGCACACAGCTTTAATCCCAGCCCTTGGGAGGCAGAGGCAGGTGGATTTCTGAGTTCAAGCCTAGCCTGGTCTACAGAGTGAGTTCCAGGCTATACAGAGAAACCCTGACTCAAAAATACCAAAAAAAAAAAAAAAAAAAAAGACAGACAGATCTTCATGAGTTTGAGGCCAGCCAGGACGACATGGAGGTGGTACACAAAGGCTCTGGGCTTGAAGACAGCTTGATGTCTTCAGGGGCCTGGCGAGAGCAGTGCGGCTGGCATGGAGCGTGCCCCGGAGAGCAGGGAGCGGGTGGGGGCATCAGAGGGCACGGGCCTCCAGCAGGACTTGACCCTGCCGAGCGCAGTGTGTTGTTGTCTGTACTGGGTTTAAGTAGCTGAGACAGGAGATTCAATTTGGGTTCTAGAAAGATGGCTCTAGGGGACTGGGGGCTGGTCCGGTGGGTGGGCGGGTGCAGCCTCGCATCCAGAAAGCCCAGATGCCGCGCACTCTGTAAGCTGGGCACCGTGGTGTGTCTTGGGTTTCCATTGCTGTGATAAAGACCATGACCAAAAGGAACTTGGGGGGGATCAGGGAGCGGATATTTCACACTTCCAGGTATCTGCCCATCACTGCAGGATGCCAGGGCATGAACTCAAGGCAGGGAAGGATGGAGAGGCCATGGTGGGAAGCCGTAGTGCACGCTGGCTTGTTCAGCCTGTCTTCTCAAACAGCCTAGGACCACCAGCCCAGGGGTGGCTCTGCCCACGGTGTGCTGGACACACACACACACACACACACACACACACACACCACACACACATCAATCATCAGTCAAGAAAATTCCCCACAGACTTGCCCACAGATGGAGACATCTCCTCAATAGAGATTCCTCTTGCCAGACAACTAACTTGTGTCAAGTTGACCAAAAGGAAAAAAAAAAAAGGCATCTTGGATGCCTGCCCTCCCAGCACTGGGGAGGTGGAGGCAGGAGGATCAGAAGTCCAGCTACACAGCAAGTTTGAGGCCAGCCTGAGCTACATGAGACCTTGCTGAAGGAAAGAAATGAGGGAGGAGGTGAGAGAAAGACACTGAACAGCCCGTGGAGACGTGGAAGGCGGGGCCCAGCAAGCGGCTTGGAGGGAGGGCTGGGAAGAGGCTGCACCCAGGACCAGCTCAGAAGGAACCCAAGCAGCTGCTCGCTCATGAGGGAGGAAAGAAGCGTCTGCAAGTCCCGCGTTGGGCCTGGAAGGCAGCGCCCTCCAGGGACATGAACTAGGTTGGGAAGGTGGGGGACTCTCAAAGTTCCTCTCACCTGTACCTAAAACTTGGCAAAAACTCCAAGACCATTTCTTCCACAGGAAATCTGCTCTCAGCTCTGCTGCAACACTTCCTGGAGTCCTGGGCAAGACCTGGGGGCTGAGGCTTGGGCCCACTCAACAGCCGCTAGTCACGAGGGAGTTTAGTCCCACAGGCGGTGGCCAGGCTGGGGAGGCACAAGGGCCCTCCCCCCTCACTAGGCCCTACAAGAGCATATCACTACCTGTGGAGACACTGGCTGCTCAACCAGGACTGAGCTCGAAGCCCCCACAGGAAGGAAGAGCGGCCCGGCAGAGGCAGATGGCGGGAACTCTCAGGGATCAGCCTCAAAGGTCACCGTCTGTTGCAGCCTGCCTGCCCCCGGCTCTTCTGCCTCTGTGGAGTGTCTCATGCTGACTTGAGGCCCAGCTCCAAGCCGGGTGTGACATTTCCTGCGGGCTGACTGTGTGCCAGGCACTGACCCCACTTCCTACTGCCATCCACCTGGCTGAGGAGATTGCAGTTGCAAACGAAGATACTGAGGGAGAATAAAGCTGACATGGTCAGCCCAAGTGCACCAAGGGCGCTGGCTGGCCTCTCCTCCAGGCCTCAGCTCTCTCCCATGCGACAGGAATAGTGATTCAGGAAGTCTGTCTTCCTCTGAGTTCTTACAAGGAGGCACAGGTTGGCGCCTGCAGTCTGTCGGGACCACCCTCAACATCTGCTCCCTGAAGACCTACTGGTCCAGCCACACAGGGGGGCCAACGCCTGAGACTGTTAGTGGGGTGGTGGCGACTCTGGAGGGGCCAGGACTAAACCTCAGGCCCGACCGGGCCTAGCGCCATCACCACCCTATGGCACACACAGCCACATCCTCCACTGCGACTCTGGGCCCTCAGCAAGGTGCTCTCCGCACACTCCTCTTCAGAGAACAGGCCAGGCTAAGGCAATAGGATCAGGACGGATGGGGTGGCTAGGCCCGGAGTCAGGTATCTGCTTCCCTAAGACGGCCTGGGGCTCCATCCACTCTGCCCACTGTGTGACGGTGTGAGCTCACAGGCTGGAGGAAGCAGGGAGACCTGGCCCCGGCCGGCCCAGGCCCAGCTCTAGCCCTGACTGCAGCCCAATAACACCCTCCCCGGAGCCCTCAGAGGGGAGAGAGCAGCAACTCCAACAGCAGAAACCAGGCCCCTGGCAAGCATTCCTCTCCATCAGGACGGGGAGGCAGAGCCGGGCGGTGACCCCACCCCATACACACACACACACACACACACACACACACATACATACACACACACACACACAAACACATACAAACACATACACACACACACCAGAGACACACACACAAACACATACAACACACACACACACACATACATACATACATACACAAACACACACATACAAACACACACACATACAAACACATACACACACACCAGAGACACACACACACAGGCGCGCGCGCGCACACACACACACACACACACACACACGCACGCGGGAACAGATACCCGCACACCCCAGAGCCGACTCCCCAGCTCCCCTTTGACCCTCCCCAAGTTACCCTTCTTGCCTCCGTAAATGGCTTTCGAGTTTCCGGTGCAGTGTCTCGCCTCTCTCTCAGCTTCATTAGTGAAGAAGGCTCTAGTCCCAGCTTGAACCATTAACATCACTAAAAGGGACCCAGGGACCACAGAGCACAGCCTTTCTGACCTCCCCGCCCCCACCTCTCCAGACCATCAGTGTAGCCTGCCTACCTCACAACACACACCAATCCCTCCTGCCGGCCCAGGAGGCCCAGACCTGGCAGTTAAGCCTCCTCATCCCACCAGCGGGACAGAGGGACGGAGGGACAGAGGGACGGAGGGACGGAGGGACGGAGGGACGGAGGGACGGAGGGAAAGGAGCCTCTGAGCCCGGGCTCCCTCGTGCCAACCATGTCTGTCCCTGGGTCACCGAAATCCTAGCCAGCCCCGTCTCAGGGGCCTTGAGCCCCTTCTCCCCAGATATGCATGTGCTTGTGAGTAGGCTTTGAAGTCTAACGTCGAGACAGGCCATCCTGTGTGCTCAACACCCAGAGTGTCGGGGGCCAGTGACACCCCATCACCAGGGTGATGCCGGGAAGCCCCTCCATTCCAGAGCGTTGAGGGAAGAGTCTCAGGGTTCCAAGCAAGGCTGGCCTGCCTGGGCTGGAGGCTGGGCCAGCGTCCCTGGGAGCACGCTGGGGTGGCCCGGGCTGCGTCCCTCCCAGGCCTGGTGACTCAGCAGTCCCAACCGTCACTGAAGCAGGCCTGGGGCAGCCGGTCCCAGTGTTCCCATTGCCCCTCCTCTCCATGGGGCCCCAGCCAGGCTGCTCACTCCAGTGAGAACCCACGAGACGATCAGGATCACGGGTCCCCAGGGACTCCTTGAAATGTCCACCGTGGGGGCTGCACCTCCTCAGAGGTTCCTGCTGCTCCTACAGCCAAATCGAGTCAAACCAGCGGCCCTAGAGTCGGCCATCCTGGGCCCCCCCGCAGGAGCACACAGGCATGTGCGCGCACACCTAGGACGGCTGCTGGCAGGATAGATACACTTTGCAGTGGGGGTTACCTGAGAGTCGCCATGACTTAATTCTACCTCATCAGACAGGGACCGTCCTCTTCTTCACCCCCTCCTTAGAGACGCACACGCCACCCCACACCACCCCCAGTTCTGACGCATGCATCCTCAGAGTTAGACAAATGAGCCCCAGGTGAGAGGGACCCGCTCCTCTCCTCCTACCCCTAGCGGCTCAGACAGCCTCTTCCAGACCTGGCAAGCTCTGGAGACCACAACAAAGAGGCCCCGGAGGTCAGAGTCAGGGGGAAGGAGGGGACTGGCGGCCTCTCCAGATCCCTTCCGCTTCCTCCCGCTCCCCCCCACCCACCCACCACCACTCAGACCACGTTCAGAGCAAAAGATGCAGGCTTGGGGGTGGGGCAGCTGCTGCATAATTATTGGTAAAATGCTTGTAACGGTTTTTCCCCTTCTCCCCAGTAGCTTTCAGTTGTTTTAGCAGCTTAGCAAGCACTTGGCTTCAATTGAATTGCAAATCAGCAGCTCTTGCCCCGGGAAGAGAAGAAAGGGAGGTGGGGGAGGGGCAGGGAGGGGCTAGGAAGGGAGAGGAGGAAGCCTTAGAGGAGGGGGGCAGAGGGCGGAGGAGAGGAGACCAGGGCTAGGCCTGGAGTTCAGCTGAACCCCCTTCTCTCTACATCCTCCTGACCCACAGTCCCGCCTCCCTCTGAAAACCAGGACACTCCTCCCCAGCTGAGGCTGGGCGGGCCACCAGGGGCTTCCTGGACTAACCAGAAGAAAACACGTCTTTCTTGGGAATCGCAATTATTTGAAAACAACGTCAAAACAACAGTCTTGCTTTCTATCCCCCTGGCAATCTGCGACGCTGTGGTTTCCATCCTATATCTTGTCCGACCGCCCTTCCATCGATCCGCCTGTCTTCCGTCTGTCCGTCTGCCTCTCCTTAAGGTTCTTTCACAGACTTCCAGCCCCCTCCAGGTTCAGGGTCTGGAGCAGGAGCCCCGGGCGGGTTCTGCTTCAGAACCATGGACAGCACCAAGTCCCGTCCCTCCGCGCACCCCTCATTTTCCGGCCTCCAGCTTCGAACACCAACCAGGTCAGGTACCTGAGCCAAGCTGCCCCGTTCTCAAACACTCTCCCATGGTCGGGAAGAGGAGGAGAGGGGAGCCATCAGCCAGGCACCCTGGGCCACGGAGGGCACTAACCTTGAAGAGGCGGAGGATGTTGGCCACCATGATGGAGACGGAGCTCCCGGAAGCTCCGATGACGCCCACCACGCGCTCGGGCTTGGTGATGATGGGCGGGCCCCCGCTGCCGCAGCGGACCTCCGTGCCGTCCTTCTCGATGAGCGCCTGCACAAAGGTCAGGGACTGCTCCAGGGCGTGGGTGTCCCTCGAGCAGGTGTCCAGAATGCGGGCGCCCAGCGTGATGTTGGGCAGCAGGTCCGGGTCGTTGTTGATGCGGTCCAGGGCGAAGAGCATGGCCTCCAGTCGGTGGATGCCCTTCTCTTTCTTCAGCTCCCCGCAGGCCTTGCCCTCAGAGCCGCGGCCGTGCACGGGAAACAGGCCTCCCAGCGTGATGTCCCCATCGATGCGGATAGAGTTCATGTGGGGGTGGCCCTTGGGCTTCCCGAGGGATGAAGGCACCCAGGGGCCATAAAGGCTGAGGAGAAGGCAGAGGGGCAGCCGGGCCCACCGCCGGGCCCCGCCTCCCTTCCCGGACATTTCGGAAAGGCCTAGAGGCCCATGAAGAGCGGGCCCCACTCCTAGCCCTAGCAGGCCCTGGGTCCCATGATCTGAGGCTACATGAACAGCGCAGCTTCAGCAGCGGGATGGCTGGTGAGGGCGGACAGGGTGGCCCATCCCAGAGATCTCCCCTCCTCTGTGATGCTTGAGTAGACAGACCTCAGTGGCCCACACAGGCCCAACCCACAGCCAGCCAGTGGCCAGAGCTACAGGAGGTCTCAGATCCTTGTCCCCATGTCCTGAAGGCCAGATTTCTGTGTCTGGCGGAGCGTCTATCCTGGTAGAGGGTCTCAGCGTCAAGGAGAAAACAGCTTTGGTCACTCCTACCAACCTGGTTAAGAGAGAGAGAGAGAGACACGATCAACCCAGCCCGAAGCAGACATTAACTGTTGTGATTTCTCAGGGAGCCTGGGAGAGGGAACTCAGAGGTTATCGCCAGAGCTGCCATAAATCTCTTCTTGATTTTCTGTGCTGTGGCCCAGCTCCTGGGGAAACGCAGAGCTGGTAGCGGAAACTGGGTCACAGTTAAGACCTTCGCTGGCCAGGGCCCACTGCCCCCAGAGGCCAGGCCTCCAAGAGAATACTCCTAGAGACAGCAAGATTGGCTGCAGAGAACGGGCCCGCGGCCCTCAGAAGCTGGAGAAAAATACCAGCCCCGCCAGTCCCACCTCGTGAGAGAAATGAGGAGACTGGGCCCTGCGAGATCTCTGTTCCACAGATAAGGTTCCTAGCTCATAGCTCCAAAGAAGAAACAGAGCTGGTTGGGGGACCGAGGGTCCAGGAGTGAAGGCCCCGGAAGGCTGTATGTAGCGCTGGCTTCGCCCAGGCCGAGAGCTGTAACCCCAAAGGCTAGGGAAAAGGGGAAATCTGGGAGCCGGGCGTGGTGGAGCACGCCTGTAGTCCCAGCACTCGGGAGGCAGAGGCAGGCGGATCTCTGAGTTCGAGGCCAGCCTGGTCTACAGAGTGAATTCCAGGACAGCCAGGGCTACACAGAGAAACCCTGCTTGAAAAAAAAAAAAAGGGGGTGGTGAATCTGGGGTTCAGAGGTGGTCCCCCACTTCCACATGTTCACACCAGCCACACAAGTGCCCAGGCGGAGGACAAAGCCGGGCTCCTTCTTCCTGTCCCTGTGTCCCCCTGCCTCAGTCACCTCCGGACTCCCTCCATCTCTGTCTGCCCCAGGGGCTCAGGTTGCGGCCTGAGCCTCTGCACATTACCGCCATCATTGTTGTTATTGTTGTTGCGATTAAATATTTATCTGCAGGGGTAGAGAGGAAAACAAAGCTCTTCATTCTCACAGCTAATTTGGGCTAATTTCCCCTGGGGATTCGGCCTCCCCCACCCAACGTCCCCCCTGAAGCCAGCAGCTGCCTCCCTCCACTTCAGAGGCCACCAGGCTAATGGCTGATCCCTGAGTCAGGCCTGGGCTAAGAGGTGACCCCATGGCCCCTTTCTCCAGGGGTGTCACGAGTGAAGGCCAGCCAGCCATCTGGCTACTCTGTGCCTCGGTTTCCCATGCAACTAGAAACGGAGCTGGAGTCTGGATTGAAAGCGTCCCGCTGGAAACAGGGCGCCTCCATCAAGGCCCAGCAGGGTTCGGGGACCCCCCTCCCCAGCTTGCCAGTCCTCCTACTGAAGCCCAAGGAGAGGGAAGGACGCCAGACCCGACTACAGCCTCGGTTCCTGGGCTTCTCTGGCTGCAGGGTCCTCACACTAAGCATTGCAGGGGCTGGGGGTTGAACCCAAAGTCTAGCACAGTCTAAGCAAGCTCTCCACCACTGAGGTACAAGGCTAGACCTCAAAAGGCCGTAGTCCGAGGCATCCCACAATTCTCCCAGACTCACCCAGCAGATCCAGATGTGTCAGGTCTAGAAACAGAGCAATGGAGAACCTGGAAGAACCACGTCCTCGAGGCCCAGGGACCTGGCACTAGAGCTCCGGCAGCTGGTGGCTTAGGGGCGATCTTAAGGGTACTCCTGCTCAGTGGCCTGCCATCTCTTGCCCCTCGGGAGAATGGCTTTAGGTTTCACTTTCTGGGTGACTCCCTGGGAATTGCTGGGGGCAGTAAACAGTTCACAGGCAGTTGGAAAGAGATTGGGGTCTCCATGGGGGTCCCAGAGCCCTGCCCTGCCCTGCCCTGCCTGGTTGGCATATCTCCTCTGGGTCTCTTGTTCAGATAAGTAAGTTGCGTACATTGGGGGAGCTCTGGGCTCTAGGCACCAGGCTGGCCTCTCAGGCACCGCTGCAGCCATCACTGAAATGGCGTGTGTACAGCCAGGGCACGGGCATGCCATACATCTGCCAAGGGGCGACCGAACCGTTCAGACGACGACAGGGGTGGTGGCGAAACATGACACGCCGCCCTGGGGTCGGGTGGAAAGTTCACCCCTGTCCCACAGAGGCAGCAGCTGGGACACTAAGTGCTACAGAGACACCCAGAGCCCAAAGAGGCAGTGCGTATGCAGGCTGCCCTGCGGGCTGGTCACCCCCACTGCCGTGCCGGGCAGCCGCTCAGGCCTTCTGAGTTCACAGCTGTTTCCACGGGTGTCACATGGTGGGGGCTGCACCCTGACAAGGGCGTGAGCTGCCTCGGGGCCAGCTGGCACAGAGGGCTTGCATGAACCAGCGTGTGTGACAGTGGACCCACACAGCCTGCAGCCCTTTCCAGGGGTTCGCTGACAGCTTCCCCTACGGGCTCAGCCCACAGCCCACATGTGGGAACCATCCGGGCGTGGGGAGAAGGAAACCCATCACAAACAGGGCCAGAGTCGGGAGCCCTGCAGGCACTTGAGCTACCAAACCTCCCACACGCCTCCCGGGGTCGAATCCCAGTCCCTGACCATAACAGGTCCCCGGGGTCCCCGGGTACCCCGGGCAGACCTGACTCCTCCAAACGGTTTGGTGGACAAGCCTCCTTCAACCCCCTCCCCACCACTCCATCCCCCACCCCCGTCTTTTGATGCTGTAATAGGAACAAGAAGAAGTGAAAATGCCCTTAAAGGAGGCAGAAAGCAGCCCTGGGGATGCCGGTCTCCACCTGCAGGGAAAGGAGGCTCTTTGATGTCCATTCCCCAGGCCCCAGGCTCTCTCCCCCCACTGATTCCAAAATAGCATGGAAGCTCAAATAGGTCAGCTTGGGGCACCTCTCCCCAGAAGGAGCCCCCTGGATGGCGGCTGCATCCCCCTCCTCTCCTCCTCTCCCTCCCCACTGCCCCTGCCTCTGTCCCCCTCCCTAATCCCGCCCACTGGCTCCAGGGTGGACAGCGATGAAGGCGCTCACAAACCAATGGTGGGGCATGTTCCAGAGTGTACACTTCACGGATGAGCTCGTAAAGGGAACTCGGGACGGGTTGCAGTCTGGGAGAGGTGGGTGAGGCCCCAGAGGGCCTGTGTCACCCGAGGGTGGTGTGGGAGGGCTCGGGAACCTGTCACACTCGCAATGCGAAGTCCCCTCAAGCAGGTCCTTCATTGCCTTTCTGACGTCAACAGCTCCTCCCCAGGCATGGCCCAATCCAGAAGGAACCAGACCACAGAGCAGCCACGGTTCACCGAAAACTCCAGCCACCTTTCATGGAGCCGACTTCTATTCTTCCAAACCCACCAACCCAATGAGACAACATCCAACACCAGAACTGAGTGCAGAAGACGGGGAGTGGCCTTGTACCTTGTCACGCACGGGATGAGGGGGGAGTCACTAGACTGGATCCTCTGAGGGGTGTCCTGGGTGAGAGGTGGGTTCTTGGGGGACAGAGCCATCGCTGGGGTGTGTAGGGAAAGCTGGAGCCCAGAGCACGTCCTTAGTCCCCGAGCCTTGCTCCAGACTCTCAGCTTAGCGGCCTGCGCCATCTTGGATACCTGTGTTCCCAGCTGGCCAGGTGCTCATCAAGATGGAGACCGTGACTGACTGAGCGGGGACTGTACTGTATCTCGGCTGTATAGACACCTCTTGGTCCACCTCTCACACCCTCAAAGGCAAGGGGAAAGGGAACCAGGGGGCCTCTCCCCTCTTCATGCCCGAGTATCTCTCCACCACCCCCAGAACCCCACTGCCCAGCAAAGGATTGGTTTGTGAGTCGGTATCCTACCAAAGGGATCCCGCCAGTGCCTGGACCTGGGAAGCAGGTCACTCGAAGCCTCCCCTGACTCACCGTGAGAAAGCCAACGACAACCCTGCCTGCCTGAGACCAGCACTGCAGACCCACACACAGCACCCAGCCTCCCACACGACGGCGGGCTGTGCCCTCCGTGGCCCCTGCACCAGTATGCCACCCATACATCCTGAGCCTGGTGTGGAGAGTGGATGCCAGGGAGGGACAAGGGGCAGGTGCCGTTCCCCGGGGGCCTGTACTGCATTTACAAGACTCTATAACACGCAGAGCGGTTCTAAAGGTGGGACTTGGGGCTTTGAGCTGCAAACAGGACTGCCTGGCGGAGCCAAGGTATCGAGGCTTCTGGAACCTTCCCACCCAGCTGATCAGACTTATGAAAGGCCCAGGTTCCACAGCCACAGGAACAGAGGGTGTGGTGCTGGTACCCAGCCCTGGAGGCCCCACAGGCCAGTTAGCTGAAACTCCCAGACTGGGAATGCACCAAATCTTGAAGGCCGCCTGTGATTCCCCCCAGGCATGCTCTCGGCCCCCCAGGCATGCTCTCGGGCTCTACTGGAGCACAGGCCTGATTTGGAGGTCACTGGAGAAGCGTGTATGGAGGGAGAGAGGGGGACAGGAGGTGGGGACAACACAGGGAGGAACTTCCCAGGTTGATATTGATGGGAACCAGGAAGGAGACATGGCACACACTGCCCTCTGCTCTACCGGTGACAGTGACAGTGGAGAGCCCCCCCTCCCCCAGGAAATCTGCCCTGACTGCTCCAGTTCCTACGACAAATACTGGTCTCAATGACGCTAAAGCCAGTGCTGGTGCTGGGGAGGAGGTGGCACCTTGGGGGCCCGCAGAGCGGCTCCTTTACCTCTCCTGGGCTTCATCCACAGTTCAGGACACAAAATAACATGCTCAATCAATGACAGGCAGAGACAGGTCCCGCCCAGAGCCAGTCAGCAGCTCCACTGAGGCAGATCGAGGGCAGACGGCCAGCAGCAGCTGTGTGTCTGCAGTCCACAGGGAAGGACTCGGCCCGTGAACCAAACTCCAGAGACCCTCGAGTGTGCTCAGGCACGGAACGCACTCCCTTTTGCTGGACCATTCAAATACTCCCGTGATCCTACACTGTCCCCCATCCTGCTGTGCCTCAGAGACACATACCTGTGCAGCTGACCCCGGGGGATGATGGAGGGTCCCAAAGCTATCCGGGACCATGGGGTGGGTACCCAGAGGAGCCCTTTGGGAAGAGGGTCATGAGGGAAGGCTTCTCTGAGGAGTTACTGGGAAACAGAAAGCGAAGCTGGTGAGGACGCGCCCTGCTCTATTCCAGAGCAGAAGCCAGGAAGGGACCGCAGGGGCCAAGGGGGTGAGGTTGGCGCTTAACCTTTGTGTCTGGACAGCAGGTCCAGAGGGCCGGGAGGGAGCTGAGGGACTGCTGAGGGGAGAGAAAGGCCAGAGAGGGTGACTGGCTAAGGTCAAGCCTGACTCCGTGGCCACTGGGCCGACAGGGAAATGGGAACTTTGAGCTCAGGGGCAAGGCAAGCCTGACACCCGGAAGGACAGGCACCTGCTCGGGCCGCACACAGCAGCCTCCTCACCACAGCTCAGGGCCTCGGCCATCCAGCCCACCAACTCTAGCCGGAAACGCCCACTGCCTGCCGTCTGAGGGGCATCAGCGTTCACACTGCCTCCTTCAATGCCCAGGCCCGGAGTCCACGGCCCAGACCTCTCCCTCTCTTCCCCATCCCTCGACCCTGCCACGGTCCCCAGCTTCCCTGCACAAGACCCAAGCCCAGGAGTGTCTGACAGCAGGTGCGGCTATGGCTTCCCCTCAGCTCTTGCCCCTCCCTGTCCTGCTCTCCTCCTACACCTCACCCCACCCCCACCCCAGCACTGCCTGAAGGGGGGGGGGCTTAGCCCTATCGGATGCATCCTGCCGCAGAGCCGTGGACACAGCCACAGCTGAGAACAGGACTCCAGCCCTACAATGGCCACACAAAGGCTCTGGGCCAGGAGTGGCCGTGATGTCTGTGAAGACAGTGCCTGCCAGGAGCTGCATAATCCCTGTATTTGAACGTGAAGACACTGCATCGGGCAGTGACTTTAACTAGAAGTCCTACGCTGGCCAGTAGGTGCTAGGGCTGGTTTCTGTTACTCCCGAAAGCGGAGGGTAGCCGGAGAGCCCCACTCCCGACTCCACCAATGCCTTGGTGCGACCCACAGGAGCAGCTGGGCCCTCCTGGCCCTACAGTTACAATGACCGTGGCCTTGCCTTCTCCAGGAGAGCGGTGGTTTAACCAGATTGTCTCACTTGGGCCTGCAATGGCACAGGCTGTCATTATGGGCTGTCATTCCCCAATTACTGCAGATAATATCTACTTTAATTGAACAGGGTCCCGATAATGCCATTACGCACCGAGTTACCCAATTCATTTAATATATGCACATACACATATTAGCATCTGACTGCCACCTCGAGACTGCTGTACGGAGACTCCAGGAGATGATGCTTTCAGTGGGGGGCAGCAGCCTTCATTTAAGGGGTGACTCCTCGGTGCGCCTCTTTTACCAAGAAACCATCCGGAGGACAGGGAGGCGCTAGAACCGCTGCTCAGCCTGTGGGAGGGCTCATGAGGCTGAGGTGGGGGAGCTCTGGGCTAGGCCTGCTTGGAGCCCCAGGTTGCTTCTCTGCAGGAGCAAAGCTGACTGGGGAAGAGGACCCACAGGCTCCAGAGGGAGGAGCGAGAGGGCAGAGGGAGGTGTTGTGGCACAGGGAGCAGGTGAAGGGGACTAAGGAGCCAGTCTGCTCTCCAAGGACCCCAGGCAGGGGCATGCCTCAATGCAGCTCGGCGCACAGGATGGGGGTGTGACCCTTGTGTGCATGTATGGGGGTGTGACCCTTGTGTGCATGTATGGGGGTGTGACCCTTGTGTGCATGTATGGTGCACACACACATCATGCTTGTGCACATATGGAGACCGGAAGTAGACGGGTGTCTCCCTCAGTTTCTCCTCCCTGTTTGTTGAGACAGGTCCACTCAGGAAGTAGGAAGCTCTCTCACGAGGCTAGGCTGGCTGAGGCTACCTGACTCCCTCTCCCCAGTGCTGGATTACAGGCACATTGTCTCCTCACACGGGCGCTGGCACCCAAACGGGCTTGCCAGATGAACCAGCGTCCAGCTTCCTCTCAGTGCGTTTCTGGTGATCCTGGCTGACTAGGGCCGACACTCTTGGAGATAAGAGGTCTTGTAGGGAGTGAGGTGGAGCTGTTGTCTCTACGTCAAGCCCCTCTGCTGCTGCTTCCGGTGGGCCTGCTCAGCTAAGCAGGTCTTCTGTCAGAGCAGGAGCAGGGCTGGGGCCTGGCTGCCAGCTCCCTCACGCCTTCTGCAGGTGGCAGGCAGGAGGGGCCGTTCTGCAGAAGTGCACAAACCTTCCAGCGGCAGGAGCTGACAGCCCAGCTGCCCGGTTCCCCGGCAGGGCCTGCCCACTGGAAAGTTGGGTTCCGGGCCGGGAGGAGGACAGCAGGGTGGGCAGATGTCTTGGGGTGGGTGGTAATTAGGGGCTGCTGCTCCGTGCTTGTAGGGAGAGGACGGGTCTGTCAGCTTTAATTACAAGGCTCTGGAGTCCATAGGTTCTACTCCGTGTCTTCTCACCAGCTGTGGGGCCCTCAGGACAGGGACAAGGGTGCATAGCTCTCCAGGCTCTCTTCTGGTCAGCAAACCATTCACTCACAGGCTGATTGCCAAGCTCCTGAGAAATCACGCCTCCAACAGAAGCATGCAGAAGCCACTGACGGGTCACAGGAGGAGAGGCAGACCAGAACAGAGAGATCAGGCAAGCTGCTCCGCTCCTGGCCTGGTCCTGTCTTACAGCCTGCTCTGGGCCTATCCCGGGTGAGGCCGAGTAGCCATCATTCCCCTCTCTGAACAAGCCTGAAAATCCACCATTCATGGACTGCCCCTCTGGGCTGACCCCTGCCAGCTTCCAGGGCGAAGGGTCACGTCTGGGATGATCTGTGCCCGAATGCTATCAGGCAGACGAGAAGGGTTATTCCGCAGGAGGGCAGACATGCAACTCAGGCCTGAGCAGGGACCGAGTGACACTGATCCCAAAGGCCCCACCCCCAAGACAAGAATCTGACCAAGGCTGGGGGGCTCCTGCAAGGAAACCATCTTCTACTCAGGACCAACACCCGCAGCATGGTACCGCCTGCCCGGGGCCTGCAACGGTCCTCTGTGGTGGTCTCCCCCAAGGCCCATGTGAGTCTCTGAGCTTCTACTGGGAGCCACTCCGGAAAGGTCCCAAGTTCTCAGCTCTTCACCGAAGGCCTGCCACCTCCTCCGGTGCACAGGGAGCTGAGCCCAGGGGGAAAGGGGCCAAGGCCAAGCCACCTGACAGGGAGGGAGCTGTCATGTGGCTACCCAGGGCTGCTTAGGTGTTAGGCTGAGCCTAAGAGCCCCCTTCTAGCAACCTGAGGTGCTCAGCAGGGTTGCCGCTGTCAGAGTACTGGCCTTCCTGCCTGCCCTAAATCCCATCCAGAACCCTGAGTACAGGGGGTGGGGGCGGGTGGCTGGGCTGTAAGCACACACACCACACACACACACACACACACACACACACACACACCTCCAGCCAGACCCACAGCAAGGGTGGCATCCCACTGCCACTCCTGTGGCTTGTGGCACCTTAGCCCTGAAAGCCAGTTCCGAGGGTGTCCCCAAAAACCAGCTTCTTCCTAGCCAGGGGCCTCCGATAGAGGAGAGCAGGGAGAAGAAACCAGGTACCCCCTGCAGAAAGGACTGTGTGACTACAAGAGTGGTGCTCAGGGCCTAGGGGCAGAGGGCGCTCGTCCTTTGGGCTCAGGACTCCCTGCTGCTGTGCCGCTGCCCCAGCTCAGCACAAACAGCCACGCAGCGCCGGGTGCGGGGTGCGGGGGCGCAGCGCACAGTCAGGCCTCCACCTCGGCCCCGCCCCCGCGCAGGGAGGGGACACGGTTGCCCGCGGGCTCGGGGAAGCGACCCCGGAGCAGGGACCTCCCCCGCTCCACGCGCGCTCACACTGAGCCCTTAGAGACGCACGGTTCACCAGGGATTCGGAGAGGGTATGGTCCCAAGTATCCAAAGAATGCCTGACCTCGGGTCCCGGGGCTGCGGAGAGACCCCCAGACCTGCAGCGCCACCGCAAACCACGGCGGCGGCTGCTGCGGGCGGGAGTCGCTTCGGCTCCAGCCAGTGGCGAAGGTGGTGCCGGGGCTGGACGCGGTTCTCAGAGCTGGGAGCCTCAACGCGGGGCTGGCGCTGCCCTCTGGCCGAGGACCACGGGGCGAAGGCGCACACCGCGCCCCGCGCCCCCACAGCCTAGCCCCTCCGCAGAGGGGGCGCGCGGGTGTCACGGTCCCCATCGGAGCCAACTCCACCTGTCATCAGTGCAGCCCCGTCACAGCCCCCATCCCACTTTCTCCCAGACCCGCAGACAGCAGTGCCCCGTCCCCAGGGGGCATCGGAGGGGCGGCCCCAGTCCGGAGGGAAGCCCCTGTCCCCGGCTCCCGCGCCCTCCTCCCGGAACTAGGGAGCTCTCGGAGGCCACCTCCTCAAACGCCGGGGTCCCCGCCGCAGCCCGCGCTCCGGGAGGCCGGAGGGCATCGTCCCCTCCGCCCGCATCCCTCGGGCCACAACTCACCGCGCATCGGCGAGGTGATCGCCGCAGCCAGGGTTCGGCTGCGCCCGGGGAGCGCAGGGAGGCGGCGGCCAGCCCTTAGCTGCTCGCGGTGCCGGGAGCCCGGGCCGCGGCGGGTGGCGCTGACGCTGCGGACCAAGCCGGGCGCCGAGCCGCCGGCGGTCCCGGGCGCGGCGGGGAGGAGCTGGCGGCCGCTTTGGCCAGAGCCTCGGAGCAGCGAGCGGTGGCGCTCGGCGGCTGCTCCCGGGAAGCTGGAGCTGGGAGCGGCCGCCACCGTGCCCGTGCTGCTGCCGCCGCCGCCGCCGCGGAGCCCGGGAGCGCGGGCGAGGCGGTGCGGGGCGCTGCGTGCGCCGAGGCTCGGGCTGGGGAGCGAGCGCAGCCGGCCGGGGTGCGGGCACCTGACGGCGGCGGCGGCGGCGGCAGCGGCGCGGAGAAAATGAGAGCGTGCGAGTCTGGCACGGGGAGCCGGGCGGCGCGGGAGGGGCGCGAGCGCCGGGAGCGCGGGCCGAGGGCCGAGGGGGCCGCACGGCTCCCGGCGCCCACCGCCCTGCCGCACCGCACGAGCGAGCCCAGCCCGCAAGTTTGCGCCGCGAGTGCGGGGCGAGCGCGCCACGCTTCCGCCGGCCTTTTAAAGAGCGAGAGCCCGGGTCCACCCCCACACACCCGCACCTCCACCTCCGGAAGCTGGGACTCGCCACCCCTCCACGCCCTCCCCGCCGGCGGCTCCCGCTCCCTCTGCACCCCGTTGTCGCCCGCTCCGGGAAGCTTCCCCTCTTACACTCCTCCGCCCCCCCTCCCACGCCATCAGCCCCGTGCATGCGCCAGCTCACTACCCCGGCACCCTAAAGATGTGGCGGAGACCCTTCCTCACCCCCACAAGTCGAGGGTCAGGGGACCCAGCTTCCCGTCGCACACCCTGCAAAGTACAGCAGAGCTCAGGGACCCTTAGGAACGAGCTGTACCCACTCGGTGCGTCACTGGAACCCCCACCCACCCGCGGGGCCACTTCTCATAGCCGAGAACACACCTGGCGTGTGCCCCCTGCGGCAGGCTCATTTGCACACTTCTAGCATAAGCATGCCAAGGAAGGAAACTGAGGCCCAGAGACCTGAATCCACCAGCCCCAGGTCTCGCGGCCTGTAGGGAAGAGCGCTCCTACCCTAAAGCTCTAACACCCCCGGTCCCCCAAACTAGGGGAGCAATCCACCCTCGGACCCACTGAACACGGTGTAACAGGTGGCCTGGAACTAGCCCCAAGAAGAGTTCCTCAACCCAAGAGGTTGGCAGCTCGCTGCCCCCTTCCCCTCGCGTGGGCTTTGGTGATCCCGGAAGGGCGCCTTCGAGGCAGGCGGTGAGGAAGGCAGGGATGGACCACGCAATCCCTGTAGGGCTGCAGATGGGTCCTCACTGCAGCAGTGGCTTCCCTGGGACCCCCAGGAGTGGCCAGCCTCGTCCTGGGGAGATGCTACAGTGCCGGGGAGACAGGGGAGAGGGCGGCTGATCGCAGCTGGAGAGGGGGCCAGGGCACAGAGTGCCACCTGGCGTTCACTGTGCCCAGGCCTGAGACACTCAGCCATCCTGGCTGCTAGAGCCCCTGGTTTCCAATCTAGAGGGTTGCTTGGGAGAGTCTGGGGACAGCAAGGACTGAGCTATCTCGGTCTGCTTCTCTCCCCGGTCCCCTACCAATGCAGGTCCCCAACGCCAGCTCTCCAGACCACGGAGGCCAGCGCGGCGACTGTTGGACCATCTTTCACGCAGTGCCTGGCACCGTGCCTGGACCCCAGCGGACTTAGGAGTGTTTGGTGGATGAATAACTGTCGGCAAACTGTGTAGTCTCGTTGCTGTCACTTGGAATGACCCAAATTCATGTCTCCTTTACCGAGTCAGCCCGCGGTTCCCGAGGGAAGTGTGCAGATTGTCCGGTTACCTATGCTTTGTGTAACTGACACCTCCAGCCAGCCCCACTCACAGCGCTCCAGGGACAGAGACAGGGCCATCTCCACGCCCCTGGGTCCTCGTCCAGCCCCTGGGTCCTCCTGCAAAGCCAGCATAATGGAACTGGGCTGCCTTTCTGGGTCCCTATAAGTGGGAGCCGCCGGCACTTCCCATACAGAATACAGCCCCAGCGTCCTGTGGTTGGTAGGCTAGATGGAACTGAAAATTACACAGGCCGCGGTTTACCAGAACCCAAACGACCACGCTGGGCACTCCGGACCCCTGCCCCTCAGTATCGCCTCGCCTCTGGCCATAATTACGACGGCCCCCCCCCCGCTCCCCACCAGCTGTATTTCTAAAGACTGTGTTTTTCAGTGATTAAAAAAAAGAAACTGTTAGCCGGGCGTGGTGGCACACGCCTGTAATCCCAGCACTTGGGAGGCAGAGGCAGGCGGATTTCTGAGTTCGAGGCCACCCTGGTCTACAGAGTGAGTTCCAGGACAGTTGGAGCTATACAGAGAAACCGTGTCTCGAAAAACCAAAAAAAAAAAAAAAAAAAAAAAAACAAAAAAAAACTGTTGCTGGCAGATGCTGAACCCGTGGCTGGGCCAGAGAGCCCATAGCTGGGCCAGAGAGCCCGTGGCTGGGCTGGAGACCTGGATCTGCCCAGTAGCCATGACACCTCAGACCACGGAAACCCTGGGTACTCCGCCATCAGCCTTAGCCATGAGCCCCAGGTGGCCTGACCCCGCATCCACTTTGCTCTTGGTGCCCATCTAGGAGAGGAACGGATAAACACACATGCCCTCCCGTGGTGTCTTCTGCCAGGGAGCCGCCCCCGTGGAGGAGTGATGGCCGGAGGTGGCCTGCAAGGGATCGTGCAGGGCCCTGCCTGGACCTGCTTTTCCAAGGCCTCATTCAACCGCTGAGCCCTGAGAATGAGCAGCAGACCCTGGACCTCAGCTGGTTCAGGCCCGAGGGAGGGGCACAGGGTTGGGTCCTTTGCTGAGAGCCACTGGATGTGGGGTCCCCAACCTTTCTGAGCATGGGGTTTCCCATCTGTCAGACTGGGCTGGGCCGAGGTACCTCTCAAGATTCCAGAGCGGGGGAAGCCTCACTCCAATACCTTTTGAGGAGGTCCACAAGGACCCTTTCCAGGAGGCTACCCTCTGGTAGGGGAGGCCCCAGGGACCCAGCCCTGTCATCTGGATGCTGAAGAAGTGTGCCCAGCTCTGCCCTGCAAGCTCAAGACTGTGCCCTGGAAGTTATTCCTGAGATCTAACCTAACTCCCTTCTGCTGCAGCAAATTCTTCGAGCTTGGGTTTTGTGGTTTGGGCTTTTTTTCTTTTTTAATAGGTTTGTGTATGTGTTTGTCCACCTGCATCTGTGGTTGTGGGGTGCAGTCACAGCACGGCACACTTACAGAAGTCCGGTGACCAACGGTCAGGAGTTGGCTCTCTACGACTCAGGGTGGCAGGTTCAGTGGCAAGCCCCTTACCCACTAAGCCATCTCAGCGACAGGCCCTGGTTTGGCCTTTTTCAAGGACAGTGTCCTACTACAGAGCCCAGGCTAGCCTTGAACTCACAGCAATTCTCCTGACTCGGCCTCCTGGGTACTGTACCTATACCCACTATTTCGTTTTGTTTTTGAGACAGAGGTGTCTTTGAACTCCTGACCTTCTGCATCCAGCTCCCAGTCATGGGGCTGCAGGCATCCAGCATGCCCTGTCCGTGCAGCGCGGGGGATCGACCCAGGTTTCATGCTCTACTCACTGAGCCACACCCCCAGCTGGGTTTTGCAGGACCAGGGTTTGAACCTAGGACCTCATACATGCTAAGCAAGTGCTTTGCCAGCTATACCCAAAGTCCTTTACTTGTTCGGTTTTGTCTTTGGTCTTTGTGTTTGGTTTGGTTTTGATTTTGGTTTTTGTTTTAGCTTGATTTGGTTTGGTTTTTCGAGGCAGGGTTGCTCTGGGTAACCCTTGCTGTACCAGAACTCACTCTGTAGACCAGGCTGGCCTAGAACTCTGAAATATGCCTGCCTCTGCCTCCCAAGTGCTGGGATTACAGGTGTGCGCCACCACGACCAGCTCACGGCTCCTTTTAAAAACAAAACAAAACAAAACAAAAAAACAAACAAACAACAAAAAAAAAAACACGTGTCTTAACGGGCTGGAGAGCTGGTTCTGTGGTTAGGAGAACTGGCTGCTCTCCCAGAGACCCAGGTTCAATTCCCAGCACCCACGTGATGGCACACAACTGTCTGTGACTTGAGTCACAGGATATCGGACATCCTCTAATGGCTGCCTGGGTACCCAAGCACATACACGGTACATAGACGTACAGACAAAATGCTCATACATAAACAAATACAGAGACAAAATACTCACATGCTGGACTGAAGAGATGGCTCAGCAGTTAAGAGCACCGACTGCTCTTCCAGAGGTTGTGAGTTCAATTCCCAGCAACCACATGGTGGCTCACAACCATCTGTAATGAGATCTGATGCCCTCTTCTGGTGCGTCTGAAGACAGTGACAGTGTACTCACATACATAAAATAAATAAATCTTTTTAAAAAAGAAAAAGAAGCCGGACGGTGGTGGCGCACACCTTTAATCCTAGCACTTGGGAGGCGAGGCATGCGGATTTCTGAGTTTGAGGCCAGCCTGGTCTACAGAGTGAGTTCCAGGACAGCCAGGGCTACACAGAGAAACCCTGTCTCGAAAAAACAAATCCAAAAAAAAAAAAAAAAAGAAAAGGAAAGAAAGAAAGGAAGGAAGGAAGGAAGGAAGGAAGGAAGGAAGAAAAGAAAAGAAAAGAAAAGAAAAGAAAAGAAAGAAAAAAGAAAAGAAAAGAAAAGAAAAGAAAAAGAAAGTACACATATACCTAAAAGTGACTCTTTACTACCTTTAAACACTATGTGCCACGATCCGTGTGTGGCAGGCAGTTCTCTTTCCACGGTGCGGGTTCTAGTGAGGCCGTCGGGCTCAGTCTTGGCGGCAAGCACCTTGGTCCACTGTGCATTCCAGCTGGCCTGTCCCCAGCTCTTTCTTCATGCTTGTACCCTGACCTCCCCACAAAAGAAAAAGGAGTTTGTCCACCGTGCCAGCCGCTTAGCTGGAGTCGCAAAGCCGTCCTGTGACTTCTGCGTCCGGAGGAACCTATAGGAGAGAGCAGTTGTCTTTGAAAGTCCTGCGGTTGGGTTTTCATTACTGTACGTCACGGTGAGCACAGTCCCGGGAGGACTTCCAGACCCCACTATCAGCAACAGCCACCCCTCACCCTCTGCACCCGAGGGCTTCCATCCTGTTTTCCCCCAGACCAGCCATTCAGGTATGTCTTAGTTAGGGTTTCACTGCTGTGAACAGACACCATGACCAATGCAAGTTCTATAAAAGACAACATTTAATTGGGGCTGGCTTACAGGCTCAGAGGTTCAGTCCATTGTCATCAAGGTAGAAACATGGCAGCATCCAGGCAGGCGTATTGCAGGAGGAGCTGAGAGTTCTACATCTTCATCTGAAGACTGCTAGGGGAAGACTGACTTCCAAGCAGCCAGGGTGAGGGTCTTAAGCCCACACCCACAGTGACACACCTACTCCAACAAGGCCACACCTCCTAATAGGTTCACTTCCTGTGCCAATCATACACAAACCATCACAGGGTAGAAATGTCTATTAAAACACAGCTGGCCGGGCGTGGTGGCGCATGCCTGTAATCCCAGGACTTGGGAGGCAGAGGCAGGCGGATTTCTGAGTTCGAGGCCAGTCTGGTCTACAGAGTGAGTTCCAGGACAGCCAGGACTATACAGAGAAACCCTGTCTTGAAATAACCAAAATAATAATAATGATGATGATGATGATGATGAGAGCCAAGTCACCATGCAGGCACTCAGGGGTCAGAGGTCACCTTGCCCTGGGCTTGCAAGATCACGATAGGGACCACGGGGAAATCGAGGGTACCTCTCTGCTCCTGGAGTCACACAGCCCTTCCGTGTAGGAGGCAGAAACCAAGTCTCAAGGGCATGAGCACTGGCAAATGTTCTCACTCGGTCTTAGGGACAGGAAGGGACGAGGCTTAGCTCTCTCTCCAGCCTCTCTAAATCCACACCGTCCACCTATCCTGACTGGCAAAATCCATGCCTCCGGAGTACCCTCAGCACCCTGCATCACAGGACGAGGTCAAGAGGTCAGGAGAGACAGGGGTCTCTCCACCCCTTGCCTCTAGTGTGAAGACCGCACACAGGGACCAGGGCAGGAGGAACGTCAGACAGAGAGTCAGAAGGGAGCTCGGGCGCTCCCAGGCCTACACGCTTCCCAGCAGCCACTCCAGAGTTTCCTGGTCTGAAAGTGATGTCCTTGGTCAGCCTCAGTTTCCCAGGAGTGAGAAGGGAAAGCAGGGGAGGCTGGGAAACCGTCTGCTCCAGCGTCGAGCCATGGCATGAAATCCTAGAGAAGACAGCTCTCTCCCACTCCTGAGCTAGCAAGCAGGAAGTAGCCCCGTGTGCCCGAGGACCAGGAGAGGCTAGCTCCCCGTGCACCCGAGGACCAGGAGAGGCTAGCTCATGGAGTGCCTGCTGCCTGCAGTCTCAGCATGGCTGGGAATGGGGACGGCCCAGACAAACCTCCAGAGCAGGAAGCTTTGGAACGAGGGCCTTGAAAGACGCAAGGGTTTAAAAACCAAAGATCCAGATGTGAGAGGTGTGACGCAGCCGGACACACCCAAATCCTCCGAAGGCCTGCCACTCTGCGGACCACACCGTGGATACCCGGTGTATACAGCTGGCGCTCAGCGACCAGTGAGAGGCTGACTCCCCTGACGCTGGAGAAAGGCCGCCTCCTACCCTGCTCCTTCCCACCCTCTCCTCCGCCTTCCCTGTCTCTTTTTCCTTAAGACTCGAGATTTCTCCGGCTTCTTTGCCACTCTGCAATTTAAAACTACTTATCATCTCTCCCGCTCTCCCCACTCCCCACGCGTCCAGGGGCTGTCAGCCGCGAGCCAAATGTCATTAGGATGGATGTCACAAGCCCAGATGTCAAAATACAATTAACATTTAAAAGCTCTTCCCACCCTCAGCCCGGTGGCCGGCCACTCTGCAGCTCCTTCCGCTGAGTGGCAGGGCCCCTGAGCGCCAGGGAGAGCTGCCTGGTGACAGGCACGAGAGAGGACCCCGGCCAGCCAGCTGTCTAGTGGGGCTGCTGCGCAGGCCTACCAGGGGGGCGGGGGAGGAGACGGGAGGAGACCCTGGAGCAATGTCAGGGTCCCCACACACACACCCCAAATCTCCACCCCGTCTTCCTGCTGGACCTTGCCTTGCGCTGTCTGCTGTCCACACCTCTGCCTCTGTCCTGTCAACACTCCTACGCCTGCTGTCCTACCTGCTGCTGTCCCAGCCTGGCCATCGGCTCTGTTTTTGTTTTTTTTATTTTTTTGTTTTGGTTTTTGGTTTTTCGAGACAGGGTTTCTCTGTGTAGTCCTGGCTGTCCTGGAACTCATTCTGTAGTCCAGGCTGGTCGCGAACTCAGAAATCCACCTGCCTCTGCCTCCCAAGTGCTGGGATTACAGGCGTGCGCCACCATGCCCGGCTGGCCATCAACTCTGAATCATATAATATGGCCAGCCGCTCACTCTGGGCCCGCGTGGGGTAAGGGACCCCCATGATTGAGGCTGGTGGCCTCCAGCCACACAGTCCATCTGATAGATGACTGGGGGGCCCCTCTGTCAGTCATCCCCACCACACTGCAGCCCTGGCCGGTTTAGGAAGCTGCTGGACAGCGGCCGTGGGACTCTGTCTAACAGACGCTCCCTTCTGTAGGGGACCAGGATGGACAGAAAAGCTGGAAACCACGCCCTGGGACAGCTCACTGCCGCAGCCAGAGGAGGCCATCGATCCAAAGCCTCCTGTGTGGTTATCTCAGACGGAGCAGACAACACCATGAAGGCTGGACTGACCCAGAAAAGAAATCCTGGTGCAGGGAGCGTAGGAGGGGCAGTGGGGTCTTGTGCCTTGGCAGAGAGCAGAGGTCACCGCTGCAAGGACACACCCCCAGTCCCTGGTTCCCTCTGCTCCACCCCTCCTTCCTGCAGGTGCTGCCTCTCAGCTACCTCACCCCTGCACAGACCCCCAGAGAGGACAAAGCAGGCTGGGGAAGAACAGCTTACGCTGCCGGCTCCCACCCTCGTGGGCTGCATTCTAATGGCGTGTGATTGGATCGGATGCGCTCTTAATTCCCTCCTGGGACGTCAGGAGGAGGGCAGGGAAGAATCTTTAATTCATCAAACTGAAATATTAATAGACTTTCAGCCAGCTGGAGTGGGGCATGGGGCCCCCACAATGGAAAAAGAGAGGGGCAGACGGGAGAAGGTGGGGACGGCTGAGGAGGAGCGGAGCTGCCCCGGGCGGGGTCGTGTCACTGGGGGTGGGAAGGGAGAGTTTGTGCGTGAGCTTCAAGGTGGGCTGCTGAGACCGTGAGAGTCGGCCACTGCCTCACAAGCTGCAACAGGGGACCGGCGTAAAGACCCTCTCCAGCGTGGGGACACTTAGAAGCCAAGTCGAAGTCCCTAGGCCAGTGAGGCTTGTAGATCCCTGGACCCTGGGAAGGGGTCCGGCCAAGCCCCACGCCACACACCCGGCTCATCCCTGATGCCCCACACCTGAGCCAGCCACAGCCCTCCCGCCTCTGAGGTCACACGGCCCACCCTGGCTCAGAGAAGTGGCTGGACGCACGGTGCGCAGTCCGCCCAGCGCCCTGGAAATGCAGGCTCCCCGCCTGATGTCAAAGATGGCATGCCCGAGCAGCCGCTCTCCCTCCACACGGCCCAGGCTTCCGCGGAAGGGCGCGCTCGAGGAATGAGCCACTTCGAGGCCTGAGAACAGACACTGAGGAGCCTGGGAGAGTGATCCAGGTTAGAACCACTGAGCGCACGTCCCTGGGCTCAGGAGCGCCTAATTTGAGGCCAGCCTGGGCTACATAAGGAAACCCTATCTCAAAAGAGCACCAGTCCAGGACCACAAGAGGGTGCAGTCGCCCTGTGCTAACATACAAGGTTCAAAGCTCCACAGCTCAGGCTGGGCTGATCTGGGGCAGCACCCGTGGCCTCCCACACCCTCACAGTCCTCCAGGGCCACGTGTCCCCTCTGTCCAGACCCCTTCTCCACCCCACAATTCCTCCCCAACCTTAAAAGCCCAGGTGGGGAATTTTAGGGTACCCAGGTCCGTGGCCCTCATCCCAATAAAGGAGTTATGTGACTCTCCCATTTCTATGGCGTGTAGTATGTAATTAACCTTACCTGGGTACATGATCGGTGGGCTAACTCGTACCACCTGAGTTTAGACTTCAGAAAGTGTGGAAATGGATCAAAAGCGGCAGCCAGACGGCAAAGAACACAAGAGGCCTGGGGTGGGGGAACCCTGTAGGGTCCCACCCTCCCCTGCACCTGTATGAGGATTGCCCTAAGGGTCCTCTACAGGATGAAGTTCTGTTTGGCCACAGGACTCTCAAACAGAGTCGGCTCTCAGGTGCGGGCGAGCAGAGGCTGGGTGCGCTTCCATCGCGGGCCTGCAGCGCCGCCCTGTGGCCGAGCGCCCTCACTGCAGGCGCTGGCCGGCCGCTGGTGCGTCCGCAGATCGGAGCCGGACCCAGGCTCAGGTGAGAGCTGGCAGGAGCGGGAGGAGGGGGACGCCCGGATGCAGAGAGTTGTTTTCACCTGAACAGATTCCGGGAGGAGGCAGCGGGGGCGGCAGGGGGCCTATTTCAGGACTGTTTTCCAGCTGGGCCGCCGCCCTCAGATTCGTGCGCAGCCACTCACCTGCAATGACGACAGCCTTTTCTAATCCACATGCGCCCTTTGAAAGAGACCCGTGCGGGTCCCCGGTTTCTTGAGTGGGCTGCGATGCCGAGGTGTGGAAGCCAGCCAGGATGGGTAGAAGGCGTAAACGTCAGCCTTTCCTAATCCCGGTGCCCTTCCTGGGCAAGGCCCGGGGTTTCTCACTCTTGCCATAAGGACTCTAAGTTTGAGGCTGCACCTCAAACCAGCCAAACTCAGATCCGTGCAAACAGCCTGTGGTTTCACTTTTATAAACTTAACCCAAGTGGCAGTCCTTTGAAAACAAGCAAACTCGATTGAGAAAGGGCGCCCTCAGTTTGGCCTGCGGGGAAAGGCTGCGGGGGCATTCTCTTGCTTGATGATTGATGTTGAGAGCCCAGCCCAGTTTCATCCTGAGGCAAGTGTCTTGGGTCGTGGAAGAAGGTAGCCGGTCCCAGGCATGATAACAAACACGGGTTCAATCCCAGCACTCTGGAGGCAGAGGCGGGGAACTCAGAGATCCCCAAGCCAGCCATGGCTACCCGCGGGACATGTCTAAAAAGAAAAGGCAGGCGTGGCAGTGACTGGCTGGGCGTGGACCGTGCGCAGCGCCCCTTCCTCCACGTCTCTGTGTTGACTGCTGCCTCTGTTTCCATCAGCGATGGGCTGTGATCAGGGTGTGTAAGCCAAGTCCACCCTGTGTTTTCAAAGTTGCTTTTGGTCATCCTCTTTTTGTTGGTTTGTTTTGGTTTTTTTTTTTTTCTTGTTTTGTTTTTGGGGTTTTTTTTTTTGGGGGGGGTGTTTGGTTGGTTGGTTGGTTTTGGTTTTTTGAGACAGGGTTTCTCTATGTAGCCCTGGCTGTCCTGGAACTCACTCTGTAAACCAGGCTGGCCTCGAACTCAGAAATCCGCCTGCCTCTGCTTCCCGAGTGCTGGGATTACAGGCATTCACCACCACCGCCCAACAGATGCAGAGTTCAAAGAGATCTGATCTCCAGACCAGTGTTTGTTTGTTTGTTTATTTGTTATATGTGAATGCATTATAGCTGTCTTCAGACACACCAGAAGAGGGTGTCAGATATTACAGATGGTTGTGAGCCACCATGTGGGTGCTGGATTTGAACTCAGGACCTTCGGAAGAGCAGTCACTGCTCTTACCCACTGAGCCATCTCACCACCACCCCCCTTTTTAAGATTTATTATTATTTATATTATTATTATTATTTATTACTATAAATAAGTACACTGTAGCTGTCTTTAGACACTCCAGAAGAGGGCATCAGATCTCTTGACAGATGGTTGTGAGCCACCATGTGGTTGCTGGGATTTGAACTCAGGACCTTGGGAAGGGCAGTCAGTGTTCTTAACCACTGAGCCATCTCTCCAGCTCCTGGTCATCCTCTTTATCACAGCAATAGACAGCAAACTTGCACAAGGCCCCAGCCTCGGACTCTCCAAAATAGAGCAGGGACCCAGTGCACACAGCTATGCTTCCCAGTGCAGGGAAGACAGGCAGTCGTGAGGTAGCCCCTCCTCTGCAGCCCCAGAGATGCCTGGGGTTGCAGAGGAGGCGACAGAGAACTCAGGCCTTGGGCATTGTCAGTCCCAGCAAGACCAGGCTGATAGTCCCAAGAAAGGTGTGACATTTGCGCCCCTGTGTGTACCCGTGTGCGCAGTGTGCCTGTGTGTATCTAAAGCCAGAGCTTGGTTTTTTGTTTGTTTTATCTTTTTGTGAGACAGGGTTTCACTGTAGCCCTAGCTGTCCTGGAACTCAACTATGTAGACCAGGCTGGCTTCAAACTCACAGAGATCTGCCTGCCTCTGCCTCCTGAGTGCTGGGATTAAAAGGGTGCGCCACCACCACCACAGCTGGCTCTCCCTCGACCCTCTTTGTTTTAACTGTGTCGTGTTTTTTGTTTTAGTTTAATTGGTTGGTTGTTTTGTTGAGACACCATTTCACTATTCTGGTCCACCTGGCCTTGAACTTACAGAGATGTACGAATAACAGAGGTGGGGGTGGGGATGGTGAGCAGAGGGGCTGGGGCGTTCCAGGGTCTGCCCTCAGACAGGGACAGAGAGCTTTACGTGGGACTCTGCCATCTTGGGCCGAGAGAAGGAGCTGAGCTGGGGGCTTAGATGAAGGGTCCTCCAAGCCCTGCCAGCTCCACCCTGTTCACTAGACAGAGCCATCGAGATGGCTCACTGGGAGCCAGACATGCATCGTGGAGCCTGCCTTTAATCAGCACTTAGGAGGCACAGGCAGGGGGATGTCTATGAGTTTGAGGCTTGGTCTACATTGAGTTCCAGAACAGCCAGGGCTATGCAGAGAAACCTGTTTCGGGGGGGAAAGAGGAGGAGGAGGAAGATGGGGAAGGAGGAAGGAAGGAAGAAGGAGAAGAGGAAGAGGAGGAGGGAGAGGAAGAGGAGGAAGAAGAGGGAAGGAGGGAGGGAGGAAGGAAGGAAGGAAGGAAGGAAGGAAGGAAGGAAAGAACAGGGCTTGAAGGCTGCTGTCTCCCTAGGACCCACATGGGCCCCTCCCCGCAGCCCTCATCCTGAAAACGGGAAACCTGAGGTCAGAGCCACAAGCTGACTCGGCCGATGTGAAACAAAAATAAGACAGAATCATAGAAGTGCGTCAGCACCTGCCGGTCATTAGCCGAGGTCTCTGCCGGTCACCAAGGGGACCCAGCTGGCTCAGGGTCTCAGGGACACCGGTGACTGATGTGTCTGCACCTCCCAGACCACACAGAGCTCTGGGATGGCCAAGGTAGTCACCCCTGGCCTGCCTTCACAGCCAGAGCCCCAGGACGTCAGCTTCCACCCCAGCCACGTGGAGGGATGGCACCTGAGGTGACAGCCTGTGCTCCACGAAGCCCAGGGCCAGGTGGGGACACCCTGCAGAGGAGTGACATGGGGCAGGACACCCAGCAGGGCCTGCTGACGGGCTGATGGCCATGGAGTGGGCGGAGACCGCCAGGGACCAAAGGAGGAGTCTGACCATGGCTGAACTAGACAGGGCTGTGGGGCGGGAGGGTGTTCGTGGGGTCCCGAGAGCGTGTGTGGAGGGGAGACAGTGAGTGTGGGGACCACGGGTTTACAGGAGCACCGAGGCAGAAAGGCGCACGCCTGTAATCCCAGCACTCTGGGAGGCAGAGGCAGGCGGATTTCTGAGTTCGAGGCCAGCCTGGTCTACAGAGTGAGTTCCAGGACAGCCAGGGCACACGCGTGTCTAGGGACATAGCTCAGTTGAGGCACGCAGGAAGCCCCACGGTCAGTCCCCAGCAGTGGGTACCCCGAGTGTGGTGGTGCACACAGGCAGTCCTAGGAGGCAGGAGACCCAGACGATAGCATCACCCTAAGCCACAGGGCTAGTTCCAGACTGGTCGATCTGAAAACAACAAAAAACAAATCAGAAGAGCAGCAAGAGCATTTGTCGGGCAATGGGAACGTAGAACGAAACTACGTTGGTGTTCCCGGAGCTCCGGGCAGGGGCATGCCCACAGGTGCACAATGCACACGGACAGTAATAAGAATTTACGGCGGCAGCCAGGCAGTGGTGGCGCACGCCTGTAATCCCAGCACTTGGGAGGCAGAGGCAGGCGGATTTCTTGAGTTCAAGGCCAGCCTGGTCTACAGAGTGAGTTCCAGGACAGCCAGGGCTACACAGAGAAACCCTGTCTCGAAGAGAGAGAGAGAGAGAGAGAGAGAGAGAGAGAGAGAGAGAGAGAGAGAAGGGGAGGAGCGGGTGGAGGAGCAGCTGGGAGAGGTAAGCTGTTGTTTGATATCCATCGTCAGCTGGGTAAGTGAAAACAGTCCTCTGGGCAAGTTTCTGGAGGGGTTCTAGACTGGGTTGATGAAGACAGAAAGACCCCAAATATGGACATTACCTTTCCAGGGGTAAAGGGGGAGCCCTGGACTGAAACGAGCGAAGCAGGTGCCGGCATCCATCCCCCTGCCTCCAGACTGTGGACACAAGGAGACTTTCCCCACTAAACTCCTGCTACTGCAACGATTTCTCCACCACAGCGGGCAGAGCCCTCAAGCTGTGACCCAGACCAACCCCTGGAGTTTTGGGGTGTTGTTGTTGTTTTGGGTCTCTCTGTGTCATCCTGGCTATTCTGAAACTCTGTAGATCAGGCTGGCCTCGAATTCACAGAGGTCTGCCTGCCTCTGCCTTCCGAGTGCTGGGATAAAGGCGTGAGGCAACCCTTCCCTCCGGAAAGTGTCTCTGTGCAGCATTTTGTCACTGCAGCAAGAAGACGGAGAAGTGTCTGTCTGGTGGGAGATCAAGAGGAGCCGAGGAGGCCCAGGAGCCGGAGGACGACTGTGGGAGCAGAGCGGAGAGCCCCGCTGAGGAGGGAGGGGGAAACAGGAGGGCACAGAGGGATCCCGGGTCCTCACCGCCTACATCAGGGCAGCGCTTCTGTGGCTGACTGAGGGGGTCGCCCGGAGAGTCAGGGAGCCTTGCTCTCGGCCTACCTCAGGGTAGCCAGGCCTCCCCCAAATCGGCAGGAGTCCGCAGGAGGGACCCCGGGAGAAGTGCTCAGCCTTGCAAGCCGAGCACGGTGAGCTCTACAGGCGAGCCCCAGCTCAGCCTGTTCCAGGATGGACCACCTTTTCAGCAGTATGGCCAGGAGCTGGCTGAGGGGGCAGCAGCCTGTGCAGTGAAGACCTGAGCTTGGATTCTTCACATCCACAGGAAAAGCTTGGTGACTGTTCGAACCTGTGCCACCAGTGTGGGGACGGACAGGCGGGGATGGGGGTGGGGTGGCTGACTGCAGCTGGCTGGCCGCTGGCCTGGCTGGACAACAGTCAGCTCCCAGGTCAGTGAGAGAATGTGTTAAGAAGGCAGCAGAAGCCGGGCGGTGGTGGCGCACGCCTGTAATCCCAGCACTTGGGAGGCAGAGGCAGGCGGATTTCTGAGTTTGAAGCCAGCCTGGTCTACCGAGTGAGTTCCAGGACAGCCAGGGCTACACAGAGAAACCCTGTCTCGAAAAAAACCAAAAAAAAAAAAAAAAAAAAAAAAGAAGAAGAAGGCAGCAGAGCCGGGCGTGGTGGCGCATACCTGTGATCCCAGCACTTGGGAGGCAGAGGCAGGCGGATTTCTGAGTTCAAGGCCAGCCTGGTCTACAGAGTGAGTTCCAGGACAGCCAGGACTACACAGAGAAACCCTGTCTCAAAAAAACCAAAAAAAAAAAAAAAAAAAAAAAAAAAAAAAAAAAAAGAATGCAGCAGAGACAGCCAGGGCTACACAGAGAAACCCTGTCTCAAACAAGAATAGGGAAGAAAGCAATAGAGAAAAACACCTGTCATTTCCCCCACGGGAACACAAATGCACACCCCGCACAAAAAATGATCATGATGACAATAATGATGCTGATGATATGTTCGTGAAATAAATGTACAGAGAATATGGTGAGTATTTCTCAAGAAGTAAGGTCCCAGTCACCTTGACTCCCGGGGGAAGCTCTGATGGAGTGAGTCCCCGCATCTGGGCTCTGTGACAGTTTTTGTTTTGGTATGGACAGAGCGTCTCCATGCCAGTGCTAGGAGCCAGGCCTGATGAACTGACACTTCCCCTTCCTGTCTTGAAATGCAGCTGCATGCTGGGAGGAAGCCCGGCCCGGCCCGGCCCCGCGGTCAGTGACTCAGATACCCGGGCCAGCAGCCAGCTACTGTTCCCGACCGCAGGCAGCCACGGCACGGGACAGAGGCACACAGATCTGAGACAGGCCTGCCGCCTGCCCGCGGCCGTCAGAGACGCTGCCAGAGCCACCGGCTAGGTCGTAGAACTGAAACCTTTGGCCTGCTGGGTTCCGGGGCCACATGGTGGTTCTGAGAAGCAGCAGCCGTGTTCTCAGGGGAATCTGCTAAAGGACTCAGGGATGCCCGCAGTGGTGGCGCACGCCTGTAATCCCAGCACTTGGGAGGCAGAGGCAGGCGGATTTCTGAGTTCGAGGCCAGCCTGGTCTACAGAGTGAGTTCCAGGACAGCCAGGGATACACAGAGAAACCCTGTCTCGGGAAAAAAGAAAAAAAGGAAGTTTGGGTGTGTGTGCGCGCACACGCGTGCACGCGCATGCGTGCGTGTAAGTCCAATCATCCTGACAGTGTTTGCTATGCCCTCCTTCCGGTAGCTGCCACCGAAGAGACGGCAAGGGAGAGTATCCCCTGCTAGGCGGGGAAGACCGTGATTGGACAGACATGCTCAGGCACCCACGAGTCTCACACAAGGAAAGGAGGAGAAGGAACACTGACCGGAAGAACATACGAGGCTGCCACTAGAAGACGGGGCAGCGGCCACGGGCGATGTGCAGCGGCCACCGGGTATTCTTTAAGTCCCACTGCTCACTGACCCAGTCACGTGAGGGCAGCCCAGCGAGCGGCTGAGGAATCTGCAGGATGCGTTGGAGCGCGAGATGCACTGGGGCAGGACCTAGGCTCCCGGCGTCTGGCTCCGGCCTCGCCCCTTCCGGACCCATCTGGGCCGGGTGCTGTCAGCTGAGTCCCTAGGTGCAAGTGTTTAAGTGGAAGGTGGCTTGGCCTGGCCACATGAACACGGGCAGCTGTGACATCCTTCCCCATGAGGACTGGAACTTGTTTCCTCCTTCCTCTGCAATCCCACAGTCCTGCGTCCACAACGGAACTGCCCACGGGGGGGGGGGGGGGGGGCTGGAGCCTGATTACCGAGTTATTGATAAGGCTCTGACCTCCGCTGGCCAGCAGAGGGCGCTCCCGCAGCCCTTTTGGTCATGACCTGTTTTCTTTCCTTCCCCCCAACCCACTCCTCTCCTTCACCTTCCATTATGACTGGAAACTTTCCTCCAGGCAAAATGGTGCAGAGAAGGGAAGAGATCTAGGGGATGGAGAAGAAACAGGAGGAGGGAAGAGAGGACAGGAAGAAGGGGAAAGGAGAGGGCCCCTACAGTCCGGTCCCTGTCGGGTTTCCCCTACCACGATGGGGCAAGGATTGGGGGAGCAAGGATTGGGGTCTCCCCCAAGGAGGCAGGTCGTGGGGAAGAGGCCACCCCCACCTACTCTGAACCCCTGGAAAACAAGAAGAGAACCAGGCCCGGCGCCACACCTTTAAAACCCCAGCAGAGAGGGGAAAAAAAAAAAAAAAAAAAAAAAGCTGGGCGGTGGTGGCACATGCCTGTAATCCCAGCACTCTGGTAGGCAGAGGCAGGTGGATTTCTGAGTTAGAGGCCAGCCTGGTCTACAGAGTGAGTTCCAGGACAGCCAGGGCTGCACAGAGAAACCCTGTCTGGGGGGATGGGGGGGGATAAAAATAAAAATAAAAAAAAAACCAGCAGAGGCAAGCAGATCTCTGTGAGATGGAAGCCAGAGGAAAAAGCAGTCTAGGGAGGAACCCAGACTGAAGAGCCCCGGAGATCAGAAGCTGCAGGCAGTTTCGAGAGGCCTGCTGCCACAGGCTGTGGCCAGAGCCTGTGGGGGATCCTGGCCACAAGGTGACTTGGGCCTGGTCCCAGTTTAACGTCTCTGGGGCCGCTCTGCGGCCTCTGATCCTGGGCTGAGAGCCACCTGGGGGAGCTCCTGTGGCGGCCACTGCCAGGCCCCGCCCTGGCCTCCAGCCTCTGGGCCACCAAGGTCTGAAGCTGGCAGCTGAACTGACTCCCCATCCCTCAGGAGCGTGGAGAATGCGGGGCAGCCTGGCCTCGGTCCAAGTCCAGCTGGTTCCGTTTAATGGCATCCCCTCAGCTCGGCACGCACAGCGGGGCTTGCTGAGAGGCATTGCGTTGCCCTGAGTCACAGCTAAGGGGTCAGGACATGACCTGATCTCCCGGTTCTGCAGGACCCAGGATTCATCCGGCAAGGACAGGAGTCTGACCTTCACCCCAGGGTCACTCACCCTGGAGGGGCACCTGGGACAGGGGACACAAGGAAAAGACCCGTGTGGGTAGGTAGAGATGGCTCAGGTCTTACTGGAGACCCAGCTTTGGCTCCTAACATCGCTGCCGGTTGCCTCCTGTAACGTCAGCTCCAGGGGATCTAGGGATCTCTTCTGACCCCGAGGACATCCATAAAGGGCGGGAGGGCGGGCAGTGGTGGTGCATGCCTTTGATCCCAGCACTTGGGAGGCAGAAGCAGGCAGATTTCTGAGTTCGAGGCCAGCCTGGTCTACAGAGTGAGTTCCAGGACAGCCAGGGCTACACAGAGAAACCCCGTCTCGGAAAAACCAAAAAAAAAAAAAAAAAAAAAAAAAAAAAAAAAAAGAGGGAGAGAGGGAGAGGAGGCTGAGTTCTGGACTGTCTCAGGGAAGCTGCCCTGCCCTGGCCATTGTCACATACACACAAGCCCATTTGTCCCAGAAGTGCCAGCGTTAGCTCCAGCTGTGTCCAGCCAGACACCCACACACGGCCACCACCCCCAACGGACACCTGGCCTGTGTCAGCTCTGAGTCCACGCTGGGTGGAGGCAGGGGTCGGGATGGGAGGGTAGGCGGAGGGGTGGGGGAAGGATGAGGGTCCTGGCACACCTGTCCCAGGTACCCTGGGGATCGATCCCGCTGCTCCTGGTCCTCCCGTGGTCCTCTAGGGCCAGGTCATCTGCCCCTGCTGCCCCACCCCCCCACCTTCTCTTCTGTACTTCAGCTCCAAGATGGAAGGAGCTGGGGGCGGGGTGTGAGGGGGGAGGGGAGAGCTGCTGCCCAACAGATTTTCTCACCCCTGCCCATGAGCAGGGAGGGACTGGGGTGACGGAGATGTGAAAAGCACCGACAGCAGCAGCTCCTGGACCCCCATCACTGCCCTCAATATGACGATGAGTCGCCAGGTCCCGGGGTCCCACTGGCCACAGTGACCAAGCCCCCTCTCTGCGGGCCAGACACCTACGCGCAGGAACTGCGGCACACTGAGCCGCCACCTCTGCTAGTACCTAGCACTCCGTGATGACCTGGAAGGGGCTGAGCCAGACCCAGGGGAGGGCTGGCCACCCTGAGCAGCCTCAGACCCTAGGTTATGTCTTTAGTGCTTCTTTCTCACTCCTAGGTGACAGGAGAGGCTTCGTCCGACACCCATGCCACCTGCCTGTCCTTGCTGTCCCCACTGTAGGTCATGGAATGCCCACGCTGTGGCACCAGAGGAGATCTGTTAGCATACAGAAAAGGAAACTGAGGCCCAGGGGAGCTCTTGCCTCCCAAGTGCTGGGATTAAAGGCGTGCACCACCACCGCCCAGCGTTCTCCTCTCTCTTTTTTTTTTTTTTTTTTTTTTTTTTTTTTTGGTTTTTTGAGACAGGGTTTCTCTGTGTAGTCCTGGCTGTCCTGGAACTCACTCTGTAGACCAGGCTGGCCTCGAACTCAGAAATCCACCTGCCTCTGCCTCCCAAGTGCTGGGATTACAGGCGTGCGCCACCTCGCCCGGCTGGGGTTCTCCTCTATTTTTAAGTTTCATTTTATTTTTATGTGTGTGCCCCGTACCCTCCAGAACAAGAAGAGGGCGTCAGATCCCTGCAGCTGGAGGTACAGGAGCTGCTCTGTGATTGCTAAATTCCATGGACTGAACCGGGCGTGGTGGCGCACGCCTGTAATCCCAGCACTTGGGAGGCAGAGGCAGGCGGATTTCTGAGTTCGAGGCCAGCCTGGTCTACAGAGTGAGTTCCAGGACAGCCAGGACTACACAGAGAAACCCTGTCTCGAAAAATCAAAAAACAAACAAACAAGCCGGGCGGTGGTGGCGCACACCTTTAATCCCAGCACTTGGGAGGCAGAGGCAGGCGGATTTCTGAGTTCGAGGTCAGCCTGGTCTACAGAGTGAGTTCCAGGACAGCCAGGACTACACAGAGAAACCCTGTCTCGAAAAACCAAACAAACAAACAAACAAAAGTAAATATAGGGTTGAGGGTCTGGAGAGATGACTCAGCAGTTAAGAGCACTGCCTGCTCTTCAGAAGGTCCTGAGTTCAAATCCCAGCAACCACATGGTGGCTCACAACCATCCATGATGAGATCCAATGCCCTCTTCTGGGGTGTCTGAAGACAGCTACAGTGTACTTACATATAATAAATAAATCTTTTTTAAAATGTTTAAAAAGAAATAAATAAAAATAGGGTTGAGAAACATAAAAGACTATATCCTGTCTCAAAAAATTAATATTCAATGTATCACATAAATACCATACACACACCCACACCATATACACTGTATTTGTTTGTTTGTTTGTTTTTTAAGACAGGGTTTCTCTGTGTAGTCCTGGCTATCCTGGAACTCACTCTGTAGACCAGGCTGGCCCTGAACTCAGAAATCTGCCTGCCTCTGCCTCCCAAGTGCTAGGATTACAGGTGTGTGCCACCACGCCCGGCTACACTGTATTTTACACACACACACACACACACACACACACATGCATATACAATAAAATGTTTATATGCCATCATTTCATCATATACATGACAAGATGCGGAAGTGAGGGCTGGAGAAACGGCTCAGCGTTTCAGAGCACTGGCTGCTCCTCCAGAGGACCCTCCTTTGGTTCCCAGTACCCACACAGTGGCTCACAACCATCTGTAACTCCAGTTCCAGAGAATTCAACGACCTCTTCTGCCCCCTGCAGGCAAACAGGCATACCTGCATGCCGGCAAACTGTTGGGATTATAAAAAAAATAAAGAGCTGTTAAGATATGTTCTACGGGGGGTGAGGTGTGGGGACAGGGGTGCCTCAGTGGGCCCAAGCCGAGCGTCCCTTCCCCCCGAGGGACCAGCCACACAACGGAATTGCATAGAATAGAGTTTATTCAGGGCATGGGGAGGGGGGTTGAGAGGGTAACAGAGGCAGAGAAAGGCAGAGAGAGGGAGAGAGTAGAGAAGCAGAGGCCGGCCACGACCACATGGAGAGAGGGGGGAGGGTATGAGGAGAGAGGAACCCAAGAGGGCAAGGGAGAAGCAAACAGGAAACAGGAGTAAGAGAGAGAGGAGGGGCAAGCCGCCCCTTTTATAGTGGGCCAGACCTACCTAGCTGTTGCCAGGTAACTGTGGAGTGGAGTTTAGACAGAATGCTAACAAAAACACTCATAGATATAAAAAAATTTTTAAAAAGAAAGCAAGCAAGCACACAAAGAGGGTCTGACTCCTGCTCTGGGGCCCTGATGTGGGACGCGGCCCCCCGCTGCCCTCACCTGGCTGTAGGGCCTGTTGAGGAGCCCCTGGCCCTTCTCAAAGTTACTAGCTGCAGGCAGACTCCTGCAGGCCAGAGACCTTAGGAAGGCTTCCCCTCCGCCCTGCTCCCCGGCCTGTCCACCGGAGTCCCTTCCCCTGCAAGCTGTCATGGGTGGTAGAGAGCCACCTGGGGACCCCTCCATGGTCTCGCTGCCCACCACCTACCTCCCCGCTGCCTCTCTGGGTCTGACAACCAATTTAAACGTATCCTCAACTAGCTCAGAAAGAAATGAGACTCAGACTATGGTTATTTTGTTTGGCTTTGACGATGACGGGGGTGGGGGTTGGGTAACTCCTAATCTACTGTCCTAACTGCTGGCCTATCTGCTTCCCCCGTGGTGTACCCCAAAGGTCTGCAGTTTCTCCCGGCCATGTGATCATGGGACCTCTCGCATGGCCCTTCTCCCCCCTCCTCCTCGTTCTCCCTCTTCTCCGCCCCTTCGACCAGGTAACTCAAAACCTATCTACCGCTAATCCCTCCGGGAATTGGCTGCAGACATTTTTATTTAACCAATATAAACCAAAGACCAAGGTTCATACAACAAAAGCTGGCAAACAGGAGAATTCACTGGGGCCTAGAGCTTTGGGTACGGAATTTAACATTACAATACATAGCAAGAGTCAGGCCGTGGTGGCGCACGCCTTTAATCCCAGCACTTGGGAGGCAGAGGCAGGCGGATTTCTGAGTTCGAGGCCAGCCTGGTCTATGGAGTGGGTTCCAGGACAGCCAGGGCTACACAGAGAAACCCTGTCTCAAAAAAACAGTGTGTGTGTGTGTGTGTGTGTGTGTGTGTGTGTGTGTAAACAGACCAGACCTCAGCACCTCTGTTCTTCCTCTCCACCTTGCGACCCCAGTCCATCCCGAGAGCCCGAGGTGACCCAACAGTCTGGGATCTCACTTGCAGAACAGACACTGCAGTGCCAGCCGTGACCACGAGGTGGCGACGGCGCTCCTTGCTAGGCCCAAAGCCAGCAGCATCGGAGCCTGATTCTACAGACCCCGGAGGGCTCAGCAGAGGCCGCAGGGAAGCCGAACCGCGCGGTGCCTGCGCATCCCCACCCCGCTGAGACCCAGCCCCCCCCCCCCCAGACTGTAAGCGACATGCGGGGCCATGGACAAAGTCTCAGAAGACACTGCCTGGCAGGTCTTTCCGGAGATAACGCCCAATGGACACTTGTTACGGGGCGGTGCCCGCCCCGCCCATCTGTGGAAGAAACCCAAGTTGGTGCCTTGACTTGAGCCTCAAGTTCACCTTTGACCCTCGGGTCTCCCTGCCACTCAATACCCTCCTCCTGGGAAGGAAATCGGAGTTAGGTACCCAAGGGGCAGGGACTGTGGGCTACTGCAGATTCGCTGTGTGACCTGGGGCAGACCACTGTGCCTTCCTCCTCCCCAGAGAAGCAGGTAGAGGCGCTGCCTGCCAAGCCCGACCCCACACGATGGACGCAGGGAACTGACTCTCGCAGCTTGCTCTCTGACCACCGGTGTGTCATGACAAACACACATAAGTAAATGTAATAATTTTTTTTGTTTTGTTTTGAGATAGGGTTTCTCTATATAGCCCTGGCTGTCCTGGAGCTCACTCTGTAGACCAGGCTGGCCTCGAACTCAGAAATCCACCTGCCTCTGCCTCCCAGAGTGCTGGGATTACAGGCGTGCGCCACCATCGCCCGGCTATAATAATTTTTTAAAGCATTTTTTGAATGCTTTGTGTGTAGGTTTACCTACATGTATGTTCGTGTATCACGTCATGCCTGGTGCATGGTCAGAAGTGTCAGGTCTCCGGGAACTGGAGACACAGGCTGTTGTGAGCTACCTTGTAGGTGCCAGGACTTGAACCTGGGCCCTCCTCAAGAACAACTGCTCTTAACTGTTGAGCCATCTCTCCAGCCCCATTTTTTTTTTCTTTTTTTTAAGAAATAATTGGCTGGGCGTGGTGGCACACGCCTTTAATCCCAGCACTTGGGGGGCAGAGGCAGGCAGATTCTGAGTTGGAGGCCAGCCTGGTCTACAGAGTGAGTTCCAAGACTACACAGAGAAACCCTGTCTTGAAACATGCCCCCCCACACACACACACAAAGAATTGCCTAGTATGGTGGTGCGTGCCTCTAATCCCATCACTTAGAAGGCAGAGGCAGGGGGATCTCTGTGAGTTGGAGTCCAGCCTGGTCTGTATAGTGAGATCCAGGACAGCCAAGTGCTGTTTCAAAAAAGAAAAGAATCCCACACCTGAACCGGCATACTGGTGTGCGGTGAAGCCCGACAGACCTCCTGCTTTATGTCGTGCGGGGGCCAGCCGAGAGCCAGGCAGGTGTTGGCACAAGCCTGGTGCCCTCTCGGGGAGTTTGCTGTCTCTTGTCTTGTGCCAGGCCCTTTGCTCCGGCTGAGGACGAGGGGTGTGGGCGTTGCCACCCACTCCGGGGATTAACCTGGGCAAGATGGGAGCTGCGTTCTTTCGAGACGCGGTTTTCCTGCTGGGCACCAGGAAGGCTGCTGGAGGAGGAGGGAGAGACCTGAATGTGGTGGTGTGCTTCTTACGTTCACGACTGCGATGGTCGCCGCTGCCTGGGTGGACTCTTCACGCCTATGCCTGCTCCTCTGCACGTGCTCAGTCAGAAAATACACTCAGGTGCTGTGAGTGTCCATCACACCGCCAGGAGCTGGGAGCAGCTGCTCGCCGAGAGGTCAGAGGTCAAGCACACTGAAGGCAGAGCTGAGGTGAGATTCCCAGGGGAAAGGTCACAGGAAAGGCCAGTCGTGGTCTCAGAGCGTCACACACACACACACACACACACACACACACACACACGCTCTTCATCAGATGGTGAAGTCTTTATAGCTCCTGCAGAGGCCCTGGGTTCAGTTCCCAGCACCCACACCAGGTGGCTCGAGTTCAGGGGTTCACGTCCCCCTTGGATCTGACGCCTTCTGAGCTCTTCAGGTACCTGGACATGTGCAGTTACACACACAAACATGGCAATTTTGTTTTTGTTTGTTTGGGGTTCCCCCCCCCCCCCGCCATGACATTGCTGTTTTGGTTTTTTTTTTGATGCAAGGTTTCTCTGTATAGCCCTGGAACTCACTTTGTAGACCAGACTGGCCTCAAAATCTCAGAAAATCTGCCTGCCTCTGTCACCCAAGTGCTGGGATTAAAGGTGCGTGCCCAGCTAATGATTAAATTTTTTTTTTTAAATCAGCAACAACAGCCAAAAAAGCAGCTGTGCACACAATCGCAGTGTCCTGGACAGTCGAGGCCAGCCTGCACCCTGAGCCCCTCCCCCCCCAAAAAAAACAAAGGGCAGAAAGCAGCCTGCTCTTCATTAGCACAAACTGCCCCGTCCCCAACGCCCTCCCAGGACTTGGGACCTCTGCAACTGGTCCTTGATGTCGGCTTTCCATAGCGCACATGTCCGTTTCAAATTAACACGTTTTTATGATGTGCCCTTTAATAAACACCACACTCTCCCAGGACGCTGGTCGGGAGAAGTGAGGGCTGTACAGCTGCAGCCGGGATGAGGTGGGGACCCGGCAGGGAGCGGGGGCTTGTGGGCTCAGAATCCCCACACACACTTACTGGGGAGCAGTGTGGACTGGCACCCTACTGTCCAGTACCATCCTCCAAGAGTGGGCACTCAGAGCTTGGATTTGTTTCCAGTTTTTTCAACCGAGCCGGCACACTGGGTCGGGAAGACAGATATGGGCAGCTGTCACCGCTGGGAAAGGATTTTCCGTCTCCCCGCCAAGTGTAAGCGCCCAAAGCACTTCCACTTCATGTGAAAGAGAAATGGTTCCAAATAAAGATCTGTAGGAGGGGCTGGAGAGATGGCTCAGCGGTTAAGAGCACTGGCTGTTCTGAAGGTCCTGAGTTCAAATCCCAGCCACCACATGGTGGCTCACAATCTACATCCGAAGACAGCTACAGAGGATTCATATACATAAAAATAAATAAATAAGCCGGGCATGGTGGTGCACGCCTTCAATCTCAGCACTTGGGAGGCAGAGGCAGGCGGATTTCTGAGGTCGAGGCCAGCCTGGTCTACAGAGTGAGTTCCAGGACAGCCAGGGCTACACAGAGAAACCCTGTCTCGAAAAACCAATAAATAAATAAATAAATGTCTTTAAAAAAAGAAACATACTAATACTAATACAAATAATAATAAATTGTAGTAAAATGTCCTCTGACCAGCTGGGATTGGTAGCTCAGATGGCAGTCTCAGCACTCAGGATGGTGAGGCAGGAGGATGACCATGAGTTCAAGGCCAGCCTGAACTACATTAGGAGTTACGTATAAAAAAGTTCCAGTGAGACCCTGCGTCAGGGTCAACACAAAACGAATACCATGCGACTAGGGCTATGACTCCGCTGGTGCAGTGTCTGCCCAGCGCACGCAGGCCTGGGGTTAGATCCCAGCACCCCGCAAACCAGGGCCGGTGGAGACCCTATGGTTACCAGGAATGTAACGGGAGGCAGGAGTGTGAGAAAGTCAAGACTTGAAGCAAATTCAATGCCAACACTTAGAACTCAAAAATGGTGGGCACAGTCGATGGGCTTTTCGTCTCCCTCCGCGATGCAGATACAGGCCAGGTTAGACCGGATTAAATGTAGATGAAGGCCGGGCTCACTGATCTCACAGGTGGAGGTCAGCGAAGTCAGGTCCAGCTAAGGCCAGGGGGTACTATAGAGCTTAGGCGAGGAGTGCGGACTCTCACTAGGAGCTGGGATGGTCAGAAGCGGAGCCATTCTCTGCGGGCACTCCTGCCGGAACTGGGAAGTGGGGAGATCAGAGTGACGTTAGCCATAGTTTCCTCCAAGCGGGCTGGGGAGGTGTCTCTGTGCAGTGTGGGGGTGGGGGCAGACGGGGTTTCCCAGCCTGTGCAAGGAATGAGTCGGGGCCCCAGCATAACCCTGGCGGTGTGCACTTTAAGCCCAGCAATTAGGAGGCAGGGGTAGGCGATCATTGAGCTAGAGACCAGCCTGGTCTATAGTCTGAGCTCTGGAACAGCCAGGGCTACACAGAAAAACCCTGTCTCAAAAAAAAAAAAAAAAAAAAAAAAAAAAAGGCGAAAGGAAGGAAAGGAGGAATATACAAATGTAAAGGCTGATTGCCGAGGCCGTCCACCAACCCGAGCCTGGGACACACGGAACCCTCACGGTGCAGTCCTAAGACAGCAGGGGCGGCTCATCTTGTGTGACTTACCCAGTTTTCCCTTCACGTTTTGTGATGCGTCTACCTCCAGCTTCTGGTTCAGCCTGCCCTCCCCCCTCAGCTTGCCGTGGACAGAGGACTGGCCACTATGCCTGGCTTCCGTTTATACTTTTACTATGAGGATAATACGCGCGGAACTCTTTTTTTTTTTTTTTTTTTTTTTTTTTTTGGGTTTGGGTTTTTTTTTTTCGTTTTTGTTTTTGTTTGTTTGTTTGTTTTGAAACAGGGTTTCTCTGTGTAGTCCTGGCTGTCCTGGAACTCACTCTGTAGACCAGGCTGGCCTCGAACTCAGAAATCCGCCTGCCTCTGCCTCCCAAGTGCTGGGATCACAGGCGTGTGCCACCACCGCCTGGTAGAACTCACTTTTTTTTTTTGTTTGTTTGTTTGTTTGTTTTTCGAGACAGGGTTTCTCTGTATAGTTCCGACTGTCCTGGAACTCACTCTGTAGACCAGGCTGGCCTCGAACTCAGAAATCCGCCTGCCTCTGCCTCCCAAGTGCTGGGATTAAAGGCGTGCGCCACCAACGCCCAGCCTAGAACTCACTTTTTAATTACTGCATTATTAGTGGCCATTATTGCTGATGTCCTGAGCATTATTCAAATGGATGTGTAGAGTTTAAGAAACATTTTCCGGCAGGGCAGTGGTGCTGCATGCCTGTAATCCCAGCACTTGGGAGGCAGAGGCAGGCGGATTTCTGAGTTCGAGGCCAGCCTGGTCTACAGAGTGAGTTCCAGGACAGCCAGGGCTAAACAGAGAAACCCTGTCTCGAAAAACCAAAATAAATAAATAAATAAATAAATAAAAGCACTTGCTGCTCTTCCAGAGGTCCTGAGTTCAATTCCCAACAACCACATGGTGGCTCACAACCATCTGTAATGGGATCCGATGCCCTCTTCTGGGGTGTCTGAAGACAGCTACAGTGTACTCATATACATAAGATAAATCTTTGATTTTTGTTTTTGGCTTTTTTTTTTTGGTTTTGGTTTTGGTTTTTCGAGACAGGGTTTCTCTGTGTAGTCCTGGCTGTCCTGGAAGATAAATCTTTGAAAGGAAGAAATAAAGAAAGAATGAATGAATCATGTTTTCTAGGTGCTGGCGAGATAGTTCAGCGGTTATGAAGCAGCTTGCTCTTGCAGAGGACCTGGCTCCCAGCACCTACATGACAGCTCACAAAGCGGATTGCTCCAGTTCCAGGAGATCTAAGGACATCAGCTCTGTAAGTACTACATGTATGTACGTACACACAAACAAACACACACACACACACACACACACACACACGCAGGCAGCCCTCAAACCTGTGAAATAAAACGATCTTTTGGAACAAAGAACCGAATGAGCGGAGTGACTAGGGGAGACAGGGGAACCGCTCACACCCACATCGGACTGTTTCTTCCCCTGCTACCATCCAAGCCCCACCTGCCTACAAGCACATCTTTCCTTTTTTAAGAGGTTGTTGTTGTTGTTAACGATTTATTTATTTATTAAAGTACACTGCAGCTGTCTTCACACACACCAGAAGAGGCTATCGGACCCCATGACAGATGGTTGTGAGCCACCAAGTGGTTGCTGGGATTTGAACTCAGGACCTCTGGAAGAGCAGTCGGTGCCCTTAACCGCTGAGCCATCTATCCAGTCAGAGAAGCATGTTTTCTTAGTGTTCTATTGCTGTGAAGAGAGAGCATGACCAAGGGGACTCTCATAAGAGAGAGCATTTAACTCGGGGCTTGCCTACAGTTTCAGAGGCTTATCCACTCCGTCACGGCAGGAAGACCATCACCAGAGCGGTGGTTGTGGGCTACATCCTGGTCCACGGGCCGACCTCCACTTCCTTTAGGAGATGTCTGAGCTAACTGTGACAGGGAGGGGCGGCAGAGTGCCAAAGACCCCTTTACCCTTCCCTCCTATTCCAAAGAGATGAGAATTTTAGCCAAGCATGTGGCTGTCCAGGGAAAGACTACATTTCCCAGCCTGCTTTGCGGTGGGGCCCAATCGTAGGGCTGCAAGAGAGGCGCCTAGGTATTAGGGAACTTGAACTTTATATACTAAGTCCTAAGGCAATTCACCTTCTGACCAGGAAGGAAACGCCACGCTCCCAGGCTGCTGCTGGCTCCACAGCCTCCCTGGAGGGACTCTTGAGCAAAGGGTAGACTGGGCCCCTGCTCGCAGGGGACACAGGCACACCTGGGTGGGACCGCCTCGAGTGGGCGGGGCCATGAGAAGGGGCGTGGCTCAGGGGGTCAAGCCAGACCGGAAGAGTGTAGAGATGACAACGCAGGACCTACTGTGAGCTGCTTCTAGGACAATTCTTTTTCCTTCTTGCACCCCAAGCTGTTTAGACATCGTGTTTGGTGGTTGGCAGCCATCTTGGAACCTTCAGGAAAACATGGCTGGTACCCTTGGCAGTCTACAGAGATGAACCTTAAAGACAACCTTGGTTCTCGGTGACATGGGACTACTTGATTCATCAGGGCTGGAGGGCCTCACCCCTGGCCTCATTACAGAGGAGGATGCACTGCCCGGCGGCTGAAGTCATTTGCCGAGGACATTACCACAGGCAACCGGAGCCTTGCTAAGAGACACTGTGGCCCTCCCTCCCAGACACAGGGGTTGGTCCAGGCCACTCCAGCCCTTTGTAGCTCTGAGCTCCGTGTCTGTAAGGCTCCTGGCCTGGGTGCTGTGGAGAAGCCAAGGGGGCACAGAGTCCCTGGCATCCCCATGTGGTGCTAAAAGGAGCTCAGCTCTGGGCCTCCCCTTCCTAGGCAGGAAGGCTTGAGGAGGCAGGCGTGGAGGACGGGAGCACGCCTGGGGCTTGCTCGCAGGGGATCTGGACCCCAACCCACAAGGCTGTGAAAGGAGAGGCACCTCACGCTCTGGCTCTGGGCGGCGGTGACACAGGTGCGGGCTGGGACACCATGGACTGGTCCCCATAGGGGCATTGCCAGGAGGATCCAAGCGCTGTGAGCAAGCCAGGAACGGTATTTAGATTAAGACGGCATTTCAGGGCTGCAGAGACGGTTAAGAGCACTGACTGCGCTGGGCGGTGGTGGCGCACGCCTTTAATCCCAGCACTTGGGAAGCAGAGGCAGGCGGATTTCTGAGTTCGAGGCCAGCCTGGTCTACAGAGTGAGTTCCAGGACAGCCCGGGCTACACAGAGAAACCCTGTCTGGGGGTGGGGGGGGGGGAAGAGCACTGACTGCTCTTCCGGAGGTCCTGAGTCCAATTCCCAGCAACCACATGGTGGCTCACAGCCATCTGTAATGGGCTCTGATGCCCTCTTCTGGTGTGTCTGAAGACAGCGACAGTGTGTACTCACATACATAAAATCCCAACAACACAAGATGCACGCATGCACGCGCCATGGAGACAGGGCCTGCACCTCTGTGGAGGGACATGGAGGAGAGATCACAAACCTTCTCCCTTCCCCCTGGGCAGCACAGGCTCCGTGTGCCTGGCTAGCTGGCTGCCCTCTCCTGCAAGCAGGTAGTTCACCTGTGTAGCACGGTCCACTCCCTGCGTCCACGTACTGTGAGTTAAGCCTGAGGGGCAGCTGGCCTTGGGTGTTAGAAGCAAGGCTAGGGGGCTGGAGAGATGGCTCAGTGGTTAGTAGCACTGACTGCTCTTCCGGAGGTCCTGAGTTCAATTCCCAGCAACCACTTGGTGGCTCCCAACCATCTGCAATGGAATCTGATCCCCTCTTCTGGAGTGTCTGAAGACAGTGACAGTGTACCTACATATAATAAATAAATAAATCTTTAAAAAAACAAAACAAGTCGGGCGTGGTGGCACATGCCTGTAATTCCAGCACTTGGGAGGCAGAGGCAGGCGGATTTCTGAGTTCGAGGCCAGCCTGGTCTACAGAGTGAGTTCCAGGACAGCCAGGGCCACACAGAGAAACCCTGTCTCGAAAAAACCAAAAAAAAAAAAAAAAAAGCAAGGCTAACCTGGACAAACCTGACACAAGTGTGTCAAGTATCAGAAGTTTGCCACAGAGGCCGCGGGCACAGACACCCCACCCCCACTGACCCCCCACTCACTCCCACCCTGACTCACTCCAACCCCCACTCACCCCCACCCCAGGGGGAATCGGCCTCTAAGCTTGAGTGAGCCACTACAGACAGGGGACAGGGGCCAGGGGCCAGGGTGCTGTGTGAGTGCCTGCAGTATGTGTCACCTGCCCATCACAACACAACCCATGTGTGTGACCCAGAGTGACAGAGCACAGCCTGCTGTGTGTGGGCTGTGTCACCTGATCCTCAGGCTGTCCCAGCTGGGGCAGTTCACAGGCTACGTACAGAGCTAACCACTAGGCCGCTCTGTCCCTGCCCCGACCCTGGAACCGGGTCTGCCTCCCTCTAGTAAGATGTTAGGCCCTGGGCACCCAGCCGACGCTCTGCCTGCACTGGCATACCCCGCACGGGGCCCCTATGGCTGTCAGGCGACAGCTTCCACAGGGGTGCCGCCTCACCCCGCTGGCTCCTTGTTCCTTCTACACAGTGACCCACGGATCCCCGAGGTGCCTGGGAACGCTCACTCTGGAGGACACGGGTCACCTCGTGAGGACACCCAGCCGCAGGACGCCAGCTTACCTCTCCCGGGGACACCCGGCCCATGTCCTGTGCAGCCTCAGGGAGGTGCCCCTGCCACTGGAAACTCAAGCAATGGCCTTTAACCCCACTTCCCACAGTGCCCCGGGGTTCTTAATTACTGAGACTTCAGCCTCCATGATGACACACACTCACCCCACACACTCTCTCTCCCTGAAGAACAAATGGATCCCACCTGAGAGAAGTTACCTCTCGCTCACGTTCACTGGGATACAGGCAGCCAAAGCGGACGTAACCCTGGTGTGCTGCAGGGCCAGAACCCAGGCCCTTGTCCTCTCAGTGAAGCTGCCGCCTCGCTCCAGCCCGGTCCCCCTTCTAGCCACTGGAGAGGAATAACGGCAGGAAACGCTTCTTTCTCTTAGAAACACCTTGCTTGTTTCTAACTGACCATCTCTAGCGAGGGAAGGCAAGGAAACAATCTATTTTGAGGGCCAAATTGTGCCACGTGCTCAGCTAAAAATACAAGAGCGTTCGGTACTCAGAGGAGGGAGGCTGGGCGTGCGGGACAGAGGCAGCCTCTCCTGCACAGTTGCCCAGTAACCGGCCTCGTTCCTCTCACGCGTGTTTAATCATAAAATAATGCTGTTCAGAACGCAGAGGCTGAGCTGGCGGGGGTGGCGCACACCTTTAATCCCAGCACTTGGGAAGAAGGCAGAGGCAGGCAGATCTCTGAGTTTGAGGCCAGCCTGGTCTACAGAGTGAGTTCCAGGAAAGCCAGGGCTACACAGAGAAACCCTGTCTCAAAAACAAACTAAAGGGCTGGAGAGATGGCTCAGCAGTTAAGAGCACTAACTGCTCTTGCAGAGGTCCTGAGTTCAAATCCCAGCAACCACATGGTGGCTCACAACCATCAGTAATGGGATCTGACGCCCTCTTCTGGTGCATCTGAAGAGAGCTGCAGTGTAATTACATATAATAATAAATAAATCTTTTACAAAATATTAAGTAAAGAAACAGTCGAGGTTACGAAGTCCTCATCATCTTATAAAACATTCCATCACAGTTCACCTCAGCCTCTCTCTTCTGGTGGGACTCTGGGAAACAAGACCCTTTCCTAATCCTGCCCGAGAAAGGGCCTGGGGCGCTCCAGGCTCCTGCTCCCCGACCTCCAGCGCTTTCTGGGAAGCGATGCCCCTTCTCGCAGCTTGGAGACTGGCGCTGGTGTTGAACCATTGGGGTTGGCGGCTGGCTTCATGGTCAGCCAACCTCAGCACTGAGCCACACACACCCGTTTCCAGGAAAGGTTTAGAGAGATCGATTTAGAACCAGGTAGGTAGGTAGGTAGGTAGGTAGGTAGGTAGGTAGGTAGGGGTCGCACTTTCCTGCGTGGCCTTGAGAAAGTGACACCCCCTCTCTGTGCCTGGCTCAGCCGTACGCCAGCTACACAGAAAGCTCTGCCGCATCCGCACCCTGCCTGACCTGCCCGGCTCCGGAATCGCCGGCTGTCCCACGATGCTCCTCCGACTGGAAAGACAAGGACGCTGGGTCCTGGAGCGTCCTCGCGAGGACGAGGCAGCAGCCAGGCTAAGGACCGGAGCTGTTCGGTGGCTGTCCCTCGTCTCCAGGGTCCACCCATCCTACAGCTGACAGGACGAGAGAAAGCGAGGAGGTTCTGGGCTGGAGGTCTCGCCAGTCTCCCTGGAGAGGCCCCGGAAGTCAGCAGGAGGCTGGAAACGGGCCGGTGTGGGTCCGCTCTGGCCAGCACCTCCAGTTACTCACCTCCTGCATCCATCTGGTTCGGTCCTCCGGCGGATGCTCACCCGAGTCCTGCCCCGGACGCTGGCCCGCTCCTTCTGGTCTTGCATTTTGACTTTTCTCCTCCGTTAACACGTTGCTTGCTTATTCCATTTTCCCATCTCCCCCACCTCCCACCCCCGCCCCGATGACTCTTCTGGAGTTCGATCTCTGTATTGTCTTTCTTTTTCATTTGATCATTTATGTTCCCTGGCTGCCTTGGAATCGGTAATGTAGGGCAGGCTGGCCCTGACCGTGCAGGGCTCCTCTGACCCCTGTCTCCCTAGAGCTGGGATGTCAGGCCCTGTGCCTTCACACCCAGCTGTGGTCTTTATTAGTTTCGTATTTTCACTCTTGCAGCCCAGCCCCGCCTTGAACCTGATGTAGAGCCGGGGACAGCCTTGAACTCTCGGTTCTCCAGGGTGCCGGGATCACAGGCCCGCGGCACCACGCCAAGCTTATGTTTTCCTTTAGCTGGGGCTGCGGTGGGTCTCCGCCGGGGATCGGGGAGGCTCCTGCCAGCCCCTGTCCCTGGCTCAGGCCGTCTGGCCCGGGCAACGCAGGATGTGGGGCTGGGCTGGCAAGGCGCCTGCCTGAGTCACCGGGCGTGAGGCAGCCTGAGTCAGGCCGGGAGGGAAGTCCCTGCGGAAGGGGCTTTCACAGTGTGATGGAATCACGGGGAAAGAGAAAGTGTGCTCCGTGTCCCTTTGACACACTGACCCCGGGTGAGCCTGGGCCACGGGCACCGAGCCTACAGCTCCAGATGCCCCAGGCACTCGGAGCGCGGGGACGGCCACCCCAGCCTCCCAAGGACACAGCCAGGGCCCCAGCAGACACCTGGCCACAGGGTGGCAGTATGGGACGGACCCTTGGCAGTCTTCTGAGTCACCTTACAAGTCCTTTGTGTCAGGTGTGCCCGGGTGCCAGGGCAGCAGTGAAAGTTCCTCACCCTGTCCCCGCCATGTTGTTCCCTTCAATGGCAGAAATTCTGAACACCTACTAGGTGCCAGGTTTTCAGAACCGGAACTAAGACAGTGAGTGAACAAGGTGTGTTTACACCTGCCTTGCCAAGAGCAGGTGTTCTGACGCACACGGGGTTTCCATACTTAGAAGGCAGAGGCAGGCAGGTGCCTGTGAGTTCAAGGCTAGCCCCGCCTTTCAATACCTAGTGAGATGCTGTCTCAAACCCCAGAAGGAGCAGGCATTCGGGGTTCGGGGACAGCACGGACAAGCCGTAAATACCGAGGATTAGCTAGGCCGGCTACTGTACAGCAGGAGAGAGGCAGGCTCACCCAAGGAATGCGCAATGTTCTTTTTTAGTTGAGTTTGTTTTTAAAAGACTTGCTTATTTTATGTGTGTGAGTATTTTGCCTGCTTTGATGTCCCCAGTACACAATGTTTGTGGGTTTGTTTTGGAAACAGGGTCTTACTGTGTAGGCCTGGCTGGCCCAGGACTCACTCTGTAGACCAGGTTGGCCTTGTAAGGATTAAGTGGGTCGGGATTAAGGTTGGGGACTGTCTATTGCTTATAGACTCTCTCTTTTTTTTTTTTTTTTTTGGATTTTTGGCTTTGGTTCTTTTGAGACAGGGTTTCTCTGTGTAGCCCTGGCTGTCCTGGAACTCACTCTGTAGACCAGGCTGGCCTCGAACTCAGAAATCTGCCTGCCTCTGCCTCCCAAGTGCTGGGATTACAGGCATGTGTCACCACTGCCCGGCTGATTCCCTTTTTTTTTTTCTTTTTTTTCTTTTTTTCTTTTCTTTTTTTTTTTTTTTGAGACAAGGTGTCACTTATGTATTCTTGGCTGGTCTCAAACTTGCCACAACCCTCCTGCCTCAGTTTCATAAGTGCTAGGATTGTGTGTGTGTGTATGAGAGAGAGAGAGAGAGAGAGAGAGAGAGCACATCTAAACATTCCAGTAGCCACAACAAAATGTAAAAAAAAAAAAAAAAAAAAAAAGCCTGAAATTGCCTTGCAGAGCAGGAGGTGGCTACCTTACCTGGTGAAGGCCTTTGCCAACAGCCTGACCACCTGAGCTTGATCCTTGGGACTCGAGTGGCAGGAGGAAGAGAGCGAAGAAGACTGAACCCGCCGTCCTGAAGGCTGCGCCCGCAGAGCAGCTCCCTCTTCAAGGACAGCAGATGGCCGAAGGGCTGAGGGGGACGCTGGCCCTAAGCCCTGGCCACGCCGGTGGGGACAGGACCACAGGACTCCCGGCATCACTAGAGCCATCAGCTTTAGCCTGATCTTGCTGGACCCATTTCCTTCTCTAAATGGTGGTGGGGTCCCCAAAGCAACAAGGTCCCTCAGGAGATTTATCCCACCTCCCTAGCTGCCTGAGACGCCCACACCAAGGGGAGCCTAAGGCGCCCCAAGCTCCACCCCACCGTGGCCCCTGGATCTTTTACCCATCCTTTGCAAGATATACTGAACTCTTGGCTCTCAGCCTTACTGAAATCTTGGGAAGGGATGTACATTCCCAGGGGAAGCCACCCTTTTCAGACGGATGTTGTGTGAGTGGGGACATCAGGCGGGCAACCTCTGTCTCTGTGGGAACACTCTTTTTCTGTTCTGTCTTCCATAGCAAATCCTCCGGGAGAGAGGCCCATCTGAACAGTGGGCAGACCCAGGGCCGGGTGGAGGGGTAGGTGCCTGCCAAGAGAGGTCACTGTTGGTAGGGGGCTGTGAGCGGGTTTTTTACATCAGTTCTACCAAGCCAAGGGACTCTCAGATGGTCAGCACCTAGCCCCTCCCTGGGGGCCCCTGGGCTCAGGGCAGAGGCTGCTGCCAGACTAGAGGTGGGGGATGGGAACACGCCCCAAAGGACAAGGACAAAGGCAGCAGAGGGGCGTGTGCCTCAGAGGCAGAGCGCACATGCTCCTCACCCAGGCCTGGGAACTGGCAGGGTACCCTGGATGGTGACCCAGAAACCTGGCTGTCGGGCCGCCCCTGCCTAGCACTGCCCACAAGAGCTGGAGTGGCCGGCCGGGGTGCATGACAACCCCTGCCTTTCTCTTCCCCATCTATCCCTAGAGGCCCCACCAGATGCTTTAGGCCTGTGGGGGATCCCCGGTGTGGGCTAACCCACGCCCAGAGCCCACTGCCCGCTTCCAGGAGCTTTTGTCTTGGCGAGTCACTGATCTGTGGTGCTGTGGTTGGGTCCCTAGAAAGGAGAATTCCAAGAGGCTGCCTGAGGGAGACCGGGTCCGGGAAGTCTCCTCGAGCCCCGTGGTAGGGACAGGCCTGGAAGGCACGGGATCCATTGAGAACAGGGTGAGGGGAAGAAGGCAGGGTTCTCTGCTCCTGCTCCAGGCTAGATTCCAGGCCAACGGGGACTGCACAGCTCCGGCCCCCACCCCCATCTAGCTCCCTCCCTTACTGCCCCTCCCGGCTACCAGCCTCGTCAGACCTCAGGAGGCCTCCCGTTCACCATCCACTCTCCAGACTTATGCTCACAGTTAAGGTCGCCTTGGGCCTGGTGTCCAGCCTGCTGGGGTTGAAGAGGAAGAAAACAAAGCCCAGGAGGTGTAAGAGACGTCCCGGAGCGTGCTGGCTGCCCCACCCAGCAAGGCCTGCTGGTCCCTCTGCAGCCAACCTCCCTCCCTAACACTTACCTCTTGTTTGACTAGGCAACCTCCTGCTTCTACAACCTGATTGGCAGACCTCCTGCCCCCACCCCTCCAGGCCACCCCCAAACATAGGACAGGGCTGTTTTCTTAGACCCTGAGAAAGGTTCAGGGTGAAGATTCAAGGTGGCCTGGGGTCCCCAGTCTAGGGGATACACCGGCACTGAATTCAATAGGTGGCTGGAACCTCACTGGAGGAGGCAGAGGGCTCAGGGGGAGGCCTCTCCCCACAGGCATGAGAGACAGCAGCTCTAAGATTCAAGGTTGCCAGAATCCATGGTCCCGTCTGCTTCCCAGGATAATACCACCTCTGCCCGTCCCACATCGGGTGGGTTTTTTGTTTTGAGACCAGGTTTCACTCTGGAGTCCTGGCTTTGGGACAGAAACTCACAGAAGATCTGCCTGCCTCTGCTTTTAGACCCAGGATTAAGGGACAGACAGGCCTGGAGAGATGGCTCAGGGGTTAAGAGCATGGATTGCCTGTGTTCAAATCCCAGCAACCACATGGTGGCTCACAACCACCTGTAATGAGATCTGACGCCCTCTTCTGGAGTGTCTGAAGACAGCTACAGTGTACTTACATATAATAAATCTTTTTTGCTTTTGTTTTTTGTAGACAGGTTTTCTCTGTATAGCCCTGGCTGTCCTGGAACTTACTCTGTAGACCAGGCTGGCCTTGAACTCAGAAATCTGCCTGCCACCGGGCATGGTGGCGCACGCCTGTAATCCCAGCACTTGGGAGGCAGAGGCAGGCGGATTTCTGAGTTCAAGGCTAGCCTGGTCTACAGAGTGAGTTCCAGGACAGCCAGGACTACACAGAGAAACCCTGTCTCGAAAAACCAAAAAAAAAAAAAAAAAAAAAAAAAAAAAAAAGAAAGAAAAAGAAAAGAAATCTGCCTGCCTCTGCCTCCCAGAGTGCTGGGATATAAATCTTTTTTTTTTTTAAGATTTATTTTTATTTATATGAGTATGCTGTAGCTATCTTCAGGCACTCCAGGAGACGGCGTCAGACCGTTGTGAGCCACCATGTGGTTGCTGGGATTTGAACTCGCCTCTAGAAGAGCAGTCAGTGCTCCTAACCACTGAGCCATCTCTCCAACCCCCTAAATAATTCTCTTAAAAAAAAAAAAAAAAAGAGCAGACATAAAGAAACAAGGTCAAGACGGTGTGAGACTCACCTGTAACCCCAGAGCCTGTTCCCAAGTTAGAGCCACAGGGCAGAGACTGGTGTCTAAAGCAACAGCACTGTGGCAGGCCCAGCCCAGAGCCTGAACTAGACTCCCAGTTCCTGTTAGCACTCAGAAGGCTCCGGGGCTACTGGGGGGTAGTTATGGCTACGGGGTCTTAAACTGCCACGCTGGCTCAGAGATGTACGGTGGGACACTCAAGGGTTCCACAGACGCCCTGGGTAGGAGGGGTCTTGGTATCTTACCGTAGTCAGTCACATGGGATGGACTCTACATGTTCGTTGGGCCAAAAGGAAAGTATTTGATCTTCAGAGACCTCACGCCTTTGATCCCAGCACTTGGGAGGCAGAGGCAGGTGGGTCTGTAAGTTTAAAGCCAGCTGGACATAGTGAAACCCTGTCTTGGAAACACAAAATCAAAAACTAATAATACTAATACAAACGACAACACAACACCTCAGACTTGCCCAGCCCACCTTGAAAGCTAGAGATGTTCTCTTTCAACGCCCATCACAAAACCCTGCCAGTCCCTCTGACAAAAGGACAAGAAGCTGCCAGGCGAAGACAGTAGAAATGTCACCTTCCCTTGGTGACAAAGGACAGCATGGCCGAAATGAGGTGGGTTGCCCCCCCCCCCCCGAGGGGCAGGAGCCTGCACGTCTCAGGCTGGACCGCCCTGCAGTCCTAGGACAGCTGCCGCTGCCTCCTGCCTTCAGCTTGCCTGGAGGTTTAGGGACAGGTGCCCTGGTACTAAACACCAGTGGGCGGCAGACACTGAACACCGAGTGCACAAATCATAGGACATGCAGCCCCAGGGGCTGGAGAGATGGCTCGTGGTTAAGAGCACTGACGGCTCTTCCAGAGGACTGGAGTTCAAATCCCAGCAACCACATGTTGGCTAACAACCATCTGTAACGAGATCTGACCTGACATCCTCTTCTGGTGTGTCTGAAAACAGCTACAGTCAGTGTACTTAGATATAACAAAAAATAAATCTTTTTTTTTTTTTTTTTTTTTTTGGCTTTTTCGAGACAGGGTTTCTCTGTGTAGCCCTGGCTGTCCAGGAACTCACTCTGTAGACCAGGCTGGCCTTGAACTCAGAAATCTGCCTGCCTCTGCCTCCCAAGTGCTGGGATTACAGGTGTGCACCACCACGCCCGGCTTCCTTTTTTTTTTTTTTTTTTTTTTTTTAAGGTACATAGTATATTGCTGGCGGACCTGAAACTTACCATGTAGACCAGGCTGAGGTGTGCGTCTGCTACTGCCAGGCGGCATGCCCTGGGGGTTTTGAGCTAGAACAGGCCTTGCCTTTCAGGTAGGGAGAGATTGAGAGCTATGCTTACGAAACTGTTGGGAAACTGGAGGAGCAGGCTCCAGGCTGGCCTCCTAGAACAGGCCTGAGGTGCTGGCCTCTGCCCCAGTGAAGGCAGGGACAGGAAGCCTGCCTGTCCCCATACCTGTATTCTGACCCCACAAACACTAGCAACTGGGAGTTAGCTCTTCAGCGCCCCAGGTGGGAGTGCTGGAGAGCCCCTTCCCCCTTTTCTGTTACCGAACCCTAGCACGGAAAGCAGTAGTTTCAGAGGTGGCGGTGTGAGGGGGAGTGACTGAATGCCAGCTTGCCCTGTCTGTCCACTCCTAAGCCTAGCCCACTCCCACCCTGGACATTGGTCTGGTCTCAGCCTGTCTGCTTCCCGACGGATGCAGGCCCTGGGTGCCTCCCTGTGCTTCCACAGCACAGACTAAGTACATCCGTTTCCCAGCTCCTCCCACCGACAGAAGTGCCTTTTGTATACAAAGGTAGCCGGCACCAATCGATCAATTTGATCGATGGATCAATCCTGGGGCCTGGAGAAAACCTCCTCCTAGGCTGAAGGGGGCAAAAGCCTAAGCACTTCTGTTTGCTCTTACTTTTTATTTATTTGTTTGTTTATTTTTTAAGACAAAGGTTTCACCCTGTATCTCTGGCTGGCCTCCTTGAGCGCAGAGAGATCTGCCTGCTTCTGTCTCCCCTGTTCTAGGTTTTAAAGCCTGGCCCCGCCTCCTTCTTCATTCCCTTGAGATTGGGCTGGAAATACTGCTTGCTGACAGGGGTGGGGTGGGTGGGGTGGGGGGTAGGGGTGGGGGGGAGACTGAGTGAAGAGAAAGACCCCATACCTCCGTGCTTGCAAACCCCTCTTCCTTAGATAAGCGCTGGGCTTGCTGGAGATTGATATCCCGTTTCCCTCCTCCTCACTCTGTGTGTGTCTGTACCTCAGTATCCTGGATCTCACGGCAGGCAGGGGGGAAGGCCGGCAGAGAGGGAGCTAGTGGCTCCCTCCTCGCCTGTTCTCCCTGCCTGACGGCTTTTCCCTCGAAAGTTGGAAGCAGAAGAGGCCCTCCCCCACACCCCCTCCCGGCCAGGCTTCCTGGCCGCGGAGCCTGTGGTCAGCAGGGCTCTGAGGTCTGATCCTACCAGAGGACCACGTGCACTGGGCGCTGGGTGACTCCAGCAGAGTGGGCAAGCACCTCGCCTCAGAGCGGCCCCAGTCGCGGCTGGCATGGACCTGACCTGGTTGATATGGCCTAGGGCCAGAGCTGGGGGCCAACCTAAGGCTGGCTGGTGTGGGTCTGTGTTCGCTGGTCTGGGCTAGGTTGCATTGATGCCTGCTGTCAGCTCACAGCCGCGATGAGCGGCCCTGTCGCTCGATCCGTAGCGTCCTGCTGGAACCCACCAGGCACACCCCTCCTGTGGTCCAGCAGTGTCCTCTTCTAGGCATGCACCCAACCTTAGTGTGCAGATCTGCTCCCTGGGAACCCTCCCACAGCCGTGGTAGCACTCCGCATAACAGCCGGAACCGGCGACTGCCCAGAAGCCCTTCCACAGAACGGGGTGAACAAACCGCGGGACATTCGCCCGGGGCGAGCGCGGGGGCTTGCGGGGCGGACTCTGCAGCCCCGTGCTGCCGCACGGATGAGTCTGCCTGGCTAACGGCCGAGGAAGGAAGTGAGTCTGAGTGTCCGCACTGCCAAACCCACCGCTGCTGTACAGGCTTGGAGACCAGCAGCAGGAGGTTGGCTCTCCCAGGGAGGAAGCCGACCTACTCCTTGGTCCTGGCACGTCTGCTTCAAAGGAGTCCGAAAAATCACTGGGTGAAAAGCTTAAAACATGCAACTTCTTACTTATTTTGGAAGGAGCTTTTTAAAGTTTGTTTCAGACAGGATCTTACTTGGTGGTCCTGGAACTCCGTAGGTACACCAGGGTGTGGCCTCCAACTCACAGAGATCCACCTGCCTCCTGGGTTGCAGGAAGTAAAAGTACGCCCCCATAATACCATTTATTTTGGGGGGCAGGGCCTTTTACATAGTCTTGGCAGGCCAGGAACGCCGGTTCTGCCTCAGTCTTTTGAGCACCGTGCTCTCCGCCCTCCCCCCTTTTTTTTAATGACAGGGTCCACATAGTCCTAGCTGTCCTGGAACTCACGACGCCTGCTCCCTCGGCTGCCACACCGGGCTCTCAGTCACTTTTTCACTGAAGTTTGAGGCCCACACCTAGGTAGGGCCTTCTGTCCATCCCAGGGGTCTCTTTTTCAGTGTCCTGGTTTGGTTACAGGTCAGACGTGCCTCATCCTTCCTCGTTTGTGTCCCTACATGGAAAGTAGACACAGAGCACCAGAGTGTCCCTTCGGGGAGCAACGGGTCTCAGGCTGGGTGGAACCCTCCGTCGTGCATCCTAACGGACCAGCTACTCCAACGGAGTCCTCTCGCCTGGGACGAAGCTCCCTCGATCCCTGACGTTCCAGTTGGGATCTCAAGTGCTTGCCCTTGAGAAGATGTGGAAGAGACTTAAGACCCAGGCCCAGAGCTCACCCCCCCTGCCTGCCTCCTGTACCCCGGCCACCCACTCTCCAGGCCCAAGGACGGCCTGTTCAGGCCACTAGGGCCTCCCGCAGCTCCCACTAGGTCTTTAGGTTCCTGCCCCAAGTCTACACTTAAAAGCGAACAGGACTCCAAGAACTTGGAAGTCAAACCTGTTTCGATAGGACTCCTTACCCCCACCCACGCCCATGCGCTCTGCCGCTTACATATTACTGCAAAGGAGAAGAATGGGGTTCGGGGCGTGCAGCCCAGCTGGAGGTCTGTGAATGGGACTGCGGGAGGGACTGTTTGTTTCAGGAGTGGTCAGGCAGGAGGGAGACAAACCATTGTATGTGTTTGCCTTGAATTTTACTTCTATCTGCCTACTTCTAGAGAGGGTCTCGGGTCGCTTACAAACAAAACAAAACAACAAACAAGCCACGGGACAGAAAACAAGCCTGTGAGGAAATCAGAACGAGGCGAGGCCGAGAACTAAGATGGAGCGAGGTCACTCCCAGTGGGCCAAGCAGCTGGCGAAGCTCTCGCGAAGCCCCCTCGGGAAGGCTGGCCTTGCCTGGGCTGCCCAGGTCGGAGGCGGTGTGTGCTCGGCCACTACGACGGTGGGGGAGCTGGCCTGCGGGACCACTCCCCAGCCGTCCCCCACCGTCAACACCACGGCAAGGGCCTAGTGGCGCAGGCTGCAGGCTGTGGCAACTTTGCGCCACTCCAGCCAACTCGGCTCGCGGGCCACAAAGATGGAGGGCGCGGCGCGCTTCCACCCCGCCCCGCCCCCACTGCGGCGGCACACAAAGGGGCAGCCGCTCCTCCCCCAGACTGCCCCGGCGCCCTGGGCTCCCCTCCACCCGCTGGGCACGCCCCTCCGTGACTTCCTCCCTCCCGGGTGGCACCTCAGGAGTTGCGGGTCACCTGGACCTGGATCCAGGACCCGCGGCCAGCCGGGGCCTCCCGCTGCGCCCCACCCCCCCCTCCGAGCACGTGCTGCCCCGCGCCCAGGGCGCCATCCTACGGCCGGTGGGGGGCAGGGGCGCTGGGCCCGCTGCGGTCCCCACCCCCCACCGGAAACATTCCTGAGGCATTCCTGAAACTCGGAGGCCCGCCTCCCCACACCCCAGCTCCCACCCCGCCTCCAGCCGGGCGCACGCTGGGCCCCCGCGTCCCCTTCCACCGCCCGCGCGCCCCCCGAGGAGAGGGCTGACCGCGGAGGAAGGGGAGCCGAGTTATGAGTCACAGTCGTGTGTCACTGGGCCCGCATTGCAATTCTCTGCATCACGAGAGGTGTGGAAAGGCCGACCCGGGGGACCGAGGTGGGGAGGTGCGTCCAAGGGCCCGCGCCCGGCCCGCAGGGCGCGCCTCTCCGCCTGATTTCCCCCGCGCGCCATCTTCCCACTTTGGCTTCCTCCCGCCCACAGCAACAAGTCTTTTGTTGAGCCCGGCGCCCGGAGGCGGGAAACTCGAACCCCTGCCCTCAAGGGGCTTCCAGGCGCCCCGGGTCTCCCTCCTAAGTCACAGGGGCGGGGAATCCCACCGGAGGGACCTCGTGCTTCCTAAACAGCGCGCAGCAGGTCTCCCCGTGGCTCCTCCCCGCGGAGAGGCGGCGAGCCGGCCAGTCGCTCGGGCCCTCGGGAGCCTTGCACCTGGGTGGCGGCCGTTACTAGCTTTAGACCGTTGGCGTCTGCCAAGTTTCACGTTTGGATCTCACAAGACTTGGGTTTTCACGTGCCCGGAGGCCACCGGAGACGCACACGCCGCCACCTGCTGGGCGGCAGAGGGGAACTAAGGAGAGGCCCCCTCGACGTGGGCTTGGGGGGGCGGGCGGTGTGCCGGACGCGGGAGGCTGTCTCGGGTACGCGTGGGCGTCCGCGCGCGCGTAGCGAGGTCCCTTATAGGTGTGTCCCTGACAGCAAGGCCGCCGCCGTCACCGGCCCCTCCTCCGCCGGGCTGCCCGTGAACTGTGAGAAACGAGGGCCGTCGGCGCGCGTGCCCGCGTACGCCGCGCGCGCACCCTCCGCGGCACCAGCGAGCTCCCCGCGCGCGGCGGCTGGCGGGCGGCCGCCCTTTTAAATCCCCGGGCTCATTTGCATGGCCCCGCCCCCCGGTGACAAGGCTGGCGCGGGCGGGCCCGTCCCCCACCCCCCCCAGCCCGTGGGTCGCTCTTTTTAAGCTCCCCTGAGCCGGGGCTGCACTCCTCTAATTGGGACTCCGAGTCGCGGCTATTTCTGGTGTTGGCGCGGCTCCAAGAAGGCGTGAGTTCGCCGCCGCTCGGGTGGCTTTTTTTTTCCTGTAGGTCTAGAATCTAATCACATTATTATTTATTGAGGCCGCGCACGGGCCGTGCCCAGCTTCCTGCCCCTCGCCATCCTCCCGGGGAGCCGGGTCCGTCCGTGTTCCCTCGCCCCAGCTCGGATGTGACACACATCCCCGGCGGGGGCCCGGGCGGCGCGCACGCAGCGGTCTCAGCGCCTCTGCCCTCTCTCCCGGTTTCAGATCCGCATTTGCGACCGGCGGCGGCGGCGGCAGAGCCCAGGCCGGTGCCCTGCGCCCAGCCCCGCCGCACCCGGCAGCTCCGAGCGCGCCACGCCGGCGGCCTGCGGAGCTCGCGGTGAGTGTCCGCGGCGCGCCCGGGGGGCCTGCGGCGCGCGCTGCCCGCTTTATTCCCAGGCCCCGGGCTTGCGCGGGCCGCGGGAAAGGGGAGGCCGCACTGTGCGCGCAGGCGGCGGGGCCGGGGTGGGCGTCCGCGGGCCGCCGCGTCCTCCGCTCCACGGGCCGAGGGTGCCTGGCGCGCGACCGTGGGGTGGCGGAGACCCCGGAGGACGGCGCGCGGAGGGGGAGGGGGACGCGCGGCTGCGACGAGCGCCGCTTGTGCACCCGGCGGCGCCCGTGCACCTCGCGCTCGGCGAGCCCGGCCTCGGGGAGGGGCGCGCGCTGCGCAGCGCGGCGGCGGGAGGTGGGCGCGCGCCCCCCTCAGCCGGGGAAGTTCTAGAAGTGCGGGGGAGGGGCCCGGCGCCCCGAGGTTCCTCTCCGGCCTCTGCTCGGCCTTTGCCGGGCAGTGCTGAGCGCGGACGAGGCCGGAGAGCGAGGGCCTGGGTTTCGGGGCTTCACCCACACACACCTTTGGCCCTGCCCCGCGCCTCTCCAGCCCCCGGGGCCGGGCCTGCCCTCCGCCCCCACAAACTGGTTCCTCTGCTCTGCCGGGTTCTGTTAGAACTAGTCCCTCAGACTCCCCGTTTCTTCCCCCTCCCCACCCCCCGCTTTGGTTTTCGTGAGGGGAGGAGGGGTTTTTTTTCTTCCTGCGACTCGCACCAGGTTTCCTGCCCCCGAGGCGGGCTGGGGTGCCCCCTCTGGCAGGAAGTGGGGCCGGGCGCACCCGCGTGGCGGTGCATGTGGTCGGGCTGCGCCGTTTCCCGCGCCTGCAGGCTCTGCGCCCCTCCCCCTCGCCCTAGCTCCTGGAAGCGCCGGCCTACAACCGCCAGGCCGGGACGCTGGCGAAGGCACCCTCACCCCGGAGTAGAGGGCGCCAGGGTCTTAACCTGCTTCCCAGTAAACAAAGTGGCGGTCTGTAAGCATTCCGCAAGAACCTCCATCTTGCCAAGCTGCTGTGTGACCTTGGGCTACTCAGGGGTCTTCTCTGGGCTATTTAAAGAGGTGGGGGGGACCTTAACAATAGGTCTGCCAGGATGTTATTCCTCTGGCCGTTCTTGCATAGTTACTTAAATGAGGAGCCCCAGCGTGTGCGCCTGTGTGAGAGACAGGCTGGAGGCCCAAGAGAGGTACTGGGGGCTTGGACCCCTGAATGTGACTTAGGCATGCCAGGCCCCCCTAATGTTCAGAAACAGGTGGAAGAGACGCGGATTTCCTTGACCTCGCTGGACAGGGACTCTAAGCTTAATTCAATGGGGGCATTGGGGAGAGCAGGTGGTTTAGAGTCCCCTAACGGCAAGAATTGGGGAGACACCAGGTGGCACAACAGTGTCCGGGAGACTGGCCAGGATCTCCAGGCAAGCTGGATGCACGCACGGCCTTTGGGACTGGGGCTGGCGGTCCCCCGTGAGCCCCCTCTGAAGGGCCTCCAGCAGACCTCGGTGTGAGGTCAGCGCTCATTAGCTGATTAATTTTGATGTTTGGTTTGAAGGAGACCTGTGCTGTAATGTAAGGTTCTAATCACGGCCTGTAATTAGAGAACAGACCAAGCCGCTAATGACGGAGCTGGCCCAGCCACCCTGTTTAAAGGGGTCTCGAGTTTGAAATATTGTAATAGAATAATTAGCAGAGTCCCCACCATCTGGAGAGTCTCTTGATGCTTGAGAATTAGGAAACCGTTAAGTGTTTTAGAAATCACAAGTTTTCAGAATGTTTTTTGTGGTTGGGTCAAAATTATTCAGTTGCCTTAAATTCTGGAGTTTTGGCTTAAGGGGTAAGAGCCCAGCGTGCATGAGGCCCTAGGGTCAATCCTCGGCTAACTCACAAGGGAGAAGCCTGGTCCTCGACCATGGCAATGGGGTAGCTCTGCAGGTGTCGTGGGGACTGCTGCCCGGTCCCTGTACCGGCACTGATGGGCTTCTGCCCTCGTTAAGGGCAGGCTGAGTTGGTGCCTGAAGCGTCCCCAGGGCCTGTGGGGGGGTGGGGTGGGGGACGACAGTAGCTGGTTCTCTAGGTTGACCTGTCCAGAGGAGATTTTTTTCTCAGACAGGGTTTCTCTGTTTAGCCCTGGCTGTCCTGGAACTCACTCTGTAGACCAGGCTGGCCTTGAACTCAGAAATCCGCCTGCCTCTGCCTCCCAAGTGCTGGGATTAAAGGCGTGCGCCACCACCGCCCGGCCAGAGGAGATTTCTTAAGTACAGGGCACAGGCTTTCCTTGTGGCGGTCTGTATACACACACACACACACACACACACACACACACACACAATGGACCTCAGGTATCAAAAGCAAGAGTCCGGTTACTCACAACACCCTCTGCTCATGGCCACCCTCTGGATCTTGAGGATGTGGCGGCTCTGGCGCTTGCTCTGGGTCTCAGGCTTGGAGCTGCGGGGCATGAGCCCTGGCAGGACTAGGGGTGGTAGTGAAGAGCCGTTTACCCCCCAGGTCGGTTTGGGACTCTAGTCGCGTCTTGGCTGGCTGTACCTCACGGGCGCGCCACCCTGGCTGGGGTGCTGGGGTGCGGGGTGGAGGGACACCTGTGTAACTTCTCCTTTGTCTCTGTATCACAGCCAGACTTCCGCTGTGCTGCCCCCCACACAGAGAAGGATGAGCGAGTCCGGCCCAAAGTCCGGTCAGAGCCTGGCCTCCAAGCAGGAGAAGGATGGAACTGAGAAGCGGGGCCGGGGCAGGCCGCGCAAGCAGCCTCCGGTGAGTCCCGGGACGGCGCTGGTAGGGAATCAGGTGGGTGTCTGAAGCTGTGCTTGTTTCCTTTCCGGGGCTGGGGTGGGGTGGGGGCAGAGCTGATTCCTTGTGCATGTGTGTATCCCTGTCTGCTTTGCTCCCTGCCGGAGGCCTTCAGCTCGGCGTCCTAAGGTCATGGTGGCTCTCAGGTGTGGGGTACAGCAGAGAGAGTCAGAAAGACCAGACCTTGTCTTAAAAGGCTTTCTCTGTGTAGCCCTGGCTGTCCTGCAACTCACTCTGTAGACCAGGCTGGCCTCGAACTCAGAAATCCGCCTGCCTCTGCCCCCCAAGTGCTGGGATTAAAGGCGTGTGCCACCACTGCCTATCTAAAAGCATTTTTTTAAAAATGGGGTGGGGGGGCTGGTCAGAACGGAACTAAAAGACAGCAGCAGACTTTTACTGTTGTAGCTATGTATGGTTTTGAACAAATAATCAGGCAATAATCAATAAGTAATCACTTGCCCTCGGGAGTCCTACCTCAGGTCTTTCTGCATCAGGCAGAAAGGTGGAGAAGATCGGGCTGTGTAGATGTTTACTTAGGGACCCCGAAAGGGTTCTGCTGGCCAGCAGCGGGATTTTGGCTGTGTCACCTGCCCGGCTTGACAGTGGCAGAGGCTGTTGGTGGTCCCTCGAAGGTGGCGGAGTCTGTCCTCACCAGGAGTCTTGGCTGGGAAAGTGAGGAGTGAGGGGGCCCAGCCACCGTCTCCAGGTGGTGGCCATGGGAACAAGGCTCCTGTGGCGGGTGCCCGTGCAGTGCCGCCCAGCCCCGCCCTGCTGTTGTGGAGAGGGCTGTGGGTTTGAATGAGTTTGTGGTCCAAGCTGGCCTCGCACACACTGCACTCCTGGCTTAGCTTCCTGGGTGCCTGGATGGACTGAGTGGGAGCCTCGGTGCCTTTCCCGCCACGGCTAGCTAACTAACAGTGGGTTCCCTCCTCTGGCGAGAGCTCTCCCAGGGGTCTCTAGCTTATCATTCTTTGCTCTAAAATCTTCAGAGGCTTGGGAGAGGGGCTCAATGGGGGTGCGAGGCAAATTTGGTATCTCGGGGTGTGCCCGCTGCATCTTCCAAGTACTCCAGGTTGGGGTGACCTCAGGGGCTTGGTTGCTGCTGTTTTCCCTGACTCCCAGACACCTTTGCAGAAGGAGCCCAGTGAAGTGCCAACTCCCAAGAGACCCCGGGGCCGACCAAAGGGAAGCAAGAATAAGGGCGCGGCTGCCAAGACGCGGGTGAGCGGGGCGGCGCAGCTGTGGGGCCTGGCTAATTGTGGAAAGTGGGGTACCCAGGACAGTGGGGAATAGCTTTTCAGGTCTGGAAAAAGGCAAGGCGGAGAGAGGGGCGGGGGTAAAGGCGTGTGCCAGCTCTGGGCTGGGAATGTCACCTTACTTCATCCTGAGGACACGAAACGTGCGTGGGGAAGGGCCAGAGTCACCGTGGAATCAGCCTCAAAAATGTTTTTATTTTATTTTTTAACGCACGACTCATATCCTCTGAGTCACTCGTGAAGGGGGGTGGGGTGAGCATACACTGGGTGGGGGCTGGCCAGCCATCAGCAGCTGGACTTGGGTGGGCCTGCTCGTGGGGTCGGGGGCTGTCCCGCGCCAGCCCATCTCCCTCTCGCTGGGCTTTGGTGTCTCTGAGTTGTGCTCAGCACTTTGGACTTACGCTTCTGTTTTAACCCCCGAAACTTCAGAAAGCCACCACGGCTCCGGGGAGGAAACCAAGAGGCAGACCCAAGAAGCTGGTAGGTGCTCGCGGGGTGAGGGGTGGGCTGTGGGCGCCCTGGAGTGGGCACGCCCAATGTCTGGGCATGCGTGAGGCGGATCACACAAGTTCAGGGTTCTTCAGAGATCCCTTGTGTCCAGAAAAATCATTGCAGGTTCCCACTGTGAGAGAAGTGCTGTGGGGCCTCACTGGGCCCCCAGACCCCCCTTACTAGGGAACCCTGTCCTACGGGGGCTGCCCCGGAGCCACCCCTTAGTGGAGGGGGCTCTGCTGGCTCGGCCCCAGGAATGAGTAACAGGAAACCGTTTTGGAGTTTGCCTGGTGCTGTGGGGGTTGTGGGGCACTGGCGTCCTAACAGTCCCGCCCAGTGAGTGAGTCCCTGGAGCACAGCTTCCTTCCCATCCCCGGGAAGGGTCAGCCACTGGACACCCCGAGACATCCTGGAACCAACCCCACACCTGCCCCGTGCCACCTCGCAGCTCTGTCCTGCCCTTCTGCCTCCTCTGAAGAGCTCACCACTTCCTCTGCCCTGGCGTGGGCCTGGGCCAGGCACTGGGTTTGGCCTGTGTGTAAGAGCGTGTGCCCATGTGTGTGTGTGCATGTGTGTGTGTGGTTTTTTTTTCTCCCCCTTTAAATCCTTGGTTTTTATGAATGAAAGCAGCGTGGAGGAGGCTGCTGAGTCACGCGCACACTCAGCCCTGACTCATCCCCCCTCTGCAGAGCAGAGCAGGGAGGGAGGGGTGCTGGCTGAGGATGGAGGCCAGTCCTTGAAGTTGCTCTGCCTCCCACAGAAGGAGGAAGAGGAGGGCATCTCCCAGGAGTCCTCGGAGGAGGAGCAGTGACCGACCACTCGCAGTGCCGCCTGCTCCTCGGCCACCGAGGAGCAGCCTTCCCCTGGGACTGGCAGCCCTGCTCCCACCCAGGCCCCTCCCCGCCCCACCGCACACTACCGCACCAGGCACCCGCTGCAGAGCTGCTGGCTCTGCCGCACCCGCGGGAGCAGGCTCAGTCTCTGTGCCCTCCTCCCCACCACACCTGCCCCCTCCCGACAAGGCTAACTCCCCATTTAGCCGCAGCCCGGCCTGCTGCGCACCTCCCTTAGAGCTGACGCTCTCTGGGCGCTTTGTTTTGCGGGTCCCCTCTGCCCTGCTGTTCCTGGCTTCCCTGTAGAGGGTCCTGGGAGCATTCCCTGGCCTTAAGGGGGTCCCAGCCCCATCTCATTCTGACAAGCCCCATTGGCTGACCCGGCAGCAGCAGTGTGGTCAGTGTAGGGGATGCTTCGATCCCAGCATGTCCCCCACCGAAGTGTCACCAGGTGGGTTTCTCAGCCCCTCCTGCCCCACCCTACGGAGACCCCGCACTGGGTTGGCTGGGCCCCTTGGTTGGACAACAGGAAGTAGTACCATGTTGGTTCCACCCACTTTGCTGCTCTCACCTGGGATGAGAGATGGGGTTACCGCCCTCTCCGGAGTGAGGTCCTGTCCTCTTCCTCCCCCACACACTGCTGTTCCCCCAGCAGGGCAGTGAGGAGCTAGCCTTGCCTCCCCGCCCCCCAAGGTTCTGGTTCCATCTTTTCCTCTGTTCACAAACTACCTCTGGACGGTTGTGTTGTTTTTGGTTTTTTTTTTTGTTTGTTTTGTTCAATGTTCATTCTTAGACACCCACCATTGCTGCTGCTACCAGCGCCAGATGTTCATCCTCCCGATTTTGCCTGTATTCTCCCCCCCTCACAATATACTCTAGGGAAGGGGGGGCTGGGGCACAGCAGGCTGGTCATCAACTACCCACACTAGGGAAGATGGGGCTCTGCCCCCCGATGCTGCAGCAGAGTGAGGAGGGGGCCCACTTTGATGGGAAAAGGGTGTAGGACCACCTCCCCTTGTTCTGTGGGGGAGGGGTGCCCAGTATTTGTCCCAGCCTGGGGCTGTCCCTCTGGTTTCCTATTTGCAGTTACTTGAATAAAAAAATTGCATTTTCTGGACAGTTTCTGTTGTGAGGTTCCATAATTGCAGCGCACAATCACACGGTAAAACGCACTGCCTACAGCCACCTGTCCTGCCCTGCAATCAAGTCCACCCCAATTTGAAGCCACAAAAGTTTTATTTACAAAATATATACAACTATACATCTGGGCCCATCACCATGGGAATAGGCTAGCAAAAGCTACGCACTCAACAGGAAGGGAGAGGCTTGTCTGTGCCTGTGGGCTTGGCGCGGGGCCAGCTGCAGGTGCTCAGAATAGGGCCCCCTGTACCTATCCAGGTGGGTGACCAGTGGCTGACTGTGGACGGTCATGTCTTGATGTCCAGCAGGGGCATCCGCTTGTGCTGGTAGCTGCCCTGCCAGCCATGTACCACCTGTGGGAAAAGCGGCATTTGCTAAGGAGGACCGGCCTCCTATCCATCATCGCGGCTGAACCAGAAGTGACCTCACCTTGGGGTCTCCCACGTCAGACAGCAGCTCCTGCTCAGCCTCTTGGAGCTCTTCCGCAGGGTCATAGCTATACAGGGGAAGCAGGTGATGGCGAAGCCGGTCCACCCTGGGGGAACGGGAGGGTGTGGCTCAGCCCAGACCCAGGCCCTGCGCTACCAGATATCACTGGGCCAGAAAGGAAACCATTTCTGTAAGGGTAAAGGATCCAGCACCGGGGAGTTGGGACACTCACCGCTTTTTCTTCTGCACATACATTACCTGTAACAGAGACGTGGGGCTGTGGGGCCTGGGGAGGTGAGCATGGCCAGTCTTGACCCACTTCCACACCCCTAACAGCTGAAATGCTGTGGCCACCAAACCTGGCCCACCCAGCAGGCAGCCGCCCCAGGTAAGTCTGTTATGAGGGCTCCTTACCACGGCCACCACCACCCCGACCAGGGTGATGAGGAAGAAGGGCCCCAACACATAGCCCACCATGGAGTCGCTGTTGGCCTGGGGGGCACTGGGCACCGTCGTGTTACTCATGGCATCAGTAGCCAGATGGCAGAGTGGATGGACTGCATGGGCAGTGCCGGCCTCGGGAGGGCGCCTCCCCTGGGCTCCCTGGCGAGGAGGAAGGGGGGTTATCAGTTGTACCTATGGTGCCAAGCAGGTCTGGGAATCCAGGGTAACAGAGCCAGACACTAAGATGACCCCTGGTAACCGTGGCTCTGAGCTCGGAGCACAGATCTGACAGGCCCAGATCTCAGCCCGGCCTGCTTGTTTCCTGCCCAGCGCCTACAAACAAGAGGGTGTGGCCTAGCTCAGATGCCTGGTAGACATTTGCAAGGGTGTCAACGGCTTGGGGAAGGTTAGGTGCAGGTGCACGGCTAAACGGAGGGAAAGAGAAATACCAGGGCCGGCGCTGCGGTGGAGGGGTGCGTTAGGGTCATGGGAAGGGGGTTCCGGTTCCGTTCCCACGCTGCGAGCTAGGAGCCGCAGGTCTGCGACCTACACCCCGTCTTGTCCCTGGTGTAACCCTATACACGGTCCTCAGCATCGGTCTCAGGTACGAGTGTGGACACTTATAGATGAGCGGTATCTAATCTAGATGAGGTCACCTGCCTCTGGTACACCCGGGGCTCCGCCTATGTCCCTCCCCTCCCGGCCAGGGCTGACGGGTGGAGGTGGAGAGGATCGCCCCCATCGACAGAAACGAGATCACCCTTGGGCGGCGGCATTGAGATGGCCCAAGTTCCTGTCCGAGACTCTCAGAGAGAGGAAGAGGTACGGGCTAACTGCCCCATGTCCGTAGGTCGGTTCTGCCAGTTCCCAGTCGCGAGCTCTGTCTCAGGCCGAGGGGGGCAAGCCAAAATCGGAAAGGTATGGGGGCGCTCTTAGGATGCAGACCCGGCCTCGGCGGGCAGACGGTTCCCACGCTGCGGGGAGGCTCAGGGGTACTGGGGAGGGGAGGTGTCGAGGGGCCGATGCCTGCCTGGGCACCTTGGAACCCCGGCACCCCACGCTGCTCCGTGCCGGCGCGCTGCTGCCCATCCAACCCGGCCATGCCTTACCTCCCGCCGTGCAGCCCTGACAGCAACACCTCGGGTTGGCTCTGGCCCCGGAAGAGCCCTCCGGCGCGTGATCAAAGAACCCGGAGAGAAGGCGGGGCCTTAGCGCCAGTCTAGCACGGTGGCCAATCCGGAGGCGGGTGGGCGTGCCGGACGGGTGCCTGCAGCGTCCACGCCGCGGCAGCAGGGGGCGACCGAGGGCCACGCAGCGGGAAGGTGGCTGAGCGGCGCGCTTTCCCGGCTGCACACGGGCGGGCGGGGCGAGCGGTCACCGCAGGCTCCCGGCGACTGGTTGTCCGCGGGTAGAGGCAGTGACCGAGGGCCTCCCTCCTTCCTGTCCCCACGTCTTCAAAGCAGGTTGTCGTGAAGCTGAAATGATGGTGTGGAGCTATAGCCCGAATGTTAAGCTCTTCGGACCTTTTTTCCCCCAGTGCAGGGTGGTGGTGGGGAGCCCAGATGGAGCAACGGGTGCCACTTGCATGGTAAGTCTGTGTCCAAGCTGTCAGGTTCTGACCCTTAAAGTTACTCAGACTGCAGAAATCTGAGTAGGATCACGTTTAGGAGAGAAAGAACTTATGGCTCTTACTGAGGACTCAGATTAGGTTCCCAGCGCCCACGAGGTGGCTCACAACCATTTCCAGAGGATGCAACACCCTCTCTGTGCCCCGCGGACACTAGGCAAAGCAGGTGTCAACATGGGATGCAACATTTTCTTTTTTTTCTTTTTTTGGTCTGTGACAAAGTCTCACTGTGATCAGCCCTGGCAGGCCTGGAACTTGCTGTGCTCGTGTCTGTGAGCCTCCTGGGTGCTGGATGGGCATGTATCAGCATGCTGAGGGAGAGAGCACCCGCCTCTGTCTCATGCATCCATCCCTGACATCTTGAACTCCTGATCCTCCTGCCTTCGGGGTCACCTCCTAAATGCTGAGATCCCAGGCTTCCTGAATGGTAGCCAAGCATTCTACCAGCCGGGCCAGCTCTCTCTCCCCTCCTGCCATTTCTCCCTCTCCCTTCCCTCCCTCCTCACCTCCATCCACCTCTCCTTTCTGCCTGCCAGAGTGTTTGGATTAAAGGCCTATGCCATCACACCAGCGGGACGTATTCACGGCATGGAACCTACACTTACTCTGAATGGGTATTATAGTTATGGATATATACCTATAGTCCTGCAGCAGGCTCCTCCTCCCCCGGCCTGGGTTGAAAGCCATCTAAGATTGGTGGTACTGAAGCAAAGCCTTCCGAGTCAATCAGATGGTAATGAGGGCAAGAGGCAACCTAGGTGCCCTATTCTTGCAGAGAAACAACCCCAAGAGACAGATGTGAGGTACCCAGAACTAGACCCGCTTGCTATTCCTGCCTACCAGGTGATCGTGAGTGACTCTGGCTGGCCAGGCCTGGATCTCCTCTGAGCCTTCTGGAGGAGGATAGTGGACAGCGTGCAGAGAGAGGGAGACCCAACAGGGAAGCCCGGGGCAGATGGGAAACTTGACAGGCTCTTCCTCAGACAGCACCACCTGACATGGGGAGGTTCAGGGAGAGGAAAAGAGTCAACAAAAGCCCCTCAGCCTGGAGATCACAGGGGCGTCCGCTGTCGCCTTCAGCAAAGAGACAAGTTAGGCTTTAGACCTTCAAGGAAGCCAAAGGCAGTTAGGACCAGGTGTCCTTCGTATGGAGCCAGAGCTGAGGCTGTGTGTGGTACTTGCTTAGGATGCGAGAGGCCCTGTGTTCCATCCCCGGCAGCCCCTCCCCCCCCCCAAATAAAACACTTAAAAATACCTGGAGGAGTCAGGTATGGTGGTACACATATTTAGTCTGCACCTTTCAGGAGGCAGAGGAAGGCAGTGTCTGAGTTTGAGCTAGCGTGGTTTACAAATTCTGTGCATGTAGCCCAGGCTAGCCTCAGGTTCATTATGTAGCTAAAGGCGGGCCTCCTGGCTCTGTGCAAGTGAGTTCCCAGTGTTTTAGCGCTGGGAGCTCTAATCTCCAATATTACAAAAACCCTGAGCATACTGTGGCCCCGTGGGAAACGGGAGGGTCCAGGCAAAGTGTTGGCTTCAGGTCCTCAAAACAAGGGTCAGGGGGCTACTGCACATGCGCCACAACAGCAGCTGGCCCTGGAGCTCGCGGAAGTAGGGCACGCCCTTTGTTCCCGATCTGTTTCTTCTCATCAGCTCATCCATGTGGTTCGGAATTGTACCCGTGCCCCTGGGCTCGTGGCTATGTTACCCCAGTTCTTCCAGCCAAAGAGGCTGCCAGTCTGCTGTGTGCCCACGTCCAACCCTGCTCTGCTCCACCAGCCTCTTACGCTTAGGTCTCCCCTCTCCCCTTCTTCCAAGGCCCCCAGGGCAGCTTGTTTTGCACCAAGGTGCTGGGAAAGCGCGTGCACTGCCTCTGTCTGTCCATCCGACCGTCTCTCGGTGTTGAGATGCACTGAGTGGACCGTCACTGGGCACACATTCCATTTACTGTGTCTTCGGGGTGCCACGTGGCTGTGTTTTCTCCAGCCTGAACTTCCCTGAGCTATGGGGAGAGACTCTTCTGAGAGCACCTCAGAACGGGGGCACGTCCGAGGGGACAAGGTCCAGTTTAGAGGCAAAGGTCCGAGAGCTTTTCCCAGAGCGGGGCCTCGAGCATGCGCTGAACAGGAAGCACAGTGGTGGCGTCTAACGCATCTGCGGAACTGCAGCAAGTTCCAGGACCCAGGAACCGCAAGGCACCAGTCGGTCACTACAGGCTCTGCCGCGGGGGCAGTGCTGTCGCACCCTGCCGCGTAAAGTCCCCGCTGGCCTCCCTGCCAGGCCGCCTGGCCTCAGTTTACCATTTTCACGGTACTGCCCACCATGTTACAAAACCAACAAAGTTCCCAGTACTAAGCTCAGCCTAGGCCAAGGTGTTTCCTCAGCCAGGGTTACCTTATCCTCAGAAGTTTCCTCCGCTGGGAAGGACCCACTTCACCCCTGAGCCTTCTCTGCAAACGATGGAGATTAAACCCAGGTCCCTGCATATCCTAGGCAAGGTTCCTGCCAACCGACATGCCCTCTCTGGACTGAGACTGTGCAGGCGAGCCTGGCCTGACTGAACTCTGAGAAGGCCTGGCCTTGCCTCCTGAGCCCCGGGGGGAAAGGCATGTATGTCGCTGCACCTGTGTGGAGGTCAGAGGGCCACTCGGAGGAACTGGCGCGCTCTTTCCATTGTGTGGGTCCTAGGAACCACACACTCAGGTCATCACACTTGGTGACACGTTACTGGAGAAGCCATCTCACCAGCCCTTTGCTGGTTGTTGTTTATGTATTTACTGACCTACTACTAAGTATCTACCATCTACGTACCTATATGTGTGTCTACCGAGTATCGATCTGTCTGTCTGTCTATCTGTCTGTTTCTGTGCTTTAAGACAGTCTATGTATTCCTGGCTACATTCCTGGAACTAACTAACTACCTCTCTCTCTCTCTCTCTCTCTCTCTCTCTCTCTCTCTCTCTCTGGTTTTTTTGAGACAGGGTTTCTCTGTGTAGTCCTGGCTGTCCTGGAACTCACTCTGTAGACCAGGCTGGCCTCGAACTCAGAAATCCACCTGCCTCTGGCTCCCAAGTGCTGGGATTAAAGGCGTGCACCACCACTGCCTGGCTCCTGGAACTCATATATTGACCAGGCTGACCTCAAAGTCACAGCTTGTTCCTGCCTCCTGAGTGCTGGGATTAGCACCACCCAGATGCTTTTTATTTTTGAGACAAGGTCCCGTTCACTAAGTTGCCCCGCAGGTCTTGAAGTCGCTCTGCAGTCTGGGCTACCCTCAGACCCTCAATCACTGCACCCTGACTCCCCGGGTCTCTCTGACGGCATGTCGCCTTCCTGCTTCTGTCTGTGTGTTATTAGTGAGCTGAGCACAGTCCTGCCCAGCTCTGACTAACAGCCAACAGAACAGGAGCCACCTAAAGAGAGGGATGGCGGCTTTTCCTTGTGTGTGTGCACACGCGTGCGAGTTCCAGTGCGTAGCTGTTTACGCCATGGGGGACAAGGGACCCATCTCCCACAGCTAAGTCCCCAGGTTTCCAGCCCCTCCCAAAATACTGCCATTAGCTTGGGACCTGGCCTTTTATCTTGTCCCCACCCTAGCTCTGGTGACATACACTTTGCTTAGGAACACGGTGACTGAGGCTGGCAAATCCGAGACCATGGACAGCAGAGCTCACCCTCCCCATGCCACCCCACCCCCACCCCGCAGCAGGATTCCTTTCCTTCTGTGATCCTGACACAGCCCCTCCCACCCTGACTCTCCAGATTGTCAGCTCTCCCATTTCATGCCATCTGTCGCCCAAACAGGTGCCTGCATGGGGGCTGTGCTTGCTGGGGGGTAGGGGGAAGGATTAAGTCTAATGCTCTGATTTAATCGGGAATCTTTGTGTCCAAACGCTGAAGGGCCTTGTCCCCAATTGGTTTTTGATTGATCAATAAAGATGCCAGCAGCCAATGGCTGGGCAAAGGGCGAAGGGGCGGGGCCCTTAGATTTGCAAAGGCGAGGCCTCAGGAGGAAAGAGAATCGCCATGACTGGAGTGAAGTGATTGGGTTTAGAGCTGCAGAGGAAGATCATCCGAGCCCCGAAGGGCCGCCCACAGGCATCTTGGGCAGCATAGGCCAGTGGGCCTCACAGAAGGTAACAGTAGCTAAGTTAAAAGTAGATTCAGCCGGCGTTGAGCCAGGAGTGCCAGAGTGGAAAAAAGGATTCTAGCCACGGGAGTACAACTGCCCAGCCCGCGAGTGAGTCAAGCCATTTCAAAAATTAGGTAATGTGTGCGTGTCTTTCATTCTAGGATCCAAAGGGTTCCGGGTGGGTGGCTGGCAGAGTGACCCTACGGGAGCATAAAGTAGAGCCGCGCTACGTGTCCACATCCAGCACAGGGCTGGGACTCAGGGCGCTGGGCCAAGGCGCACGGCTGCACCCTTAGATACTCTGGTATTAGCTGGGTGTCATGAGACCGTGATGAGAAAACTAACCCTTCAGACCCCGAGTCAACCTGCAGCAGAAAGGCCGCGGCGTGCGACGGCTTTTTCATGGTTAGATCACAACGGACAGCAGCCGGACCCGGACAGGGGTGAGCAGACGGTCCACAGGGTCCTGCAGGGACGCAGAACTGTCCGCAGAGGGCAGGAGCCATCCCGCTTTCTTTGGAGCAACTTCCTCCCGGAACCCAGGTCAAACCTTTTTTTTTTTTTTTTGGTTTTTCGAGACAGGGTTTCTCTGTGTCCTGGAACTCGGTAGACCAGGCTGGCCTCGAACTCAGAAATCCGCCTGCCTCTGCCTCCCAAGTGCTGGGATTACAGGCATGCGCCATCACGCCCGGCTTAGGTCAAAACTTTTAATGTCTTTTTTTCTAGACACAAATTCCAGTCAGTCTGCAGGAAGACAATCTTACACTTTGACTTACCCAGAGAATTACCTCAACCACTGATGTGACAGGCATAGTCAGTAAGATGTAGGTCGGAGGAAGTCTCCTTTTTTTAAAGATTTGTTTTATTTATGTGAGTACACTGTAGCTATTTTCAGACACACGGGAAGATAGCATCAGAGCCCATTACAGATGGTTGTGAGCCACCATGTGGTTGCTGGGAATTGAACTCAGGACCTTTGGAAGAGCAGTCAGTGTTCCTAATCACTGAGCCATCTGTCCTGTTTAACACCCAGTTATGATAGGGATTCACACCTGTAAATCCAGCTAAGGAAGCTGAGGCCAAGAAGATGGTGAGTTCGAGGCCAGGCCGTGTTACATGGGATCCTGTCACAGAACCAAAGAAGAGCAGGCACTGGAGGAGACAGCTCTGTCTGGAAAGAACTCTGCAGCACAACCTCGTGAGACTGTTTGGTCCCCGGTACTCAGATTAAAAACCTCAGGGCCGGGAGGGGGCGGAGACTCAGGTCCGCTACTTAGAGAACCAGGGCTTGCAGCTCCAGGTTTAGAGAGGCGCTCTCTCTCTCTCTCTCTCTCTCTCTCTCTCTCTCTCTCTCTCTCTCTCTCTCTAAAAAAAAAAAAAAAAAAAAAAAAAAAAAACCAACCAAACAAGAACCAAGGGGGCCGTGCGTTTGAAGGAACACGGAAGAGCGCATGGGAGGGAGAAAGGGAAGAGAGAATGACGGAACTATAATCTCAGAAATAAAATGAAAATGACGAGGGCAGTGAGGGAGACCCCGTGCCGACCTCGGGCCTCCTGCGGGGGGACAGCAGACGGGCACGGGGCCTGAACTCTGGAGCAGGGCGTCTGACCTGACCTGAGAGGCAGCCATCCCTCGGTGCTGTCGGGAGGTGACCCGATGGGCACACACGGGCACCTCTGCCCAGCTCCCCCGCACTTCTGTCCTGGAAGCCACCCCGTCTGTGCTAAGGGGCGGGCGGGCGGGCGGGCGGGCGTAACCGGTCGCGGTGTGCTGTCCACCCCGGCTTTCAGTCCCAGCTACCGCCCCCTCTCCTGGTCGGCGGGGCCTCGCAGATGTGGCTTCTAGGGCCCGGTGTTCAGGGGCAGCTGCCGCGTGGCCGACTGCTCCCCCACCCGGTTCAAGGGTACACCAAGTGCGCGAGGGCGGCATTCTCCAGCACAGGTTTTTCTTCGTTTGGTGTTTTGGGGTTTCTATAAACAGACCTCATTATACTGTTTCATTAAATAAAAATGCTCTTCAAGTTCAGAATGGTGGCTTGCCCTGTGAACCGGAAGTCGGAAGGGTCTACACAGTGAAGCCCACAACTCAAAAGGCAATCGGGGGAGGTCCCTTCTCCGTGGTGCGGCCAGGACAGAGCTTGCTGAATGCTGCCCCGCCCCAACACGGCCAAGCTGTCCGGGTGGGACTGGCCTACACTTAGCACAGGGTGAGGGTCGGCTCCCCCGCTCTCCGGCCCTTCAACAATGCAGACAGGGGGACGGAACAGAGCCTAACAGCCCCAGCGCCCCTGCGCTACCTGTTCCGGGTCTCTGAGTGGCAGATCATGAGAGACTCATGGGGACTATCTCTGACCTCAAGAACCCAGCAAAAAGCCGGTGGTGGCGCACGCCTGTAATCCCAGCACTCTGGGAGGCAGAGGCAGGTGGATTTCTGAGTTCGAGGCCAGCCTGGTCTACAGAGTTCCAGGACAGCCGGAGCTACACAGAGAAACCCTGTCTCGAAACCCCCCCCCCCCAAAAAAAAGGAACGACTCAGGAAGCCAACGGGAAGAAGAGAACAGGCCCTGACAGACTCGTGTCAAACACTGACTTTAATTGGGTGGCACCAGCTCACAATTTACAGGTGCAGGGGCCTTCCCCTCAGGGCTGGAGCCAGCTCAGCGGGAGGAGGCTGGGGAGCACAGAGCAAGGGCGTCGCCCACAAGGTGAGCATTTGCTTTTACAGAGAGGGCTGTCGAGGGGCAGCGGTGCTGCCAGAGTGCAGAAGTGCTCTGAGCCTCCTCCCTTGGGGCTACCCCAGCCCTGGGGCGAGGCAGCGCAGAAGACCCGAGGACACAGCGCGGAGGAAGGCAAACTCGGCTTGCTTCTGCCTTCTCAGGGCGGGATTCCATTTCTCGGGGTGCCCGAGGACTGCAAGGCCTCCCCAGACGGCTCTGAGGACACCTGGGGGGCCAGGCTGGGCTGGTGGCAAGAGGAAAGGCTGGACTTTGCAAAGCTGTTGGGGCCCCACGGGCCGGGGGCTAACCCTTCCTTCGCCCCGGGGCTACGCTTCCAGAGTTCTACCCAGCCCACTCAGGACTGAGTGCCTCCTCCGGTGCCCATGCGGCATCTCCGGGGTACCCGGCCTGAATCTCGGTCTCCGCTCTGGAGAGCGGACTAAATTTGACCATTCAGCCTTAGCTAAAAGGTCTACAGGGGGCAGGAAAGATAAATATGGCAGCTACTTGGCCCCACGAGGTGGGATTCTTGGGTGAGTTCCAGCCACTGTGACCCGTCTGCTGCCGAGAGAAGCAGGGTTCTTTGTTTTTTGTTTTGTTTTTTTTGTTTTTGTTTTTGGTTTTTTGTTTTTGTTTTTGGTTTTTCGAGGCAGGGTTTCTCTGTGTAGCTCGAGCTGTCCTGGAACTCACTCTGTAGTCCAGGCTGGCCTCGAACTCAGAAATCCGCCTGCCTCTGCCTCCCAAGTGCTGGGATTAAAGGCGTGCGCCACCACCGCCCAGCTGAGAAGCAGGGTCCTAACTAGGGCCCTCAGGCCCCATCTCCACAGAGTTCTAGATGGGATGAAGGCCAAGACCCCTGAGCTAGGCACAGCCAGGCGGGTGGGGCCCGGGTGCTCGCCTTTCTTCTCAGCAGCTCCTGGGCCCTCCAGAGCCCCTGACCTCCCCTCCGCAGTCACCCACCTGGGGGCCATCTGGGCTACAATTTTCCTTTCAAACACCACCTCGGCTTTGATTATGACCAGCTGTAAGTGTCCCCACCATAAAAACAGGGGCTCGGAGCCATTCCACAGGCTGTTTTGTTTACTACAAACCGAACCAATTAACTTTGTCACTTGCAGTGTCACGCTGCGCGGCACGCCCTCGTCGTCCAGCCTCCCGTCCCCTCCTGAGAGGCCTTCTCATCCTACCGCTCATTCTCGCTCGGCAGCGGTTCCCAAGCCTCTCCCTGGAGCCCTCATCTTCCGGGCTCTTAAACGGCAGGGAGGAGGCATGACCAGCACTAGAGGCCAGTGGCCTGTCTCCATCACAGGGGCTGAGGCGGCGGCTCGGCGGGTCCTGAGTAAGGAGGGGGGGGGGAGGCTACTGACAGCCGCTGGCGCAGGGAACCGAGAGCCAGAAACCCAGCACAAACTAGGAAGTGGCCTGCGGGAGTTTGCAGGCCGCGCAGAGGTAGAACGATTTCCTAAGAGGAGCCTCTCGACCCCACAGCCAGGAGTTTGCAGGCCCAAGCAGCCGCCGGGCTGAGGCACCCCACCCTTTTTCCCCATGAGGTTAGACAGACCTCTAAAGCCAGGCAAGGTGGTGCACGCCTTTAATTCCTGCATTTGGGAGTCAGAGGCAGGAGAATCACTGGGTTTGAGGCCAGCCTGGCTTACAGAGGAAGTTCCAGGGCAGAAAAAACCGAGCTAAGTAGAATAAAGGTCTTCTCCAGTGTTGTCTGAGCAGTCTGAGGGTCGGGGCGCCCGGCTGGTTCTGGTAAGTGACGAGAGACCTCGATTGAGCAAACAACCGGTCACCAGGGAAGGAAATGGCGATGGCTCCACCTTCTGGAGGGCCGCTCACCAGGCCTTCCTCCTCCCCAGCGGAGGCCCTGAGGCCCGCTAACACTCCCTGAATCATTCTTCAGGGAGTGCTAGGGACAGGAGTGACTCTAAAAAAGCATCATGTCAGAGAGCCACACTCAGGGACTACTGGCTTCACCCAGGAGTGGCCCAAATGCCACAATTTAAAGGGGGCCAGGCAGACACGCCAGTCTCCACCGTGGGTTAGAGGCGTCCCTCTCTCCTGTCACTGATCAAGCTCACAGCCTCCCAGGACCCAGCTAAGAAGTTCGTGGGCTGTGCAAAGCCACGGCGGCACGCAGAGCTGTGGACAACGGGGAGGGGACCCGGGGCCCACAGCATAGAACAGCCTCGGGTAGCAATCAACTTCTGACCCAATGCCGTAAAGTGACATAGAAAACAGCTTTCTAGACAGGACACGGGGATCTGCTCCTGGACACTCCAAATGACAGGGTGCTCACTAAAGGGCCACCACAGCCAGAGGAGACAGGCCCCAGCCCAGGCGGGTACAAGTACCTTTCGAGAAAGCCAAGTGTCTTCCGGGTCTTCCAGCACGACAGGCCACACGGCTGCTCTGCCTGACCTTCTGTCAAGAAGAGGGCTGTCTTTCTGAATCTTAGAAGTATTGTCAATTACAGCTCTTTAAAAGAAAAAAGATTTGTTTATTTTATGTATGTGAGTGCAATGTCACTCTCTTCAGACACCAGAAGAGGGCGTCAGATCTCATTACGGATGGTTGTGAGCCACCATGTGGTTGCTGGGATTTGAACTCAGGACCTCTGGAAGAGCAGTCAGTGCTCTTAACTGCTGAGCCATCTCTCCAGCGCCGCCCACCCCCCCTAAATCTTGCTGGGACATGCTCAGAGCATACTCCAAACATCATGAAATCAGCAAACTGCGGCAAAGCCCACCCTGCTTAGCTGGGCGCGGTGGCACGGCCTTTCACCCCAGCACTCTGGAGGCCAAGGCAAGTACTCTGAGTTCCAGGCCATCCTGGTCTACAGCGAGTTCCAGAACAAGTACAGTGAGATCATGTCTCCAAACAGAACCAAACCACAGTGCTGCTTCAGGCCTCTCTGTGATGGGATGTCGCTCGGACTGAGCTGTGGAGCAGCACGGTGTGGAAGCGGCAGAGGGAAGGACGGCAGGCTACAAGCGGGGACACCCAGGGCCAGCCCACCCCTGGGCTGCAGAACCAGCCTCTGGTGAGAAGCGCATCTGAGAGAGGCAGGACAGAGGGAGGGCGGCGGTAAGCGCCCCTGTGAGCTGGCTTCTCCTCAGCCCCTATCCACACACAGCATACCAGCCTCTGAGAAGCCTCGCCGCAGCTGCGGCTGCATTTACAAACTGCTGACCCACTCCCAGGGGAAGTGTCTCGCCCTGCTTGCCCACGCCCGCAGGAAGCAAGCCCACCAGCAGGCCTCTCTGACTGCATGTGCTCTGTGGCACAAGGCCCAGGAGGGAGTCCTCTGGGCCCTGGGCTTCCAGCAGCGCTCCCACGGGGCTCGCCCAGCAGGCAAGCAGGGCAACGGGGGGGGGGGGGGGGGGGGCAGCTTCCTCATGCAGCGTGACAGGCCCCGGGCCTGTGCTGACAAGGCCGCGCTCAGGGCTCGGGCCCCAGTGGCTACGGCCTGTGGAGGCCAGGCTACTCTTAAATGGCAGCAGTTCGCCCGCCTCGGCCTCCCAAGTGTTGAGATTGTAAGTGTCACTCTAGGATTAGACTATGCCCGCTTCTTGCTTGTTCTCAAATCACACACACACAGAATTAACTCCTGTTTCACAAAGCTCACCAATGGTTAAAATCACAAAAAAAGAAGTATACATTTAGCTGGGCAGTAGTGGCGCATGCCTGTAATCCCAGCCTGGTCTACAGAGTGATTTCCAGGACAGCCAGGACTATACAGAGAAACCCTGTCTCGAAAAAAAAAAACCAAGCTCCCCCCCCCCAAGTATACATTCTTTTAAATTTAAAAACACTCTATGCTCTCTTTTTCTACCCAGAGTATGGTGGACTCTAATGGGTATTTCTGTAGCAATAGAATCTAGGATATGCAAATTTACTGTGACCTGGAGTCCGAGCCCAGGAACCGGTTCCCATCAGGCCTGGAGAAGCATGGGAAAATCGGAGGGACTCAATGTCCGTGACAGAGTCTGGATTCAGGCCGGAGCTCTGACCAATCTATCACAAAAGGACTCTAACTATGCCAGCAGCAGCTGCCAGCATGCTGACCGTGCCAGGGAGGAAAAACACCAGCCCCGCTCCTCAGGGCACGGGAAACCCGACAGCGGCGACTCTGGAGCTATTCAGAGCTGCCTTCTGTTAGCTGGGCTTGGTGGTCCAGCCTCTGCTAACTGCTCCAACAGGCACTGAGGCAACTCAAGGGGACTTGGTACATTTGACTTCACTGACCCAGTGACACCAACAGTGATGAAACCGGCCTTGGGCCCAGTCAGGTCCACCTACAGAGGCCCAAGAAGGCAGCCGCAGCTTCCTTCACAGGCACTTCCCGACCCAGCACCGTTAGGCTCAGGGAGAGCTGACCCACAAGGACGTGGTTTGGATTACGTTTCCTCTGTGTGGGGGGACAGGACTTCAGGGTGCTCTAAGCGAGACAAGAAACAGCTTTTATGCACAAACAGGACAAATTCAGATCCCATGGTGATGTCTCTAGCCACTGGGCAGCTGCCTTGGGAGCCCCTCCCCCACATACTGAGCTGAAATCTGTGTTAACACTGGGGTACAAAATGCAAATTAGAGCCAGGCATGGTGGCGCATGCCTGTAATCTCAGCACTTGGGAGGCAGAGGCAGGCGGATTTCTGAGTTCGAGGCCAGCCTGGTCTACAGAGTGAGTTCCAGGACAGCCAGGACTATACAGAGAAACCCTGACTCAAAAAACAAAACAAAAACAAAAACAAAATGCAAATTAGATACAGGTAAAACTTAAAGTCTACCTGTTGGTGCCACAAAGTGTTGGGCGTTGGCGGTGTGCGTACATCCCTCACGTGGAACAAGGAGCAAACGCTGTTCAAAGTTTGAGTATTTATTAGTTCTTAAATAAAGAGAAGTACTATTTTGATTTCACATCTTGGCTATGTTTCAACAGAGGCACCCCCAGAGTCCCGAGCCCCCGCTGAGCCAGGCTAAGCCGCCCTCCTGGCCCCCTTGCTCAAGGTCCTTCCCGGGACCCCTCACTTCCGGACGACACAGCCTGACTGGCAGGTGAGCTGGTACAGACCCAGTCTGCAGCGAGCCAGAGCTCTCGGGGGTGAGGGTGGGGGGTGTCCTCTCTCAGAGGACCTCTCACACCGGGCGGAAGGAAAGCTAATGTTCAGAGCGCACTCTTGGTCAACCCTTGGCACACCCACGCTCACAGCGCTCCCCGTGTACTTCTCAGGACCTCGGTGGGGCCTCTCGGCACAGGGACAGGAAATGGTGCAGGGCATGGGCCATACCCAGGTCGGCATGGGGGAAGGCATACAGGGTAAGAGAGGCCAAGCCAGCGACACAGCATTACGGAGGCTCCCCAGGCAGCGACAGCCGCGGGCCCGAGGCCCCGTTTCTGAGACCATGAAGGTGTCCAGTTTGTCTACTGTGAGCACGTCGGGCGGGACTCAGTTCCCACCACTGTTTGTCCAGGCTTGGTGACAGAAAGGAGAACAGGTCCCTTTCTGTTTTCCTTGGCACGGGCATGGCCTGGAGGGCCAGGGTCCCAGGAGGCTCCGCACGGCTGGGGACAGAGGAGAGGGAGCCGGCCAAGCTACTAGCACTAAACAAACTTGAAGAGCAAGGCTTCAAACCAGAAATACCTGGGGAAAAAAAGGAAAAAGGAAAAAAAAAACCCCAAAACTTTGAAAAACTGAACAGTTACAGTCCTCTTTCGAAGCCACTTATTTACAGATCATACGTCAGTATATGCTGTGTAGACAGATGCGTCCTGAGGGAGCGTGGCCAACTACGGGACTCAACAGCACATTACAGGACAGATTTCTAGAAAGTTCTTATCGCACATGGGTGTCTTTTAATGAAAAAACAAAAAAATCAGAGAAAATACCTGGCCAGGCTGGGATGGGACAAATGGGGACCCTTCAGAGTCCAAAGAGGAAAAGGAGGGAGGGAGGAAAGGAGGGAGGGAGGGAGCGAGGGGCCCTCTCTCAGAGGGCAGGGTGCAGGAGGGACGGGGCATGCAGGAAAGTGCTCGAGAGTTACACCCAGCCCCACCCTCAGGAAGAGAAAAAGAGTTCCCACCATGCCACACCCACCCGCCTCACGTCACAGCCCACAGCAGCACCATCTCAGTGCGCCCTCTCTACTGCCCGCCATGCCTGGGTGACAGAGAAGGCCATGAGGTGAGGGGTGGTGGGGAGAGCCACGCTTCAGTCCGCTTTCCACTCTCCGGCTCTTACGGAAGTCTGCAGTCATCTGATGCCTGGCGTGGAGCTGGAGTAGGTGGTGGGCACCACAGGGGTGCCATTGTTGGCGGAGTAGCCTTGCCTCAACGTCTCAAAGTACGAGGCCTGCACGGGCTTGTGACACTGCAGCACCTTTATGGCGTCTTCTATTTTAAACCACTCTCTCTTCCTTCCTGTGGGAAGAGGAAGAGTTGAGCGGGGCTGGAGCCGTGGGCACAGTTCTGAGGTGGGGGGTGGCAGGCTTCGCACAGTGGTGCCTGTGAGCTCACACTCTGAAGGCCGGGGACCTGAAGGGCACCCTTGGTTACTACACAGGGAATCCAAGGCCAGCCTGGGCTACATGAGAGCCTACCTCCATTTGTCCCAAAGCACTGATTCTCTGTACTTTTCCTTCCTTACAAAAGTAAAGCTAGCGCCACAGCCGCGGGAGCCAGCAGAGGCGGCGCTACCCCGCAGGCAGGCTGCTCTGTCCCCACCTTCTCAGACATCACCCAGATCAGCTGCCCAGACCATCATGAGGGGTGACTTACAATCTGCTGTCTCACTCCCTTCAATTAAAGAATTGTGTAAGTGAATGGATCCGCCACAGAAAAAAGGTGGCCAGCGAGCCGCCTCGGGGTTACCGTGTGCTGTGCAAACCTGGCGAGCGGAGTGCGCACTCTGAAACCAGGTAAACCCCAGAGACCTGGTTCCTGGGTCCATGTGCAGGTTGGGTGGGTCTCCACACGCTTCAAATCCTGTACACACAGCACATTGCTAATTCTCCCCCCCCCCAAGGGGTGTGGGGGAGGGTTCTTCGAGACAGGGTTTCTCTGTGTAGCCCTGGCTGTCCTGGAACTCACTCTGTAGACCAGGCTGGCCTCGAACTCAGAAATCTGCCTGCCTCTGCCTCCCAAGTGCTGGGATTACAGGCCTGTGCCACCACCGCCCAGCTGGCACACTAATTTAGAAAAAAAAAAAAAATACAAAAAAACACACCATGCAACTTAGCAAATCACCATCCTACTTTTATTCTACGAGGCTACTTTCATTAAAATTAATGTTTTGTTTTATTTTTGAGAGACACAGTCTATGTAGCTAGCGCTGGCTGTCTGGAACGCACTACGTAAACCAGGCTGGCCTTGAACTCACAGAGATACTCCGGCACCTGCCTCCAGAGTGCAGGCACTGAAGGTGTGTGTGCTACCACAACTGGCTCAGGTCCTTGTATAAACACTCCTCCTGGCTCTGGGGGTGGGAAGAGCAGCAGAGCTGGCCTGAGATCAGCGGACACAGGACTGAAGCGGGAGGTCTGGCTTCCCCTCCCACACTGAGGGAAGTAGATAAGATAGAGCCAGCAAGGCCAGAGCCAGGCTGTGGAGGAGCTTCGGGAAGGCTCCGGTCTCCTCAGCGCCCCGTTTTCCTCACATACAGCTGGATGGTAAGGAGAGCTTACCTCCTAGTCTGTTCTGAAGACTAATTACAGAACTCCAGTAACATCTGGCACCAAGGTCCTAATCTAATTAGAACCTGATTCTCGCCCACCCCAGGTTAGGTTTGCTTATATGTGCCTAAGTGTCCTGTCTGCGTATGTCTGCAGACCACATGTGTACTTGGCGTCCCCAGTCCAGAAGAGGGCGTCAGATCTGGGCTGGAGCTGCAGAGGGCCGAGCGACTACCGGGGTGCTGGGACTCTGGCCTGGGGCCTCTGGAAGAACAGCCGGTGCTGGTAGCCCGAGCCATCTCTCCAGCCCCAGGGGTTACATTTTTTAATTGTAGTTGGTTCTTTTAAATTTTTAATTGTTTATGTAAATTTCTATATTATAAAAATGAAACTCAGGGACGAAGGGAGGCCTGGTGCTTCCGGCCCCTCTTTCAGGATAGCTGGGCTCAACTTCCAGCCCACATGGCGGCCCACGTCTCTCCTCAACACTGGTTCCAGGGTATCTCTTCTAGCTCTGTGGGCACTGAGCATGTATGTGGTGTACACACACACACACACACACACACACACACACACACGGCACAATATCCACATACATCAAGTGGGGGAACTGACCACAGAGCCAGGTCCCAAGCCACGGGTCAGGGGATACCGCGAGCATTTAACCGTTTCCTGTCAGGGGATTACCAGCCTGCAGTCAGCAGTTAGGAACAGGGGCGAGCTTCCTGTCTCCACACGTCTATGTATAAAAGGGGCTGTGTGTGGAGACGGAACCCGGGCCTTATGCTTGGTGGGCAAATGTTCTAGCACAACTAGATTCTCAGCCCCTAAGAAAAGGTCCTTAACCCTGCTGTTGTCTGTCACCCAGGAGCATGCGGTGCGCGAGGACCCTGAGCAAGCACAGGCCTCGGCCTCGCTGACCAGGCACAGGCAGCCTGGCCAAGAGCGCTCGCCGATGGCTCCACAGCGGCGGGCAGCCCCGAGAACAGCGCTCACCGGCCTACATGCCCTCAGAGCCAGCTGTCCTTTGTTTCCTCAGACAGGACAGACGGGGGTAAGCCGGCTCATCCGCTGTCCAGCTCACACTCAGAAGCTGAGGGCACACTCCGTCTCCACAGTCTGCAGCTCTAGACACTTCCCAGACTACAGCACACAGCACCATGACGGCGCGAACATTTCAAAAGACAGACACACCTTCCCCTTCGCTGGTTGGCAATTTACATGAGACCCACATTTTCAGTAGAGTAATGGGGGGGGGGCTGTGTAGCTGGGGCACAGTACCTTCAGCATTTCGAGGCTAGGCAGGAAGGGCAGAGCTGAGTGCACCCCGCCCCCCCCCAGGCTATCAAGCTCTTTCCCATGCTGCAGACGCCCTCCCTGGTCAGCGGAGCAGCACTGACAAGCGAGAAGGCCTGTCTGGCTCTAACACGCCGCCTTGAAACTGTGGGGCTGGACAGACGGCTCCGAGGCAAAGAGCGCTGGTGGCGTTTCCAACGGCACCTGTACGGCAGCTCACAGCCGTCTGCAACCCAGTTCCAGGGGACCTGATACCCCCACACAGACAGACATGCAGCAAAGCCAATACACATGCACTAAGAAAGCAAAACCACCCCCACCCCACCCCACCCCACCGCACACTCCTGCCAGGCTGAGTGGCGAGGCCAGCGCTCGGCACACCCATCTTGGTCTCCTTTTCAAACCCTGCACACTTGACTGATATTTTGAAATTTTTGTGGTGCTGGGGACAGAATCCAGGGCCCAGCACAATCCAAGCAAGCCCCCTGCCTCTGCACGGCCCGGCCCAGTGGGGTGAAGGGGAAGGCAGGAGCCTGCACCCTGCTCTCCTCGTTGGTCCAATGGCCTGAGTGGCCCAGCATGGCAGGGGCCCGAGGCCAGCCTCTGTTCAAGAGGTGTAGCAGGATAGCCCCTTAGGGGAGGATCCAACTTTACTTTAGAGACATTTCTAATTCTTCAGGGACATGAGTCCACCTGCTGCCCCTGTTCGCAACCTCGCCTTCTTGTGACACTGACTCCTCAGTTTCCCCATGCGGGCTTACCGATGTTCACCGAGTCCTCCCAGTCCTCCAGCACCTCCGTGACAATAAGCACGTACACGTACGTCCTGTGCTTCCTCTCCTGGTTCTAAGGACACGAAAGGACAGAGGATAGGCACTCCTTAGTGGGCTGAGATGTCTAAAGCAGCACTGCTGCACACAGACAGACAGACAGACAGACAGACAGAAAGAAAGACAGACAGACAGATAGCCAGGGCGTGCACTGCTGCTCAGACAGACAGCCGGAGCGTGTACTGCAGTACGCTGCCCAGACAGACAGCCGAAGCATGCACCACTGCATGCTGCCCAGACAGGCAGCCAGGGCATGCGGTGCCCTCTGCTTCTGTTCTGTCCAAAGAGGGTTCCACCAGAGCAGATGGCACACTTCGGATGGATTTCTTTCTTTTTTTTTTTTTCTTTTTTCTTTTTTCTTTTTTGGTTTTTCGAGACAGGGTTTCTCTGTATAGCCCTGGCTGTCCTGGAACTCACTCTGTAGACCAGGCTGGCCTCGAACTCAGAAATCTGCCTGCCTCTGCCTCCCAAGTGCTGGGATTAAAGGCGTGCGCAACACTGCCTGGCTGATTTCTTTTTTCTAAATTTGTTTTTTTTTGGGTGTGTACCTACCCCTGAAGGCTAGAAGGTGTCCAATCTTCTGGAGCAGTAGTTAGAGGTAGCTGTTAGCCACCAGACATGAGTGCTGAGGATTGAACTCAGGTCCTCTGTAAAAATAGCAAATGCTGCTGCTTCTTTTCCTTTTTCTTTTTTGGAGAGAGGGTCTCACTATGTAGCCTTAGCTGCCCTGGAAACTGCTGTGTGGACAGGCTGCCCTTGAACTCACGGAGCTCCTCCTGCCTCCGTCTCGGGGCGCTGTATTAAGGTGCGTGCCACTGTGTCCGGCACTCTCCGTGGTGGAGCGTGGTCAGCCTGAGTACACTCCTCAGGTCTGAGATTTACCCCCCTTCCTTCCTCTTCCCCAACCACAGCCGCACGGGGATGGAGGCTGTGACCGAGAAAAGGGGGTGCACAGACCGTGGGTGTGCGGGGCCAATGGGCTGGGCGAGGCCCGCATCCTCTCCTCTCCAGACTGACCTGCCCCTCTGTTCCCACCTCTGCCTGCCTGCCGGCTCTCTTCGCACTGAAGAGCAGGCGGAGTGGCAGGAGGGAGGGAGGCCAAGCTCTGTAATGCTTGGGGCCCGGGTCAGCTCCAGAGTCCAAGAAGACAGACGCTGAGCACCGAGGGTAACCCTGTAACCACTAGGGAGGTGGAGGCAGGGGGATTGCTGGGTCTCTAGCTAGACTATCTAATGAGCTCCAGGCCAGTGAGAGGCTCTTTCTCAAAATCCAAAGTCGACAGCTCCTAAGGAGTGACACATGCAGACAGACAGACACACACACACACACACACACACACACACACAGGCGGATACCCTGTGTAACACCCTGTACATCCTATGTAAACACAACACCAGCGAAGAGCAGAGAAAGCCGGTCTGCTGTGCCGCAACACCAGCGAAGAGCAGAGAAAGCCGGTCTGCTGTGCCGCCTGTCCTGACCTTCAGGGAGACCCGAGGCCTTTCCAAGGACAGGACAAGATGGCTATTAGTGACTTCAGAACACAGCTGTTCCCAGACTTACCTCGAAAATCCCAACTAGTCTTCCCAGCGTCCCTTTCACTCCAGCCTGAAAGAGGAAGAAAGAAGAGAGTACATGACGTCCCCAGGTCACTCAAGCTTTCTGCCGTCTTGTGAAGATGGGTGGGGGCTCACTGGAGATGTGGCTCAGCAGCTTGGAGCACATCTGCTTTTCCAGAAGATCTGCATGTGGAGCCCAGCACCCACGGCAGGTGACTGCCAGCTGCCTGGAAAGCCAGCAGACCAGAGGGCTCCTCGGCACCTCCCCTGCACACACCCTCTCCGGGGCTCCATGGCAGGCACCTCCCCTACACACACAAACACACCCAAAGTCATAAGTGTGCAGCTGGGGGTGGGGGATCGGGTCTATGAGCGTGCGAACACCTACATCTCCTATGTATCACACACTGGTCACAGCGAGACATGCTGGAGGAAAGTCCTTCCATGTCTCTCTCACTACTGAGAAGCTTGCCACACCTTGAGGTGAGGCCTGAAGGCCGATAAAGCTACACCAATGCTGGGCGTGGTGGCGCACACCTGTAATCCCAGCACTCGGGAGGCAGAGGCAGGCGGATTTCTGAGTTCGAGACCAGCCTGGTCTACAGAGTGGGTATTAGGACAGCCAGGACTACGCAGAGAAACCCCGTCTTGAAGGGAAAAAAAAGCGGCACCAAAGCCCTCATGTTAATTCCTTTATTATTCTCGCAGCATGTCCAGGCTGGGGTGAGCACAGTCCAACAGCAGGCGTCTTCACAGGTGTGTCTGTGGCTGCCTCAGAAGCCCAAGGACCCAGGGAACAGTAAGCCAACGGAGCCATCACCATGCAGGTCTTCCTCAAGGACGTCACCGTCACCGAGGGGTGGGGAGTGTGCGGCAGCTTCCACATCCTTGTTTTTATTGGTGTTGGTGTTTCTGTTTTTGTTTTTGTGTTTTTCTCTGTGTAGCCCTGGCTGTCCTAGAACTCATTCTGTAGACCACGCTGGCCTCGAACTCAAGAAATCCGCCTGCCTCTGCCTCCCAAGTGCTGGGATCACAGGCGTGCGCCACCACCGCCCGGCCAAGAGCTTCAACCCTGTTATACTAGGACACTTTGGAGCCCATACTTTTCCACCTTCTTTAAAGTTATTTGTTTACTTAATATTTTTAAATTTATGTCTACATGGTGTGTGTACAGCCAGGGACGCAGGAAAGGCACGGGAACATCATGACGTCATGAGGCACACAGCACGGGTGTTGGGAACCAAGTGCAGCTCTGAAGAGCACGTGTTCAGCGGCTGGGCCAGCCTCCCAGCCTGAGCCCCTCCCACTGCAAACACAGCAGTTTCTGCACCGAACGGTACAAAATGACCTGCTGTCTCTGAAGAGGTTGGACATCATTTCACAGCATCTTTCGACTCCCGGGGCATGGTGGCACAGTTTTGATCCCAGCATTCGAAAGACCAGCCTGGTCTACAGAGTGAGTTTCAGGACAGACAGGGCTATGCAAAGAACCCTGACTCAAAAACCCAAACCAAACAAAAACCCAAAAAGAAAAAAAGCAACTTAGCAGCACAGTTCAGAGAATGCTGTCACCGAGCCTTCACAGCTCAGGCCAGATAAGGCTACACGGTGAGATCTTGTCACAAACAAGAAAGCGAAAGCAAAACCAAACAAAACCATAGGAACACCCCACATTTACCAGTTTTAAACCTGGAACTTAGTAGTTTCTTAGAAACCAAGCGCAGTAACTCGTGCCTGTACTGCTAGCACTTAGGAGACTGAGGCAGGAGAACTGTCATGAGTTTTCAGACAACCTGGGTCATCCTGCTCCGAAAATTGACCAGAGAACAACAGAACAGAGCATTTTAGGACTGAGGGGCAGCGCTGTGTGTGTCTGTAGTGTGACGGCTGGGTGTGACCCCAGCACCACACACACCGCTTCAGACAGACAGGCTGCAGTGCACCTCAGGCCGACGGAGGGAGCGAGGGAGGTCTTCATGGTGAGACCCTCTAGGGTGGCTCTTTTAAAACCAACTCATGTTTTCACAGTTCTCGGAAGCCAGCTCTCAACTCTTCAGTCTCCAAAGCTGCCAGCAGTGTGAGCTCGGGTATTTTTACCACCCACATGACTGCATAAGCAGGTCGGGACAGGCGCCAGCCCAGCATCTGACAGCTCCTGGCTTGGACATCTGACTGGGACATGTGTAAGCTCAGCCCGTCAGCGCCGGTGCAGACCTGTTTAATCATCTTTATGTCAAACTCTAACCCCGAGGGAGTCTTCACTGAACGCTGGTAAGACTGCCCTTCGTTACCCTTGCAACAGAGAGAGTGCTACCGTTGACTTCTGAGGGGAGGGCTCGAGGCTGCACAGGGCTGGGCAGAAACAGCCGAGCGCGAACCCCTGTGGGGACTCTGTGCTATTCTGTTATTTCTACCTCGGTGACAAAGATAAACCGCCTTTTAATTTTATTATTATTTCTGTTTCTGTCTGAGGCAGGTTCTGTATAATCCTGGCTGTCTTGAAGTTTGCTATGTCAATTGGGCTGGCCTTGAACTTACAGAGATCCTCCTGCCTCTGCCTCTCAGCGCTGCGATCAAAGACTGCACCACCATATCTAGCTTACAAAAACCTTCTTTACAAAGGGGAGAAGAACCTGTGTCTCTTCTTCCTTAGGGTGTTCTGTGTTCGTATGACAAACAATGCTCGGGCCTCCGTGTCTGAAAAGGCCACTGGGGAGGCTGGCCACGCCCTAGCAGGGAGGCCCCACAGCTCTCACCAGGAGAAGCCCTGCTTCCGCCCTCAGGGGTTTCCCTCTTGGTAGGTGGCTGGTAGGCCGGGTGCCACCTCATCTATGACACAAACCGCACTGCCAGGGCACCCAGACTCTGCTCAGTTTCAAAATGTGGTCAACCGGGGAAGGCATGGCGAGCAAGGCCCAGGGCGAGCACCGGTTACGGGCACTCACGGGCTGCTCCAGGTCAGGAGCTCCTGGGCGGTCCTGGGGACGGTGGGGAAGAGCTCCCACAAGAGACTGTGCAAAAAGAAACACTACACTCCTTGCTGGCAGGCGGGGACCTGAACCCTGGAGCGACTGCAGTTATCTTGTAACCCTAAAGTGAAGGCCAAACCCAGCAGGGTGTCAACCTAAAGCCACTGCCACCGCCACCGCCACCAGTGCCAAGTTACCAACCCTGGACATCAAGATGGGAGAGAACTGCTGAGGGAGGAGCCGGTTCTAGTGGGAAACATCTTCTCTGTGACTGACGCTTCCCGCTGCTGCTATCTTTAATTCACCAAGAAACCCTGTCTCGAAAAAAAAATTAATAATAATAATAAAACCTAAAAGTCCTTTCTGCCCACTTGGTCATGGAGTTCCTGCGGGGCTGAAGGTCAGACTTGTGCATCATGGGACTGGGCCGTCATTATTTTTGACCACTATCAGCTCGACTGCTTCAGCAGGGCAGCTGCAGGGTGCCTTCCAACTCCCTGGGCCACGCCCTCTGACTGACTGAAGTATGCTGCTCTCTCTGGAGAGAACCTTCCTCTTTCCTGGATCTTACTCTGTTGTTTGTTTGTTTTTTGGTTTTTTTCCGAGACAGGGTTTCTCTGTATAGCCCTGGCAGTCCTGGAACTCACTCTGTAGACCAGGCTGGCCTCAAACTCAGAAATCCGCCTGCCTCTGCCTCCCAAGTGCTGGGATTACAGGCGTGTGCCACCACTGCCCGGCTCCTGGATCTTACTCTGGTGGACAGACTGAACTGCGTGCGGGTCTCAAGCACTTTCTGGTTTTCTTCCTGGAACCCTATGAGGGTATATGACGATGCCTTTTCTAGCCTCCCAAAGGATGGAGGAGCACAGCTTCGAGGCCTGCAGTTTGCTAGTCTCTAAGCTAGAGAGGGAGGCACGAGCCAAGCTACTCCACAAGTGAGCCACAGGCCTGTCAGCTTCAGGAGCTGTCACACACCTCAGAAGCTGCCATCGCTTTGGCTCCTCCTCCAAACTCAGCGCTCACTGCTGACTGACCCCCTCAGTGCTCACTGCTGACTGACCCCCTCAGTGCTCACTGCTGACTGACCCCTCAGTGCTCACTGCTGACTGACCCCCTCAGTGCTCACTGCTGACTGACCCCTCAGTGCTCACTGCTGACTGACCCCTCAGTGCTCACTGCTGACTCCCCTCAGCGCTCACTGCTGACTGACCTCCTCAGTGCTCACTGCTGACTGACCCCCCTCAGCGCTCACTGCTGACTGACCTCCTCAGTGCTCACTGCTGACTGACCCCCCTCAGCGCTCACTGCTGACTGACCCCTCAGTGCTCACTGCTGACTGAACCCCCTCAGTGCTTACTGCTGACTGACCCCTCAGTGCTCACTGCTGACCCCTCAGTGCTCACTGCTGACTGACCCCCCTCAGTGCTTACTGCTGACTGACCCCTCAGTGCTCACTGCTGACCCCTCAGTGCTCACTGCTGACTGACCCCCTCAGTGCTCACTGCTGACTGACCTCCTCAGTGCTAACTGCTGACTGACCCCCCTCAGTGCTCACTGCTGACCCCCTCAGCGCTCACTGCTGACTGACCCCCTCAGCGCTCACTGCTGACTGACCCCTCAGTGCTCACTGCTGACTAACCCCCACTCCCACCCCTATTTAGTCAGGATACTGAATGGGAAGTTCCTTTTGGTTTCTTTGCTTTGTGGCACTGCAGACAGAACCCAAGACCTTGTGTGCTCTGGGCAAGCTGTCAACACAGGGATGGCTAGACCCCAGCCCTTGACTGCTCTGAGCCAAGGGCTTGCTGTGCAGCTCAGGCTGTCTTTTCGTTCAGTCTTCCAAGCTCTGCCTCCCTAGGACTGGGATCCTAAGTATGTACCACCACACCATGTTATCTTTAAACTGACACCACACACCTCCTTGTAAGTTGGATTTTGTCCGTGTGGTGCTGGAGACGGAACCCAGACTTCACGTATGGAAGAAAGAACTGTGCCACTAAGCTACACCACGTTGCCCTTGAGCCTGCTGTGAAATCACTGTTGGTGGCGCCGCCTGCGGGCCTGTCCTCCCATGCTGGCACTGCAGGCAGCCTAGCACCCATGCTTGTGTGGACTTCAGTGCTCTTCCCAGATGTGTCTGGCTTGTGATGAACATGCGTATGATATTAGTTGTATGTGTGCACTGATGTGTCTCTGGGACTGAGGGCATGTGTGTGCCTTGGCACCCCTGGAGGTCAAAGGGCACCTCTGTGGAGTCAGTTCTTTCTACCCTTTCACTATTTGATCACGGAGAGACAGTCTCTCTGTACTCTGGCTGTCCCAGAATTCAGTCTGTACAACAAGCTGGCCACACCCTCAAGAGCTCTGCCTGCCTCTGCGCCCTAGGTGCGAGGAGGAGCACCTCCACGGAGGCCCTCTACCTTCCTGGGAGCTCCTGGGGCTGAGCCTCAGGCTGCCCGAGCCCAGCAGCAGGCCCCCACCCACTGCTTTAGCTCTGAAAGAGGATTCTGTTTGCTCAGACTACAAGTCAGGATCTCCCCTACCGTCGCAGTGAAACCCTCTTCAGATCCCGGTGGGCGCTGAGAACCCCAGGCCCGTGCGTGCATGCACACGCTTGTGCTCACCATGCGTGCAAGGCCTCTCCGACTCTACCTCCCTTCCCGTGGGGTGAGCTCTGGAGGCAGCTCGCCCCTGCGGCCTTGCTGAGCTGGGGCTGCTCACACTACTTCTCGCAGATACAACTGTCGCACCCAGGGCCCTGACGGCGGAGGCCCTGTGGGCCCGGCTAGGTCAGCATCTGCCGACATGCACTGTGAAGCACACACACGTCCTAAGGGTTCGAGAGCCCTCCTTGCATGTGGGGCTGGGCGGGAACGCAAGGCACCTGCTCTGGAGGACTCTGCTGGGCTCCTTCACCCAGCCGGACTGGAGGAGACTGGCTGGCGTCCCAGTAATCCAGCCTCTGCCCAGCAGGGTTCCAGCACAGGCTAGGCTGACGGTGCTCCTGACAGCAGATCCTGAACTCACTGCTCACCAATGGCGGCCCTCAGCTGGTCGTGACTAGCTGAGGAGAGGTCGACTGCTTCTTTCCTTCTTTTTGATGCAGTTTCTGGTAGAGTTCTGGGACAACCCAGGATAACTCTGAACTCCTGATCCACCCGTCTCGTCCTCCAGTGCTGGGATGCAGGGTGAGTCCCTCTCCCAGCTCATATTTAATTTTATTTCTGTCTGCTTGGTTGGTTTTGGGTTTTTGCACAAGGTGTCTCTATGTAGCTCTGGCTGTTCTGGACTCTGCTGTGTAAACCAGGCTGGCCTAAAGCTCAGAGACTCACCCATCTTTGCCTCCTGAGCGCAAGGATTAAAGGCATGTGCCATGACGCCTGGCTATTTCAGTTGTACAATGGTGGAAAGATAATCTGGGTAGTTACTGCACTGAAATTAGTCACTTCTTTGACCAAAGAACCATCTAAGGCAACAGCCATGAAATGAACAAATTGGAAAAACCCACCTTCCCATTCTTGGGAGGCGGGACGGTTCAATGACCGACAGCAGAAAAGCCCTGTCGAGTGTCTCAGACATTCAGTTCCCAGAGAAGACATTCAGTTCCCAGCCCAAGGGGACACGGCCCAAGGGTGCACGGCCGCCCACTCAGCCCAAGGGTGTACACCAAGGGTGCACGGCCGCCCGCTGCAGCCCAAGGGTGCACACCAAGGGTGCACGGCCGCCCGCTGCAGCCCAAGGGTGCTCACGACAGTGACTGAGGCGGCGCTGCGCTCTGAGCACCGCTGCTCTTACAGAGGGCGGTTCACCATTGTAGCTTGCGTGTCTGGAGCCCGGTGTCTGTTAGAGTCTCTAATGCTGCCTGAAATATCACTGCCAAAAGCAGCCTGGGCAGGGCGGGGGTGTGCTCCTTACAGGTCCCAGTTGTCACCAGAGGCAGGCCAGGCCGAGGCACTGTGCACCTGGGCAGGGCGGGGGTGTGCTCCTTACAGGTCCCAGTTGTCACCAGAGGCAGGCCAGGCCGAGGCACTGTGCACCTGGGCAGGGCGGGGGTGTGCTCCTTACAGGTCACAGTTGTCACCAGAGGCAGGCCAGGCCGAGGCACTGTGCACCTGGGCAGGGCGGGGGTGTGCTCCTTACAGGTCACAGTTGTCACCAGAGGCAGGCCAGGCCGAGGCACTGTGCACCTGCTTAGCCGAGCCACCTCACGAGTTTCTACAAAGCACACACACGCCCCAAATAAAGGCCGCTGGAGGGACGGAAGGCAGGACTTCAGGGAGGCTGCTCCGTACAGAGCTCAGCCGCACACGCGAGGGGCACCGAGTGTGCAGCTAGGGGAAAGGGAAGCTGTGTCGCCAAGGAACCGGGAGGGGCGAGGCACCGACCACACAGCAGGCGGAGGACACCAAGGGGAGGACACAGGGCTGCTATTATTGTTGCTGTCATTATTTATTATTAGGCAAGATCTTATCATGTATCCCTAGCTAATCTGCAACTCACTATGTAGACCAGGCTAGCCTTGAATTCACTATGTAGACCAGGCTGGCCTTGAAATCACAGCGATCCACCTGCCTCTGTCTCTTGTGTATGGGGATGAGAGGGGTTTGTGTGCTGGCATGCCCAGCCTGGCTTTCTACACACACACACACACACACACACACACACACACACACACACACAGTGTTAGAATCTGGTCTGGGACTCTGGGACTCACCACCGGCCTGGGCAGCGGGCGCCCTGACCCACTGAGCCCTTTGTCTCTTTCTGACACAGGGCCTGGAGCAGCAGGGCTAACCTGGAGCAACTCACTACATAGCTGCAGACCCCTGAACTCCTGACCCTCCTGCCTCCATGCCCAGGTACTAGGACTACAGACCTGCATGCCGCCCGCCCGCCCGCCATGGCTTTCTGGGGCTCCGACTGAACCCTCGCGCTCTGTGCACACCAGGCAAGTCTCTACAGACTGAGTCACAACCCAAGTCCGAGTTTCTGCTTATTTATTTGTTTGTTTTTAGTTTTTTGAGACAGGGTTTCTGTGTAGCCCTGGCTGTCCTGGAACTCACTCTGTAGACCAGGCTGGCCTGCCTGCCTCTGCCTCCCAAGTGCTGGGATTACAGGTGTGCGCCACCACGCCCGGCTTCTGCCTCTCTTTAATTAGCTTGTTCATCTGTATGTGTGCATTTGTGTGCAGCAGCATGTGACAAGAGCTGCCCCCTCCCTCCACCACCCGGGTCCTGGGGTGGCACTTGTCAGCAGGTTCCACCCTGCTGGGCCACCTTGCGGTCTCTTGTGTGTTGTTAATGAACTTGCTGTCTCCTGGATCTGACATCTGAGAACCCACAGTGGAAAAGGAGGGCTGCGGCGGGCAGAAGCTCACACAGAAGGGAAAAGACCGAAGTGCTACTGGTGGTATTAGAGAGAAGAATGTACCTCCTTTTCGCTTGTCTGTTTCCAAATGAGCAGATTAACACAAACGTGTGACAGGGCCTAGTGGGGCATGCCTTTAGACCCGGATGTGGGAGGAAGAGGCACAGATTTCTGTGGAGCCTCAACCAGGGCTATATAGAGACTCTGTCTCAAAAAATAAAAACAACTACAAAATAGGATGGGTGTGGTAGAGCACACCTTAATCACAGCAATTGTGAGGCAGAGGCAGGAGGATCTCTCTGAGTTCAGCACCATCCCGATCTACCAAAGACGCTATAGGCTAGCCAGGGATACAAGTGAGAACCTGTCTCCAAGCACGGGCTGGAGAGAAGGCTCGGCAGTTAAAAGCACTCGCTGCTCTTCCAGAGGTCCTGAGTTCAGATCTCAGCACTCACATTAGACAGCTCGCTCACAACTGCCTGGAACTCTCGCTCCAGGGGATCCAGCGCCCTCTTCTGGCCTACACAGGCACCTGCATATACATGGCATTTACTCACATACCTGGATAAGTAATATATCTTTACAAATAAAACACCATAAAAAGAATGCATGTTTGAACTGGACACTACACCGTAATGCTGGAAAAGGTGCCCGCGCTCGGCTGCTGCCCCAATCCTCCACAGAGTGCAGAGAGGAGTGAGCTCCAGACAGCAAGGCGGCAGCAGGAGGCGGCTCCGGCTGGGGCAGCTGGCTCTCCTCAGGGAGGTCTCCGCCCAGCTTCGGTCTCTGCCTCGGTCTCTCCATATGTGCCGCCTTCTCCAACATCAGCAGAATGTGCTCTTAAACTTTAGCTAACTTGATAAGGGCATGATACCAGCTTGCTTTTTTTTTTTTTTAAAGATTTATTTATTATATTTGTAAGTACACTGTAGCTGTCCTCAGACACCCCAGAAGAGGGTATCAGATCTCATTATGGATGGTTGTGAGCCACCATGTGGTTGCTGGGATTTGAACTCAGGACTTTTGGAAGAAGAGTCAATGCTCTTAACCGCTGAGCCATCTCTACAGCACCACCAGCTTGCTTTTTAATTTAAAAAAATGTTGGGGCTAAAGAAATGGCTTAGCTGGTTAGGAATACTGGCTGTTCTTCCAAAGGACCTGGGCTGAATCCCCAGCAGACATGATCCACATACATGACAGCTCACAACCGTCTACAACTCCAGTTCCAGCAAACCAACACCCTCACATGGTTATACAGGCAGAACTCATACACACTTAGACAGACACATAAAAAATAAAACTAAGAAAATTAGTCAGGTGTGCTAGTACACTCCTTTATCCCAGAGCCTGGAAGGCAAAGGCACGTGGATGTCCGCGGGTTTGAGGCCAATCTGCTCTACACAGACATCTCAGGACAGCCAGGCCTACAGAGCAGACTTTGTCTTAGCTGGGCATGGTGGTGTATGATGCCTTGAATCCCAGCATGTGGGAGCAGAGGCAGGCAGAGGCAGGTGTCTACACAGCGCGTTCCCAGCCAGCCAACACTACAGAGTGAGACCCTGCCTCAAAGCCAACAAACGAGAGTCAGGCCCGTGGGTACACGCCTTTATCCCAGCAGAGGCAGAGGCAACTGGATCCCTCTGGACGAGGCCAGCCTGGTCTACAGAGTGAATTCCAGGACAGCCAGGGCTACACAGAGAAACCCTGTCTCAAAACGTGCATGGGTATGAGCATTTGTATATGTGTGTGCCTGTGTGTGCTCATGTGCCGGGTACCCAAGGGGGCCGGGCCAGGAGGAGGGAGGTCTCCGGAGCCCTGAGACCGGAGTCATGGGCAGCTGCGGCAGCAATGGAGCTGAGCAGAACCTGGGTTCTCTGGAAACCCGCCCGAGGCCGGTGAGCTGGGTTACGGATCTCTATTTACAGCTTCCTCTCCTTCTCAAGGGGAGGCCGAGGAGAAGGACGCTCGCCCTCCTGTCCGCCCACAGACCCTTGTTCTCAGCTCCGTGCCTCCCTCTGCCGGCTACTAAGCGAGCCCAGGCACTCGGCAGCGGGATCCACACGAGGACAAAGGGAACTCCCAAACCTGCCAGAACAGCATTCTCCACGAGCGTGGAAGTTCGCGAGGCTGTCGTGGTTTCTGAGATGGGACGGGCGGCGTGGGGTGGTGACTGGCAGGCAGGCACACAGTAGGAAAGGGCCACGACTGCCCTCAGAGGGAGCGTCTGGGCCGGCAGGCTAGTTTTTATTCACCCGCACGCCCCATTCGGTGCAGGTCCGTGGTGCAGTGCATCCCGTCTTCACGGCCCGGTGGAATGTGACTGTCCTGATGGAGGTGCGCGGCCACTCCGCCTCACTCTCTAGAGGTTAGCAGGGCTAGCAAGGAAGGATGCAGAAATGACCAGAGATCACTGCTCACAGCCACCTGGACCTGCTCAGGGCTGAGCCCTCGGTGAGCAATCAGCGCACTCCAATCTGATTAGGTTCAGACAAGGATTGGCTGAGGGGTAAGAGCAGCTCCCAGAGTCACTGACATGGGAGGAGAGCCCCGCAGGCCAAGGCTCCACAGTCAAGTCCCTTAACCAACACACGTTACCTAGGACTGCCAAGGTGGTTGTCGCTTCGTGGATGGGCCAGGAAGCAGCCAAATCACAGAGCAGACACTACGGTTACAGCTCCTTAAAACTCGCGCCACCACACACACAGGTCCGCACCCCTGTAAGCCCCTGTGGTGAGGGTAGTCTATGCAGGCTTTATACTAGTGCCTCGGTTTCCCAAAAGTCTGGACAAACACTCTCTGGCCTTCCTGTTCCTCATATACCACAGGGATGAGAATGAAAGAGGAGCTGGCTCTTCCAGCTGGAAGCTGAGAAGACCACGCCTAATGTCAACATACAAGAGCCGCAGTCTCGGGAACCCTATCCCACCGGTCTGTAGCACTGGGCCGGGAACGCTCCATTCCTGACAGGTGGCTGGCCAATGCCCAGGACGCCGGCCCACCCACCCACACCCACGAGCTGCGGGGTGACGGCTGCCACGCAGTGGCACGCACCCTGGATCCCCGCACTGGGAGGCAGAGGCAGGCAGACCTCTGAGCTCACGGCCAGCTTTGTATGCAAACAAGTTTCAGGACAGTCCAGGCTCTTGTAAAAAAAACCCTGCTGCAGAAAAACCAAAAAACAAACAAACAAACAAACAAACAAAAAAACCAAACCACCAAACCTTTTATTGATTGGTCTCTTCTTTTATTATTTATTTACTATTTTACTTATTTGTGAGGCAGAGACCTGCCTGCCTTTGGTTTGTCTCCTGAGTACTATAATTAAAGTGTTTATTTTATTTGAGACGGGGTCTTAATATGGAACCTATCTGCCTTGGAACTCAATTCACTGTGTAAATCAAGCTACCCTGAAACTTATAGTAACCTCTCTGCCTCTGACCCCAGTGCTGGGGTTATGGGCATAAAACACTACATTGACTGATAACTCTCAAGCCAAGCTACACAGACAGGCTCTGTGAGCCGGGCAGTCGCCCTGGGCAGAGGCTGCTCTGAGCCCGCCCAGATCTCTCCCCCAAGGAGCCCTGAGGCAAATGGGTAGACCTTGTGCATGCAGAGGGCCGGATGGGACGACCATACGGAGACAGCTAGACAACAGGCAAAGGACAGAAGGACAACAAGGGAGGCTGAGGGGGGCACGGCCACTGCCCACAGGAGTCATGGTCCGCTACGGCAGGGCAAGAGGGACAGAGCACCAAGAACACTGGGTCAGAGGCTCACAGGGCTTCCGCAGAGCCCGACTGAGAAGGGTAGGCCGGGCTCTGCGGCTGTTTGGCTCAAAGGCTCCTGTAGCTCAGGCTGCCTCTACTTCCCATTGCTGAGGACCCTCAACTTCTGATCCTCCTGCCTCCACTTCTTAGTGCTGGACTTAGAAGTCTGTACCACGATCCCAGGTCATATAATGCTGGGCTTGGGCTCGGGCTCGGGCACGCGAGGTCACCACTGTACAGACGGAGCCAGCCACAGCCCAGCTGCAGCCCTAAGGTGAATCCCGGCCCCAGTGTCCTCATGCTACTTTCTATGTCTGTAGGATTGGGCTTAACTCCCTCTAGAATAGACAAATACATTTAAAAAACCACTATGTGTGCCAAGGAAGCCCGTGGGGACAAGGAACCCACCCCGATCCTCACAGCCCTTGGTGAGGCCGCACCGGAGGCACTGATTCCTGCGCCGAGGCTGTTGAGTGACCCGCTCCTTCTCTTAGCTCTCTCCTCAGACCGTGAGCTCGCTCTTTCAGAGAGAGAATTCCTGGAGCCTGAACGTGGGCCTCGCACACGCTAGGAAAGGACTCGTCCACTAACTGAGCCACACCCAGCCCTCCAGTGACAGTGTGACCTCTCGAGCGTACCGTAGCCAACACCATCTCGCTGGCCACGGAGACAGGCACGGAAGCCTCGGCCTCACCCTCCACCATGTAACTGAGAACGAGCTTCCCCAAGCAGCTGCCCCCTCGGCGCTGACATTCGATCTGTGACAAGCAGCAGAGGTGACGCTGGAGGAGAGCCACACGCAGTCACGAAGCCCTGACAAGTGTCACTAGATACCATCACTATTGACAGCCTTCCTCCTGCAGGGAATGGGGACAAACCCACTGCAGTGACCGTTAAATGATGCCTTTCTGGACACCACTTTCACAGGACACTGCTCGGGGCCGGGACAGGGGACACTGCCCCTGCAGAACAGGCCTTCAGCACCTACAGGACACTGCTCGGGGCCGGGACAGGGGACACTGCCCCTGCAGGACACTGCTCGGGGCTGGGAAAGGGGACACTGCCCCTGCAGGACAGGCCTTCAGCACCTACAGGACACTGCTCGGGGCCGGGACAGGGGACACAGCCCCTGCAGGACAGGCCTTCGGCACCTACAGGACACTGCTCGGGGCCGGGACAGGGGACACTGCCCCTTCGGCACCTACCTCCTCACACACTTCCCGGACCGCCGCCACGCCCGGCTCCTCCTCAGGCTCCATGCCTCCTCCGGGGACAATCCATCGGTCTGGATGGCGGCTACTGCTCACGAGCAGCACCTGGATGAAGTCAGAGGTCACAGGGAGGTCACATTCGAGAAGATAGCCACGAGGTAGTCCACACAGAACACGGGCCACAGTGACCAAGACCCAAGACCCGGCTCCTGGTTACACCTCCAAATGCCTTCTCCTAGGTGGTCCGGGGACCCTGTTGACTGTCCTGCAGGTCGGGGACATCCAAATAACTTTACGAAGTCATGCTGGTGCTGGGAGCAGTGGGCACTCACCTCCACTGTCTGTCTGTCTGTCTGTCTGACCTCCTCTTCCATCCTTTCCTTTTCCCTAAATGCCTCAGAACACACAGCTGATCGGGTAACACACGAGACAGGAGGGCACTCATAAGAGGCCTGGGAGAGCGGGAAGGGGCCAGGAGTGAGGCCCCACTGCAGACGCCGCCACAGCTGCCCAGTGTCGGCCCGCAGCACTCACCCTCCCGCTACTCTAGTGCTGCTCTAGGCAGCTGGTAAGTGCAGTTCTATTGATTGATTGATTGATTGTATGGGATGCTAGCACCGGATGTGCACAGAGTATGTGTGTCGTGGGCATGAACAGGATGCTGGGGTCCCTACAGCTCGAACCACAGATGGCTGTGAGCTGCCACGGGTGTGCCAGTCAAACCAGGGTCCTCGGGAAGAGCAGCCAGTGCTCTTCACTGCTGAGCCGAGAGTTCTTTTTTTTTTTTTTTTTTGTTTTTTGTTTTTTGTTTTTTTGAGACAGGGTTTCTCTGTGTAGCCCTGGCTGTCCTGGAACTCACTCTGTAGACCAGGCTGGCCTCGAACTCAGAAATCCGCCTGCCTCTGCCTCCCAAGTGCTGGGATTACAGGTGTGCGCCACCACCACCCGGCGAGAGTTCTTTTTTAATGCATTACAATAAATTAAAACAAAGAGTCTCCCGCTGTCGTCGATCTGCTGGCCCGAACGTCTTATCTTCTTGCCTCTACTTCCTGTGTGCTAAGATTATGTGTGTGAGAACCATCATGCCCAGCTGGAATTTATCTCCAAATGTTGATTAAGAAATGGGAAGATGGGGCTGGAGAGATGGCTCAGAGGTTAAGAGCACTGACTGCTCTTCCGGAGGTCCTGAGTTCAATTCCCAGCAACCGCATGTTGGCTCACAACCATCTGTAATGAGATCTGATACCCTCCTCTTCTGGTGTGTCTTAAGACAGCGACAGTGTACTCACATATAATAAAAAATAAATCTGCAGTCGGGTGTGGTGGCGCACGCCTTTAATCCCAGCACTTGGGAGGCAGAGGCAGGAGGATTTCTGAGTTTGAGGCCAGCCTGGTCTACAGAGTGAGTTCCAGGACAGCCAGGACTACTCAGAGAAACCCTGTCTCAAAAAAAAAAAAAAAAAAAAAAAAAAAAAAAAAAACCAAAATAATAATAAAAAAATAATAATAATAATAATAAATCTTTAAAAAAAGAAAAGAAGACCATGGCCATCCTCAGTGATACAAGAAGCTGGAGGCCAGCCTGAGCTACGTGGAGGCTTGTTTCAACACCACCTCACCCTAGTCAGAAAAAAAACCAAAACACTAATTTATTAGCAGAGAAGATTCCAGACAGAATCCTCAAGTCTCTAGATCTATAGCTTGGACCCTGCTTGGGGATTACAGACGTATAATCTGGATGGGAAGCAGTTCCAGGAGGCGGTGACAGTTTGGGAGCACAGGGTTAAAGCTCGGGTTGAAGCAAGCCTCCCCACACTTTGCCTGGGACAACAGGAAATGTTTAAAAGGTGAGACCTCCCAGAGAAGGCCCAGGGTATAAGACACAAACCAACTTCAAGGCTGACAGTGCGTGCCTGTAACTCGAGTTCTCGGGAGGCCGAAGCACGCTGATGTCACATTTGACTGCAACATGAACTACACACACAGCTCCAGGCCAGCTTCCGGCAAACATACTAAGACCGTGTCTCAGTCCGTCAGAGCCAAAGGGGCACACTGCCGGAGAGGGGCTGCCTAGGGAAATGCCATCACCCAGGTTCTCAGAGGACACCGCAGCACAGCCCACAGGGCCCAGCGGCCTCTCCTGCTGACGGAGACCACTGGTGCTAGTCTGCAGACACACGGGGTTAAGAGAAGGACAGCAAGGCTCATGCTGTGGTTCAAAAGCAAAGTGCGAGGCCAGGCTATGCACTGTGGGGTCAGATCTCCTTCAGGGCCCACAGGATCGGGGTGGCTCTGCCGGGTCCAATCTCCCCGTGACAGTCCTGCCGCTGGTTCACGCCCACAACGCTCCCTCTGTCATCATACACTGGACACCTGTAACATTCTGTTTCATATCGCCTAGAGCCTCGGAAGGCACCCTCGCCCGCCCTCGGGATCAAGCCCTGAAGGGACAGTCTCCACTCCTGAGCTGTGGCTTCCAGCTGAGAGTGGACTTTACAGCAGTGAAGACCTGAGACTGAGGAACTAGCCTCGTCTGCATTATGGAGGTGGCTATGCAGAGGCTTTGGGGAGCACGGGCGTCCTCCCGGGCTCCTGCCCGGCCCTGGCTTTGTATTACTCTATCAGACTGGGAGGGCCTTTAGGTTCCAACTGGGGCCTGGCCTTCAGCAGTAACTCACAAAGGACGGGTCTTTCAAGCTCTAGCTGTCTCTATTTCCTGTATTCTCTGCTTCCTGGGTCATGGTGTGTGAGGGCCGTGCGTCCTCACCACAACAGCCCCTGCTCCACCTGCTGGGACAGCCCATAATCTCTCTGAAACCATCAACAAAGTCAACTTTCCCTCCCAGGAGCTATTTCCTCAGGCTGTGAACTGAGAGGCTGCCCTGATCAGAGTGCACTAAGCCCGGCACTCCTCCAGGGCCACACACCACTACAGTAAAGATAGCCGTTAGAAGACTGTGGCGGCGCACACCTTTAGTCCCAGCAGTGGGGAGGCAGAGGCAGGCAGACCCCTAAGCTGGAAGCCAGCCGTGGCTACAGGTACCAAGTTGACCCCTCTCAGTGCTCTCCTCGCCTGCTGACATTTAAACACCCCTGCCAGAGGCTGGCATCTGTAGAGACCCTAAACTCTCAGCCAGCCAAAGGGAAGGAAACAGGCAGATTTACCCATGAGCCCACAGTCCTGAAACACAACTACCCTGTGTGCGAGCTACGACGGAGAGAAGCAGCAGGCGTGCCACTCAGGGTAAGGGGCATGTCCAGCAGCTGTGGGAGATCAGGGCATCTTGGCAGTGCGACAGGGCCCCAGCGGTGCGCTTCCTCGTAATGGCATTCGTACCCAAGAGCCTTCAGAAACCACCTCTGCCCCCGCACGTTCTCGGAGCCCAGCGCTCTGGCAGTACCCTGTAACCTACTTCAGCGGACGTCGGGAATGAGGGCGAGGGCTGTGCGCCGGCCTAGCTGGCACAGAGCGATAAGGCGCCCTTGCTGAACAAGCCTGACTGCGTCAGATCCTGGGAATCCACAGGAAAGGCCGGACACAGCGGTGCACGTCTGTAACCCCAGCTTCTCCCCTCCAGCAGGACGGGCGAGAGCCAGTAAGGCTGACTGCAGCAGCGCCTCGCAAGAGAGAAGAGACTGCACACCGCAGAGCGCACGCCACAAATATAGTGCGCATGCAGACAATGATAATAGTAATAATATAATAGTAATAATAATAATAATAATAATAATAATAATAGCAGCAATGTCTCTGGAAACTTCTCCCCTGGCTGGCCTAGAACTTGAGATGCAGACAGGCTAGACCCAAACTGACAGAGTTCCCCCGCTGCTGCCTCCGAGCACTGGGACTTACGGTGTGCCCACCATGCCTGGTCCGATAAATAAAATACCGGGGGAAAGTGAGGCAGGATGGCAGACACAGTCCCGACTGCCGCGGGTATCTGGTCTGGTCTGGTTCTGAGACAAGGCTTCGCAGCGCGGCCTGTGCTACAGAGCATGCTGGCCTGACGCTGAGCTCCGCCGGCCTCTGCCCCGAGCGAGCGCTGACGCTGAAGGAGTGCGGAATGTGTGCGCCCCCGCCGCCCCCGGGCAGAGCACTGGAGTTATGCCTCGGCTTGAAGGAACTTACTCTCTCCTTGCTCTCTTCCGGCAACTACACCTGCTTGTTCCTTAGCACTATACAATCTCCGGAGTCACTTTCTGTATTCCCAACTAAAGTCCACCACGTTGTTTCCCTTCTGTACGTTTAAATTTCCCATTATTTTGCTCAGGCTCGCCCCGCCCCGCCCCCCTGCCAACCCCCCCCCCCCCCAGCTATGGGCACTCACTAGGAAGCCAAAGGGCTCTCTGGAAGAGCTGCGCGCCTAACTGCTCCCCATCTCTGCTGTGTAGGTGAATCACTGTGTGTGTACCTGGAGTCTGTGGGTCACCAAAGGGGGCATCAGTCCCTGGACGTGACTGTGGGGGACTATGACCCACCATGGGGCCAGGGTCCTCGGGAAGAGCAGCACGCGCCCGCCTGCGAGCGCTGAGCCACTCTGCAGCGGCTCTCCCTATGACGTCACCAGCCGTCAGTCACGGCCGAGCCCCGGCCGCTCTGTATGGCAGGCTTTGGCTGGAGTGTAAGCTTCAGCAGTGACACCCTGACCCGACCCTGTGACGTGGACGAGCCTGGAAGCTTACACTGCATGCAGTAAGCCCGCTGGGAAATGGCAAAGTTGCCTAATTCCACCTCTGAGAGGAATTTCTAGCTGTCAAATTCAGAGAGAAAGGCGCAGCCCACGGCTCTGAAGTTAAGGAGCAAGGGACTTACTGAGAGGGTCCACGGGTCCTTTGTGGGACCCAGGAGGGGTGTCCTGCAGCTGGGGGATGTCCGCTGCAGAACTGTGTGGCTGTCATCAATGCTGCAGAGCTCCAACAATAAAAACTTTATATTGTCTATATTTTGCACAATTTTAAAACATTTTAAGCCGGGCAGTGGTAGCGCACACCTTTAATCTCAGCACTTGGGAGGCAGAGGCAGGCAGATTTCTGAGCTCGAGGCCAGCCTGGTCTTCAGAGTGAGTTCCAGGACAGCCAGGGCTACACAGAGAAACCCTGTCTCAACAAACAAAACAAAACAAAAAGTGTGAGGGCCTCAGGTACACTTGGCACCATGAAAACAAATACACTGCGTAAGCAACAGGACAAAGCTAACCTCATTCCTGCTTGTTTGCTGAGCTCCAGCTCTACAGGATCCAGCACCCCAGCCCAGCCGCCAGCGGTACTGGGGCTCCCACACTGACCCACAGACAAAAACCTGACCAACAACTCACCGCAACAAGTGTCTGCGTAGTAAGCTGTCTGGGCAAAAGGGTTTGCGGTGTGACTCAGGGAACAGCGAAAGGATAGGAGATAAAATGCAGACAGAGAAGCGGGCGGTACTGGGGCGGTGCGTGGGCAGGGTTGCAGGCCCCACAGCTGGGGATGGGGAAGAGGGAACAGATGGTTATCCAGTGGGGGGAGCAGGATGGCGTGCAGCAGCCTGGAGCTGAGTGCATCCAGCCCCCAACAAGCTGCCCAGTCACACTATTTCCCTGGCTCTGAACAGCAACAAGATGTTCAAGAAGAAAAACGGTCCATTTATTGGATTAAACCTCCTCAAAAGACCTCCACAGTCTGATCCTCTCCCGGAAGCCGCGCCTCGGCAGGGAACCTTGCTGGTATCAGCGGCCGCACTGCCACTGGAGACCAAGGGATGCTCACCGTCCCATGTGCAGGCCTAGGCCCCGAGCTCGACTCGCGGACCGTGAAGGGCAAGGAAGCTATTCCGGCAGCACCATCGAGGGCTGCAGACGCACAGCTGAGGAAGGTGGATGTAAAGGGGTTCTGGGAACTTCAACCTCCACCCACCCCAATCCCCCAAAACTGGACGGCCTCACGAGAAAGCCGTCAAGGATAACTCTGCCGACACAGCCCTGGCAGGCAGGAGCGCAGGCGGAGGGCCGGGTCTCCGGGGAGTTCAGGCATGCTCCAGCGAGCATGTCAACAGAAGCCAATGGACCTGCTTCCCTCTCTTACAACTTCAGTGAGGGAGGAGGCCATGGGAGTGGGGCAGGCGGGCGTGTGAGGACGAGGAGGAATGTGCATAAGAGTGCATGATGTGAGGTTTGAAATAATCAATAAAAATAGAGAGCCCGCAGGGCGTGGTGGCGCATGCCTGTAATCCCAGCACTTGGGAGGCAGAGGCAGGCGAATTTCTGAGTTCGAGGCCAGCCTGGTCTACAGAGTGAGTTCCAGGACAGCCAGGGCTACACAAAGAAACCCTGTCTCGAAAAAAAAAAAAAAAAAATAGAGAGCCCTGTGTGTCCCAGTCCCGCACTCTGCGCCCACCCAGAATCCAGCGGCTGCTTTCCGGCTGGCCGGGCCACACAGAAGAGCAGTTCGCCTAATTATCATACCCTGCAGCAGGTCTATAACACATCTATTAAATGCTCCTGGTCTGGTCTCTTTCTAAACGAAGCCACCTCGGTCTGTGACAGTATTTCTGAGCTTGGTTATCTGCAAGCAAAGGCCTTTGATTTTTTAGTTCAGAAAGGTCCAACAAGAAGCCAATGCTTAAAAAGAAATCATTGCCATGTGTGGTAGTGCACGCCTTCAATTCCAGCAATGGGAAGGCAGAAGTAGCTGGTTCTCTATGAGTTCAAGGCCAGCATGGTCTACAGAGAAGCCCAGGATAGCCAGGGCTATCTCAAAACAAAACAAATAGTTGTTGGATAATCTATGACTGGCTAAGACTTCCAAAAGAACTTATAATATGCCAATGTTAGGCTGGGAGGAGGCTCGAATGGACACAGCCCTGAGCACATAAGCCTGAAGGCCTGAACTTAAGCTCTAAGACCGCCCCCCCCCAAAAAAAAAAAAAAAAAAAAAAAAAAAAAAAAAAAAAAAACGCCAGGCAGTGGTGGCGCACACCTTTAATCCCAGCACTTGGGAGGCAGAGGTGGGTGGATTTGAAAACAGAACAGAACAGAACAAAACAAAACAAAACTGGGGGCTGGAGAGATGGCTCAGTGGTTAAGAGCACTGATTTATTTTTCAAAGGTCCTGAGTTCAAATCCCAGCAACCATACGTCTGAAGACAGCTACAATGTACTTACATACAGTAAATAAATCTTTTAAAAAAAAATATCAAAGCCTGTAATCCCAGCACTCTGGGAGGCAGAGGCAGGTGGATTTCTGAGTTCCAGGCCAGCCTGGACTACAGAGTAAATTCCAGGACAGCCAGGGCTACACAGAGAAACCCTGTCTCGAAAACAACCAAAAACAAAAAAACAAAACAAAAAAAAACAAGACTTCTTTCCAGCACTGAGGGAAAGAGGCAGAAAGTGAATAGTTATGTTTGTTTTTTAATTCCTCTGAGGAAGGGTGTCTTTGTTGGGCTTCATTTCTGTGGACACCATAACCATGGCAACTCTTATTATAAGGGACATTTTATTGGGGCTGGCTTACAGGCTCAGGGGTTCCGGGCAGGAAGCATGACAGCGTGCAGGCAGACGTGGTGCTGGAGGAGCAGAGAGCTCCACATCTCAACCCACAGGCAGCAGGAGGCTGTGACACACTGGGCACAGCTTGAGCACAGGAGACCTGAGAGCCCGCCACACAATGACATCCGTCCTCCAACAAGGTCACACCTCCTAATAAGTGCCAGTCCGCATGGCCTAGCGTTCAAACCCATGAGTCTATGGGGCCACTCCTTTTCAAGCCCCCATACCCAGCTGGCCTTGAACTCACGACCCTGCCACCACAGCCTCCCAGGTATGAGGACTAGAGGTCGCACCCACCAGGTCAGTGTGGTAAATGGAATGGGAACTTCTGTGGTTTTGAGTCAGTGTCTCGGGTAGCTCGAGCCCAGAGTCCTGGGTCTGGCCCCCCTCCCCCCTCGTCCCCCACCCTCTCCCCGCCCCCACCTGCCTCCCGGGTGCTGAATTACAAGTGTGCTCTAGGCCCAATTTTTTTTTAACAAGGTGCTGAGATCCAGCCCAGGGTTTTGTGCATGACAGGCAAGAATTCTACTGACTGAGCTCCATTTCCAGTCCAAAGAACAGTAATTTTCAAAGATAATTTGTTAAGTGTCACATAAATTTTTACAAATGCACACTCTGTGAGAAGGGAAAAACAGTAATTATGTGATTAGCAACACTACTGTAGTTTGATATAAGGATGTTATCGACAGCAGAACGGAATTTGAGTTACTCATTTAAATTTTCAATTTATTCCTCTATTAAGAGGCAGCACCTCAGCCGGGCGGTGGTGGCGCACGCCTTTAATCATAGCATTTGGGAGGCAGAGGCAGGCGGATCTCTAAGTTCGAGGCCAGCCTGGTCTACAGAGGGAGTTGGCAGCCCCGGCCGGAGCTCACAGCAGTGGAGCTCACAGCAGCTCAGAGCAGCGGGCGGGGCCTCTGCCTCAGGCTCTTGGGCTCTGGGATGACAGAACAGCACCACAGAATCACAAACAAGGCATTCACAAGGTACACAAAGCCCAGGACCGAGGAAGGGCGCTCTCCTCGGGACTGGGGGACGCCATCTAGAGACTGACCAGGACTGACCTGATGGGACAGGGCACCGTGCAGTGCCACGAAGGACAAAGCCAAGCACAGGAGACATCTGAGAGCTCAAGTCACATCTGCTGGGCTCCTGAGAGGGTATTTTCTGAGCCAGTACTCCACAGGAGGCAGGAGGATCTCTCTAAGTTCGAGGCCAGTCTGTGACAGAGAGTCCTGGGCCAGCGAGAGCTGCAGTTTCACCATGCCTCAAAAACAAGAGTGGGTCAGAGACCGCTTGGCACCTAAGAGCCCCGGCTGCTCTTGCAAAGGACCTGGGTTTGGCTCCCAGCGCCCACACTGTGGCTCGCAGCTGTTTCCGACTACGGTTTCAAGGGATCTGACACCGTCTTCTGACCTCCCAGTGCACCAGGAACAGAGTACACAGATATACATGCAAGCAAAATAGCACACACATAAAATGTTAATAAAACTAATTTGCTGTAACAAACATGAAGCATCTGTGTAACGGGAGAACCGGTGGTGAGGTGGGCTTCAGCCCTCCCTAGAGACTTGCCCACACAAGCTGTTTCTGACAAATAAATGCAGAGCTGCTTCTGCCCACAGCGTTCACACCCTGCTGCTGCCAGGACACAGCGTTCACACACCGCCGCTGCCCACAGCGTTCACACACCGCCGCTGCCCACAGCGTTCACACACTGCTGCTGCCAGGACACAGCGTTCACACGCCGCCGCTGCCAGGACACAGCGTTCACACACCGCCGCTGCCCACAGCGTTCACACACTGCCGCTGCCCACAACGTTCACACACTGCTGCTGCCAGGACACAGCGTTCACACACCGCCGCTGCCCACAGCGTTCACACACCGCCGCTGCCAGGACACAGCGTTCACACACTGCCGCTGCCAGGACACAGCGTTCACACACTGCTGCTGCCCACAGCGTTCACACACCGCCGCTGCCAGGACACAGCGTTCACACACCGCCGCTGCCAGGACACAGCATTCACACCCTGCCGCTGCCAGGACACAGCATTCACACACTGCCGCTGCCCACAGCGTTCACACACTGCCGCTGCCAGGACACAGCGTTCACACACCGCCGCTGCCCACAGCATTCACACCCTGCCGCTGCCAGGACACAGCGTTCACACACTGCTGCTGCCAGGACACAGCGTTCACACACTGCTGCTGCCCACAGCGTTCACACACCGCCGCTGCCCACAGCGTTCACACACCGCCGCTGCCCACAGCGTTCACACACTGCCGCTGCCAGGACACAGCGTTCACACACTGCCGCTGCCCACAGCGTTCACACCCTGCTGCTGCCAGGACACAGCGTTCACACACTGCCGCTGCCCACAGCGTTCACACACTGCTGCTGCCAGGACACAGCATTCACACACTGCCGCTGCCCACAGCGTTCACACCCTGCCGCTGCCCACAACGTTCACACACTGCCGCTGCCAGGACACAGCGTTCACACCCTGCTGCTGCCAGGACACAGCATTCACACACTGCCGCTGCCAGGACACAGCGTTCACACCCTGCCGCTACCCACAGCGTTCACACACCGCCGCTGCCAGGACACAGCGTTCACACACTGCCGCTGCCAGGACACAGCGTTCACACACCGCCGCTGCCCACAGCGTTCACACACTGCCGCTGCCAGGACACAGCGTTCACACACCGCCGCTGCCAGGACACAGCCTTCACACACTGCCGCTGCCAGGACACAGCGTTCACACACTGCTGCTGCCAGGACACAGCGTTCACACACTGCCGCTGCCAGGACACAGCCTTCACACACTGCCGCTGCCAGGACACAGCGTTCACACACTGCTGCTGCCAGGACACAGCGTTCACACACTGCCGCTGCCCACAGCGTTCACACACCGCCGCTGCCCACAGCGTTCACACACTGCCGCTGCCAGGACACAGCGTTCACACGCTGCCGCTGCCAGGACACAGCCTTCACACACTGCCGCTGCCAGGACACAGCGTTCACACCCTGCTGCTGCCAGGACACAGCGTTCACACACTGCCACTGCCCACAGCCTTCACACACTGCCGCTGCCAGGACACAGCCTTCACACACTGCTGCTGCCCACAGCGTTCACACACTGCCGCTGCCAGGACACAGCGTTCACACCCTGCTGCTGCCCACAGCGTTCACACACTGCTGCTGCCAGGATCCAGCTATGGACATGCGGCTCAATCAGCCCAGCTCCTGCCGCCTCTCGCCACCCTGCGCCCTCACCCCCCCAACCCCACCCCACTCCCGTGCTCTGTGTGGTCAACCCCGCGAAGGGTCTACCTAAGAGAGATGTTTTGTTCAAGCCTTTTCCATTGTACTTTTCAGCTCCTTTTATGGATTTGCCCAAAGAAAATGCACGTCCTGCCTTATGCGTATTATTTTACCAGAAATAGCAGCACAGACAGAGAGAGCCTTTGGGTTTCAGTTTCTATCACGGAGGTGGATGGATAGGTCACAGATAACACTACCTCCAGGCTGACAGATTTAAAGACTAACAAACGTCAGACCTCCCTCTCCAGAAAAGAACTCCCTTTCAAAGTAAAGGGTACAGAACCAGTAAATCTTTCCTTTCTCTCCATAAAGCACAGTGAAATCCATGTTGTGTAGTTAAAATGAGGTTCCCCTCAGCGGGGAAGTTGAAGCTGACACCTCAGAGTCATGCGCCACCTCAGGGGCTCTGTGCAGACAGCAGGCTTCACTCTCAATCACAGCCTTCTGCCCCCAGCCCCCCATCCAGAGGCCGTCCTGCCCCAGCCCCCCATCCAGAGGCTGTCCTGCCCCAACCCCCTATCCAGAGGCCGTCCCTAGCACTCTGGCCAGTTTGGTCCCAGCACTCATCAACTGACCATAGCACGGAGGCTAATCTTCCCTGAGCGCTCGCCCTGTCTCTCTTCAGCACCTCAGGGATAGAAGAGCTTCCAGGTGCACAGCCTCACCCCCACCCCAGCACCAGGGAGGCGAAGATGGTGGGTCAAGGCCAGCCAGGACTACACAACACTTTGTTAAGACAAAAAGGAAGGGAGGGAGGGAAACTCTCAGCCAACTTCCACCTCCTGATCTCACGCCATGCTTTAAAATCAAAATCAGGTCCTGTCTCTCCCTCTCTAGCTCCCACCAGCTACGACTAAAGGTGTGTGCCACCATGCCCGACTTAGAACCACCATCTTGAAAGGACTCAATCTCCTCCTAGAAGACACGCATCCGGAGATGATTAACAGGCTGAAAGACCTTCTGAGAACAGCCCAGACAGAAAGGGGTCCCAGGAAAAGCGTGGCCGCCTTCCTTCTCCTGCTAGCTGAGTCCTCGGCGCTCTCCGTGTGCCAACAGCAGCCACATCTGGGGCACCAGGCCTCCAGCCACATCTGGGGCACCAGGCCTCCAGCCACATCTGGGGCATCAGGCTTCCAGGCACATCTGGGCACCCAGGCCTCCAGGCACATCTGGGCACCGCACCAGGCCTCCAGCCACATCTGGGCACCCCACCAGGCCTCCAGCCACATCTGGGGAAGCCAGGCCTCCAGTCACATCAGAAGCACCAGGCCTCCAGCCACATCTGGGGCACCCAGGCCTCCAGCCACATCTGGGGCACCCAGGCCTCCAGCCACATCTGGGCACCAGGCCTCCAGCCACATCTGGGCACCAGGCCTCCAGCCACATCTGGTGCACCAGGCCTCCGGCCACATCTGGCACCAGGCCTCCAGTCACATCTGGGCACCAGGCCTCCAGTCACATCTGGGCACCAGGCCTCCAGCCACATCTGGGGCACCCAGGCCTCTGGCCACATCTGGGGCACCAGGCCTCCGGCCACATCTGGGCACCAGGCCTCCAGCCACATCTGGGGCACCAGGCCTCCAGCCACATCTGGGCACCAGGCCTCCAGCCACATCTGGGGCACCAGGCCTCCAGTCACATCTGGGCACCAGGCCTCCAGCCACATCTGGGGCACCAGGCCTCCAGTCACATCTGGGCACCAGGCCTCCAGCCACATCTGGGCACCAGGCCTCCAGCCACATCTGGGGCACCAGGCCTCCAGCCACATCTGGGGCACCAGGCCTCCAGCCACATCTGGCACCAGGCCTCCAGGCACATCTGGGCACCAGGCCTCCAGTCACATCTGGGCACCAGGCCTCCAGCCACATCTGGCACCAGGCCTCCAGTCACATCTGGGGCACCAGGCCTCCAGTCACATCTGGGGCACCAGGCCTCCAGTCACATCTGGGCACCAGGCCTCCAGCCACATCTGGCACCAGGCCTCTAGTCACATCTGGGGCACCAGGCCTCCAGTCACATCTGGGGCACCAGGCCTCCAGTCACATCTGGGCACCAGGCCTCCAGTCACATCTGGGCACCAGGCCTCTAGTCACATCTGGGGCACCAGGCCTCCAGTCACATCTGGGGCACCAGGCCTCCAGTCACATCTGGGCACCAGGCCTCCAGTCACATCTGGGGCACCAGGCCTCCAGTCACATCTGGGGCACCAGGCCTCCAGTCACATCTGGGCACCAGGCCTCCAGCCACATCTGGGCACCAGGCCTCCAGCCACATCTGGGCACCAGGCCTCCAGGCCGGGACGGGACTGCGGAGGTGTGGAGTGTCGCAGAGCACACCTGCCACTCCTCTGCTTCCCATGCAGCTGTACCCTACTTCCCCAGAGTGGACAGCTGCCGTGACACCCCACATCCCCAGAGTGGACAGCTGCCGTGACACCCTACTTATCCAGTGTAGGGACAGTCACTGTAGACTCCCCAGTCCCGTGTGAGCCAAACAAGCCCCCTTTGTGTCTGCCCTCTGCCATGCTACCTTCCTCCTGTGCGTGGTTGGCTCTCCAGCCCTGTCTAAAGCCCTGGCACAACCCTGCTTCACCCAAACCAACTACTGTCACAAAAAACGCCACGATTCAACCTGGCCTGACAAAATCCCAAGTTCTAGATCTCTCCAAAACTAATCACTCTTCTGATTTTCCATTTTTCTTGTCCCTAAGATCTGCACATTCTCAGTCTTTAGGAGAGTTCTAAAAGGAGACACTGAGTCCTGAGTCTGGAGGACAGGCCGTGCTGAGCCTCCATCCGGGCCCTCCATGAGTGAGCAGCGCGTACCTAGCTCCCTCCGCACGCAGGACACCTGCGCACAGCCGCGGTCACTAGCCCAGTGGCCGAGTGGGAGGCGTAACGGCAGAGCACGGAGCACTCACAGACTGAGGTGGGTCTGAGGGTGGCTGTGCATCTCCAGCCAACCCTTTCCTGAGTGTCTTGTCCTCTTTGTGGAGAAAGTCGACTCAGCCTTCCAGCCTCGACCTCCCTGCTTCCTCGCTGGCCAAGGAGGGCTGTTCTTTACCATCTGCAGAGACTTCTGCATCTCTACGGCCTGGCTAGCCTAAGATTTTCTGCCTAGAATATTCTCTTCTTATTATTATAGTTTATTTATTTCATGGGTGCCGGCCCAAGCATGCACACAGTGTGCCCACACAAGAAACACAGCTGTGTGTGGAGGAGATGGCTGTCCCCGCAGTCCAGCTCGGCTCACCAGGCTTGGCAGGCGACAGTGACTGCCCAGGAGCCATCTCGGCAGACCAGGTACACTCCTCTTTAGACTGACCCAACCCAAGCGTCCACACCCGTCCCCGACTGCCAACAGCCCCCTGCATGCAGACTCCTCCTCAGAGTCCTCTGACCCTGCTAACACCACGCCCCGCACACCTCTACTTTTCATAGTGAACACAAATGAAGTTCACACGCCACACTCTGCAGGTCTAAACCTCCTCTAGTTCACAATCTTTCTAGATACCACGGTACAATTTTCCATAACAAAAATTATTCCTTTTTGTGAGAAAAAAAAAAAGGTAAACTCAGATGGTATCTTAGGAGTAGCTGCTGACCCTACTACACACCGTCTGGCCTCCACTCAAACCGCCCTGTCTCTGCCTCCCAAGCACTGGGATAAAGGCGCATACCACCATGACCAGCTGAAACTGTTATACCTAGAATCTTTCTGGATTATTATTATTTTTTTTTTGGTTTTTTTTTTTTTTTTGGTTTTTTTGGAGACAGGGTTTCTCTGTGTAGTCCTGGTTGTCCTGGAACTCACTCTGTAGACCAGGCTGGTCTCGACTCAGAAATCCGCCTGCCTCTGCCTCCCAAGTGCTGGGATTACAGGCGTGCGCCACCACACCCGGCCTGGATTATTTTTCTAACTTACCTTATGAACAAAATCTAAATATTTCATTTCATCTCCTTGGGGTTTTGTTTGTGCTTGGCTTTGGAGACAGTCTATCATAAATGGCCTCCAGTGGCTCGAAATCCCTGACCCTTCGGCTTCTGCCTCCCGAGAGACCGATGGCGGCCCACCCCATCTGCTTCTCCTGGTTGCTGAAGGCAGACTACACACATACCAAAGCTGCAGGAAAGAGACAGCAGAGCACGCACAGGAGCCAGGCTCAGCGGCCTCAGCGGTCAGCAGCTGAGGAAAGCATCTCTAATAAGCACATGAGCGTCTGAGGGCGAGCACAGGCCATCACACAGAGTCACACCCTCATGCACGCTAACTGCTCCTTGGAACTGGAGGGCTAGCTCTGCAGACATTGGGACTTGCTCCAGCAATGTTGACAGCCGGAGTTCAATCCCTAGGACCCACATCATAGAAAGAGTACCAACTCCTAAAAGTTGCTCTGACATGCATACACACATCCACACCCCACACAGCGAGGCGTTGTATCTTAAAAAAGAGTTTCCTTCCGGACGGACGCTGGTGGCTCCTGCCTTCAATCCCAACACTTGGGAGGCAGGGGCAGGCTAATCTCTGTGAGTTCAATTCAAGGCCAGCCTGGTCTACAGAGTGAGTTCCAAGACTACCAGGGCTACACAGAAAAACCCTGTCTTGAGGGGGTCAGGGGGAAGAAAGAACGAAAGAAAGAGAGAAACAAACAAACAAACAAAGAGAAAAAGAAAAAGAAAGCAAAACAGAAAGATTCCAGAAGCAAGGTGGAGCATGCCTATAATCCCAATACTTGGGAGGCAGAGGCAGGCAGATCTCTGAGTTCGAGGCCAGCCTGGTCTACAGAGTGAGTTCCAGGGCTATACAGAAACCCTGTCTCAAAGAAAAAAAAAATACAAAAAGACTCCTGAAAATCAGCAGAAAGAGAACCCTCGGGCTTCAAGCGCTGCCCCAGCAGGCTTATGGGTCTAAAACGTCATGTGTCAATCGCCAAGCACAAACCCCTCCTGATGGCACAGTTTAACGTCCGACAGGAATCCTGTGTCCTTTAGATTATCCAGTAAGATTCAGAGACGCGCGCACCTAAGCCCGGTGGCACATATCTGTAATCCCAGCACTCAGGACGGTGAAGACAGGAGAACTGACAGGCGCAAGGCCAGCCTGGGCTACATAATGAGTTTGAGGACAGGATAGATGGCAAGGAAGGACCATTTCAAAACGTCCCCGCCCCTGGGGTAGAGGTGGCTCCACACTGGTGCGCACTGCTCTTCCAGAGGCCCAAGCTGGATTTCCAGCACCCACATCCCGCAGCCCCAGAGGGCGCTGCCACCTGTGCAGGGAGCACCTGCACATACACAAACCTGTACACACAAAACTCAATAAAAATACAAGTGTAAAAAAAACGCGCTGGGCATGGTGGCGCACGCCTGTAATCCCAGCACTTGGGAGGCAGAGGCCAGCCTGGTCTACAGAGTGAGTTCCAGGACAGCCGGAGCTATACAAAAAACTCTGTCTCAGAAAATCAAAAAAAAAAAAAAAAAAAAAAAAAAAAAAGAAAGAAAGAAAAGAAAAGAAAAGAAAAGAAAAGAAAAGAAAAGAAAAGAAAAGAAAACCCCTTCTCCCCCGCCCCCACGAGAGTTTACAACATGAGGAACATAAAGCCCCACTGGGCTGTCCTCAGCACTACCAAACATCTTCTCGCTGATGTCTGGGCACAGGGAACGATGGAGAACTGTCCGGACACACTAAAGTGTCCCTGGAAGACACCAGCACTGCCTGAGTTTTGACTGTTCTTCCATTACACACTAGTTTGGTGGCAGAGACGGACTCTTCAGGTTACCCTGCAGTCATGGATTTACCAAACAGCACCAGCACCGCTGCTGAGTCCCAGCACCGCTGCTCTCTGAGTCCCAGCACCCCTGCTCTCTGAGTCCCAGCACTGCTGCTCTCTGAGTCCCAAGTAAAGAAGCAGTGCTAAGACCAGTAAGTAAATAACCAACCAAGTCCACGCCCTGAGGGCTAGCTCGCACTCTGGCGTGAGCAGTCAGCACACACACACTTAATGGACAGGTCATGGGCCGCCAGGGGAAGCAGCACTGGGGCTGTGCAGTGACAGCGGGCCAGCGCTTTTTAGTAATGTTGCTTCTTTTTGAGTTTATTGAGACAGGGTCTACTGTGCAGCCCTGGCTGGCTGTCCTGGAACTCACTCTGTAAACCAGGCTGGCCTCAGACCCAGAGATTGGCCTGCCTCTGCCTCCCCAGTGCTGGGATTACAGGCGTGCGCTGTCATGCATGGCCCTGCCTTACCATGCTCGACGGTGTCTGAGAAGATGATGGACACGTCCAACCTGAGGGAGTGAGGCTGGTAAGGATCACGGGAGAGAGAGCTCGGAAGCAAGTAGCTGGAGAACAGGGGGGAGAAGGAACGAGGGCAGGGGTGACGTCAGAGGCCAGCAGGGGCTCAGCAGGCACGGGAGGGACATGATCTGACTTCTGGGTTAGAGAATGATTCCGGCAGCTGGGGTGGAGGACAACAGGGGAGGAAGGACAGAAGCAGGGAGGCCAGCTAGGCCCTGGCAACGGTCGGGAAAGAAGCCAGAACGGGCTGGGCTGGGGCAGCGGAGTGAAGGCCAGGGAGAGGCGGCTGCGCTGGGACCCCAGCCAGACCAGGGGAGTATGGAGTAAGGCCAGGCCAGGGTGACTGACCCTAAGGGCTCCAACCTGAGCTACAGCTCAGACGGCTTCTCTTCCTTGGAGTATGCAGTCTGACTTTGCCACAGGAGAGGCAGTTTTGTGCATCTGGCCGTTAGGGATTTTTAGAATGGAATCAAAATCTCCGCCTGAGTGCTAAGGGTGTAGAATCGCTCAGTGGATAGCGGATGCCGAACGCACGAGTGCAGGAGACCTTAAGTTTGAACCCACCCGCCCCACTTAAAAAAAGACAGTGCATTAAGCATGCCTATAATCTCAGAACTGTAGAGGCTGAGGCAGGAGGATCACAAGTTCTAAAACAGTCTGGACTACAGTGAAACCCTGCAAAGAAGAAAATTAAACCATCCGGCATCTGAAACTTGAGATGTCTGTCAGGTTCCCAAATGGAAATATGGAGTGGACTGCAGCCACCAGTCCTCATTTCAGGAGAGAGTTCAGAGCTAAAAATAGGCCTGGGAAAGTGTCAGTGTGAGGCCCCAAGTGCTTGCGACAAGAGGACTGTGCCTCGCAAGCTGCCACCAAGTCAGAAAGCTGAAGGGACCAGGAGAAGGAGCAGGACTGGAGGCGTGCCACACCACAGAAGCGCCTGAAGGAGAGGTCAAGGGGAAGAGGGAGAGCTGAGGTGGAGGCGGGAGGGTCCACTGCAAGACCATGCTCGGCTACAAAGCAAGCACCAGGCCAGCCTGGGCTACAAAAACCAGCCTCGAAAAGGAAAAAGAAAAACTCAGAAGAGAAGAAACAAAAGATCTATAAAGGGCTAGAGAGATGGCTCAGCGCTTAGAGCACCGACTGCTCTTCCGATGGTCCTGAGTCCAATTCCCAGCACCCACATGAGGGCTCACAACCATCTGTAATGGGGTCAGGTGCACTCTTCTGGTCTGTGTCTAAGGACAGCAACAGTATACTCATATAAAAAATAATAAACAAGCCAGGCGGTGGTGGCGCACGCCTATAATCCCAGCACTTGGGAGGCAGAGGCAAGTGGATTTCTGAGTTCGAGGCCAGCCTGGTCTACAAAGTGAGTTCCAGGACAGCCAGGGCTACACAGAGAAACCTTGTCTCAAAAATCCAAATAAATAAATAAATAATAAACAAATAATATTTAAAAGATCAAGTAACATGAGAACTTGGAAATGGTTACAAGATTTTGCAAACCTTTAGGACTATGTGCACGAACAGCCTCAGTAAGTGCTTCTCAGGAGAAAAGCACCTGACCGGGCCACGCTCAGGAGAGGTTGGTGGAAACAAGGGGAGACCATTTACCACAAAGGGGAAGGGGCATCTCAGGGCTGTAGGGGCTTTCTCCTCGATTTTTTTTGTTTGTTTGTTTTTATTTTTCGAGACAGGGTTTCTCTGTGTAGTCCCGGCTGTCCTGGAACTCACTCTGTAAACCAGGCTGGCCTCGAACTCAGAAATCCACCTGCCTCTGCCTCCCACGTGCTGGGATTACAGGCGTGCGCCACCACCGCCCAGCAACCATATCCTTTCTTAAACACACACACTCTCACTACATATGTATAGACATATATGTGGAAGTGCTTTTACATATGTGGGGATAGGGGAGAGCTCCAGACCAGTGAGAGGCCGTCTTAAACAAATAACAAAATGTAAGGGGAACAACTGTAACAGGTGACCTGTGCCTCCACACATGTACACACACACACACACACACACACACACCCTCAAGAAACAGAAATGATGAAACAAATGTATTCCTAGCCTGGTCTACAGAGTGAATTCCAGGACAGCCAGGGCTACACCGCAAACCGTACCTCAAGAGGAAGTATTCCTAAAGAAAGGCTCTTCTAACTTGTACCAGGTGATAAAGAAAGGCATGGGTTGCACACAGTCGATGTGTAACTTGTGATTGAGAAACAAGTATCATCTAGAAACAAAAGGTGGGGTGAGGGCAGGAGCAGTTTATAACAGCAGCAGTGTTAGCAGCAGCGAGAGCTGCGACCAATCCCAGGAGCTGGAAGGCTGGGCGAGGCAGGAGCTCGGAGTTCAAGCCCGTCCTGGTCTCTTGGCTGACTTAAAGGCCCATCCTGGACAATGTAGCTGAGACTGTGAAGACAAACCCAAAAAACAAAGGAAGAACAGTATGACCTCGGACCACACCCACACTGTGGAAGGGGAGGAGAATCAAAGAAACATGCCCCCACTGTTGTCGCGCCCAACCTCGACCCGCAAGGAAGGACACCACACCAGCAATCTTCTTCAAGCAGTTTACTCAGGAACCTTGTATAATGGCGTCTCTCACCCACCTCGACCCCTGCTCTCTTTTTTATCCCCAAGGCTGGCCAATCCCTGGATAGCATATGGGCAAGGCAGATAGGCTACCTCAAAGTGGAAGGACAGCATCTGACCACACAAAGCCAAAATATAAAATCCTTTGTCTCAAAGGGCACTCTCCCCCTGCGGGGAGAAAGGGGGAAACCGGCGTCATCTTCAAGACACGCCACTTCGCAGCCCTCTACACACTGTGACCTTAGAACAATGTCCTACTGGACCACCGGCAAAAGACCTAGCACAAGGCCTCCCACAGCCTGAGCTGGCTGAGCCCTGTGTCACTAACAGGGACTGCCCACTGAGGCTCTGCAGAGCCTGCCCATTCCCCATCCTCGGGAGAGCTTTAGAGTCTGAGAGAACACCAGACGGCACCCACCAGACAGATCTGGCACTCACCACAGAGGGGTGCCCTCTCTGTGAAGGAACCAGCAGCTGGGGAGGGCTTAGAAAGGCATCTGAGGTGCCAACAGCCCCCCAAACTCATATAAAGCCAGATAGGACAGCCTGCATCTGCAAGCCTCCTACTGTCACGGAGGCGGAGACAGGAGGACCCTGAGTGGGAGACTCGCCTAGCACCAGCAAAGGAAGCCTCCCTGAGTCGGTGGGGACAAGGACTGACACTTGTCCTCAAGAGGACCTGAACACCAGGCCCTGGCGGACGCAGGCCCCAGTACTCACTCACAAATACATAAATCCATGGAAGACTCACTGAGCTAACTCCGGCACTGGCTGCCCTGACTCCCCGGGCTCTGGAGTCACCTGATGCCTACTGAGCATCAGTGACCTTTCTCAGAGGTCAGCGTCCATCCCTGTCCACTCCTATGCCCTCTCACTAGGAGGGCACAAAGCACAAACAAGTTCTCTCCGTTCTCATCCGAGGCTGGGAAGGAGGGCTACCTCCCCGGGAAGGCTTAGGCGAGTCAGAGTTGAACATAACCAAGATGTCTGAAGGACACGACTGATTCAAAAACCAGAAAAGTATACTTGTATATTTGCTAATCTTTGTAGAGTGAAATATTCAATATTAAAAACAGCTGCAGGGCTGGAGAGATGGCTCAGCTGTTATGAGCACTGGCTGTGCCGGGCGGTGGTGGCACACACCTTTAATCCCAGCACTTGGGAAGCAGAAGCAGGCGGATTTCTGAGTTCAAGGCCAACCTGGGCTATAGAGTGAGTTCCAGGATAGCCAGGGCTACACAGAGAAACCCTGTCTCGAAAAACCAAAAAAAAAAAAAAAAAAAAAAAAAAAAAAGTTCTGAGTTCAATTCCCAGCAACCACATGGTGGCTCAAAACCATCTGTAATGGGATCTGATGCCCTCTTTTAGTGTGTCTGAAGACAGCTATATGTACTCATACATATAATACAAATAAAGAAATCTTTTTTTTTTTTTTTTTTTTTTTTTTTTTTTTGGTTTTTCGAAACAGGGTTTCTCTGTGTAGCCCTAGCTGTTCTGGAACTCAACTCTGTAGACCAGGCTGGCCTCAAACTCAGAAATCCGCCTGCTTCTGCCTCCCAGAGTGCTGAGATTACAGGCGTGCGCCACCACGCCTGGCTTCAAATAAAGAAATCTTTAAAACAAAAAACAAAACAAAGCAAACCACAAAGCCGTGGCGACGGCAGGCAGGGGCTCTGGGCCCACTCAGTTCTGGAGGAGAGGAGAAAGTATTTAGCTGAGCAATGTTCCTAGCACGGAAGACATGGAGGCAGGAAGATCAGGAGTTCAAGGCCAGCCCAGGACTCCAAGGGATCTCCCAAACAACTATCCACCCAAATCAAAGCAAACCACAAGCAGTACGGTTAGAAGCTCACCTCTGGGCTGTGCCACCCACACCGAATGACCGCGCGGGTCTTGCCTCCCAATGGGACAAACACTGGAGAGCACCAGGAGGAAGGTCTGTGTGCCAAGCCGCCGCAGCAGCTCAGCTCTCCAGCCTGCCTGCGGCTGAGCTAAGCTGTGATTGCGTTCATAACACACATCTGCAGTGTTCTAAAGCCCCACCCCCACCCCAGCACAGGCACACGGAGTGATCCTTTCTGAACTGAAGTCTCACGTTGAATTAAAGTCCACCATGACCGGACTGAGAAGGACAGGACTAACCACAGCAGAGTCCTCACGAGCACGAAATTCCACTTGTGTGTGTGGTGGGGGCAGGGGGGACAGCTGCCAAGTACAGCAATAATTCAGGGCACCGTGTCACAGCACCTCGGCAACTATGTCCGCTATCAGGAATGCCCATTTACAGAAATGTTAGGGGCAGCTTGTGGTACCCATAAGCAGGGGGCTTTTTTACCTGTTAATTTTAATTTACCATCAGAAAAAACAGCCACAAGTTTTGAAGACAGACGTCCCCGCCCTGTGTAGCTGGCTGGGGAGGTTTTCCTGTGTCTCCCCCTGAGCTCTGATTGCCCCCATCTGTTTCTCCTGACTGGAGACCTCGCCTTCAGTGAGCGCTCAGGGACTGTGCTGAGGCCTCGTGTCCGGACCTGGGTGGGTTCTGACGCTCTCACGGAACTGGCAGCTTCCTGGTGCTGAGTGATTTCTGATCCCTTTTTTTAAAAAATGTTTTAATCTCTTTTTTATCAATGTTTCTTGACACTGGCTACTTAAATTTAAAAATCGAGGTCACATTTACACTTAATTGCTGCTGCATTGTGCTAGTAACATTCTGTAAATGAGTCTCTTTGATTAAAGCCGTAGTGCCCATTAAAAAAAATAAAGTTGGACTGAATGCCCTCTCCAGTGAGAGAATTTCTCTTTCCACACAGAGGTAGCAGCCAACACTTCAATCTCTGGCACAGCTACTGAGGACATAGAAGCTTCCCTGGAACTAACACATCACTCCCCTTCCAACACAATTATATAATCTGGGAGTTAAACAGTACCTTAGAGAGTATTTTGTGGTCCAAAATCCCTCCAGACTAAGAGACTACAGAAGCCCCCTCTGGGGAGACCGGTGTCGCTCTGTACCCCACCTGACAGACGCTGCACCTTAGCGGCTCTTCATTCAAAGCCAGCTCGGCTCGGCGAACAGAACAAGTCCAACGCCAACCCGGCCCGCTAAGGTTCTCATTCTTACTGGAACAGCCACAGGACTGTCCTGTTCATTAACCAATATGCAAAGAGAAATTCAGTAAAGGCAATTCCACCACGGGGCCAATGCTTTCATCCTTCTTATGTCAGTTTAAAATCTTCTTTTTAATAATTTTTAAAAGACTTATTTATTATGTTTGTGCACTGTAGCTGTCTTCAGACACTCCAGAAGAGGGCGTCAGATCCCATTACAGATGGTTGTGAGCCACCATGTGGTTGCTGGGATTTGAACTCAGGACTTTCGGAAGAGCAGTCAGTGCTCTTACCCGCTGAGCCATCTCTCCAGCCCAGCAGGTTAAAATCTTAAGCTCCTAAAAAGACCAAGCCCTAAAAAGACACCTGGTCCGACCTGCACCACGCAACAGGCGGCCCCGCACAAGCCGGCACAAGCGGGCATGGGCATTCAAGCCTGCGCCAGTCCACTATAAAGCTTTTAACCAAAATGGGAAAATCAAGTTGTTCCTTTGTGAAGGATCTTAAGTTTCCAGTATTTATCCAAAATACTCACATTTTCACTTCTAGGATAATCTTCTTAAAAGGTCTTACTGTACTCATGACCACATTACACAACCTTCTACTTATAAACGTGGCCGGACCTAACCACGCACAGTGGTAAAGCACGCCCTTATGCTAATTAGTTTTCCTCCCGCTACAGCCCAGATCCCATCTGACTTCCCAGATGATAGAGAAGAGAACAAAGCTTCTAGACCAGCCCTCACCACTCACAGTTTTACTTCACTATTCTAAAGCTCAGCACAGACAACACGACCTTGCTTACAAAGTGCGTCTTTTGGGGACCTTTTGTAATGAAGGAAAGTAACAAAGTATACATTCCCAAAACTCCTGTTTTGCAATCCCTCAACAGCACAATGAATGCTTTCACTGATTTTCTTCAGGCCGTCATTTCATTTCCCTCCCTCCTCCTCCTCCTCCTCCTAAATAGCTCCGGACAGTGATTCCTGGCAGTCCGTCCGTCCGTCCCTTGCATCAGAGCTTTTCATAACTAACGGGTCAAGTTCCTGTCGCCCATTTCAACACGACGCACTGTACTGCGGGCTTGCCACCTAAAACACACTCAGTTCCACTGCTCTTCATTGTTTTCAAGCTAACTGCCATCTTACCACCATGCACACGACAGCAAGGCGTCCCCACAGGCATCTTATGAATTTCCAAAACAGCTATTCTTTGTGGATTTACCAACCATGCGCCTTTCCCGAATCTCCCCTCATCACCCCAGAAACGGCTTTGTGAAGCCGGAAAAAAATTTTTCTTTTTAAGTTCCTTAAGAGAAAAGAAACAGACTAAAATCTTCTATTTTTCTTAGCATACCCTACGAGTCATCCTATTGGGCACAGCATTAGATAAACGTCTGGATGAAGATCTCCATAAATACAGCTTTTGATGGTCAAGTTTTTCGGTCAGTAATAATAACAACAGCAGCAACTGTGTCCAATGCCCTTTCTTTTCGGGCTCCACCACACAGACTCATCAGCTCAACGTTAGAATCGAACGGCTGGCCCCGGCTTGTCGCTGCCAGGGCTCGCCCGCAGCCACCTCCCCTCGGCCAGCCGCAATCCTGCGGGAGGGAGCGGCCCTCCGCTCGGCCACAAAGGCCGGCCTGCGCCCCGTGCACGTGTGCCGAGCTGCCGAGAGCCGAGCCGCTGCACCGGTGAACGGCGGCCGGGCCCCGACGGCCCGCCGCAGGATGGCATCCCCCTGCCTCCATTCCCGTCCCCATCCCCCGCCCCCGCTCTCCGCAGGAAACCCGCGTCGGGCGCCCCCGACCCCCGCCCGGGCGCCTCACCTCCTCCTCGCTCTCGCTGCGGAAGCACAGGCACGCGGCCCGCTTCTTGTAGCCGTCGCCGTCGTAGGTGCGGGTCTGGTTCGACTTGAGCTTCATCATCCTCCGGGCCCGGGTTGGGGGGTGCGGTGCGGGGCCTCAGAGTCCAGGGAGGGGAGCCTGCTGCGGGCGGACGGCCGCGCGCGCGCGCGCCCCCGGGCTCGGTCGAGAGGGCGTGGAGGAGAGTCTCTGTGTCCGCTACACGGCTCCGCGGCGGGACAGCCTCATAGCCCCCGGCCCAGGCCCCGCGCCGCCGTCACGGCCGCCGTCGCCACCGCCGCCGCCCCCTCTACCGCCGCCGCCCCCGACGACGACCGCGCCGCCATTTTGGACGCGCTGCGTCAGCTGCGTAAGGGCACGCGGGCTCGCGGGACGGCCGCGCGTGCGCGGCGCAGACGGCGTTCGGGAATCGCGCCCGGCGCAGAAGCCTGTCCACACTGGAGGCCGCGGGAGCTGGCGCGGCCGCTACGTAGACGGCGTAGGATTGGGGACAGCGGAAGCCGGCGAGGTGAGGCGCGGCGCGTGGGCACCACCCGAGACCCCCACGGTCCCAGACGCCGCTGGGCAGAGAGCTGAGGCCCGTCCAAGGTCACCGGCTGAGCCGCCCAGCCCGATCCAAGGTCGCGCCGCTCTGATGACGGGGAGGCTGGTCTGCTGTCCCTCGCCGCAGACCGTCAACCTTAGCTGTCAGTGGGGCGGGGCGTGTGTCTGCTCCTCGCGGTCAGTTGGAAGCTGTCCGGATGTGTGTGCATCCTGCAGCCATTTGTGCAAAAAAGGCAAAAGCTGCCCAGGAGTGACGGTCAGGGCCAGACCACTTCCCCCGGCATGCTTGAGTTCGAACCCCAGATTGCAAAAGAAAATAAAAAAGGAAGGAAGAAAGAAAAGCACCCTCTTAAGCAGGGGAAGCAGAAAGGGAGAGACAGAGACAGTGTCCACAGCACACGTACGTCAATCATGAAATATCGTTTCTGGCAATGACTGTACACTGGGATGTCCCTCTTGGAGGACGTGAAAGTGGGGTGCAGCATTCCTGCAGCAAAACAAGCACCTTTACCATGTACTAAACGTTTAGAAAATTCGGTCAAGAGAGTCAAGATTTATAAGTTCCAATGTATTCGTGTGTGGGGACAGGTGTATGTGTCATGATTGCTTCCATGAGGTCAGAGGGCACCTTAAAGGAAATTGTTTTCTCCCGCCACACAGGACCAGGAGACTGAACTTAAGTGGTCAGGCCAGGCTGCAAATGACCTTACTGGACTATCTAACTGCCCCCCCCATTACCTCTTTAATCATCTTGTATGTAATATACTCATTAATAGTATAGAGGGGCCCAAGAGTTGCGTCAGTTTAAGAAGGCACTTGCCCCAGAGCCTGACAACCTGAGCTAGACCTACAGCCCTAGCACCCACGTAGTGAAGGACAGAACCTCCCACAAATTGTCTTCAGTACCACACGTGGTCTATCATATGTGTCCACACACATCGAAACTTTTTCAAAAACTAAACGAAGGGGTTGGAGAGGTGGTTCAGCAGTTAAGAGCACTGGCTGTATAAGACCCGAAAGCAAAACGGGGATACCCCAGCACCCCACGTCCCAATCACGAGAAACAGTCTTGATACAAATAGCAAGAGGGATTTTAATTCTAGAGCTCTGGGGGTCACAGTCTTACCATGCAGGGTAAAAGTGTGAGTCCCGCGGGCAGAATCGAAGAGGCTTTTATAGGCTTATAACAGAACCCGCCTACCACAAGCTTCTAAGCCAATCAGTTCAAACCATCCTAGCCCGCGCTCTCTGAGAACCTATCAGCCTCCCACAGAGGCCGGAAGAACTAGTTAAGTCATTTCTGCTTACATGGCCGCCACGCATAGGGTCATGCCAGGGTCACGCACAGCCTCACATAAGTAATTCCGATTACACATTTCCTGTTACAGGGCCAGGATTACGTATTCAAAGCCCACCCTCCTCCACTAGCAGTAGGTGTTGGGGACCTGAGTGTCCTCAGGCATGAGCCCTGCAGACCCCGTGGTGATTCTGCCAGCCCCAGCCGAGCTTGTCCTCACCACAGCCACTCCACGGAGGACGGGAAAAAGATGCCAGGGACACTCCCAGCCTGAGATTCGCGGCCGCACCCTGGAGGCAGGTGTGACATGCGCACACTTCCAGGCCGACAGAGTAGGCCGAACCTCTGCTCCTTTGGGGTCACCCAAGATTCAGGCACGGGGATTCCTAGCCTGCAACCTTATCCTTTCAGCTGCTCTTCCAGTGGTCCTGAGTTCAAATCCCAGCAACCCCATGGTGGCTCACAGCTGTCTATGGCTCCAGTTCCTTCACACAGACGTATATACATGCAGCCAGAACACCAATAAAGTAAAAAGTTAAAGTCTGGCTGGAGAGCTGACTCTGAGATAGGAGCACCGGAAAATGGACCAGTGACCAGGAAGCAGGAAGCACTGCACGCTATCAGTAACAGCAAAATACAACTTAAGACTGTAATGAGAGCTGGGGATGCAGCTTATCTGCCTAGTATGTATGAAGCTCTAGATCCCAAATGAACTAGGTAATGGCAGTAATCCAAGCACTGAGGACATAGGGCAGGAAGATCAGAAACTCAAGGCCTTGACCACATGGCACCCTGTCCCAAAGAGGAAACAGATTGGAGGGGGCAGTGGAGAGGTGAGAGATGACTCAGTGATCAAGCCTGCTCAGTCAGTCAACAGGGTCTCCTGCACAGAAGGTAGGATTGAAAAGAAAGAGACGGCCGGGGTGGTGGCACACGCCTTTAATCCCAGCACTTGGGAGGCAGAGACTGGTGGATTTCTGAGTTCGAGGCTAGCCTGGTCTACAGAGTGAATTCCAGGACAGCCAGGGCTACACAGAGAAACCGTGTCTCAAAAAGCCAAAAAAAAAAAAAAAAAAAAAAAAAAAGAAAGAAAAGAAAAGAAAGAGACGTCAGGCAATGGTGTGCACGCCTTTAATCCCAGCACTCAGGAGGGGCAGAGGCAGGCAGATTTCTAAGTTTGAGGCCAGCCTGGTCTACAGAGTGACAGGACAGCCAAGGCTACACGGAGAAACCCTGTCTCGAAAAACCCAAGAAAGAAAAATAGAAAAGTAAGAGACAAGCTGGGCGGTGGTGGCCCACGCCTATAATCCCAGCACTCTGAGAGGCAGAGGCAGGCAGATTTCTGCATTCAAGGCCACCCTGGTCTACACAGTGAGTTCCAGGACAACCAGGGCTGCCCAGAGAAACCCTTTCTCGAAAAAACCAAATCCAGAAAAAAAAAAAAAAAGAAAAGAAAAAAGAAAAGAAAGTAAGAGACGCCGGGCGGCGGTGGTGGCGCACGCCTGTAATCCCAGCACTCGGGAGGCAGAGGCAGGTGGATTTCTGAGTAAGAGGCCAGCCTGGTCTACAGAGTGAGTTCCAGGACAGCCAGGGCTACACAGAGAAACCCTGTCTCTGTAAAAAAAAAAAAAAAAAAAAAAAAGAAAGAAAGAAAGAAAGAAAAAAAAAAGAAACAGCTTTTGAGCTTTTGCTCTGTATGAGATGAGCTAGCAGAAAGCAATGGCCGTTCTTAGAATGTTTCTCCAGCGAGAACTGAGCTCTCCAAGTCTCTGGAGAGGGAAAACAACTCAAGAGTTTTCTGACAGGATTTCTAACTTGGTTGAGAGATCCAAAAAAAGTTTAAAGCAGCTTTTCTGACTTTGGTCTAAAAAGCCATGAGCTCTCTAGATTTTAGAATTTTTACTAGCAGAGAGAGCTGTGTCAACCAGTGAGGATTTTTTGTTTGTTTGGTTGGTTGGTTTGGTTTGGTTTGTTTCAGGTTTTTTTTTCGTTGTTGTTGTTGTTGTTTGGTTGGTTGGTTGGTTTGGTTTGGTTTTGGTTTTGGTTTTGGTTTTGGTTTTGGTTTTTCGAGACAGGGTTTCTCTGTGTAGTCCTGGCTGTCCTGGAACTCACTCTGTAGACCAGGCTGGCCTCGAACTCAGAAATCCGCCTGCCTCTGCCTCCCAAGTGCTGGGATTACAGGCATGTGCCACCATGCCCGGCTTGTTTCGGTTTTTTTGAGACAGGGTTTTTCTGAATAGCCTTGGCTGTCCTGCAACTCTGTAGACCAGGCTGGCCCTCAGCTTGTACCCAGTGACCTCGAGCCCTTTCTTCTCACCGCTCCCAAACACCCGTTCTCCATGCCAAAGCTGGTCCTCGGCAGTCCTCGGCTTGGTGTCCTCTCCCATTGCATATTTCTTCCTAAAGATGCCCTTTCCTCACCATGGCCTCTTTGAGTGTCAGTCATGCAGGCCGGGCTCATTTCTCCAGTGGCTCTTCCTCTGGCCCTGGGCCACACATTTATCACAGGCTTCCAATAAAGCAGTTCCGGAACAACCATGGCCCCTGGGCTTCCACAGGCTGGACCTGCCAAGCAAGACCTCTCATCCTCTCCCCAGCGATGACCCCATTCTGTCCTAGCTAACTCTCCCAAACCCGAAAGAGGGATTTCCCTCCCTTTCTTGCTGAGTTTCTTGCAGTGCTTCACCGTGACCACTCGGTGGCCAGCCTGAGAGTCTGGGATATCTTCCCTTGATTCTGGAGTGAGGGCTTCAACGTTTTAAGACACCCTGTGCTTCTGGTAGTCCCTGCTCTCCTTGGCCTGGTGGCCCAGACCTGTAATCCCAGCACAAGAGAGAGGTACATGGAGGAGGGTAACAAGTTCAGGGCCAGCCTGTGTGAGTCTGGAGACTTTTTCCCTCACCTCCACATGGTTGAAGTTTTTGCTTGTTTTTTGTTTTTTTTTTTCCGAGACAGGGTTTCTCTGTGTAGCCCTGGCTGTCCTGGAACTCACTCTGTAGACCAGGCTGGCCTCGAACTCAGAAATCCGCCTGCCTCTGCCTCCCAAGTGCTGGGATTACAGGCGTGTGCCACCGCCCGGCTTTGCTTGTTTTAATGATGTGTTGGCCACACCATTTAACAGCAGCCCTGGGGAGGCTACCCTGGTCTGCACCAGTGAACTCTATCTCAGAACATACACCTAAAGCCCAAACAAGATTTACTTTTTCTGAATTAATGTCTGTCAGAATGAAAGCAGAGAGGGCAGTGGTGGCGCACGCCTGTAGTCCCAGCACTTGGGAGGCAGAGGAAGGCAGATTTCTGAGTTCGAGGCCAGCCTGGTCTACAGAGTGAGTTCCAGGACAGCCAGGGCTATACAGAGAAACCCTGTCTCGAAAAAACCAAATCCAAAAACAAAACAAAACAAAACAAAACAAAAATGAACGCAGAGGCCAGCATAGGGTGCCAGACCCCTTGAAACTGCAGTTACACCCACTTGAATGCCACCCAACATGGGCACTGGGATCCATATCAGGTCCTGCCACCCAGCCATCCTAGCAGCCCAGTTATCTTTTACCTAGTAAATACTGAGTATGTACATCTGTGAGAACAGGGATTTTTGTAAATGGGATACAGATCAAGAGAAAGCCACGCTAATCAACACAGTTGCTGCCACTACGACTAACCCTTTATAGTAGGATATAGTAGGATCAGTACTTGAATAAATAAGTGGGTTTCTTTGTTTGTTTTGGTTTTTTCGAGACAGGGTTTCTCTGTATAGTCCTGGCTATCCTGGAACTCTGTAGACCAGGCTGGCCTCGAACTCAGAAATCCGCCTGCCTCTGCCTCCCAAGTGCTGGGATTAAAGGCGTGTGCCACCACTGCCCGCTAAATAAGTGTTTTTATAACCATTTTATTTATAATGAATACACTGTGGCTGTCTTCAGACACACCCCAGAAGAGGGCATCAGGTCTCATTAGATGGTTGTGAGCCACCATGTGGTTGCTGGGATTTGAACTCAGGACCTTCGGAAGAGCAGTCAGTGCTCTTAACCACTGAGCCATCTCTCCAGCCCAAGGTTTGTTTGTTTTAATATGCATTTGGGTTTTTTTGTCTGCATGGGTGTGTGCAGCTGTGGGATCCCCTGGAACTGGCGTTATACAGTCATGAGCTGCCATGTGGTGGCTGGGAATTGAACTCAGGCCCTCTGGAAGAGCAGCCAGTGCTCTGAACCGCTGAGCCATCTCTCCAGCACCTGAACACTTAATATATTTTAAATGTTAACTACATGAATGGGGCAGTCGGGCGCGTACGGTGCATGTGTGGAGGTCGAAGGTCAACTTCACAGGCTGACGAGCTGGTTCTCTCCTGGCACCAAGTGAATCTGGGGTGAACTGAGACCCTCAGGCTTGGTGATGAACTACCTACCTCATCATTTTACTGCCCTTTTGCTACTTAAGTCTCTTTCGGTCTTTAGCCCACCCTTGAGGGACCCCACCTAAGTCTGCCCTGCCCAACCTCCATACCCTAACCACTACCCTCAGGATTTTGTAAGTTTGGATAACACCTGGTCTTTGATGTTACAGTGCAAGTTTTTCAGTTTGGGTTTTTTTTTTTGGTTTTGTTTTGTCTTTTTGAGACAGGGTCTCTCTGTGTAGCCCTGGCTGTCCTGGAACTCACTCTGTAGACCAGGCTGGCCTCGAACTCAGAAATCCGCCTGCCTCTGCCTCCCAAGTGCTGGGATTACAGGCGTGCGCTTCCACCACCCAGCATTGGGTTTGCAGACCTGGCTATCCTGAACTCCCTGTTCCAGACCTGTCCTGACCAAGCTGGCCGCCGCGTGCTGGATTAAAAGGCATTCACCACGGCCCACCTAGGTTTGGGTTTCTAACCTGAGATGCTTCAGGACAGACTTAGCTTTTGTTTTGAACTGGATCTCAGCCTAGGCAAGCCACAAACCTGCTCTGTGGCAAAGACTGGCCTTGAACATTTGAATCTGCCTCTCTCCCACTGATTACAGGCATGAGCCACCGCGTTTGGAGCACACAGCCCTGAGCCCCTAAGGAATGGCTAGCAAGGGACAATCATTGCCAAGAAGAGATTGATTAGAGTGAAGCTGCTCCCAGCCTGTGGGTGACCTCAGATTTTATTTGATGGCACACACCTACAATCACAGCATAAGTCTCACGACACAGACTAAAACTCAGACCCACCTGCCTCTGCTTCCCTAGTGCTGGGATTAGTGTGCCATCATGCCTTGCCAAGGTGCCTGTTTTGTGATTAATTTGGGGGTGGGGTTGATACAAACTTGTACAAACAGTTGAAGTCACATGCTAATTTAGATGAGGATTGCAGAGCCCAAATTGAAAAACAGTGGCATTTCAGTAACAAAAACCCACTGTGTAGTAAAACCCTCTGGCAGGCCTGGGTAGGCCACAGAAGACCAGGAGCTGCTGACAGTGCCAAGGTGTAGGAACTGCACGTGAGCTGTAGTGTCTGAAGGGAAGCCAAGGCGGCAAACTTCAATGCCTGCCACTGGCCAACAGGAAGCTCCCTCTGGCTTGGTGCTGTTCCAAAGCCCGGGCCTTCAAATCCAACTGTGTACCTCAAGATTCACACACTGCCACCTAGTGGTCCAAACAGCCAAGGGCTGCCAGGACTGAGGGTGACTGAGACCCATTACAGGTTTAGAATGTGGTCCCTACAGATGCCAATCCTTAGATGCACTTCTGAAACTATATGGGATGCTTTGCAGACACCCCTACCCAGCCCCTGCTTCAGGTGGCCAGTGACTGACCTGAAGACAAAGAACCTATGCCCATTCAACCCCACGAAGCTCCCTCTGGCACCATCATGGACTGTGTGCTCTAGTCCATTATTGGACACCTCCTGCCTGCTACTCTATCCCTCACACACTAGTTGACACCATGCAAGGCCCCAGAAAAAAACAGCCATTTTCTTTTTTTCCCAAGGTGCCCCAGGTAAGGACACAGTTTATTTTCCAAGCCTAATAGAACAGCCCAGCCTTAAGACCCTGAGCAGAACTTACCAAGTTCTCTTAGTGCCCGGGTGTGAATGCTAGGTCTCTCAGCAGTTCCTACTCTACTACAGGCTGTTAGAGGAGCCAAGTTCAAAGTCCTGTCCTGTATGAGGGACCTCCCTCCTCTCCATAAGCAGCACCAGCAGGGCTGGTCTGAGGTGGAGGCCTCAACCCTGACTGCTGAGGCTCAGCGGGGCACTGAACCTACTCTGCAGGGAGGGAGATGCTAACCCCCGCAAAGTCAGGAACCCTCCCCAAACCAGTAGTTTCACTCCACTCAGACTGACCCCTGAACCAGCCCCCACTTTAGGCTACACAACATACACAAGTGGACATGTTTTTCTTTAAAGTTTATTCAATACAGCATAATCTCCAACTTCACTGAGGGGGCTGACCACGTCCACGACCAAAGCCGCCTCTCTGCAAGACAAAGCAGAAGAGCATTAGCAATGGCCCCGCTGACTTGGAGATTTCTAGTTCTAAGGCCTCCTCACTGGAGACACCCCCAAAAGTAAACAGCCACGACCATTCCACCCCTACTGGCTATATTTAAGTTTTGAGCCTGCTGGGCAGTGGTGACACACGCCTTTCACCCCAGCACTTCGGAGGCAGAGGCAGGCGGATTTCTGAGTTCCAGGCCAGCCTGGTCTACAGAAAACAAAACAACCCTGTCTCAGAAAACAAAAACAAAACAAAAAGTTTTGAGCCTGTTTCCCATTCTTAGAATAAGGCCGCAGAGTCTTTGGGAGCTAAGGAAGCCCCGGCCTAGGGAGCCAGGCCCTAGAGCCCTTTCCTCAGATGAGACCTGAGAGCTACAGTGTGTGCGCGGCCCTGCCACAGGGCTATGAGACTTCGGCCCCCACGGCAAGCAGGCAATTGTCACCATTTCATGGAGACACCAAGCCAGAAGGAACCAGGATCAAATCTGATTGTAGGGCAATTCTATTCTGGAACCCTGGAACAGAAGCGCCAGTGCTGAGAGGCTGGGCCCTAGTGAGATCTGCAAAGCAGGTTTGCACCCTGTTCCCTACATGGTAGTGAAAGGAGCCGTCACACCCCAGAGCCCGCCACCCAGTGCCTACGGAGAGCAGACAGATACTCACAAACTGGAACTCAGTCGCTGAACCAGCCCCTGCCTCAGCTTTCTTGTCAGCTCCAGCTGAAAGAGAACAATTTACAGTCACCTCCGATCCCAGCCCTGGGTGCTGAGGAAGGCGAGTCTCCTCACCACACAGTAGTAGGGTAGAGGGAAACACGGCCTGCGGCCCTCTGCTCAGATCTCCTTGTCTTCTTCCAAACTCAGGGACCACACCCTCCTCAGAAAAGGTGCTCTGACCAGAGAACCAAACTGCAGAAGCTTAGCCCCGGGGGGAGTGACACGCAGGGCAGACTGGACATCAGAGTCAAGGGAAAGGGGTGTCAAGCACCTGCGTTTAGGTTAGGCCTTAGGCCTGACTGTAAAGCACTAGCAGCCAAATATCACATTTCTACTAAGTGTAGGTTTGACACTTAAATCCAGTTCATGCGGGTCGGCTGGGCCGGGGCAACAGAAGGTGGCTTCACCAAGTATCACATCCGGAGAGTACTCTGTCCCCAGCCACGGGCTGTGGCTGCCTCACTTCCTGTCCCCCACCAGCCTGCTAGTCCTCACAGGCCCCCTCGCTCTGCGGGAGGACCCCCTCACCACAACTGTAGGAGGTGTTCAGCCCTGTGTTCACCCCCAAGCAGAGTGCAGAGAGGATGCTAAGGCCACACCCCGCACCCCAGGCTCCCCTGTATTCTCCCTTCTGGGTGTTTGCTTGATCCTTGCTTCTGCGAACCTGCTTCTCTCAAAAACCAGATTCCCCCGGAGCAAGAGCACAATCTCCTGCCTCTGCCAACAACAGGCCTTCCTCCAGTCCCCACACCAAGGGCCTCTCCCGGCCACCTTGGCAACAAGGACTGCACTCCAGAGGGCTGGCTTAGACTGAGCTCGACCCAGACAGAGAGGGGGACACTCACGGGGCACAGCGCTCCTTCTGTAGGTGTCTCTGTCTGCCTCCCCTCTCGTGAACCTCGCAGGCCGCTCACCCTCTGGACCTACGGAAAGAAACCAAACCATCTTGTGAGAGCAGGGCAGCAAATGACCAAAGAGAAGGAAAACCCGGCAGTGTGGCTGGTGTGCTTCCAGCTCCCTGGGAGCCAGACTGTAGAGGATCATTCCTTCAGACCCAGAACAGGGCCACGAACTTTGATGTCCCCACGGGAACTTGTCACTACCAATATTTCACTTCCTCACATATTAAAACAAGCTGGATGGTGGTGGTACACGCCTTTAATCCAGACACTCAGAAGGCAAAGACAAGGCACATCTCTTTTGAGGTCAGTCTGGTCTACAGAGAGTTCCAGGACAGCCAGGGCTACCCAGAGAAACACCATCTCCAAAAACCAAAACAAGAAACCGGAAGGCGGGCGATTGTGGCACACGCCTGTAATCCCAGCACTTGGGAGGCAGAGGCAGGCGGATTTCTGAGTTCCAGACCAGCCTGGTCTACAGAGTGAGTTCCAGGACAGCCAGGGCTATACAGAGAAACCCTGTCTCGGGAAAACAACAACAACAACAACAACAAAAACAAAAAACAAAAAACAAAACAAAAAAAAAAAAACAAGCAGCCAGTGACAGTTCAGTCCATAAAAGGTGCTACCTGGAGACCTGAACTTTACCCCAGATTTCACGGAGAAAAGACCCAACTTTCAAAGCTGTCCCACCTCCACAAGCCTTCTGGTTTCCCCTTGCCTCTCACACACCTCAAAGGGACTTATTTTGCACATATCCACTTAAAATTGTTACCCTAGCCTGCCTCTGCTTCCTGGGTGGTGGGATTAAACTTTTTACCTGGAAGGATGGGTGTGTTCACACACAGCCTTTAGTCTCAGGTGGGTCTGAGTTTAAGGCCAATCTGATGTAAGTTTTAGAACGGTCAGAGAAACCCTGTCTAATAATAATATTTCTTGCCATAAATTTTTGAATTTTACTTATTGATTTGACTTTACATGACTCACAAAACCTCACTGTGTGGCCCCAGCCCGTCCTGGAACTCAACAGCATCTCTGCCTCTCCAGTGCTGGATCACAGTATGCACCACCACAGGCTCCGTAACAAATGTGGTTTCCCCTGGGGTCCCAAGCCTTCAGCAGGGATGCAGACCCCCTACCCCCTAACAGCTAGAGTCCCTTAGGTGGGTCTGCACAGGTTCTTGGGCTAAGCATTCTCCAGGCAAAGCCGACTGTGTTCAGGGATCCCTGCCCTATCACCTCGGCCTGCAGTGACCTCAGGAATAAAGGGGTTCCAGACCCCCAATAGACATACCCTCTTAGGCCACACTTATATATGCACGGCTGGCTTCTCCCTCCAGATCATTTCTGTCCCCCTCACCCAGTAAATACGCAAAAAGCTTCCTTCACACATGGCAAACAGCTCGGCTTTGACCTCAGAACCGCCTCTCTGTGCTGAACAGTGCTCTTCCACACCCGCTCGCACGTACGCAGGAACTGGGGCTGTAGCCACGAAAGGCGTCTCACAGGATTCTAGTCACCTGATGTACTGGCTAGTTTGGTGTGTCAACTTGACACAGGCTGGAGTTATCATAGGAAAAGGAGCTTCACTTGGGGAAGTGCCTCCATGAGATCCAGCTGTGGGGCATTTTCTCAATTAGTGATCAAGTGAAGGAGGGCCCCTTGTAGGCGGTGCCATCTCTGGGCTGGTATTCTTGGGTTCTATAAGAGAGCAGGCTGAGCAAGCCAGGGGAAGCAAGCCAGTAAGTAACATCCCTCCATGGCCTCTGCATCAGCTCCTGCTTCCTGACCTGCTTGAGTTCCAGTCCTGACTTCCTTTGGTAATGAACAGCTGGAAGTGTAAGCTCAATAAACCCTTTCCTCCCCAACTTGCTTCTTGGTCATGATGTTTGTGCAGGAATAGAAACCCTGACTAAGACACCTGAGATCCTGCACTCTGACACCATGAGTTGGAAGTGGTGGCACACACCTGTTACACCCAGCACTCAGGAGGCTGAGGCAGGAGGATCAGCAGGAGGATCAGAAACGGTTCAAGATCTTCCCCAGGTACCTAAGGAGCCCATCTGGGTTTCACAAGACCCTATCTCAAAAACACACAACCAATACCCCCCCAAAAGCGGTTTCTGAGGCGGCTTTTGGGGCATTCAGGATCGGTACCTTTGGGCCGAGGCCTGCCAGTCTCGGGACGGCTGCGGCGCAGGGTGGCGGGCACTATCTCCGGAGGTAGGTGCAGGTAATCCCGGAGGTACTGGATGCCCTCGTTCGTAAGGTACCAGTAGAAATGTCTCCAAGCAAACTGCTCCTTCACGTAGCCCCGAGACTTGAGAGACTGCAGGACCGAGGCAGGCAGTTCCGTCAGCAGTCAGCTCCCCGGGAGAGACAGACCCCTCCCCATCTGTGTCCCGCTCCAAACCTGCATGGCCTTCATCACATGAAGGTTGGGCACGTTCTTGTCGGCCAGCTCGGGGTGTTTGGGCATGTGGACGTCTTTCTTGGCGACCATCACGCCTTCCTTGAAGAGGAGTTCATAGATAGCAATCCGGTTCTTCTTAGGCATCAACATCTGCGAGAAGGAAGCGACCGAGAAAGGGACTCCGTCAGCACCGTGGCCAGGAGCCAGAACCCAAACTCCAGATCAACACGGGGTGACAACTCAAGGCCGACACCGAGGGGCCACCAGACTGGAGGAACGCGGCCGGGGAGTTAGTGCAAGACGGTCACAAAAGACACGTCTGCTGTCACGGTTCTCACGGCAAGTTGTCTAGGGGGAAGGTAGACACAGATCCTTCAGTGTCAACCATACCTGGGGGCCGTCAGAGCCAGAGGCCGTACCTAAGGCAAAAGCGGGGGGCTCTTCCTTAAAGAACACAGGGAGGAGCCAGAGGAAGGGCCCCACTTCCTGCGAGGAGGGGGCACTGGAGCCGAGCGCTCAGTGCTCCCCTGGAACTCCTCCCCAAAGGTAACTGGAGGGGCGCAGGCAAGGGCGAAGGGCCTGCCGCGAAAGGACCGCGCGCAGTTGGGCGCTGAACCCCTGGCCCGGGCGCTTCCCGCCACACGTGGCGTTCACACTCCGCTCCTCCACCCGCCGCCATCGGGACGCCGGTCCTCGTCCACGGAGTCCCTGGGTCCCAGACCCGCGCCCCCCAAAAAGCAGTCTAGCAATGGTGCGACGAGCTTCGGGGAGGACCGAGACGGCCTCCGTCTCCCCCTCCCCGAGGACGCGGGCCCGCCACGGCAGCGCCCCGGCCCGGATGGAGCCCGATGGAACCCGGACGCCGGAGGAACTCACCGCGGCGACTGCAGGGTCCGAGGCGGAGGCTGGAAAGGAAGGGGCGTGCGCGGCGCGGCGTCTCTTCCGGGCTGCGTGGCCCCGCCTCCCCGCAGGACCCGCGCGCTGCCTGGGGTGGCTTCGGCAGTGCCTGAGGAGCGCGGAGGGCGCCAGAGCGCAGGTGCGAGTCATCATCCTCCCCTCTTCCTCCCCCACCCCCACCCCCGCTCCTCATCTCAGCCCGCGCGTCCCATCCGGAACTGGAGTGCACGCAGTCGGTGCAGAGAGGCGTTTCCGCATCGCCTAGCGGGGAAGGAGGCGGAAAAAGATAGGACGAGTTCAGGGATAGACTAGGCCAGCCTGAGCTACCTTGAGACCTTGTCTCAAAGCATACATGGCTGGGATACTTGTTACACATTCCAGATTTATTCGCAGGAAGAAACTGTCATCCTAATTAGGGCTCACTCCCCATTAACCCTGCTTATACTGGAGTAAATTTTACTTACGCTTCGTAACGTTTCTCAGAGAAGAATTGCTACTCATCAGGCAGGGCAGCGGCCAGGACATCCAAGTAAGACCCTCCCTAAAGATAATAATAATAATAGAGCCGGGCGTGGTGGCGCACGCCTGTAATCCCAGCACTTGGGAGGCAGAGGCAGGCGGATTTCTGAGTTCGAGGCCAGCCTGGACTACAGAGTGAGTTCCAGGACAGCCAGGACTACACAGAGAAACCCGGTCTTGAAAAACCAAAAAAAAAAAAAAAAAAAAAAAAGGATAATAACAACAATAACAATAATAATAATATAAACAAAAGACAGAGCATGATGTGCAGTACCGAGGCAGAGGCAAGCCAGATCTCTGAGTTCAAACCTAGTCTGTTGTAAACAGCGAGTTCCAGGCCAGCTAGAGGCACAGGTTCTCAAAACAAAACCAATCATGCCCAAAGAAATGAAACATTGTAGATTCTAATTTATATTTGTGCTTTACCTGTCTGACTAAATGTTTTGTTTGTTGTGTGTGTTTGGAGACAAGGCTTCATTCCTGCCTCTGCCTCACACACGCCGGGGTTGCAGGCATGCACCACCATGCCTGGTAGATGAGCTGCTTTCTCAGCACCATCGCCTCATTAAAATAAGCCGAAATTACCTGAGCGTGGCGGCAGCCCCGGAGGAGGTGGAAGAACGGGACCCTCTCTCTGGTGGCGAGGACCGCTCAGGAAAACACTCCTTTAGACAATTTGGTTTTCTCCGTTGTGCAGAAGTTTATTGTCTGTCAATCATCACAGAAGGAAACTGGACGTCAAGGGGAGGAAACCCCCCCCACCCCCGTGTTGTGACTGTAAAATGATGAAGGGCCTAACACGCCCCCCCCCCCAACGTTGCTTTAGCGTTTGTCTTCCCACACACACACACCAGGTCTACAGATTTCTCGTGGGCACTGAGATGAGATGCCACAGTCTGGTCCTACTCTGGAGCCTGGGCTGCTGTCAATCTCCACCCCACCCAGACTCTACGCCCCCACCCCCACCCCCATCCCCACCCCCCACCCCCACCCCCCGGAGACAGGGTTTCTCTGTGTAGCCCTGGCTGTCCTGGAACTCACTCTGTAGACCAGGCTGGCCTCGAACTCAGAAATCCGCCTGCCTCTGCCTCCCGAGTGCTGGGATTACAGGCGTGCTGCTGTCAATGCTGAGATCTCCCAGCCACAGCCTCAGTGCGGCTGTGGCCACTTAAGCATCTACAATAAGGTAGCATGTGCAGAGCCTGGGCCTTTTCTTTTTTTCTTTTTTTAATTTTTAGACAGAGTCTCTGACTGGCCTGGAACGCCCCGTGGAGACAAGGCTGGGCTGGAATTCCTAGCTACCCTCTGCTTCAGCCTCCCAGGTGGTTTTTAGCCGTAAGCACAGGCAGCCTCCACCCGGTGCTTGTAAACATCTCAGGTCTGTCAGGCGGGATGATGGCTACCCTCCGGTTAGCTCATCCCAGGAAAACTAGAAAAGCCTTTTGTTCACCGAGTGCTCCGCCCTCCTTTATGGCCTTGGCTGGCTCCAGCTGAATCTTTCCCGTGAAGACTGCGTCCCAGCCCCGAGTTTGGCTTCGTCTCAGTTGCTTTCGTTGCTTTTGTGCCAAGAGCCCCCAAATTTCTAGTGACATACAGTAAGTCATTCACTAAATCCCGACGAGATCCAACGTCTCTGTAATCTACACACACACACACACACACACACACACACACCTTATTAAGAGCACTGACTGCTCTTCCAGAGATCCTGAGTTCAATTCCCAGCGACCACACGGTGGCTCTCAACCATCTGTAATGGGATCCAATAATCTCTTCTGGTGTGTCTGAAGACAGCTACAGTGTACCCACATATACAAAATAAATACATAAATCTGAAAAACAAAATAGCTGGTTCTTTCCCTTCACCCTGGGGGAAAGGGCTCAGTGGTGACACCCAGCTGTCACAGAGCCACCACCATTCCAGGGCTAGAGACTGAGCCCAGGCCTCCAGGCTGGCCCGGACAGACAGGCCTACAGCTGGCCTGGCACAAGTCTTCCTCCCTCCCTCCCTCCCTCCCTCCTTTCCACTCTATGCACATTGGCATATGTCTATATGAGAGTGTCAGACCACAGAGTTACAGATGTGAGCTGTCATGTGGGTGCTGGGATTTGAACCCAGTCCTCCGGAAGAACAGTCAGTATTCTTAAATGCTGAGCCATCTCTCCGCATCTCTCCAGCCCCGGTATTTTTTTTTAACTTGGTGTGAAATACACCAATACACCCCAAAGCATTCTTGGATGGATCTATCTAAGCCAGCCATTCTCAACCTGTGAGTTGCAACCCTTTTTTGGGGGGTGGGGGTCACATATTAGGAATCCTGTATGTCAGATATTTATAGTACAAGCCATAACAGTAGCAAAATTATGGTTTTTTTGGTTTTGGTTTTGGTTTTGGTTTTTTGAGACAGGGTTTCTCTGTGTAGCCCTGTCTGTCCTGGAACTCACTCTGTAAACCAGGCTGGCCTCGAACTCAGAAACCCACCTGCCTCTGCCTCCCAAGTACTGGGATTGAAGGCGTGCGCCACCACTGCCCAGCAAAATTATGGTTTTGAAGTAACAACAAAAAATACTTTTGTGTTTGGGGCCACCACAATATGAGGAAGTGAATTAAAGGGCCACAGCGTTAGGACGTCTGAGGACCAGGGCTCTAAGCCAAGGAGCAGAATATGGCCAAATAGCTCAGGAATCCCAGGTCTAGCCTCTACTCCAGGTACACTTCACCCTGTGTCACAGCTGTGAGCATTGTGAGCGATGTTACCCACTCTACCTCCATCGCCCCGGTCTCGTGCCCCTGCAGCTGCAGTCACCAACTGATCACAATTCGTTGTCACCAGTGTCTGGCTTCTGTTTTTAAGCCAACCTGGTGGCCCAGATATAGCTGGGCAGCTGAAGTTAGGAGCCCAGGGCAGAAGCCAGGGTCTAGGTTCTTTATATATATTTTTTAAAGATTTATTTCTTTATTATATCTAAGTACACTGTAGCTGTCTTCAGACACTCCAGAAGAGGGCATCAGATCTTGATACAGATGGTTGTGAACCACCATGTGGTTGCTGGGATTTGAACTCAGAACCTTTGGAAGAGCAGTCGGTGCTCTTAACCGATGAGCCATCTCTCCAGCCCCAGAATCTAGGTTCTTGGGCCTCCTGGGAGGTCTCCCAGGCTAGAAATAAGTAGACGGCTGGTATTGGCTTTCAATTTCCATCCCTTAGTTCTTAGGCCTTTAAATCAATCGGGAACGGAAGAAGGCCCGGGGGGGGGGGGCAGCGCCCCCTACGGGCAGAAGCTTGGCGGCGTCTCTGACCCCGGGGCTTTGGAGGAGCGCACGCGGACTCCTCCCCCTCAAACAATAACCCAGATAATGCTCAGCAGACAGCCTGGGTTTCGCCTCTCCGCAGTCGCCCTTCACGCACCTAGAATAGCTTCCCGAGCCTGGAGCGCGTCGCCTCTTCCCACCCACACAGAGGCTCCTAGGAAGAGCCATCTGCGCTGCAAGGCCCCATTAAAGCTCCCGGCGCCGGAGATTGCGGTTGGTGGGTAGACAGCGCCTGGTGCGTGCACCCACGCATGCTTGCGTCGCCTGCAGCTGGTGTGCAGGGTGAGGCTTCGACTCCTCTGCATGGAGTCTGGCGGTCCCCTCCGCGCAGGCGAACCATCCCGGGTCGACCCCGTAGGGACCACACTTTGCCCGTTTTTGGATAGTGCCTCTACCCTAGCCGGCCTCTGTGACTCTCCACGACATTAAACCAGCGCCAAGGTGAGAAAAGCAGAGTCCAGGAAATGGTACCAATGTAGAGCCCGTTAGATGTTTTGTCTTGGGTCCTGGACGTGTCTGGAACTCTCGATGTAGTCCACCGCTGGCTTTAAAACTGCGGCAATCCTCTTGCCTCTGCTTCCCAACTGCTGGGACACAGGTCTGTGCCACCACACCCTGCTAGGACCCTGCCTCCTCTCCCTCCTCCCTCAAACTCCTCCAGTTAGGTTCTCTCACTTCATAACCCAGGGTGGCCTCGAACTCACAGAAATTCACCTGCTTCGGTCTCCATAGAGTTAGCATTAAAGGCTTGGGCCACCGTACAGAGTCTGGTTGATATGTTGTTGTTGTTGTTGTTGTTGTTGTTGTTGTTGTTGTTTTCGAGACAGGGTTTCTCTGTGTAGCCCTGGCTGTCCTGGAACTCACTCTGTAGACCAGGCTGGCCTCGAACTCAGAAATCCACCTGCCTCTGCCTCCCAAGTGCTGGGATTACGGGCATGTGCCACCACCGCCCGGCCCCTCACAAATTTTATTTTATTTTTTTATTTATTTATTTATTTATTTAATTTATTTTATTTTTGTTTGTTTGTTTGTTTTTTTCCGAGACAGAGTTTCTCAGTGTAGCCCTGGCTTGTCCTGGAACTCACTTTGTAGACCAGGCTGGCCTCTAACACAGAGTCTCCGGTTTTCAAAATGACCACTCTGGAAATGGAGCATGCTGTCCTTGGTTCCTCTGAACTGTGTTATCTAAGATGATGATTTAAAATTTGTGACACAGGACAAGATGCCAGGCCCTGGGGATTTGGAGGACTGCAGACAGCGGTTTTCCGGCTGAAACAGCAAACCAGACTATCTCGGCAGACACCCAGGGCCTCACCACTTCCCTGTGACTACGGCACTTGAGAGATGGATCCAGGCCTCCCTCAGTTCTGTAGTAAGTTCCAGACCAGCCTGGGTTCCGTGAGACCTTGTCTCAAACCTATAAAACAATCAAAACAAAACCCTAAATCTAAAACAGAACTTGGAGGGATCTGGGTGAGCTGGCTAGGATCTGGGGTGGGAGATGGAGAATTCTGGGCCAGCCTGGGCTACAAGGAAAGATACCCCTTCATCACAAAGCAAAGACCCAGCTGGGCGTGGTGGTGCACGCCTGTAATCCCAGCACTTGGGAGACAGAGGCAAACGGATTTCTGAGTTCAAGGCCAGCCTGGTCTACAGAGTGAGTTCCAGGACAGCCAGGGCTACACAGAGAAACCCTGTCTCGAAAAATCCAAAAAGAACCAAAGGAGGCATCTCCCCCGCCCTACACACACACACACACACACACACACACACCTGTTTTATTATTAGCCAGAAGCAAATCACAGTCCACTCACGAGAAAGACACTTTCCAAATGTATAACCCATTAGGTTCACTTAGGGGGAGCTGGACGCCTCCTGCTTTTGACTTTTTTTTTTTAATTTTTTTGTTTGTTTGTTTGTTTTGTTTTTTCAAGACAGGGTTTCTCTGTGTAGTCCTGGCTGTCCTGGAACTCACTCTGTAGACCAGGCTGGCCTCGAACTCAGAAATCCGCCTGCCTCTGCCTCCCAAGTGCTGGGATTACAGGCGTGCGCCACCACGCCCGGCTTTTTTTTAAATTTTTTAAAGATTTATTTATTTATTATATGTGAGTACACTCTAGCTGTTGTCAGACACACCAGGAGAGGGCATCGGATCTCATGAAGGATGGTTGTGAGCCACCATGTGGTTGCTGAGATTTGAACTCAGGACCTCTGGAAGAACAGTCAGTGCTCTTAACCATTGAGCCATCTCTCCAGCCACCGCTTTTGACTTTTTAAGACAGGATCTCACTATATATAGAGACTGACTAGGTCGGCCTTGAACTCAAGAAGATTCACCTGCCTCGGCCTCTTGAGTGCTGGGATTAAAGGAATGAAGCACCACACCCAGGTAGCCTTTTGTGTCTTCTGAGGAAGGGCTCGAGTAGACCAGACCTGGTTCGAACTCACCCACCGATGACATCCTCCTCCAGTCGCCTTCACACTGGCAGTTATTTGTGCAGTCACACCAGAGTGTGGTGGCACATGTCTGCAGGGCGGGGGATCCCTCTCTCTCCCTCTCTCTGTCACACACACACACACACACACACACACACACTTTCGAGACAGGGTCCATTGGAACCAGGGCTGGTCCCATCTAAGGATTACCTAATTCATGATCTTCCTGCCTCTGCTTCCCAGTGTTGGGATTGGGGGCAGGCGTATCAATGACCCCCCCCCATCAATGGCCTTTTGATGGCGTCCTGAACCCCACTGAGCGTGCTTGACTTCAATCTGCTGCAGTCCTTTATAGGCGTGGGGGGGTGGGGGGCTCCACAGATGGCCAGCCAGTCTCTCTGACTGGATCCTGTCATCCTCCAGGGCACACAGATCCCGACTGACCTCGTACCTTGTATTCTTCCGACTCAGATTTTCCACATTTTTTTCTTCTCTGTCTTCCTTTGTTGGCCTTTACTAGAGAGCTTTGCCGTGTAGGCCTGGTTTTCCAGAGCTGTGTGCCGTGTGTCAGAGCAAGTCTGGAGACCACTGGGCTCAGGAAGAGGAACACGGCTGTGTTCTGATGAGCAGAGTGGCCGGGAGCACTGCCATTCTCGAAGATTCTAGACCAGGCTGGTGAACTAGAGAGAGGCCTGCTGCCTCAGCGGGCGGCTTGGACACATGGTGAAAGACAAGAACCCACACAAACACACACACATACACACATACATATATACATATACACACTTATACACACAAACATATACACACATAAACATACACAGCCGGGCGGTGGTGGCACACGCCTGTAATCCCAGCACTTGGGAGGCAGAGGCAGATTTCTGAGTTCGAGGCCAGCCTGGTCTACAGAGTGAGTTCCAGGACAGCCAGGGCTACACAGAGAAACCCTGTCTCGAAAAACCAAAAAAAAAACAACAAAAAAAACCCAACAACAAACCATATACACAATACACATACATACATATGCACATTACACATATACATACACACATACATATACACAATACACATACACACATACATATACACATATATACACACATGTATGCATACACACATACACATATGCATACACAATAAGCACATACATATACATGCATGTAGATATGCACACATATGCATATATGCACATATACACAATCACAATACACATACATATACACGCATGTAGATGTGCACACATATGCATATATGCATATACATATACACAATCACAATACACATACATATACACACATGCACTTGCATATATGTATATACACATACATAGACTCATGAACATACACACATATACACACATATATACATCTACACACATACATCTACACACATACACACACCTATATACACACACACATACACATATGCACACATACACACATGCTCACACACATCACTCAAAAAGATTCCATTCTAAGCTGGTCCAACCCAGAGCCCATGCAAGTGCCATCTGCATAGCTCAGGACACTTGGCTGAGACAGATGGGGGGGGATGGGGGGGGACGGGAGGGGGGAACGGGTGAACCGACCTGTAGCTCACGGTAAAGGATCTGGGGGCGTGGCTCATCTGCTGGGGTGTTGTGAGGCTTCTGTCGGAAGCCCCCCAGAACCACAGCGCCCTATATGCTTAACATGGTGCCTCACACCTGTCGCCCAGCATTTGGGAAAGATGGGGGAGGGGTCAGGAATTCTACCTCAAACAAGCAAACAAAAACAAGATATACACACATATATGTATATGTGTGTATATCTACATGTGTGTATATGTCACCGAGGGGTGGGTGGAGGAGGAGCCCCACTGTCCCAACCCTCCCCAGGCAGGCAGGCAGCTGCTCGGTGGATCCTGGGAGCCCCAGCACTGGAGACCAGGGAGGCAGGAGGAATTGGCTCTCCTCTGCCTCCCGCCTGCCCCTTCCCTGTCAGCCCTCCCTGGGCTGGCAGGACATATGGCCCTGCCAGGGGAAGTCAGGCCAGGAGCTTTGCCAGGGAGGGCCAGATGGAGCAGCGAGAAATCACAAATCAGCTCACGGACAGCACCATAAATAATAACGCGTGGGTGGGCACCGCTCCGCCGCCGCTTCTCCCAGCCTGGGAGTGCTGGAGGCTGGCTCTCTCTGGGTTTGACCTGGAAGCTCTCATCTCTCTGACATAACAACGCCCCGCTGCTCACAGATCACGGGCTGAGACAGATGCAGTGGGGGACGGGTGAACCGACCTGTAGCTCACGGTAAAGGATCTGGGGGCGTGGCTCATCTGCTGGGGTGTTGTGAGGCTTCTGTCGGAAGCCCCCCAGAACCACAGCGCCCTATACGCTTATCGTGGTGCCTCACACCTGTCGCCCAGCATTTGGGAAAGATGGGGGGGGGTGTTTGTCAGGAATTCTACCTCAAACGAACAAACAAGCAAGCAAGCAATAATGTAAACAACCCCCACCTCGCTGAGCCCAGGGCGTGGCGCTTTGGGCAGCTGTGGGGGAGCCTTGTCATCGGACGGTAAAGGGCAGTGTGGGTAAAGGGCAGAGTGTTCTGCTCTCCTGCCTCAGCTCTTTCCCCCCTGAGCGGCTGCAGCACTAGCCAGGCTGTTACCATATGGCTCCCAGTCACAGAAGAGGCTTTCTGTGAGCCCGGGAACAGCCCCGAGCCTCTCCCAGATGTCTTCTGAGCCGCGCATTTTCACATCAAGGTGAAGAAGATTAAACGGTCTTATTTCAGTTGTTGTTATTATTGTTGTTATTTTGAGACAGTGTCTCACTGTGTAGCCCTGGCTGCTCTGGAACTCACTACATAGCCTGGGTTAACCCCCGACTCCAAAGGACATTCCTTCCTCTGCCTCCCAAGTGCATTTGTCCTTTTCCAGGTAAAGCTGGCTACCCCAGAATTCACTCTGTAGGGCAGGCTGACCCCGAACTCACAGAAAGCCGCCTGCCTCTGCCTCTGGGGTGCTGGAATTAAGAGCGCGGGACATCACTGCCCAGACTGATTTTTTTTTCTCTTTTTCTTTTGAGATGAGTCTCTATAGGTCACGCTAATCTGAAACTCACTCTTGCCCAAACTGGCCTTGAACTCACTGCACTTCTGCCTCAGCTCCCCAAGGGCTAGGATGCCGGGCCCACATCACTAGGCCCAGCCCTGCCTCTGGTCAGGTCCCACATCCATCCCACCCCTCAATAAGAAGGGGATTCCCAGCCAGGCGTTGGTGGTGCATGCCTGTAATCCCAGCACTTGGGAGGCAGAGGCAGGCAGATTTCTGAGTTCGAGGCCAGCCTGGTCTACAGAGTGAGTTACAGGACAGCCAGGGCTACACAGAGGAAACCCTGTCTCGAAAAACCAAAACCAAACAAACAAAAACAAAAACAAAAACAAAAAAAACCAAGAAGGGGATTCCTGCCCCTGCGCTCGCGGAGGGGCGGAGCCTCATGTGAAGCCCCCACGCGCTTGGGAGCTAGGAAGATGTCTCTGGGAGCCGTGGAGCTTCTGAGCACGGAGCCACCCTCACTTCCGTGTTCATCTCCAATTACAGCATGTCTTTAAGTTGGCCTGAGCTAGGAAAACATCTCCAAGCTGACCCGCAACGTGCAGCTAGAGTCTGTGTGGTGGCGCAGCCTCCATTTTAGAATTTGGGAGGCTGAGGCAGGAGGATTTTGAGTTCCAGGTCAAGGTGGGCTACATCCTAAGGCTCTGTCTCAAAACAAAATAAAACACATGCGTGCACACGCGCACATACACACATGAGCACACATGCACCCATACATACATGCACATGTGCACACCGCACTCAGGCACACCTACCATCTCTACCCCACCCCCACCCCTACGATTCGATTCTCACTTCCTCCACCCTGATACACACACCAGGTGACTTTTTTGTTTTTGTTTTGTTTTGTTTTGAGACAGGATTTCTCTGTGTAGCCCTGGCTGTCCTAGAACTCACTGTGTTGACCAGGCTAGCCTTGAACTCAGAGATCCCCCTGCCTCTGCCTCCCAAGTGCTGGGATTAAAGGCGAGCGTCTTCACCGCCCGGCTACCAGGTGACTTTTTAAAATGGCAAAGGTAGCTAAGCTTGGTGACACATGCTTGTAATCCCCAAACTTGGGAGGTGGAAGCAGGAGGGTCAAGGAACTTCTGAGATCATGAGATCGGGTGTGTTCAGTGCAGTGTGGCCAGACTCGAGAATGTGTCTTAAAACCGCTGGAGGATTGGGCTCTGAGTGCCGCAGGCCAAGATGGCCTCTGCGGTCAAGATGGCCTCTGCGGTCAAGATGGCCTCTGCGGTTAGTGGTAAACAGTCTGTCCTTGGCCTCCTAGTCCAGATGGGGCTGGCTGGGGACTCGGCTTCAGAACTTCTCTATTTTGGCCGCTCAGGGACATCTCCGCGGGAAGATACCTTCTGTTCAGAGACTCCTGACACTTGATGTAGACCTGTCTTCCAGCCCTTGGGAGTCGAAGGCAGGAGAGTCAGGACTTTAGAGTTGTCCTTGACACTTAGACACGTGAGCTGCCACAGCTTAGCTGGAACCGTGTACAACAGCCACGTCCCGGGCCTGGCTCTAATGGACGCTTCCTCAAGCGGCCTCACGCGGTGATGCCTTCTGTTACGGCGGGCGGCTCTCATTAAGGGACACTGAGTCAGGGAGTCGGGGAAGCTCCCTCAGTGCCGCTCCCTGGTCTGCAGCGACATCGCCAAGGTCAGCGCCAACCACGGCAGGCAGTAAGGCTGGGGGCTCCGGTGCTGGGATGTGTTACGCCTGAGCGAGTCTCAGAGCTCTGGAGGGCGCTGGGGACTCTGTTGTCAGAGCTCTGGGGGGCGCTGGGGACTCTGTTGTCAGAGCTCTGGGGGGCGCTGGGGACTCTGTTGTCAGAGCTCTGGGGGGCGCTGGGGACTCTGTTGTCAGAGCTCTGGGGGGCACTGGGGACTCTGTTGTCCTTGAGCCTTCTGCTGCGGCCTCTGTGGCTTTTCTTCCTGGTTTGAGTTCAAGATCAGTGGGGGCAGGGCAGGCTGGGCTCCCAAACGGGGCCAGGGTTCGAGCTGGTCACTCTGCTGCAGGTAGGGTGCCCTGGACAGGGCAGGCTGAGGGACACAGGGCAGACTGAGGGACACAAGGAGGACTGAGGACACAGGGAAGACTGAGGGACACAGGGAGGACTGAGGGACACAGGGAGGACTGAGGACACAGGGAGGACCGAGGGACACAGGGAGGACTGAGGGACACAGGGAGGACTGAGGACACAGGACCGAGGGACACAGGGCGGACTGAGGGACACAGGGTGGACTGAGGGACACAGGGAGGACTGAGTGACACAGGGAGGACTGAGGGACACAGGGCAGACTGAGGGACACAGGGAGGACTGAGGGACACAGGGCGGACTGAGCGACACAGGGAGGACTGAGGGACACAGGGAGGACTGAGGGACACAGGGAGGACTGAGGGACACAGGGCAGGCTGAGGGACACAGGGCAGACTGAGGGGCACAGGGAGGACTGAGGGGCACAGGGAGGACTGAGGGACACAGGGCGGACTGAGGGACACAGGGAGGACTGAGGGACACAGGGAGGACCGAGGGACACAGGGAGGGCCGAGGGACACGGGGAGGACCGAGGGACACGGGGAGGACTGAGGGACACGGGGAGGACTGAGGGACACGGGAAGGACCGAGGGACACGGGGAGGACTGAGGGACACGGGGAGGACTGAGGGACACGGGAAGGACCGAGGGACACGGGGAGGACTGAGGGACACAGGGAGTGCTGCCACTGAGGAGCACCGCAGGTATTTTGGTCAGAGACCAAGACAGATACCAGCAATGGTGGAGGGACCATCTCACCCTTGGCCGAAAAACGCCCATCACTCCAGCCACGCCCCCACTCCACCCCAACCAGAGAATGGGCCTGGGCTGCAGAAGAGCTGAGCTGTCTCCACCGTCTGTGAGCTGCTCTCCTGCCAGCCGTCCCCACAGCCCTCTGAGGACCAGCCAAGATGCCGCTGGCAAGAACTTTTGATTGTTTACTGAGGTCACTTTTATATTGTATTGATGGCATCCTCGGGACATCCGATGACCTCCCTTATGAAGAAAACAGTTTCACCCTGTTTTGTGCTTGGGTTTTGTTTTGTTTTGTTCTGTTCTGTTCTGTTTTGTTTTGTTTTGTTTTGTTTTGTTTTGTTTCTGAGATGGAGTCTCACTATGTAGCCTTGTCTGGAACGAACTGGCTTTGTAGAATAGACTGGCCTCAGACTCAGAGAAATCCACCTGCCCCGCCTCCCTGCCTCTGCGATCAAAGGCCTGGACCAGGGCCCTAGCTCTGTTGTGTTTTGAGATAAGGTCCATGGTACACAGACATACATGCAGGCAAAGCACACACACACACACACACACACACACACACACACACAGAAAATAAAACATCCCCTGAGACGGGAGCCTGGGGAGGTGGCTCAGTCAGTAAGGCCTTACCGTCTGAGCAGGAGGCTCGAACCAGGCGACGGCGAGCCTGCCAGGTGTGGTGGCAATGCCCTTGACATCCGTGTGCTGAGGGGACAGTCACTAGCCCGCCAACCTGGCGCAGGCAGTTAGCCCCGGGTTCAGCGAGACCCTATCACAAAGACTGAGGTGGACAGTGATGGAAGTCATATGTCATAAGCCTCTGGCCTTCAGACACCCATCCACACACTGTGTACACGGAGACTGTACTCATGTGTACACACACACACACACATACACACTCACTCATACACACAAACACTCAGACATGAGTACATATGTACACACACACACTTAGACACACACTCGTTCATATATACATACACACATACATGATTACATGGAGACTGTACTCATATGTACACACACACTCACACATACACACACTCACTCATATACACACACATACTCACATACATACCTATGCATGAGTACACATAGACTGTATTCACATGCACACAAACACACACACACATACTCATATATATACTCAGACATATACACACACTCACACACACATTCATATACACATACACACTCGCACACACGCACACATGCACACATACTCGAGAGCCAAAATAAAAGACCCAAAAGCAGGAAAAAGCAGAGAAGCAGAGAGCAACAGCTCGAAGGTTCCTCGCTGAGCCCCGAGCGTCTTCTGCATAAACCCACCTGAGGAAGAAGCTGGTGACAGCTGTGGGTCCGAGAGAGACCCAACTCTACAGATAAACAGGAGAACCAGCCTTGAGACCCACTGCTGTCCCCAGACCTCTGGGCAACTCGTGGTCTCAATATGCTTGGCCCGTGGAGTGGCATATTAGAGGTGTGGCCTTGTTGGAGGAGGTGTGTCACTGTGGGGTGGGCAGTGAGCCCCTCCTCCTAGCTGCCTGGAAGCCCATCTCTCCTGGTTGCCTTCAAATCAAGGTACAGAGCTCTCAGCTCCTCCAGCGCCGTGTCTGCCTTGTTTCCCGCTATACTGGACTGAACTCTGAATCTGTAAGCCAGAGACAATTAAATATTTGCCTTTATAAGAATTGCCTTGGTCACAGTGTCTCTTCACAGCAATAAATCCCTAACTAAGACATCACCCAACCTTGCAGCCAGGAACAAGGGTGTTTAACCAAATGTGGCCTCTGTGGCCACAAGATGCAGGTCTGGAGCAATGGCCTCGGGTTCTACATCAACCCAGACCATCTCCTTATCAAAACAAGGTGGGGTTCAAAGTAGCATTGAGCGTAATGGTTAATCTTTTGGGGAGGTGGAGGGGGAAGGTCTCTCTTTGTAGCCCTGGCTGTCCTGAAACTCACTCTGTAGACCAGGCTAGCCTTGAACTCACAGAGATCCATCTGCGTCTGCCTCCTGAGTGCTGGGATTACAGGCGTGCGCCACCACACCTGGCAAGACCCTGTCTCAAGTATAATATTGAAAGGAAACAGTCCGTGGGAGAGGCTGGAGACACAGCTCTGTGGCTGTGGCGACACAGGGCTCTGTGGCCGGGTTGGTAAGGCACGTGGCTAGCATGCGGGAGCCCGGGGCTTGATGCCAGCACAGCAGGCACAGAGCTAAGGCGTGCGTGACAGTGTGCTGCTGCCGAGAAGCAGGGGGTCAGAGGCTCCTCAGCGCCAGCCAGTTTCCAGGTCCATAATTACCACGAGAGGACCCAGGCTGGACGTGGGCATGCCACCAAGGCACTACAATAGAGTCAGGAGTGGGGGCACACGCCTTTGATCCCAGCACTCCGGAGGCAGAGGCAGGCAGAGCTGTGAGAGTTCAAGGGCAGCCTGGTCTATACAGTGAGTTCCAAAACAGCTAGGGCTACACAGAGAAACCCTGGGGGTTTTTGTTTGTTTTTTGCTTTTCCGAGACAGGGTTTCTCTATGTAGTCCTGGCTATCCTGGAACTCACTCTGTAGACCAGGCTGGCCTTGAACTCAGAAATCCACCTGCCTCTGCCTCCAAAGTGCTGGGATTAAAGGTGTGCGCCACCGCTGCCCAGCTGAGTCTTTTTGTTTTGTTTTGTTTCTAAAAGGCTCAGCAGTACAGAGATTTTTTTTTTTTTTTTTTGGTTTTTCGAGACAGGGTTTCTCTGTAGTCCTGGCTGTCCTGGAACTCACTCTGTAGACCAGGCTGGCCTCGAACTCAGAAATCCACCTGCCTCTGCCTCCCAAGTGCTGGGATTACAGGCATGCGCCACCACGCCCGGCTCAGTACAGAGATTTGTATCCCCCCCCCCGCCCCACCCCACCCCCCGGCAGGTAAAACGAGTGTGTTCCCACTGCCAGCATACTCCACCTGGCTTCAGGCCCAAGGCACTAGATCCAGCTGACCCTGGGCTGAAACCGTGAGCCAAAATCAACCCTCTCTCCTTGAAATGGGTTCTCTTGGCTGTTTGTCATGGAGAGGAAAGGCTAACAACCTGGTAAGAGGTTATCCGTGCCGCAAAAACAATACCTTGTACGGCACATCCTTTGCTGAACTATGACTGTTTTTTTTGTTTGTTTGTTTGTTTGATTCTTTGAGACAAGGTGTTGCTCTATAGCCCAAACTTAGTTGAACCCCTTGATCCTCCTGTCTCGGTCTCTTGAGCTCTGAGATTACAGGTGTGCATCCCCAAGCCAACCCCAAGTCTTAAGGTTAAGAGAAGATGAGGGTGGGGGTGGGGAAAGCGGCTAAGGGCGCGTGCAGTCGAGCTTAACGACCTGAGTTTGATTCCCCAGGACCTCTATGGTGGATGGCGAGACCCAATTCTAAAAAGTTGGCCTCTGACCCTACATACCTTACTTCCCCATCCCTGACACAAGTAAGCAAATAACTCAAAAGAAAGAATAAGGTAAACCGGGCGTGGTGGCGCACACCTGTAATCCCAGCACTCTGGGAGGCAGAGGCAGGTGGATTTTTGAGTTCGAGGCCAGCCTGGTCTACAGAGTGAGTTCCAGGATAGCCAGGGCTATACGGAGAAACCCTGTCTCAAAAAAACCAAAAAAAAAAAAAAAAAAAGAAAAGAAAAGAAAAGAAAAGAAAAAAAAAAAAAAAGAAAGAATAAGGTAGTAAGTAAGGATAAAGGTGCCCAGGGGTATAAACCCGAGGGACCTAAGTTCGAATCCAGGAGATTCCATAAAGTTAGATAGAGAATCGACTCCGGGGCTGGAGAGATGGCTCAGCAGTTAAGAGCAATGACTGCTCTTCCGAAGGTCCTGAGTTCAAATCCCAGAAACCACATGGTGGCTCACAACCATCCGTAATGAGATCTGACGCCCTCTTCTGGTGTGTCTGAAGACAGCTACAACTGTACTTACATATAATAATAAATAAATCTTAAAAAAAAAAAAAAGAGAATCGACTCCATGGTATTGTCCTCTGGCCCCGCCCCTGACACACACTGATAATAATAAAAATAATTAAAAAAAAAGCCAATAGGGTCTGGAGAGATGGCTCAGGGGTTAGGAGCACACACTGCTCTTGCAGAGGACCAGGGCGGGCGCAGTTCCCAGCTTCACGTGGCTGCTCACAACTGTAACAGCTCCAGGGGAGTAGAGAGCTGTCACGGGGGCAGCGGAGGCAGGAGGATGAGTTTAACGCTATCCTCAGCTGCGTAGTGAGTCCAGGCAGTCGGGGCTACAACGGAAGACCTTGACTAAAAAAATAAAACAAAAAACAAACAACAACAACAACAACAACAAAAACATAAATCTAGACCCAAACCAGTCAAACAGCACCCTTAGGCTGCTTAGGAAATCCGCTTGTAGTTAAGGTACCAAACCACTAGGTGGCGAGAGCGTCCAGGCCACAGGGCACAAGCGAGGTCGAGCCTCGGGCTCGGTGTAAGCACCTAGTCCAGTCTGCGTTGTCTTCCTAGCCGCAGGACGGATTGGATTTTGGGTTGGAGTCGCAGCTCCGGTGCTTTCCAGCCGTGTGACATCACACAGGCTACCTAACCTCTCTGGCCTCCGTGTCCCAGCCTGTAACAAGCTGGTCAGTGATCACGGCGTCCCCACGGTTCCTGGGCCTCAAATTCAGAAAGAACCCGGCACAGGAGCGGCTCTGTTTGTCTGTGCGTCCTGGGTAAACCAGGGTCTTGAATCTGGGCACCCCCTAAAGGTTAAAGGTTTCATGCAGGAGGTGTGGTCTCCAGCCCTGAGTGGGAGGGAGAGAAACTCACCACGGCAAGGCTCCTGTCACTAGTCCCTGTCCCCCAGGAGGTGACCGCCACTGTTCGAGAGCTTGAAGCCAGCTCAGGTGGGGCCCTGAGGAGAGAGAAGCGACAGGCTGTCCCTCAGCACTGCCCGTCCCCACGTCGTGTTGCTGAAAGGACCGTAGAAAATAAAACCCTGGCCCGGCAGTGGTGGTGCACTTGGGAGGCAGAGGCGGCGGATTTCTGAGTTCGAGGCCAGCCTGGTCTACAGAGAGAGTTCTATGCCAGTCAGTGAGACCCTGTCTCAAAAAATGAAAATAATAAAAATTTCAAAATTAAACAACAACAAGACCCCAAACTGGGCATGGTGGTGCGTGCTTGCATTCTCAGGTAAGGGTCAGAAGTTGGACCTCACCTACTGTGGTGGTTCAAGGCCACCTAGGAAGATACTTGTGATTGTCTGAGGAAGAGAGGGGGGAGAACTCAAAACCGCTTCTCCTTCCCCCCCAGCCTTCTTTTCTTTCTTTCCTTCTTTCTTTCTCTCTTTTAAAGGCTTATTTGTTTATATATGAGCACAGCATTGCTCTCTTCAGACAGAGGGCGTCAGATCCCATTACAGATGGTTGTGAGCCACCGTGTGGTTGCTGGGATTTGAACTCAGGACCTCTGAAGAGCAGTCAGTGCCCTTAACCGCTGAGCCATCTCTCCAGCCTCCCAAGCCTTTTTTCCAGGAAGGAAGACAGGGCAACAGGAGCCTCCCTTCTGCCGGGGCCCCTCTTCCAGGCCCAGCACGCAGTATCAATTACCAATCCATTATTCATTCATTGATTTATTTATTCCCACGTCTTTTGTGTTTCGCTGGCATCTGCAAACCCCTCAGGACCCGCCGCACGGCTCCTGGCTCTGGGGGCCCAGTCTGAGGGGGGATGGACCCAGGAGGCCAGGGCTCCGCGTGGGAATGACAGACAGCCCCTGGACACAGGGAGGGGTCAAATCTCAACGGGACACGGGAGACGTGGGCGCTGCTCGGTAGAGGAAGAGTGGCTGTGCCGAGGCAGAGGCACAAACCGGTTGGGAGGGGTGGGGGGCGGGGCGCGGGACAGGAAGGGGTGGGGGCGGGGCGCGGGACAGGAAGGTGGGTCAGGTTCATCTCTGCTGAGCCAGGTCTGCAATTAGAACGTCTACAAGGAAGCTGGTCTAATTTGGGAAGTGTGGACATCCCGCGTCAGTTCCCGAAACGTTTTATTTTAGATGATGCAGGGCCAGAGTGTGTGTGTGTGTGTGTGTGTGTGTGAGCATGCGTTCCGAATTCAACCCCAGCCACACCTCAGCTCTGCACAGAGAGCCCCTGGATGTCTTTTCCCTATCTCCTCTCTACTTTTGTTTGGTCTTTAACAGAGACTGCTTTATTTATTTATTTATTTATTTATTTATTTTTGGTTTTTCGAGACAGGGTTTCTCTGTATAGCCCTGGCTGTCCTGGTACTCTGTAGACCAGGCTGGCCTCGAACTCAGAGATCCGCCTGCCTCTGCCTCCCAAGTGCTGGGATTAAAGGCATGCGCCACCACCACCCGGCACCTATTTTTTTTTTAAAGATTTTTTTTTTTTATTATACATAAGTCCACTGTCACTGTCTTCAGACACCCCAGAAGAGGGCATCAGATCTCATTACAGATGGTTGTGAGCCACCATGTTGTTGCTGGGATTTGAACTCAGGACCTCTGGAAGAGCAGTTGGTGTTCTTAACCGCTGAGCCATCTCTCCAGACTCCAACTGTTTTATTTTTAATGCAAGTCTGTGCACACGGGTGCAGGTGTGTAGTGCCGCCTGCAGGGGGCGTAAGTGTGCTCTGGAGCTGGAGTTACAGGGGCCTGAGCTGCCCCAGGAGGCTGGCTGGCACCCAAAGTCACGGCGTCTGGGAGGGCAGTTAGTTCTCTTAACTGCTGAGTTTCTCTTTGTTTAATTTTTTAAAAAAGGATTTTTTTTTTCCAAGACAGGGTTTCTCTGTATAACCCTGGCTGTCCTGGAACTCACTCTGTCGACCAGGCTGGCCTCGAACTCAGATCTCCCTGCCTCTGCCTCCCGAGTGCTGGCGTTAAAGCTGTATACCACCCTGACCTGTTGGATTTTTTAAGAGTCCCCACTTTCGGTCGCTGGGGTTACTGCAGGCCTGAACCACTGTCGCCAGCTGATGTGCTAGGCCTGGAGCCCAGGGCTTAAAGGCCTCTGGGTCTCCTGACAAACCTACAGCTCTGTGAAGGGTGCATTGTCTCCAGCCTCCGTCTTCTCTTCCCCACTGTATCATAGCCTTCTGGCCCTGAGCACTCGCTTAGGATCTTACCAATCCTCCAGATGCCTGGCCAGCAAGGGATAGGAGGTGTCCTGTCGGGGGGGCCTGGTGCTGTGGACGGACTCCTCTGGCCTTTTTCTTAAAAGTATCATCATCATCATCATCATCATCATCATCATCATCACCATCATCACCATCATCATCATCACTACTATCACCATCACCATCATCCTATTGAGAGAGCCCCTCTAGCCTCTCCTCTGCCTTCCCAGCCCTCAACCCCCAACCCCCCAGGCTCCAATTTATCTCCATGAAAACACTTTACCAGCTAGCTAGGTCAACGCATGACAAGGGTAGGGGCAGGTTTCTCTAGTCACTTCCGTCTTAAGGGGTGTGTTTCCACACCAGCAGGAGAGAGCACTGGAGACACACGCAGATAGTTGTGGTTATAAAAATGGGTGCCGGGCTGGAGAGATGGCTCAGCAGTTAAGAGCACTGACTGCTCTTCCAGAGGTCCTGAGTTCAAATCTGATGCCCTCTTCTGGAGTGTCTGAAGACAGCTACTGTGTACTTACATATAATAAATAAATACATCTTTGGGGGGGAGCGAGCAGAGGTTCTGAGTTCAATCCCCAGCAACCACACGATGGCTCACAACCATCTGTACAGCTACAATGTACTCATACATAAAATAAATAAATCTTTAAAAAAATAAAATAGGAAAGCCGGGCGTGGTGGCGCACGCCTGTAACCCCAGCACTTGGGAGGCAGAGGCAGGCGGATTTCTGAGTTCGAGGCCAGCCTGGTCTACAGAGTGAGTTCTAGGATAGCCAGGACTACACAGAGAAACCCTGTCTCGAAAAACCAAAAAATAAATAAATAAATAAATAAATAAATAAATAAATAAAATAAAATAAAATAAAATAGGCCGGGCAGTGGTGGCGCACGACTTTAATCGCAGCACTTGGGAGGCAGAGGCAGGCGGATTTCTGAGTTCGAGGCCAGCCTGGTCTACAGAGTGAGTTCCAGGACAGCCAGGGCTACACAGAGAAACTCTGTCTCGAAAAAAACAAAAACAAAAAAAATAAAATAGAAACGGGTGCCATTTTGCCCCTCTCCTGTTAGGTCCCGAGCAGGGCTAGGTACTCCACAGACTACGGTTGCCGCATCCCACCTGCCGAGGGTGACCACCACTGAATGGGGAACCCATGAACAGAGCCCTGGGGCGTCCGTGGCTCCCCAGGCCCCAGACACTCACCAACAGCTTGTCACAGGGTTATCAAGATGGGGCGTCTGAGTCAGAGCGTCCCCCCACAGCTGTCCCACCCGTGTGAGCCTCCCAGCTTTGCCTGGGGCTGATGGTAAACTCCAGGCTAGGGTGCTGGGACTAGGAATCGCGGTGCTGAGACAGGAGTAGAGGGTGGGCCTATCAGCTCCAGGCTACCGTATCCCCAGAGCTCGGGCCTCCACGGCTTTGCCTAATACTTCCCCAACTCGTGTGCCATCAGCTAACCTGAGTTTCGGCTCTCCTTCAGCACCCTTAGGAAACCCTTCCGGACAGCTCCGCCCGAGCCCTTCCCGGGAACTCCAGCCACTGGAGTGGTTAATCTGGACTTGATTGGATCTGGAAAGAAGAGACTCTGGGTAAGCGTGGGCGGGTGTTTCCGGGAAGGACTGACCGGAGGGCAAAAGAGACTCTTTCGCCATGGTGGGCGGCACCTCCTGGGAGTGGTGTGATGTAGGAAGGCCGAGGGAGGGGCACCGTGCCCTTTGCTTGCCCACCTTTGCTTCATGCTGGTGAGTGCATCTGCTCTGTGGCCGCTGCGGCCGCTGCAACCAGAACCTCACCGTTTCAACCTTCCAATGTCTCCTGAAGGCCTGGCATGACTCCCGGAGCTGTTCGCGAATCCTCCATGCGTTCACTGCCACACCGGACTACTGAGGAACCGGTGTCCCGGAGCAGCCGGGAACCTCAGCCTGCCCAGCGCGCAGACGCTTGCATCATTGAAGCCGATCTAACAAGCCCCTTCTTATAGACATCCATTCTAACCCTCTGTTCCCTGACTAACGCCCACTCACTCACTGTCCAACCCCAGACGAGACGAGATGCCGCCTATGACGCTATGGCCTGTTCTTTTGGTGATGTCTTCTTCTATGCTCTAACAATACAGCTTGTCCACGGAATTATTATTATTTTTTTGTTCTGTTGTTTTTGAGTCAGGGTTTCTCTGTGTAGCCCTGGCTGTCCTGGAACTCACTCTGTATACCAGGCTGGCCTCGAACTCAGAAATCTACCTGCCTCTGCCTCCCAAGTGCTGGGATTGAAGGCGTGCGCCATCACCGCCCAGCTCAGTCCACGGAATTCTTAGCAAGTGAACGGACACCAGCGGGCCTTCCTCTGGGTTCCCAGACTGGTGAGCCAGGGGTTCAGAAGACTTCCTTCTGCGAAGCCTGTGGAAGACCTCTGGAGCGTGAGCTAGGGAGGGGCCGAGGCGGGCAGTTTCTCCCCCTGGTCTTAGTCTCTGGCTTGTGGCACCTTCTGGACACACTGACTGAATCTTGTGCTCTTCTCCGTCAGGCCCCCCTCGCTGGGCCAGCAGCCTGGCCCCTGGGAGCATTTAGAATACAAGACATAAAAGCAGCTGGGGGAGGGGGTCACCTTTTAGATCCCCAAGTCCCAGAGAGTCACCCAAAGGCCTCCAAAAAGCCAGCTGAGGTGACTGGCCTGAGGATCCACACAGGTCTTCCTGGTAGACCCGAGGGAGGGAGTGGGCCGTGGGGTCGGGTGGGGGCGAGCATCCTCACTGTTTGGCCAGCTGAAGGCCCCTGTCCTCCACGGACCCGACACGCACGGGGAGGGGCGGGCGGGGGCCACCGCACGGGGCCTGTCCCGCGTGTATCCATACACACACAGGTAGAGGAGGGGGTCGCGGCGCCAGGGCTAGAGCGCAACCCCCTGTCCTGCGTGCACCCCGCACCGCCCCCATGAGAAGCAGGGATTAGGAGCGCGCAGGAACCACGCTCGCCGAGCTGGGGAGCAGGCGGCCGGGCGGGCGCGGCCTCCGGGTACCGCGGCGCTGCCACCTGCGCAGCCACCGCGCCGCCATTGGCTCGCCGAGAAGCCGCTCTAATCCGCGCCGCCTCCGCCCCCGCGCGGCGCTGCGCTCCGCGGAGTCTCTGACCTTCCTCCTTCCCGCAGCCCCGGAGAGACGCGCGGCGGTCGCGCCAGCCTCCTCCTCCTCCTCCTCCTCCCCCGGGAAGCCATCCGGGCTTAAGGCTGGGCCGCCGCCGCCCGCTTTGCTGCTCGCCCTGCTGATGGTGTCCGGTGCCCCGGCGCCCAGGTAGGGGCTCTAAAGCGTGGAGAGCGCGCGGGTTTGGGGATGGGAGTGGGGTTGGGGTTGGGGGGAATCTAGGGCCCCAGTGCGGATGCAGGTGCCCAGCGTGTGACGGCGTTGGATACAGCCGAGGGCAGGTACCTGGGGAGAGGAGGGCGCGCGCCCCAGGATGCTCTTGGGCTTGACCCAGGCAGGCAGTGCCAGGATGGCCCCTTGGGGATGCTAAAGGAGCGAGGCCTCTACCCTGGGGAAAGGGACAGGAAATAGGATCTTGGGAAGCTGGGGCCTGCCACCCCCCCCCCCCCGGTGTTGAGTGTGTTTTTCTGGAACCAGCTGGGATGGGTGGGCCGAGGCCAGCTTGGTGCGTACGTTATTTCGGGATCAGAGTGGGCTGGGGAGCAGCACAGCCGGCGATGTCTGGTTTAGATTACAGGTACTTCCTTCTTCCTTCTTTGCTTCCGACCCCTCCCCCCACCAGCTGGGGGTGGGCGGTGGAAGGGGAGAGGGGGTGGCTTTGCAGAGAGCCCCCTCCCCCCCCCCCCGCAGATGCTGCAGACTGCTCTCTGCGCCACACCACACCACACCGCCTTCTCTCTCCACCAACCTCAGCCCATTTGGTCACGGTTGGGATGCTCTCCCTTTCAGGAAGGGAGAGTGTTCACCTTTCAGGAAGCCGCGGAAAGGTTAAAGGGTCATTAATGTTGTCTGCGACACAGTAGCAAACCCCAGAGCTTGGCCAGACTCAGCTTCAGATCCCAGCTTTTAAGTTCCAGCCTTCCCCCCCTCCTCGCCCACCCCCCCAGCCCAGCTCTGCAGCCTGGGGGAACTCACACACTCCGCACCTTCTTTTTCTAGGCACAACCAGAAATAGCCCATTGTCAGGGCCCTGGTGCAGCTGGGGTGCAGATTGCCAGTGGTCTGGGGCGCTCTGCCCGCAGCCTGGTTTTCTTATCAGATGTTTGCCTGGCTTCTCAGATCACCCTTTCTAAGCAGCTTCCTGGCGCCCCAGGGGAGAGGTCACCTCTGGCCCCGCGTTTCTTGAACCCTGTCAGCCTGGAGGTTATTTAAGCCTGGCCTGTCCCTCTCTAGACCAAAGAGCTTTCAGGCTAAGAATCTGACTTGTCTGTCAGTACTCCAGTGTCTGAGAAGGGCTCCTCAGGGACGAAATGTTTGCAGTACGAACGAACGAGTGAATGAATGAATGAATGAATGAATGAATATGTAAATTCTGGGCAATAGCTAGCAAGCTGGAGCAAAGAGGCACCAAGAAACTGGTTTAGACCTAGGGTTGAATGTCAGCTGTGACTATTGAGGGGTTTCTGGCCTGCTGCCTCCTGACTGACTTGTTGGCCCCCTGCATCCCCAGGGAGCCTGTCCCTTTGTCGAGGGAACCACCCCCCCCCCGTGTCCGCGGGGAGCCTGGCCCTTTGCTGAGGGCCCCCCATCCTCCAAGCTTCTGGGTTGGTGATTTCTCCTTTGGTGCTACATCTCAACTATAGCCAGACAATCCGGGTCAGTCTTCCATGGCTGGGTGGGCCTGGCCAGTTTTTGGGGTCTCTGGGGTCTTCTGGGGTTCTTCCCAGTAACCCCCGTGTGTAAAAGGTGACACGGGCCTTTGCAGAGCTCTTCTTGGCTAGCCTTGTCCTTTTGACAGGTGCACAGCCCTCCCTGAGTGGGCTGTGCCACCCTGCCAGTCAGCTGACTCCTCTTCCTCCCCTCTGCTCTCCCTCGCTCCGAATTCTGACTCTCAGTTCCTCAGCAAAGCCACCCTGCAGTCGCCCGCCGGCCTCCCGCGGCTTCCTTGCCCACGGCCCTGGCCCTATCTTGCTCCTGTCTCCAGACCCGCGGCCCGAGTCTTTGACATCTTCCCCGGGTTATGGAATGAAGGAGGTGTGTGTCTCTGACTGGTGTCCCCGAGGCCTGACACAGAGAGACCTTCACTTTTGGAAAGTGTGACGTAGGTAGTGGGTCCTCCGTGACTTCCGGTCGCTTGAAAGGTTCTTCCTCAGGAGATACCTGCGTCCCGTGAGTGGTCATGGGAGACTCATTGAAGAAGAGAAGATTCTGTGGGCCAGGAAGGACAGGGAAGGCCAAGAGGGGAGGAGCTCACTGATCCGGTGGTCCTCCCCGTGGCAGCAGGAAGAGGACCACAGGGGATGGGGGTACTGAGGAGGAACAGGCTCCGGCCAAGAGCCTGGAACAAACGATGATAAGCACTTTCTGCTGGGCCACGCCCCTAGCCCCTGATTTGGGGATTCTAGGCAAGGTCGTTTCTTCTGTGATAATAGAGCAGCATCCCTTAGTTTTACATTAAAATTTTTTCCCATTTCTGTTATTATTATTATTATTATTATTATTATACTGTTTTGTTGAGACAGGGTTTCTCTGTGTAGCCCTGGCTGTCTTTGAACTCACTCTGTAGACCAGCTTGGTCTCAAACTCACCAGAGATCCGCCTGCCTCTGCCTCTCGAACGGTGGGATCAAAGACGTGCGACTAATACCTTGCTTAGTATATGTATTTTTTAATTTTTTATTTTATTATATGTAAGTATACTGTAGCTGTCTTCTGACACCTCAGAAGAGGGCGTCAGATCTCTTTTTTTCCCCACCTCAAACCCCTCATCAGATCTCATTACAGATGACTGTGAGCCACCATGTGGTTGCTGGGATTTGAACTCACAACCTTCAGAAGAGCAGTTGGCACTCTTAACTCCTGAGCTATCTCTCTAGCCCCAGTATATAATTTTTTTAAAGACAGTTCACTGGCCGGACTCTCACTGTGTAGGTCAGAGTAGCCTCAAACTCACAGAGATCCACCTGCCTCTGCCTCCGGAGTCTTTTTGCTACTTTTTATCATGTGTAGGTGTGCACGTGAGTGCCAGTTTGACTGATGGTGTTGGATCCCTAGGAGTTAAAGGCGGTGGGGAGCTGCCCAGGGCGGGTGCTGGGAAACAACACACCCTCTGAAGGTCGTTTCAAACAAAAAGCTTTCCTTTCTTTTCGTATTGCAAACATAATTAGTGTTTGCTGGGAATCCTCTAGATCGGACTGGAAAGCCATTGGCTACCATCACGGACAGCCCTTTGCCTGTGTACCTTGCAGTTGATTTCCAAGACCATGAAGGACTGGGATGGGGTGGCCAGGGCCCTAGGAGGTACCCAACAGGAGCCACCCACCCCTTAAGCAAAGCTTCAGTTCAGGGACAGTGGTGATCGTAGATGACCCCGCGGGCTTTGCACTGCTGGCACGACCTTCAGGGGTGTGTCCAGTTAGGTCCCAGCTGCTGGGACCAGAGTGGGGCATCTATAGATGGTACCCGAGCAGCCGCGGTGATAGAGGACGCGTAGCTCTAGGAAGGGTGGACAGGAGGAACCTGAAGAGGTCTTTGTGAGGTGAGGCAGGAGCTTGGATGATAAGAAAGTGGGCATTGGAGAGGTGCCCTGAGCCTTCAAATTGGGGTTCTGGAAGACTGGGAGGACCAGAGGCCATAGGCATCACGTGGTGGGAGGATGCTGGTGGGCGGGTAGCGCAGTAGTTACGGGTACTGGCTGCTCTTGCAGAGGACCTACTTGGGTTTGGTTTCCAGCACTCACGGGTAAAACTGTAGCAAAAAGCCGGGCGTGGTGGGGCACGCCTGTAATCCCAGCACTTGGGAGGCAGAGGCAGGCGGATTTCTGAGTTCGAGGCCAGCCTGGTCTACAGAGTGAGCTCCAGGACAGCCAGGACTACACAGAGAAACCCTGTCTCGAAAAACCAAAAAAACAAACAAACAAACAAACAAACAAAAAAACAAAAAAAAAAAACAAAAAAAAAATTCAGGAGCTGGAGGGATAGATGGCTCAGTGGTTAAGAGCACCGACTGCTCTTCCAGAGGTCCTGAGTTCAAATCCCAGCCACTACATGGTAGCTCACAACCATCTGTAATGGGATCTGATGCCCTCTTCTGGCATGCAGGTGTGCATGCAGACGGAACACTCATACATTTTTAAAAAAAAGCTCACCGAGCGTGGTGGCACACGCCTGTAATCCCAGCACTTGGGAGGCAGAGGCAGGTGGATTTCTGAGTTCGAGGGCAGCCTGGTCTACAGAGTGAGTTCCAGGACAGCCAGGGCTACACAGAGAAACCCTGTCTCGGGGAAAAAAAAAACAAAAAACAAAAAAACAACAAAAAAAAAAACAAAAAAAAAAAAAGAAAGAAAGAAAGAAAGAAAAAAGAAAAAAAAGAAAAAGAAAAAAGAAAAACCAAAGGGGGGGGGGGAATCTCGGATAAGTAAAATTCGTTTCATTCCTTTTTTAGCATAAATATATTCCGAATGTTGCATGAGCATAATTGTAATAAAAGGTGTTTTTTTTTTCTTCATGATATCTCAGTGACAGAGTACATGCTGGGCGTTCTCCTGTGAAAGTCCTGGGCTTAACCCTAATAGAAACATTTTGATGTGGGGCTGGTCCAGATCTGGTCCCTCGGAGGAGAGACGCAGTGGCTGCCAGCACTGGGGACCCACGCAGGGGAAGGAGGTAACAAACTTCCACGAGTCGGCCTGTGACCCCCCACGAGTGTACTGTGGTGCACACCGCTCCACGATAAACAAATAAATGTAATGATTAAAAAAAAAAAAGACAAACTTGATTTGTCTTTTATCTGAAATCTGAATTGCACTGGCGCCCTTTGGCCTCCAGGTGTCGCTGTTTAGGGACGCAGAAGGAAAGAGAGAGGAGTCTACTATTGGCTCCTCTCCTGTCCTAGGGAGAGAGTGTGTATATGTGTGTGTGTGCGCGCGCGCGCGCACACACACACACACATTCAACTGTGTAAGCATGGTAGTTAGGGGAGACCTCAGGCCTCAGGGGCTATCACAAGGTCTCTTATTCCGTCCCACAGGGTCTCTTAGTCTGTGCTCCCCAGCCCAGACTTCCCTGGATTCTCCTGTCTCCTCCTCTCTGGCCTCGGGAGCACCGAGATTACAGACACTTCTGTACCCAGCTCGATGTGTGTTCCGGGGACTCAGCCCCCGGCCCTGAGGCTCACAGGGCGAGCTTCTTACCCACCGAGCCACCGCCCCAGCCCACAGAGCAGTGTAGAATGCTGTGTCTGTAAACTGATTCTACACGCCGCCCTGCGAGCGCTCGCCCATTCCGATGGGCAGAGAGATTTACCAGCAAGGTGGAGCTTCTAAATAAAGTTAATCCAGAGCAGCAGCACAAATCCTTGCAGTAAGCTTTTCCTGGCGGAGGGTGTGGTAGACAACCCATCACTTCTCTCGGGGACTGTGCGCCGGCACCCCCTTTTTTGGAAATACCATTTTGGAGGTGAGCCCAATCGGTGCTGTCTTAGCACGCAGTGAAGGTCAGTGGCGAGTCGCCAGGAGGACGAATCCAGTCAGGACCTCCCCCGTCCCAGGTGGTTCTTCATTCTGGTGTCATTTAGTCAGATGCTGTACACCAGGCACTGTTGTAGGAGCTGGGGCTACTGGGACAACTGAAAAGATAGCTGCAATTATGGTAGGTCAGAGCAGGTGACTTATATATGATAGGATTTGATTTGTTGTTGTTGTTATTATTAATAATTGGTTTTTGGAAACAGGGTTTCTCTGTGTAGCCTGTCTGACCTGGAACTCACTCTGTAGACCAGGCTGACCTCGAACTCAGAAATCCGCCTGCCTCTGCCTCCCAAGTGCTGGGATTAAAGGCGTGCGCCACCACTGCCCGGCTCCTGGTCCCTTTTTAAATTATTATTTTACATTTATTTATTTAGTCTGGAGGGAAAGGCGAGGGGACGGAGAACACGCCTGTGCCACAGCGCCCTTGCGGAAATTGGAGGACAATTCTGGGAGAGGACTCCTCCCACCGCGAGGGCCCTAGGGATGGCACGTGTCGTCGGGCTTGGCCGCAAGCTTCCTTACCCACCTCTCAGCCCGCCTGGGTTCTTTTACTTATTTAGGATTTTCATCCCCGAGACAGTGCCCCACTGTGTACCTGACTGTCCTGGTCCTTGCTTCGTAGCTAGTTGACCTCACAGCAGCTGTCTGATCTGTCTGTCCATCTCTACCTCCTGGGGGCAGGATTACCAGTCCCACCACACTCAGCCTCTTTCTCCTCTTCTTTTCAGACATAGTCTCATGATGCTCCCCTGGCTGGCTGGGAACCCTCGGAGATCCGCCTGTCTCTGCCTCCTGAGTGCTGGGATGAAAGGCGTGCGCCAATGTGGGGCCATGAAAGGCAGTCTGTGCCCTGGTTGAGCGAGGCTTAACCTCTGGAGACCCCGTAGATATTCTGCAAGGGACGGACCCGTTGGACGTGCTCCCAGACACTAGGTTTCTGACACGAGCCCTCAGCGTTCCTTAGTTCTGTGGCCGTCAGTCACGTAGGGAGACACCCCAAACCCCTGGTATTGGGTCTGGACTCCACCCCCACAGTCACCTGGCAACAACCAGATATGCTCCGCCCCACGGTTACCTGGCAACAGCCGGGTAGGCCCAGCCCACTATAGAAGGGGTGCTTGGCCCCGCCTCCCTCCCTTACTCCTCTTCTCCCCTCCCCTCCCTCCCTCCTTTCCCCCCTCCCTCCCTCCCCCACCTCTCTCTCGTCCCCTCGCTCCCCCTCCCTCTGCCTTCCCTTCCCCTTCTCTCCATGTGACCATGGTGGGCCTCTACTTCTCTACCTTCTCTCTCTCTCCTTGATATCTCCTCTGTCTTTAATTTATAAATTTAAAAGAAATAGATTTATTTATTAAGGGTCATCATGGCATATATATATATGCCTTTAATCCCAGCACTCGGAGTTCGAGGCTAGCCTGGCCTACAGAGCAAGTTCTAGGACAGCCAGGGCTACACAGAGAAACCCTGTCTCTAAAACAAAAACAAAAACAAGTATGTACGTATGTATGTATGTATGTATGTATATATGTAAGTATGTTGTATGTTGTATGTAGATACGTGTATATGGGCGTTTCATCTGCGTGCTCCTCTGCACCCCAGAGGAGGTCGTAGGAGTTCACGGACTGTTAGAGACGATTGCGAGCTGCTGTGCTGCTGAGACTCAAACTCGGGTCTTCTGAAAGAGCAGCCGTTACTCTTAACCGCTTACCCATCTCTCCAGCCTTATCTGAAAAGTCTTTATTGCCCAAAAATACAATTCACGTACTTAGACAAAGTGGCATTTTATGTCGGCCTCTCCCTTGCCTGCAGTCTCCAGTAATGCAATCATTCTAACCAGATCTCGGGCATCGATTCGCCATGCCTATCTCAAGACCCACCTCTAAAATACGGACTTTTGTTTTTTTAACGATTAAAAAAAAAAAGACTTATTTATTTTATGTGAGTAGCCGTCACTCTCTTTAGACACACCGGAAGAGGGCATCGGATCCCACTACAGATGGTCGTGAGCCACCATGTGGTCACTGGGAATTGAACTCAGGACCTCTGGGAGAGCAGTCAGTGCTCTTACCTGCAGAGCCATCTCTCCAGCTCAAGGACTTTCTTTTGTTTCTTTGCTGTTTGTTTGTTTGTGTGTGTGAGTGTGAGACAGGGTCTCACTATGTAGTCTTGACTGTCCTGGAACTGACTCTGTAGACCAGCCTGGCCTCAAACTGATAGAGATCCGTCTGCCTCTGCCTCCTGATGCTGGGTGTAAAGACTCCCCCCCTCACCCCCCAGACAGGGTTTCTCTGTGTAGTCCTGGCTGTCCTGGAACTCACTCTGTAGACCAGGCTGTCCTGGAACTCAGAAATCTGCCTGCCTCTGCCTCACAAGTGCTGGGATTAAAGGCGTGCGCCACCACCGCCCGGCCTAAGACTTTCTTTTTTTTTTTTTTAAGATTTTTTTTTTTTTGATTTTTTTGAGTCAGGGTTTCTCTTTGTAGCTCTGGCTGTCCTGGAACTCACTTTGTAGACCAGGCTGGCCTCGAACTCAGAGATCCACCTGCCTCTGCCTCCCAAGTGCTGGGATTACAGGCGTGCGCCACCACCGCCCGGCTGACTTTCTTTTTTTAAAAGAGTTTTTTTGTTTTGTTTTGTTTTGTTTTTTTGGTGTGTGTGTGTGTGTGTGTGTGTGTGTGTGTGTGTGTATGTATGTATGTAGAGATGGCTCAGTAGTTAAGAGCACTGACTGCACTTGCAGGGGACCGGGGTTTGGTTTCCTGCACCAACGTGGCGTCTCACATCTACTGGTATGCCAAGTGTCTCTGGACCCCACAGCCCCTTCCTTCCTTCTCTTCCTCCTTCCCTCCCTCCTTTTTTGCTGTAGCATTGGAGATGGAGCCCAGAGCTTTATACATGCTGGGAAATTAAGGTTAGCCTGAGTACATGTCAGATCTGAGGGTACCCTGGGCTACTTGAGACCCCGTCTTTTGTTTGTTTGTTTGTTTGTTTGTTTCGAGACAGGGTTTCTCTGTGTAGCCCTGGCTGTCCTGGAACTCACTCTGTAGACCAGGCTGGCCTCGAACTCAGAAATCCACCTGCCTCTGCCTCTCAAGTGCTGGGATTACAGGCATGCGCCACCACTCCCGGTGAGACCCCGTCTTAAAACAACAATCAAAAGAAAAACCTGAAGACGGAAATCCGGCCTGTGCACTGTGATTGGCTGAGCCCCTGGGCGCTTCTGCGCATGCCTTCTGCTCCAGCTGTCTTCGCTGTCTTGTGAGTCATCCTCAGCTTTGTCCGCACAGTCCACAGCCTGGGCTCTGTGGACTGCAACTCCACAGCGCCGTGTGCGGCAGGGTCCTCCGTACTCTGAGGTGGTCGCTGGGTCCTGTCTGTCTCCTGATGCTGCCAGCTGCAGGAGATCGGCTCAGCGCTGCATTGGGACCCCCAGAACCCACAGTTCCCCCCAACTCCCCGCTCTCAGGTCCCTGTCTCCACTCGATGCTTCTGGACTAGGGGGCTGGGCGGGGAGCAGCCGCCACAGACTGCCTGCTGCCCTTGTGCTGAGGGTCGAGTCCCTCCTCCCTTCAACTCTTTAATGACCTCCCAGCCGGGCCCAGTGATGCACACCTTTAGTCTCAGTACGCAGGAGGCAGAGGCAGGCAGCTCTCTGAATCAAAGGCCAGTCACAGTCCATAGGAAAGGTCTACGTGGCGAGTTCCAGGGCAGTCAGGGCTACATAGTGCGGCTCTGACAACAACAACAACAACAACAACAACAACAACAGCAACAGCAACAACCAAAGCCTTCAAGACGGCAATTGCCAATAAGCCCAGTGACTTGAGTTTGAGTCCCTGGCACCAATTTTCCTCTGACTTCCATATGGGTACCATAATATATGTACATACATACACACACACACACATATACACATATATCACACACACGCATGTGTAAATATTAGAAATATTAAAAATAAAACCAGATTCACACTTGGAAAATGAAAACAGGAGGGTCTGGGGTTCAAGACCCCCCCTCCTACAATGTGAGGTCCAGGCCTGTCTCTACGAGACCCCGTCTCACAGTGTGAGGTGGGGCTGTGACTCAGTTGGTGGCGTGCCCTGCCTGTGGAGGGAAAACCCTGCCAGGCTGGTGGCTTCTTGTGCCCAGCTGTGCACCCAGCCCCACTGTACCAGATACGGAGTCAGTTTTGAGTCTGGCCTGAGTGCTGGCCACTCAGGGAAGGACACACACTCTGTCCTTGTTCCCTGGACGCTTCTGCCCAAGTCTCAGGGCCCCAGGGGAGCTCTGCAGCCTTGCTTCCCAGCAGCGGCCGTGTGCCGTGCACCGAGTCCGTGGATGCTTGGTTGGTGTTGCTTCATTTCGTTTTTACAGTGCTGGGAGGAGACCCCGAGTCCCAGTATGCTGGGCAAGTGCCCTCCCGCTGAGCCACAGCCTGGATCTATATGGGTATCCTGAGACACAGCGGGGCCTCAGGCTTCCAGCTCAGGCCCCTCGGCGAGTGTGTGAGTCCAACGCCAGACTGTACAGAGGCTTTTTTCTCCTCTCCTCCGCCCCTCCCCCTGCAGGGTATCTGGTGTCCCCCTATCTCCAACCCCATCAGGCCGTAGCCCCACCCCATGCCCCGTCTGGGTATTGGGTGACCGGTTAGGATCTCACCTGTCCTACTTGGCAAAGTTCTTCTGATGGGTTCCCCCCACCCCCCGTCTCTTGGGGGTCCCGTCCTCACCTCTGCCCCCATTCCCAGACCTTTGTCATTGGCGCTGAAAAGAGGCAGCCCCTGCTCAGCAGTGCACGGTGGGGGTGGGGGTTGGCTCCCCTCCCCCCTTGGCTCGGGGCACACGGTGAACTGGGCTGGACCAGCGGTAGGGCCCAGGGACCGGGCTGAAAGTGGGTGGCGGCTGCCAGTGCCCTGGAGCCGGGCTCAAGGCAGTCACGTCTGGAGATGCTGAGGAGGGAAAGCAGGCAGGACTAGTCTGCCTGGGAGGTGGGTGTGAGCAGGAGACACCGGATGGGGGCGTTCCACGAGGCCGCCCTGCTCCACGGGGCTGTGGCAGTGGAGGCTGAGGCCGCCTGAGGTCTGTGGGCTTCCTTGAGGGCTGTGCCCCTCTGGCGACTCAGGGAACGTTTATGTGAGGAGGGTTTTTTTTTTTTTTGTTGTTGTTGTTTTGTTTTTTAAGACAGGGTCTCACGTCTCCCAGACTGGTTTCAAACTCACTGCGTAGCCAGAGGCGGCTTGGAACCCCTGCTCTGCCTGCCTCTGGCTTCCCGGTTATCGAGGCGGGCATCCCCATGCCCAGGTTCTCTGTGCTCGGGATAGAATTGAGGACCTCGTGTACGCTAGGCAGGCACTCTGCCCATGGACGTACCCTCATCAGCCTATACTAGTCTATATGTATACACAAAGGAATATGGATACGTATATGTATATGTGTGTATAGGAATATGTATAGGGATACGTATAGGGATATGGATGTGGATACATATATGTACATGTGTGTATATATAGGGATATGTATATGTACATGTGTGTATATATACATATGTATATATGTATATACATATGTATATGTATGTGGATATATACATGTGTGTATATATGTGCATATGTATAGGGATATGGATTTAAAAAACAAAACTCCCTCACATAAATGTTCCCTGAGTGTTGCCATGTATGTACATATTTATATATATGTATTATGTAAGCTTTATCAGTTTAAAAACTTACACTTAATTCATCTGTATGCGTGCACATGTACCTGTCATGGCATCCGCGTGTTGCCAGAGTGAGTTTGCTCCTTTACTTGTGGGTCCGGGACCCTGGACTCAGGTTAGCTGGTGTGTCAGGGCGGGTGTGTCAGGGCGTGCCTTTCCCTGCTGAGCCCTTCATCGGCCCCTCCTTCACTTTAGAAACAAAGTCTCTTGTAGCCCAGGTTGTCTTCGAATTCCCCACCCTCCTGCCTCTGTCTCCTGGGCTGGGATTGCCGGCATGGACGGCCACACCCAGCTAAGCGTTTTCTTCACAGCAGAATGCATCAGGGCCTTAATGTGCTGTGGTGCTGATGTCAAGGAAGTGCCAAGCCATCAGGACGCCCTTTAAGGCGTCCGTAGTGGGCAGTTTGTCCGGACAGTTAGACAGCACTCCAAGACCGGAGCCTTTAACGCTGGCCAGAGGAGCTGAGGCGGAAACTCATTACAGAGTCAGAGCCAGGCGTGGGCGGCTACTTGGCGTTGGAGGGTGGGGGAAGACGGTGTGCAGACAGTGAAGGATCGGGGTGTCAGGCCTTTAAGGGCGCAATGGGGCAGGATAGACAGACCTTCAGAGCAAGTCAGTTCATCCGTGTGGTCCTATAATGAGCGGCACGCACCTCCAGTCAAACCTGAAGGATCCTGTAGACTCCCCGAGGCCAGGTGTGAGCCCCAGCGCAGACGGCGGGCATGGGGAAGGATGGTGTAACCACGGAGAACTGTTGACAAATGTGCCCCTGGGTGCAGGGCGCTCTAGGTGAGGAGACCCCGTGTGGGGAATTCGGGGAGCATTCTGTGCCTTCCGGTCACTTAGCCATGACAGTCTTGAAAATAAAGGGAGGCTGGAGATGTCTCGGTGCTTTAGAGCACTTGTGACTTTTGAGTCTCAGCACCCACAGAGGGGCTTAGAACCGACCTTAACTTTAGTCCCCAGGCTTCAGGCCTTCTTGAGTAAAACATGCGTGTGTGTGTGTGTGTGTGTGTGTGTGCGCGCGCGCGCGCGCACGCGCGCGCGCTTGCGTGCAGTGCCTGTGCCTGTCACATGTGCATGTTCAAATGTGCATTGTGTGCACGTACATGTGAGTGTGCAAGTGTGTGCACGTGCGTGTGTACACAGCCTTGCATAGCGTCTGGTGTAGTGGTAAATGCTTTTAAGGCCTCCACATCATGCCTGGCCCCTTTTTTATTGGAGGAAACACAGTGTCTCTGAAAGGGGGACAGGAGGAACGTCTTTTACGGTGCAGCAGAATGCAGAGCGCGGTGGGGCAGGGCCCGGAGGGTGGGGCACAGCTTCGTTTTCTCAGACAGCACAGTTGTCAGGTGTGGGGGAGGAGAGGTGCTGTGAGACATTGTCCTCCACAACTTTCCACAGTCACCTTGTGACGTGCGTGCGACCATCCCTGCCCTGCTGATGAGACAGCAAGAACAGGCAGCTGGTAATCGGCCGGAAGAGGCTCCCGTGATGGGGCATCATCACCTGTGTGGACGTTGGTCCCCGCCACCTCGCAGGTGCCGTTCCTCACCGCTGTACAGTATCACGAGGTGCAAGCGTTAGGAAGGTCTGAGCTGGCCTCTGGGTGGAGATTTGGAAACAGGAGGTTTCGGTGCAGGAAGCTGCTCACAGAGTTGTCCCCTGTCGAGATGAGATGGTGGCCGGGTCCTCACACTTCTCCCTGGCCAGTCACAGGCCACAGGCTGTGCTCTTCAGCTCAGGGATGCCCAGAGGAAAGACTCAGGCGTGAGCCGAGCCATCCGCTGCTACCAGGGACGCTGAAAGTGCGCAAGCCCTGGCAGGGCGAGCCCAGCGCTCCCAGCATCCCCTGCGGCCCTTGACATCTCTACCCTGGGAGCAGTTCGCTGTGCTTGGGACTGCTTCTGGCTTCGGATTAGGCCAGGGGAGCTGGGCCAGGACAGCATCTTAGGCCGTGACAGATATTTTTTTCATTTCCCTGCCGCGCGCGCGTGTGTTTGCGTGTGTTTGCGTGTGTGTGTGTGTGTGTGTGTGTGTGCGCGCGCGCCGCCGGCCACCGCCGCAGCAACAATAGCAGCAGCAGCAGCAGCTTTGCTGCCCTGTGTGGTGTGCCAAGCGGCCCAGACACTTTAGCTTCTCGCGATTCTTATTCCCAGACCTCTCAGCTTCCGGTCAACACAGGGCAGGAGGACCAGAGACACTCAAGCACCGACTTCTGCCCAAGAACAATAGGCCTTCCTTCCTCAGATCTCTGCGAGACCTCTGGAGAACGGGGGTGGGGGGGTGAGGGGGTGTGTGGGGAGACAGTCCTTCCGGCCCGCAGGGTTAGCCCGAGTCGGCTCACCATAGCAAGTGTCATGAGAGTTGCTGGCCCCAGTGACCTCAGTGCGAGCCTGAGGTGTAAACCCACAGCCCTCCGGCCTGTCGCTGGGTGTGGCAGTGAGTGGAGGTTCCCCTTCACTCTGTGGTTCTGGAGGAGATGGGTTCCACCTGGGGTGGGGCGGGGTGGGGCGGGGTGGGACCGAGCCTCGCACAGTGGCCGTTCTTATGGTGTGTGCACAGATGGCTCCGTAGCCTTGAGGGCTCCAATGTGGTATCTCAGCTGCATATTTTTTATCACCTTCCTTATTATTTTATGTTGGTGTTAAATAGTTAATTAGCTTATTTTTGAACGGCAGGGTCTTATGATGTTGTCCTGGCTGTCCTCGAACTCACAGGACCTGTATGTCTTTGCTTCCCAAGTACTAATATTAAAGGTGTGCACCATCATGGCTGGCCTTTTTATTTGTTTGTTTTTACTTTGATTTTTTTGTTTCTGCGCATTGATGTTTGCCTGTATGTATGGCTGTGGGAGGGTGTCAGATCTTGGAGTTACAGAGTTGTGAGATGTCATACGGGTGCTGGGAACTGACCCTAGGCCTTCCGGAAGGGACCCACTGTTTTCAATACAGAGCCACCTCTGCAGACCTCGACTGTAAATTTTAATTTTTTTTTTTTTAAAATGTTGAAAAAGTTTAAATTTAAAAAACTTTAAAAGCTGGGCAGTGGTGGCACACGCCTTTAATCCCAGCACTTGGGAGGCAGAAGCAAGCAGATTTCTGAGTTTGAGGCCAGCCTGGTCTACAGAGTGAGTTCCAGGACAGCCATGGCTACACAGAGAAACCCTGTCTCAAAAAACCTAAATAAATAAATAAAATACATAAATAAATAAGAAACACAGTTTCTCTGCATAGCCATGGTTGTCCTGGAATTCATTTGGTAGACAAGGCTGGCCTTGAACTCAGAGATTCACCTGCCCATCTTTTCAACCTTTTTTTTTTTTTTTTTTTGGGAGACAATCCAGGCTGCTCTTGAACTCAGCGTCCTCCTCCTCCTCGTGCCTCCTGTGCCTCAGGCCTACTTAAGCCTTCCCAGTTCACACCTGGCAGGAGCACATCCTATGAAGGCTTTTCTGTCTTCATCAGGATTTCTAATCTCCCCTCCCCTCCCCACCAAACCAGCTGGCTTCTACTCTGCTAGGCATTAGGGGAAGAGCTGGCCAGGTAGACGTAATTACACTAAGGAGTAAATGACCAACGTCTCTTCTGGTAACTTTTGCAGTGACTGTTTAGGAGAGTGTATGAGGAGGAGGCTTGGGCACTGCGGACATAACACGTGGTGACAGGTGCTTATTTAGTATGTCGTAGGTTCTAGGCTTAATCAGTCTCCCTAACACAATTATCACCAATGATAGCTAAATAAATGATTTGGAAATGTTAAATGGGAAAGAACTAGAAATATCGAGAGAGTCTCCCCCCCACTTGAATCATTGATCAAACTCATAGAAATGGACTTTAAAAGTAAGAGCGGTGTCTGGGAGGCAGCTCAGCCGCAGAGGGCACTGCTTGCTCGTGCAGGGGACCCGGTTAGATCGCCATCATCCATGTCTCTTCACAGGCATCCATAGCTCCAGTTCCGCCGGGGAAGTCAGCGCCCTCCTCTTCTGGCCTTCGAAGGCGGCAGGATTGAATATGATACAGACATATATACAATCAATATGCTTATTCCATATAAAATAAAAATAAATCTAGGGGCTGAAGAGATGTCTCAGTGGTTAAGAGCACTGACTGTTCTTCCAGAAGTCCTGAGTTCAATTCCCAGCACTTGTGTGGTGGCTCACAACCGGCTCTAACTGCAGTTCCTTGGGATCTGTCGCCCCCTTCTGGTCTCCTTAGGTACTGCATGCACATGACGCTCATGCATACATGCATCCACAATACGAATAAAAAAAAAAAAAAACCTTTAAAATAAAATATTAAAAAAATAAATCTGGAAAATAGAATCAAAGCAGAAATGGATCTGGGGGCCTGCGAGATGCTTGCTGACAGGCCTGAAGACCGCTCTGGGGACCCGCGCGACAGAATGGAGGATCCTGACTTGCTACGTTGCCTCCTGACCTCCGTGGTTGTGCGGGACACACTCAGTTGTTTAGGCTGACCTTGGAGGTTTTTTAATTCTCCTGTTGTAGTTGTGTGCTGCTGGTACAGATGCAAGCCACCATGTCCAGGGATAAAGAACTTACGTGATCCAACAACAGTTTAAAGTTAGGCACGTAGCTGGGCCTGAGACGGCGCAGTGGCTTGCAATTCTAATGCCAGCTCTCAGGAGGCAGAGGCAGGAGGAACTCTGCGAGTTCTAGGCCATTCAGGGCAACATAGTAAGACCTTGTCTCAAAAAAACAAGACAAAACCATGAAAATAGCCCAGAGAGCTAACTCTAGTTCAAAGCACTGGCGACCTGCCCATGCTCTGTTTCCAGGACCCACGGGAGAAGGCTCCAACATCCTGTCACTTCATTTCCAGGGGGTCTGCCACTCTCCTCTACCCCCCACCCCGGCACCCACACACACTGGACATAGGCACACAGAAACATAAATTTAAAAAATTGAATTAGTAGCCGGGCGGTGGTGGCGCACGCCTGTAATCCCAGCACTTGGGAGGCAGAGGCAGGTGGATTTCTGAGTTCGAGGCTAGCCTGGTCTACAGAGTGAGTTCCAGGACAGCCAGGGCTATAAAGAGAAACCCTGTCTTGAAAAACAAAACAAAAAAAATTGAATTAGTAATCATTTTTAGCAGGGCATCATGGTGTGCTCCTTTAATCCCAGCCCTTGGGAACCAGATGCAGATGAATCTCTGAGTTCAAGACCAACCTGGTGAGAGAGTGAGACCCTCTCTCTCAAGAATGAGGCTAGTCAGCTGGGTGGTGGTGGCGCATGCCTGTAATCCCAGTACTTGGGAGGCAGAGGCAGAGGCAGGCGTATTTCTGAGTTCGAGGCCAGCCTGGTCTACAGAGTGAGTTCCAGGACAGCCAGGGCTGTACAGAGAAACCCTATCTCGAAAAACAAAAAACAAAAAACAAAAAACAAAACCAACCAAACAAACAAACAAAAAAAGAATAAGGCTAGTCTGGTGACGCTGTGTGATGGTTTGTGTATGCTTGGACTAAGAAGTGGCACTATTAGAAGGCATGGCCTTAAGCCGGGTGTAGTGGCGCACGCCTGTAATCCCAGCACTTGGGAGGCAGAGGCAGGCGGATTTCTGAGTTCGAGGCCAGCCTGGTCTACAGAGTGAGTTCCAGGACAGCCAGGACTACACGGAGAAACCCTGTCTCAAAAAACCAAAAAAAAAAAAAAAAAAAAAAGAAGGCATGGAGTGGGTGTGGCCTTGTTGGAGTGGGTGTGGTGCTGTGGGCGTGGGCTATAAGACCCTCTTCCTAACTGCCTGGAAGCCGGTCTTCCACTAGCAGCCTTCAGATGAAGATGTAGAACTCTCAGCTCCTCATGCCCATGCCTGCCTGGATGCTGCCATGCTCCTGCCTTGATGATAATGGACTGAACCTCTGAACCTGTAAGCCAGCCCCAGTTAAATGTTGTCCTTTATGAGATTTGCATTGGTCATGGTGTCTGTTCACAGCAGTAAAACCCTAAGACACCCTACCTCAATAAACAACAGGCAAGCACTGCAGCTGGGAGGTTGGGGACTTGCAAGGCCCTGGCTTCCGCCCCCAGCTCTGCACAAAACCAAAAACCAAAAACAAGCAGGAAAAGGCTGTGAATAGACTCTGCTTGAGAAGACACACAGATGGTCCGTGAAACAGTGTCCAACCTCAGTAATCACTAACAAAATGCAAATCAAGTCCACAAAAGATGCCACTTCACGCTCTCTGGTGACAGCCATTAGCCCCAAAATAGAAAAAAAAAAAATCATTGTTGAGGAGGATGTAGGCACACCGGACCGGGACTGTGCACGGGACTGCAAAACCGCACAGCGGGCGGGAGAACAGCTGGTACTCCGTGGGATCCAGGAACTGAAATCTTTGTTTCCAATTCTTCTGGGTACTGGAAAGTTTAAGTACCTCCAAGAAGGTTTTCAAAGGAGATACTAAATAGATACTGGGCCTCAAGCCCATTGTGCTCATGGCTGCAGGACATTGGCAGATGAGTAAACAAAATGTGGCGTGCATTTAAGATGGAATATTACCCAGCCCTGACGAGGAAGGCGATTCTGATACGTGCTGCTGCATGGGTAACATTGAAGATGAGTAAAAGACGCATGAGATCCTGAGTTCCAGTCTCCAGCACCCGCCTTCGAAGGCCAGATGTGGTCATGGCTACATAGTGAGACTTTGTTTCAAAAACATTTTAGGGGTTGGGGCTGGAGAGCTGGCTCAGCAATTAAAGGCAGTTTTTGTTGTTGTTGTTTCCGGAATTTTTTGAGACAGGGTCTCTCTGTGTAGCCCTGGCTGTCCTGGAACTCCATCTGTAGACCAGGCTGGCCTCAAACTCAAGAGGTCCCTTTGCTCCTACCTCCTGAGTGCTGGAGTAAAGGCATGCACCAGCACCAGGCTAGGCTTGTGTTTTTAGCATGTGCGCTTAGCATGTGTGAGGGAGGCTAAACTCGTGTTTTGACTTTTCGTTTTGGGGCAGGGTCTCACTGAGTTCATCCAGTTCCGCCCTGATCACTCTGTAGCCCAGGCCGACCTTGAATTACACACTCTCTTGCCTCAGCCTCCCACGTTGGGATGAGAGCCACGAACTGCCACCGCAGCCTGCAGTGTGTGCTTTAACCAGTACCCACTCTGCTGAAAAGCTCCTCAGTCTGGGGTCACTTCCTCCCAGGAGACACTGGCAATGTCTGTGTGTTTTTAACATGTCTTGGGGGAGGGGGTGCCCCTTTGACCTGGGGGAGTCAGGCCAGGAATGCTGCTCCGGTCTCACGGAGCCCAGGGAAGCCTCATATGTCAGCAGGTGCTGAGCGAGGGTGAGCGAGGGTGTGTGTGTGTGTGTGTGTGTGTGTGTGTGTGCGCGCTGGAGATGGAACCCAGGGCCTCCCTCATACACGCTAAGCACATGCATGTCACTGAGCCACAGCCTGTGCCCTCCCCCACACATCTGGGACCAGTCAGGAAGGTGGGGAGGAAGGGCTGTGGGGCACAGACATTCACTTCCACATTTGACTTCCACACTTGAGTTGGATGTCCCCACTGTCCCCTGCAGGTTGAAATAGCAGAAATAGATGTGTGGCCCAGAGTGGCTGGGTGTTGTCATGAGGGAAGGCATAGCTCCTGGTCGTCTCCTCCTGGGGCCCGGCTGGGCTCGGTCCACCTCATGTTATTGCTAATGCTGTTTTGTGGAGCACCGGGGTGTCATCTCTAAATATAGCGCATGACTGTAGAGGCTGCTGCATCCCTAAGTGTGAGCGGTACACTGTTGGGGGTCACAGCAGACTAGGCTAGAGTATGGGTGCAGGAGCAGGCTCGGGTTCCGTGAGGCCTGGCATTGGACACACTTGTGCTTTCCTCTCCCTCCTCCCCTCCCTCCTCCCCTCCCTCCTCCCCTTCCCCCTCTTCCCTCCCTTCCTTTTCCTTTTTAATGGATGAGGCAGCTCCCCAACCTTCAGACATCCCAGAAGAGGGGATCAGATCTTGTTAAGGATGGTTGTGAGCCACCATGTGGCTGCTGGGATTTGAACTCAGGACCTCCAGAAGAGCAGACAGTGCTCTTAACTGCTGAGTCATCTCTCCAGGCCTCTTTTTTTTGTTTGTTTGTTTTTGTTTTTGTTTTTGTTTTTCGAGACAGGGTTTCTCTGTGTGGTCCTGGCTGTCCTGGAACTCACTCTGTAGACCAGGCTGGCCTCAAACTCAGAAATCGGTCTGCCTCTGCCTCCCAAATGCTGGGATTACAGGCGTGTGCCACCATGCCCGGCTCTTTTTTTATTTTTATTTATTTATTTATTTATTTAAAGACAGGGTTTCTCTGTGTAGCCCTGGCTGTGCCAGAACTCACTCTGTAGATCAGGCTGGCCTCGAACTCATGAACTCATGGAGATCCTGCTGCCTTTGCCTTCTAAGCACTGACTGTTTTGTGTGGTGCAGGAGATGGAAGCCAGGGCTTCGTGTATGTTAGCAAGCCCTCCAGTGAGTGAGCCGCACGCCCAGCCTGCACTGGTGTGCTCCGGTGGCCCCTCTCGGTGTCTGCTCTCCCTTGGACTTCCCGCTTCTGGAATGTCCAGTTGGTGGCCCAGGTTATTAATTAATGAAACTGGAGAACTGACTTGAGGCAGAGTTTCACTGCGTGGTCCTGGCTGTCCCAGATCCCACTCTGTAGACCCGGATGGCCTGAACTCACGCCGTTCTCACGCTTCTGCCTCCCCAGGGACGGGATTAAAGGTGTGCTCCACCACGCCCGGCTTACATGTATTTTTTAATATTTATCCGCTTGTTACCTTGGTGTTGTTTTATTCTTTGAGGAGGATTAGAAGCCTACCCACAGTTGAAAGTCCTCTAAGCTGATTTAAACATCTCGCCCATACCGGGAGAGCGCAGAGACAATGTGAGAACAGCCCGATAATTGTTACGTTGTTACTTCCGCTCACACTGTAGAGAATACCAGAGAACTGGGTCCTGCCGGCTTCCACCTTGCTCTCCGGCTTGATGGTCTCGGATGTGTTACCAGGCACTCTGTCTGTCACTGAGACCTGACCCCAAGTAACCCACAGGAGTGTCCTCTCAGGACCGGGGTGGGGGTTGGGGTCGGGGCTGGGGGGCCGGGGGTGGGATAGCTCTTTTCTCTCAGCTGCCTCTGTCTCCTGAGCAAGCCACTGTGGTCTGTTTCCCCTTGGACAAAGTGCTGCTTCTCAGCCCGTTTTCTGCTTCTTGAGAACCCGGTGTTGTGTTTGCCTTGGCGCTGCTGGTTTGTGGTTTTTTATCTATCAGGTGTTTCTGTTTGTTCTCCTGCGCTCTCTTTGAACGCCTCTCTCCGGACTCAGACATCGAGCGTGCTCGGTTATGCGCGCGCACACAGCCTCTGGCTGTTCCTCCTCCCAACAGTCCGTTTTCATCTTGTGGTTCAGACTGAAAATTCTCTGAGCTCTGCGCCATTTCCGTCTCTCTGCCCCCGACTTCAATGCTTTCCCCTCTGCTGTTGTGTTTATGATGCCATTGAATCCTTCTAGGGAACCGACAAGAAGGGCTCCTCCCTTCACTGTAGAGTACATTTGGATGTTCAATATGGCGGACCAAGTTCTGTAGCATCGAGCCCCGCCTCTGTTTCCCTGTCCATGTTCTCCGTACCACCATCCATCCCCCCATCCACACAAGCCCCTCTACCTCCCCGTCCACTGGTCCAGGATCCAGCCACCTGCGCCCACCCGCCTACCTATCTACCCACTCAGCCAGCCATCCCCGTCCACCTGCCCATCTACCTACTGTTGTTTCTTGAGACAGGGTCTCACTATATAGCCCTGTCTGGCTTGGGACTCACCATATAGGCCAAGCTGGCTTTGAACTTGCCCACCTCAGCTTCACTAGTGCTGAGGTTAAAGGTGTGCACATCACACCTGGCCCATCCATTCATCCTTCCCATCCATCCATCCACCCATCCATCCACCCATTCATCCTTCCCATTTCATCCACCCATCCACCCATCATCCATCCATCCATCCATCCATCCACCCACCCATCCATCCATCATCCACCCACCCATCCACCCATCATCCACTCATCCATCCATCGATTCATCCATCCACCCATCCATCCATCGATTCATCCATCCACCCATCCATCCATCCATCCACCCATCATCCACCCACCCATCCATCCATCCATCCATCATCCACCCATCCATCCACAAACCCATCCATCCATCTATTCATCATCCATCATCCACCCATCATCCACCCACCCATCATCCACCCATCCATCCATCATCCACCCATCCATCCATCCATCCATCCATCATCCATCATCCACCCCACCCATCCATCTACCCATCCATCCATCCATCCATCATCCACCCATCCATCCATCCATCATCCATCATCCACCCCACCCATCCATCTACCCACCCATCCATCCATCCATCATCCGTCATCCACCCATCCATCCATCCATCATCCATCATCCACCCATCCATCCATCCACCCACCCATCCACCCATCATCCACCCACCCATCCACTCATCATCCATCCATCCATCCATCCATCCACCCACTCACCCATCCACCCATCATCCATCCACCCATCCACCCATCCAACAGTTCTGGGCCCCTCCCTCTTCAGGACACTCGCCTTTTCTGTTTTCTCTGCCAGAAACGCTCTGCCCACAAATTATCACACATCTCCCTCTTTCCCTCTATTTAGGTCTGTTCAAATGTCATCTCTTCAGAGAGAGGCTGTGCCCGGGGGTGTAGCTCAGTGGTAGGTGCTTCCCTGGGCCCCACCCCCAGCACCACAAGTTCTGAAATGGCTGCTTCACACTCACAGTCTTTCCTTTCAGCAAACACGATTTTTCTAGATAACAGGAGCTAGCATCTGAAATCACTTTTTTTTTTTTTTTTTTGATTTGGTTTTTTTCGAGACAGGGTTTCTCTGTGTAGCCCTGGCTGTCCTGGAACTTACTCTGTAGACCAGGCTGGCCTCGCACTCAGAAATCTGCCTGCCTCTGCCTCCCAAGTGCTGGGATTACAGGCGTGCGCCACCACCGCCCGGCTGAAATCACATTATTTATCATGAAACTCTCCTTTTGGCATGAAATGTCCCTGACCTTATGGATGGTGTAAGGCCGGTCATCTGCCGTGTGCCCCACCCTTCTCTGAAGGGTAGGGCTGCACATAGTAGGTGTTCAGGAAATACTGGCTGGACATACTAGAGATGCTAGCATGGGATTTATCCAGACAGCACAGTGTTGGTGCCGGCTTATCTTCTGGCTGTGTACTGGACGGAGGTCTCGCACACAGAGTCCCAGGCTTGTGAACTGCAGATTCTGATGTATGCCTGCCTGCCGTGAGACCAGAGCTCTGCACGTCTCCAGGGGCAGCACAGACTATGCCTGCTCTCTGTCCCTGCTGTCTCTGTCTCTTCTCTGTTTCTCTTTTTCTTTGTGTTTCTTTGTCTGTCTCCTTCTGTATGTGTGTGTGTGTATGTGCATGTGTATGTGTATCTATGTGTGTATGTGCATGTGTGTGTATGTGTGTGTATGTATGTGTGCGTGTGTGTGTGTATGTATGTGTATGTGTGTGTATGTATGTATGTGTATATGTGTGTATCTATGTGTGTATGTGCATGTGTGTGTGTGTGTGTGTGTGTGTGTGTGTAACCCTTACCCACCTGCCTGCTTAGATCTGTCCTCTCTCACTGACCCTCACCCCCAGCCTTGGACCCAGGTGTGGAGCAGTGGAGGCTCACCTTAGCAGGTTTTCATACCTACGGAGCCCCTGTGGCCTGGACTCAGGACTCAGCAGGCACCCAGTCGGCGTCCAGCGCTCTCCTCTGGGCCTGAGGGCTCTGACACTGCTCCTGCCTGCTCAGCCCCCCATACGGACCCTCGGTGGAGTGGAGTCTGTTCTGTCTCCGCAAAGCTGCTCAGGGGTTGAGGAGGATTCTGGCATTTTGGCAGTCAAGAGAACATTATGCAAATGACATGCAAAGCAGCAGCTAATGAGCCCTGATTGCATTGGTCTTGGTGCTGGGGAACACGTGGATAATTGTACCGGGGTGGGGGCAGGGGCGGTGAGTGTTTTGGGGGCTGGGCAAGAAGCCACAGCAGGGGTGACAGAAGTGGGTGTCACAGGGGAGGGCTTGAGAGCAGCTGCTGTGTGGCCCTGTGCATCACACTGTCTTCGGCTAGGGTGTCCTGATTAAGGGGTGGGAACAAGGGCGAAAGTCAGTCATGGGAGAACTGGGGCTGCACTTGGGGGAGCAGAAGGCTGTGACAGGGTTGGGGGGGTTGGGGTGGAGAGTGGGGGTGGGGGAGGAGCTTCCCTGAAGCAGGTGGGCCAGATTAGGCTAATGGTGGGGGTGGTGTGGAGAGGAGACTCTCCGTGGAGAGAGAGAAGGTGACAGGAGGGCTCTGTCCCTCCCATAGGGTCCGCCTGGTATCAGTGTGGGGTGCCAGGACTCTGGTCTCCCACGCAGCAGACGGGCTGGGTCACACTCACTGGAGGGGCAGCTGTCCTCAGAGTCCTTTGGTCTCTTTGGAGGAAAGATGAACTTGGCTTGGGGGCTGGTGTGTGTGTGTGTGTGTGTGTGTGTGTGTGTGTGTGCGCGCTACAGCCCCGGAACCCAGTCCCTCCCCTCCCCGGCTGTACCCTCTTGGTCGGAGGGCAACCAGCAGCCGACTTCTTCCAAGGCTAGAAGATATTAGCCCTGGTGTCCCCCGCTTGACCCATGCCCCGGGTACAATGACTGTTTCACCTCTGGTCTGCTGAGGATGAGGATCCAACTTGACTCTGAGCCTTTCAGACTTCAAGCTCTGGCCGTGTTTTCCAGATAAGTCTTTCAAAATGCGGTCACAAAGATCATAAGGATTGACACACAGAGGGCCAGCCGGGCCCTTTCCTGACTTTACTACCTAGGGAAAATGACTTAGTCTCAGAGCCTGTTTCCTAGTGGGCACTGTTGGCAGGGTAACTGAGTCCTCTAGCTCACACTGGGCGGAGGGGGCTGCAGGACTGGGGGGGTGGTGGGGACTTGCCACCTCGTACCACCACCTCCGGTGTCGTGGTATTTCCTGTAGTCCGTGGCTGGCTTAGTTGGACTGGCCGCCGTCCTCTGGTTGACAGGGACTTCTGTGATGAATGTGGACCAGGGTCTTGTCCTTACTAAGGACCAGAGCCTGGTGCCGCACACCTGTGCCGCACACCAGGATGAAAAGGTCAAAGCCAGACCGGTCAGCTTCTCGAGACCCTGTCCCCAAATGAAAATTAGAGACTTGTTGGGGTGCCGGTGACTCGGCTCTGCAGATAAAGGTGAGTGGGGCAAACTCGTGCCGCCACCTGAGCCCAGAACCCTACGGTGAAAGGAGGGAGAGAAGTGCGCCCTGCAGGCTGTCCTGTAACGTCCAGAGGTTCACCGTCGCATGGGGTGGAGGTGTGCACACCCAAACACATGAGATAAAGATCATGGGACTGGAGAGATGGCTCAGCAAAACATTTATAGACATAGATAAATATAAATAATTCTAAAACATTAAAAGAGATGTCAAAACGTTTCTGTCTTAGGGTTTTATTGCTGTGGAGAGACACCATGACCACGGCAACTCTTATAAAGGCAAACATTTAATCAGGGCTGGCTTATGGTTTCCGAGGTTCGGTCCGTTATCATCATGGGGGAAGCACGGCAGCGTGCAGACAGGCATGGTGCTGGAGGAGCCGAGAGTTCTGTGTCTTATTCTGAAGATCTCCAGGAGGAGGCTCTCCTACACTGGGCAGAGCTTGAACAGTAGGAGAGCTAAAAGCCCACCCCACAGCGACACACTTCCTCCGACAAGGCCACACCTATTCCAACAAAGCCACACCTCCTAAAAGTGCCACTTCCCGGGGCCACCACTGCTGTGAGGTCCTGGAGCTCACTGGTCTTGAATCCAAGAGATCTGCCTGCCTCTGCCTACTTAGTACCGGGATGTAAGGTGTGTACTCTCACACCTGGCCCATACATACATACATACACACACACACACACACACACACACACACACACACACAATATCCTTGGGTTTTTTTTGGTGGCAGGGGTTCGAGACAGGGTCTCTCTGTGTAGCCCTGGCTCTCCTGGAACTCTGTAGACCAGGCTGGCCTTGAACTCAGAAATCCGCCTGCCTCTGCCTCCCGAGTGCTGGGATCACAGGCGTGCGCCGCCGCGCCCGGCTGCTGGACTCTCTTTAATGCTGTTCCTGTTGCCTTCCACTTGCCTGGCTCCGCTGTTCTCCTTTTGAAACACTCAATCAGCTGCTGCTCAGTGCGGGAGACGCGCGTGCGAATCTTAAGTGGGCCGTTTGTGTTTCTACCTCTGTAGAATTTTAGATTTAGTTTTTATTTCATGACTGTTCTTCTTGAACGTCTCGCACCATATGCATGCCTGTCGCCCTTGAAGGCCAGAAGATGGCGTTAGGTCTCCTGGATCTGGAGTGTCAGACTCTCTTAGTTAAGGTTTTACTGCTGTGAACAGACACCATGACCAAGGCAAGTCTCATAAAGGACATTTCACTGGGGCTGGCTTACAGGTTCAGAGGTTCAGTCCATTATCATCAAGGCGGGAGCATGGCAGCATCCAGGCAGGCGTGGTGCAGGAGGAGCTGAGAGTTCTACAACTTCATCTGAAGGCTGCTAGCTAGCAGAAGACTGGCTTCCAGGCAGCTAGGATGAGGGTCTTAAAGCCCACGCCCACAATGACACACCCACCCCAACAAGGCCAGGCCCACTCCAACAAGGCCACACCTTTTAATAGTGCCACTCCCTGGGCCAAGCATATACAAACCACCACACAGTCATACGCTACCATATAGGTTCTAGAACTGAACTCAGGTCCTCTGAAAGAGCAGCCAAGTCTCTTAAGCTCTTAACCCAAGTGCTTTCTTGCATATATATATGTGTGTGTGTGTATATTATATATATATATGTGTATATATATATATATAATAGAAAAATGGTGGCTGGGGGTGCTGCACACCAGCAAAGCACCATCATGCCACATGTGAAGCAAGCCCCGCTTCAATGCCCAGTACCGAAAAAAGGAAAAACAAAACCAAGCAGATTTTTTTTCCTCCATTTTGTTTTATCAAAACAGATGCTGTCTTCTGCTCTGGGGAGCAGTGCTGGGCTGGGGTGGAGCTCAGCCCATGACGCAGACTGGATGGTGAATCTTAACAGGGGAGGCTGGGGTCCTAGGGAACGTGTGAGGAAGCCTTTGACCCCAGAGTGCGTCTCACGTTGATCTTGTTCTAGGAGCAACTACAGGCAGAGATACCATGCGCACAGGGAGCCGTGCTTCCGGGGAATAGGAGGCTCTGCCTAATCCATCACCGGGAGGACAGGGAGGGCAGATGGGGAAAGGGACGGGGAGGGAATATGAGCCTTGAGTCAGAAGAAGTAGCACAGTCCTGCATCCTCGTGATGGAGAGGTCTGTGGTCCAGATTGGTCCCCTCTGCCCTCAGTGTGCCAAGGGTCAGAGTGGTCATAGTCACAGAATGTGTGTGTGTGTGTGTGTGTGTGTGTGTGTGTGTGTGTGTGTTTGTGTTTTCTCAGACAAGGCTGTCGGCAGCAGGGAAGGATTCCTGAGGGACAGATGCTACAGTGACCTCAGGCCTCACTGTAGTGTCATCTGGGGACAGATGTCCTTTAGGTCATGCTGCATATACTGGTCTCTGGTCTCCTGGGTCGGGTCACAGGGCTGTGCAGAGCCTGGAGCTCAGGAGGTGGCCAGTCGGCGGTAGAGATGAGTGAGCCCAGGGCCAAGGGCTCCTGGTAGCACAAAGAGGAGTTTCAAGGTGGGGCAGTAGGGTCCTGACTCTGCCCTGCGGGTCTTCCTTCAGCAGCACAGCTGAGCCCCACGGTCACACCCCGTCTGTGGAGCAGTTCCCGGTGCCAACTCAGAGTTGGCACCAGAGGCCCGAGTGCCAGCAGCCAACTGGAGAGCTTTTGGGACTCTGAGGCCCAGATCCAGTCTATAAAATGGAACACTTAGGAGAAGAGGCAGAAGGATCAGGAGTTCAAGGCCAGTCTCAGTTCCATAGCAGATTTAAGAGCTGCATTAGACACAGGCATGGCCACACACAGCCACACACACACAGTCACATACACAGTCACAAACATAGCCACACACACAGTCACACACAGCCACACACAGTCATACACACAGCCACACACAGTCATACACACAGTCTCACACACAGTCACACACACAGTCACACACAGCCACACACACACAGTCACACACAGCCACACACACAGTCACACCCACAGTCACACACACAGCCACACACACAGCCACACCCACAGCCACACCCACAGCCACACACAGTCACACACACAGTCATACACACAGTCACACACACAGCCACACACACAGCCACACACAGCCACACACACAGCCACACACAGCCACACACACAGCCACACACACAGTCACACACACAGCCACACACAGCCACACACACAGCCACACACAGCCACACACACAGCCACACACAGCCACACACACAGCCACACACAGCCACACATACAGCCACACACACAGTCACACACACAGCCACACACACAGCCACACACACAGCCACACACACAGTCATACACACAGTCACACAACAGCCACACACACAGCCACACACACAGCCACACACACAGTCATACACAGCCACACACACAGTCACACCCACAGTCACACCCACAGTCACACCCACAGTCACACCCACAGTCACACACAGCCACACACACAGTTATACACAGTCATACACAGTCACACACAGTCACACCCACAGCCACACCCACAGTCACACCCACAGTCACACACAGCCACACACACACAGCCACACACACAGTCACACACAGTCACACACACAGTCATACACAGCCACACACACAGTCACACACAGCCACACACACAGTCACACCCACAGCCACACATACAGCCACACACACAGCCACACACACAGTCATACACACAGTCACACACAGCCACACACACAGCCACACACAGTCACACACACAATCATACACAGCCACACACACAGCCACACACAGTCACACACACAGTCACACACAGTCACACACAGCCACACACACAGTCACACCCACAGTCACACCCACAGTCACACACAGCCACACACACAGTCATACACACAGTCACACACAGTCACACACAGCCACACACACAGTCACACGCACAGCCACACGCACAGTCACACACAGCCACACACACAGCCACACGGGGCGGCTGGAGAGGCGGCTCAGCATGGATTTCTCCTTCATGGATCTCCTTGGGATCCCATCCCCCATATCCGAGCACCCGGGATCTCTCCAGCTCTAGGAGAACCAATGCCTCTGGCCTCTGTAGGCACAAATAAAATAAATGAAAAAAAAAACCCAAACAAACAAAAAACAAACAAACACAACAACAACAACAAATCTGGGAAGCGTGGAGATGGCTCGGTCAGTATTTTACTCAAGAACTTAAGGACCTGAGTTCAAATCCCTAGTGCCTACATAAAAAACAGAGACCTGGTGGTACATGCTTATAATTCCAGCACTGGAGAGGTGGGGACAATAGGGCTCTATGGTTAGGGAGTGCGGGCCAACTGGTGAGCTTCTGAGGCACCAGCCAAAGGCTGTCCACTGCCTCCCACACACACATGCATTAAAAAAGAAATACCGTGTGTGTGTGTGTGTGTGTGTGTGTGTGTGTGGTGTGTGTGTGTGGTTCCGGACGGAGGCAGAGGCAGGCAGATCTCCTGTGAGTCTGAGCACTGAGGCCCCGGCTTGTCAGGACAACACTGTGAGGCTGTCTCGAATGTAAATACATGGATTCGTATAATGGGTATGAGCGCTTGTGGTACTCGATTGTGTATGGGTATTTCACAGTCAACCTGGCAGGACTTGAGGTGGGTAGGTGGGTGGGCGGTCACTGAGCCCCATGACTAAGCTTAGCGTTCGGTGAGGTGTGCAGAGCGGGGCAGGGCCATCACGTGCCCTGCAGTGAGGCTGGTGGCGTGGCCTAGGGGATGTCTGCCTAACAGACCCATGCGGGCAGTGAAAATTCACCAGAGACGCGCCTGCGCCCGGGTCACCGCGGTGTGGTGCAGAAAGAGGGCGTCCCCTGCCGTCCACCCAAGGAGGACGTCTGTACGCAGCATTGCCCGGTTGCCATAGAAACGAGCAGCGGGCGGTGGGTGGCTGGGGAAGGAGGCGGGTCGGGAGGGGGGGGGGAGGCCGGCGCGTGGGGGCGGGGAGCTGGCTCCTGCAGTTCGGGCGCTGTCGCCTCCCGAGCCAGAGCGCGCCGGAGGGGACCCCGAGGACCGAGCCCGACGCCAGGCGCCCCCGTCCTGCGCGCTGCCACGGAGCAGGTGGCCAGCCGGCCCTTCCGACCCTGGTCTAGCCCAGAGGGGTCAGTCAGCGCCCACCTGTCCCCAGCTTGGTGTCCAGCCGGGCTCAGGTAGGCGATGGGGGGGGGGTGTCTGGAGAAGTCTGAGGGAGAGTGGGGACCCAGCACCCCTGCCTTCCTGCTGGTCTCACCTGGTAGCAAGCTTTGCAGGTCTGTGCAGGTCCGTGCAGATCCGAGGGGCTCTGGGGGCCAGGGACCTGCCCTCTGCACCGCAGCGGGACTGTCTCCTGTCTGTCGTCTCGTTTCTGCTCCTCCGTATCTTCTTCCCTGTTGGGACCACAGACGTGACTTCCAGAGCTGCCCCACTCCCTGGGGACAACGGGTTTAAAGGGACTAGAGTCTTACCACGGTGCTCTTTCCCCCGGGTCGGTGCCAGACAGGGAGGGGCCAGGCGTGGAGAGAAGGGCGCTCCTACCCCCCGCCCCCCCATCCCGCTGGCTTGCCTTGCCCTCTGCGGCCAGATCTGCTAGTCTCTGGTCATTTGTCACCAACCTCCCATCTGACGCCAGAACCTCTGGGGTGACTCCTGGGTGGGCTTGTACAGTGGGCTGAGTCGGCTCAGGCCCTCCCCCTCCGTGCTCTTCTTGGGATGACCTGCAACTCCCGAAAGGGCTCCTGTCCCAACCTCCCAGCCAGCCGGAGATGTCTGTGTTGTGCGTTCGCTTGTGGCCGTCCTCCCGTCTCTGTCCCTCTGCAGCGGTGCTCCCGGGGACCTGCTCCCTGCTACTCCGGGAACAGGGACACTGCAGAGACGCTACAGCTGCTGCTGCTCCGGAGGAGGGGGCGCTGGGAAGAGCTGAGCAGGGGTAGCCAGGAAACCCTGCTCAGAGGGCCGTAGGAGGCTACCTCGAGAGTGGGCTAGGGCCAGCACACCCTGGCAGTGCTTGGTCCGTCAGGAAGCGTGGGCCTCTCTCCCTCCCGCCCTCCCGCCCTCCCTCCCCGCGGCGCTCAGGTCAGAGGACCCGCCGCAGGGTGGGAGCCTGGTTGTGGTTTATGGTGGTGCTGATTTCTGCAAATGCCAAGTACACAGTCTGGGAGTGTGGGCACGGATTCACGCCTTAAACGCCGGGGCCTGGGAGGTGAGAGAGCAGACAGAGGTGTGCGGGCAAGAACGGGGTCAGGGTGCACACCCCTCCCCGTCTCCACGCTGAGGCTTTGAGCTCCTGGGCTTGGTGGCCTCGGGGCAGCCAGCTTGGTCTCCCAGCTGGGCTTAGTGGTGTCTGGAGGACAGAGAGGCTTTCAGCCAGCGGCTGCCCCTAGCCTGACCTCTGCTTCCTCCTCCCTGCCCTGGCTGCCCCCGCCCCACCCCCCTTCTTGGCAGAGTTCGGTTTTTTCGTGGTGTTTGGCTGAGACTCCATGGCCACTAGACTCGGGTGGGGTGTAACGCACCTCCAGTTGTGTGCAGCCAAGCCACCTGCTTGGAAACCAGGCTGAGAACCCACTTTCCCCGGAGCTTCTTCCACATAAGAGAGAGCCCGAGGAAGGCCCCGAGCCAAGAGGGGGCTGGGCTCCCAAAGGCAGCTCCATCCAGTCCGTGTCAGCTGCCCAGACCCCCAATTCCAAAGTCACCCCTCCCTTCCTCTCAGCAGTAGAGGGCTTCCTGACCCCAGAGGCACGGTACCTCCACACCCACCTTCTCTCCCGTCCTGTAACCGCCTCTCCCAGGTCCCCTGCCCTCCGGCCGTGAGCCACAAGCCGCTGTGCTCTGCCTACTATAGGGCTTCTCAGAGAACCTTGGAAATGAAAGCGAGACCACACCCCACATCTCCTCGGTTCTTGTAGTGGCTCCCGTATCACCAGGACGGAAAGTCAGATGCCCTGAGCTGGAAGACCAGGAAACACCCCCCCCTCCGGGCCCCTTCCTCCTCCCCCTCAGTCTGCTGTCACCACCTAACCCACAGAAGCCCTGATCCTACCTCAGTGCCTTTGCACTGGCTGGGCCCGCTGGCTGAGTGCTCCCCAGGGCCATTTCCCTTACCTCCCTCTGGTCTTTGTTCAGATGCCACCTCAGAACGACCTTCTCTGGCCATCGTGGCGGCCCAGGCGCTGTTCCCTGTCCTTTTCTGTGCCGAGGTTCCCCACAGCACCTGTCAAACACACAGTCTCCTTTGTGTTTACTGGTCCTCCGGTTTCTTGCCTGTCCAACCCCTTTAGAATTTCATCCCTGCAGGCTCGGAATCAGGCCCTCCCCCACCCCACAGTTCGCATCCCTCCTGCGAGCCATGGCTGCCACAGAGAGCCTGACTCCCTGACTCGGGGCTCTGGAGCTTTGGGCTCTGGGATTCGGTCCTCGAAGAGGGAGGGCGGTGTCCTGACCAGTTGAAAGTGTGTCAGCTGTGTGTAGGCCGTAGACCAGGGCCTACCTCCGTCCACTGCTTTCTACCCACCTCTGCCCCAGGATAGGTGGTGTGCACCTTCCCTCAGCAGCTTCCCGATAAGGAAACCGAGGCACTGGTAGTTGAAGCAGCCCGCTTCAGCTATAGCTGGGAAGTGGCGGAGCTGGGATTTGAACCCGGGTCTTCAGTCATACATGGCGTGGGCAGCACACTGTCACGTTGGTGGTGGTACTACCCTGAGCCTGCTACACTGAAGGAGAGGTGTGAGGAGAGGGTGGAGGAGGGCTGGGAACTCAGGAGGAGAGGCAGAGGAGCACACACTTGAGGGAGAGTGACCAGAGGAGACACGTGGACTGGAGGGGGTGGGGCCTCACAGCCCCTCACAGCTAAGCACAGTTGTTTTAAAACTACATTGTAGTCTGTCTCAGTCAGGGTTTCTATTCCTGTACAAGCATCATGACCAAGAAGCAACTTGGGAAGGAAAGGGTGTATTCAGCTGACACTTCCACACTGCTAGGACTGGAACTCAAGCAGGTCAGGAAGCAGGAGCTGATGCAGAGGCCATGGAGGGATGTTCCTTACTGGCTTGCTTCCCCTGCTCTCTTATAGAACCCAAGACTACCAGCCCAGGGGTGGCACCACCCACAAGGGGCCCTGCTCCCTTTATCCCTAATTGAGAGAATGCCCACAGCTGGATCTCATGGAGGCACTTCCCCAACTGTAGCCCCTTTCTCTGGGATAACTCCAGCCTGTGTCACGTTGACACACGAACCAGCCAGTGCAGTCCCCGCAGAAGCTTGTGTGCCCATCTCTAAGGAGTGATGGCAGCCACTGGGCATGTGTAGACCCGAGCCAGCTGTGGCCGGCCAGGAGGTCTGGAGGGGCGTGGCGGGCTGGGCATGTCCTGCCTGCTGTGTGACCCTGGCCTGATGCTTTACCCCTCTGAGCCCCACCCACCCTGTAGAGCTGAGGACCCCATCTTCGTGGTTAAGGAGGGAGAGGGTCTGTGTAAAGAAGAGGCTAGCGCCCCAGGAGGTGACCGGAACCCACGGTGTTGTTTTGCTGCGCGCGCATGGGGAAACTGAGATTCCGTCCCCCATTAAGAGGCGTAGCCAGCATCTCCCTGGTGGCAGATGGTAGTTAGAACCCCACCCGGGGCGCACTGGCCTCACATAAAGAGGCTCCCCTGAAAGGGATGCCACAGTGCCCACACCAGGGGCAGCTAATGAATAACACAGGGCGACCTCAGAAGCAGCCCCTTTTACAGACGGGACTACTGAGGTGTGCGGAAGAGGACTGAAGGTAGCCTGCCGGCTCCAGTCTGTGTTGTAAGACTACACACTGTGCAGCCCCTCTGGGGCTGGGTCTCCTCATGATTGAAGGGACAGCCGGTCCCTTCCCTAAGGATTTCTGGGAAGACACCTGTCACAGTGCACAGCAAAGCTCTGATTCCCTCACTGCCTCTGGCCTGGTCCCTGTATCTGGTTCCTCCTTTCCTCCTGTGGAGGGGTTCAGAAGGAACCAGACCCATGTGGGGACTGTAGCTGTAGCCAGGGTAGGATCCAGGGCCCGTATTCACCACCTCAGTGGCTCTGGATGTGCCTTCTTACCTGCCCCGTGCCTCAGTTTCTCCATCTTTACATGTAGATGAAGTACCTAGCCTGTAGACCGGTTCTTAGCACATACTAGACACTCGGTAAATACCAGCTGGGGACAACCAGGCCTGATGCCAGCCGGGGCAGGGGCTGCAGCACAGCCTAGCCTGAGAGCGGCCGAGAAGGAGGGCGACTGGTCAGCTCACACTGCTTCCGAGGCTGTGACATCCCAGGACACTCCATCATGAATTAGGGGGTGGGGGGGAGCCAGAACGTGGCAATTCCTTGGGGGCGGGGGTGGGGGGAACCCATTGCATCCTGAGTTCTGGTCCAAACGCCTGAGAAACTGGTGCATTCCTCAACTCTAGCCTTAGGGGCTGGGGAAGCAGGGGTTCCCGTGCCGCCACGCAGGGGTTCCCATGCCGCCTCGCAGGGGTTCCCGTGCCGCCGTGCAGGGGAGCAGCCTGGCAGCTTCCCTTTCTTCTGCCCCCCAACTTCCCACTCCCCCGACCCCCGGACCGGTTGTGCGTGGGTGTGCACACAGAGGGAGAGTCCATCCCCCACTACCAAAGCTGCCCTCAGCTCTGCCCAAGAGGTGCAGACGGCACACCGTGACAGCTGCTCCCTGCGCACAGAGCATAGGAGAGACAACCCTTCGCGGCCTGAAGCAGTGCTGGCCGGCTGGGCAGATGGTCCCACGAAATGACGTTTCCCCGCACCCTCTCCCAGGCACACTCTCCACAGTCACATCCCCGAGCCTGCGCGTTTCCCGTCCCGACGACGTGGCTGGGTGACTGCCACCTGTCATTGCTGATGGCGAAAGGCTGGAGGGAAACTGGGTGTGGTGGCCTCTTGTCTAGGAAGTCCAGGAGCCTGCCTGTTGGGCACATTCCAGGAAGTGTCAGATGCTGGCCACGGCCACTTCCTGTCCCCTGACAGAAAGCCCTGTCATTAAGAGGACATGGCGTGGCGCTCTGTGGGATAGGAACCTCCTCCTGCCTCGGTGTGTGTGCTACTGAGAGCTCACTTGACATCAGCCCCCACAACCCTCCCCCAGCTCACTTGACATCCCCCCACAACCCTCCCCCCAGCTCACTTGACATCCCCCCACAACCCTCCCCCCAGCTCACTTGACATCACCCCCCACAGCCCTCCCCCCAGCTCACTTGACATCCCCCCCACAGCCCTCCCCCAGCTCACTTGACATCCCCCCACAACCCTCCCCCCAGCTCACTTGACATCCCCCCACAACCCTCCCCCCAGCTCACTTGACATCCCCCCCACAGCCCTCCCCCCAGCTCACTTGACATCCCCCCACAACCCTCCCCCCAGCTCACTTGACATCCCCCCACAACCCTCCCCCCAGCTCACTTGACATCCCCCCCACAGCCCTCCCCCCAGCTCACTTGACATCACCCCCCACAGCCCTCCCCCCAGCTCACTTGACATCACCCCCCACAGCCCTCCCCCCAGCTCACTTGACATCACCCCCCACAGCCCTCCCCCCAGCTCACTTGACATCACCCCACACAGCCCTCCCCCAGCTCATTTGACATCCCCCCACAGCCCTCCCCCCAGCTCACTTGACATCCCCCCCACAACCCTCCCCCAGCTTACTTGACATCCCCCCACAGCCCTCCCCCCAGCTCACTTGACATCACCCCCCACAGCCCTCCCCCCAGCTCATTTGACATCACCCCCACAACCCTCCCCCCAGCTCACTTGACATCCCCCCACAACCCTCCCCCCCAGCTCATTTGACATCACCCCCACAACCCTCCCCCCCAGCTCATTTGACATCACCCCCATAAGCCTCCCCCCTCCTTCCACTACCCAACCCTGTCGGCCTCCCTGAGCACATGCCCATGTGGGTCTGATCCTGCGGGGCTGGAATGCGGAGGGCCTAGCGTCTGCTGTGGGCTGGGCTCCTTAACTCATTTCGTTTGTTTAATTAATTCTGTTTTATTTTTTAATCATTTGTGTGTGCGGTGCCGGTCACGGGTGCTGGGACTCGAACTTGGGTCTCCTGGAAGAGCAGTTAGCATTGCTAACAACTGAGTCAGTTGACTGACTCAGTCTCTCATCTAATTCTTAAGTTATGTCCCAGGAGGGGGCTGGAGAGATGGCTCAATGGTTAGGAGCACTGACTGCTCTTCTGAAGGTCCTGAGTTCAAATCCCAGCAACCATCCGTAATGAGATCTGACGCCCTCTTCTTCTGGTCTGTCTGAAGACAGCTACAGTGTACGCACATGTAATAAATAAATCTTTTAAAAGAAAAGTTATGTTCCAGTAAAGTCACAGAGCATGTTGGATCTGGACTTTCCCGGGCCACATGCTCCCTCATCTGGGAGCCCGGGACAGTCCAGGAGGCCATGCTGCCGGTGGCCTGTGCACTGTTAGCCTGGCCTGCCGGTCAGTCACACCGCCCCTGCCGTGCGCTGACGGAAGCCCCCAGCCCATCTCCCAGCTGGTCCTCCTCTCCTCTCTTAGGCCGGAGGGTGGGAATGGCTTTGGTTGTTGATTCTGAGAGAGGGTCAATCTGCATACCCCTGGGTGTCCTGTGGAAACTGAGCTGACCTCAGACTCAGAGATGTCCTCCTGCCTCTGCCTTCTGAGTGCTGGTATTGAAGGTCTGCACCCCACACCCTACTTCCTTTTTAAATGTCTTTTACTGTATGTGTGTGAGTGTCTTGCCTGTATGGACATCTGTATGAACACTTCAGACAGAGCCCGTGGCAGCCAGAAAAGAGCATTTGGATCCCTGAGACCGGAGTCAGCTGGCTGTGAACCACCGTGGGTGCTGGGAATTGAACTCAGGTCCTCTGGAAGGGCAGCCGGCGCTCTTAAATACCCCCTCCCCCCCCCACCCATCCACCCACCATTTTGGTTTTGGTTTTGACATATAACTCATGTGCTGGGGAGATGGCTCAGTGGGTGCTCACCTTTGGTGCTCACCCCACCCCGCCCGCCGCAGCGGGCCAGCCTGTGCACGCTTGCCTGGCACCCTGAAGGTGAATTCCTAGAGGCAGTGCTGTGGGGAGAGACCTCGGTCCAGTGAGACCGAGTGTCACGTGTCATTGAGTCCCCCCACTGCTTTGGCTGAAGAGGCTTGTGGCCATTCAGGTCTTCAGCGCACACATACGAACCCTCAGTCTGGATCCCTGAAACGTCTGTGTTCTAGCTAGTTTTCTATTGATGCAATAAACATTATGTTATTTTCCAGTCAGGGTCATGCTACACAGCTCTGGGTGTCCTATGTAAACTGAGCTGACCTCAGACTCAGAGATGTCCTCCTGCCTCTGCTTCCCGAGAGCTGATATTGAAGGTCTGCACCCCCAAAAGCAACCTGGGGGAAAAGGGTTCATGTGGCTTACACTTCCCGAGTCTTTGGGGGAAGTCAGGCAGGAGCAGAGGCGGGAAACGCCGAGGACCACTCCCTGAAGGCTAGCTCAGCCTGCTTTCTCACTGGGCCCAGGGCTACCTGCCCAGAGGTGGCTTTGCAAGGGGGTGGGGGTGGGGGTGGGGGCTGGGCCCTCCCACGTCAGCTGTACGTCAAGAAAATCGCCTCCATTTCTCGGTGGGCCCAGGGTGATAACAGCCTTGGCGGCTCCTCCCGGTCACGTGCGTCCTCGGAGCTGACCGTCATCCCAATTATGCTTGCGGTCTTCCCCAAAATAGTTCCGTTTTTATAGACACTTTTCCAGCCAGGCCGATCTGCACACGTCCCCTTGGCTGGGGTGGGGCTGTGGGCGTGCACTGCACTTCTCTTAGCCCCGGGATGCGCATTTGGGTCACTCCCAGGCTTTGGTGCTCACCCCACCCCGCCCGCCGCCGCCACAGCGGGCCAGCCTGTGCACGCTTGCCTGGCACCCTGAAGGTGAATTCCTAGAGGCAGTGCTGTGGGGAGAGACCTCGGTCCAGTGAGACCGAGTGTCACGTGTCATCGAGTCCCCCACCGCTTTGGCTGAAGAGGCTTGTGGCCATTCAGGTCTTCAGTACCAGGTGACACAGGAAAAGCCACACTAGGTCGTTACAGGGATAGGGTTCCAGGCCAGAGGAAGTGGAGAGGCTGAGGCTGGGGGAGGGGCGTCCCTGACTAAGGAGCCTCATGGGTTGCTACGGCTTGCCCTGAGTCTGAGGCCCGGTGGTTGCTAAGAGATGGGGTTTACCTGCCCTCTCTAGGAGGGGCAGAAGCTGGCGAAGCCGAAGCCAGGCCACCCTCACCCGGATACCTCACTGCTCCCAGTACAGCTGCATCGCACAGAGGAGGGGGTGTCCCAGCAGCCACGGCTGCCTCTTTGAAGGCCCCTTGGCCCTCTGTGGCGGTTTCCTGATGATTGAGCCCCAGTAGGGGCGGGGTTTGCCCCCTGGTCCCTGGGGCAGAGCGTGGCCTAGTTTGGACGACTGTGATGCCCGGTGACAGATCGAGGGCAGACACGGCACCCCGGCATGTTGTGTAGATCACAGTGTGACCCCAGGGCCTGAGAGCCACAGGCCCAGACATGTGGGGGAAAGGCTCGTGAGTAGCTTAATGGGGCCGGTGAGGCAGGGCCGGGACAGTCAAAAGAGGATGGACAGGGCTCAACGGGGAGAATCAGGGGAGCCCTTAGGTCAGGGTGTAGACCGAGAGGCCTCCTGTCAGCTCCCAGGGAACTGGGCAGAAGCTGGGGCTCTAGGGGCTGAGAGCAGGGGCTCTGAGCTGGGGTCAGGGGAAACCAGGACTATCTTTCCCATCCTAGTGTCAGGATCCAGCTGGATCACGCTAAGGAGAGGGGAACGACGGTGCTCCCGGAGGAAGCCCCTGGTGCTCCCTGGTGCAGAGGAGGCTCGGGGATGCGGGAGGGAGGGCTTCTGTAGGAAGATGCATCTGAGGAGAACCGTTCAGCAGAATCCCGGGAGGCAGGAGGAGCAGGTGCAGATAGGTGTCAGAGTTGTGTACCAGAAACGGCAGATCCTCCTCAGAATGGGAAGGCCTGCCAGGAGGCCGCCCCCTTCCCAGTTTGAGACGCAGACCTGGAGCGGGACCACTTCCCGCGCCTCTGGATCTCTCTGCCCTGCCTTTGCAGCTTGTGAGCAGCGAGCCTGCTAACCGCAGATCCAGGCCCGCCCGGCTCCCTACAGCCGCGCCATGTCTGGCTCCTACGATGAGGCCTCGGAGGAGATCACCGACAGCTTCTGGGAGGTGAGCTGGGGGTCGAGGCTCCCTATAGAAGACCCCCGGCGAGGAGGTCTCAGAGGAGGGGAGGGGAGATGGAGACCGACCCGGGTCTGATGTGGAGTTCTGGGACCTTGCAAGGTGGAGGGCGGGACCAGGCGGGAGGCAGAGCGCCCCTTGCGGGCCAGGGCCGGGATCACAGCCCCCCCCCCCCATTCAACCCACGACTCCCATGGGCCCCTTCAAAAAGCCCACAGTGCCCAACGGGCGGCGAAGCCTTGAAAGCGGGCTTGGAATAATGCCCGCAGCTCTCCCCAGGTTCGCACTGTACCCCTCTGCATGGTGGGCAGGGGACGACTTTTGATCCAGAAACTGGGGTTACCCTGGAGACCCCATAGCCGGTAGAGGTGAGACTACGAGCCAGCATTTCAGGGACCTCTGAGAGTCTTTAAGCCCTGGGGAGAGAGAGAGAAAAAAAAATATTGCTTTTGGCTTTGGAAAGCAAAACGGAAACTGGCAGGCCTAGATTAATAAGCGCTCAAAGAGATGCCCCACAAAACATAATATTGTGTCAAGAAACAGCAGCTCCGCTCGAGCCTATATGACTCGGATAAATATAATAGAATTAGCTCACAAGGGCAAAAATGAATAATTCATTATAGCTCAAGTCCAAATTATATAAAACCCCCGTCTGCTTTCCCCCCCCCCCCCCGGCAGCGAGGAGGTTTCAGAGGAGGGGAGGGGAGATGCTCTGAGACCCGGCAAGGTGGAGGGCGGGACGAGGCGGGAGGCGGGGCGCCCCCTGCAGGCCAGGGCCGGGATCACAGGAGCCGCGCCGTCACTGTCCCTCGCTGCTCCGTCGCTAGGTGGGGAACTACAAGCGGACGGTGAAGCGCATCGACGACGGGCACCGCCTGTGCAACGACCTCATGAGCTGCGTGCAGGAGCGCGCCAAGATCGAGAAGGCGTACGCGCAGCAGCTCACCGACTGGGCCAAGCGCTGGCGCCAGCTCATCGAGAAAGGTGCCCCACCCCCGGGCTCTAGCGGGTCCCCCGGGGCGGGCCCCTGCGCACCCAGCATCCCAGCCACAGAGCATTTCACGACCAAAGGGACCGAAGGGACCGAAGCAGGTCCCTTCATTCTCCTGCTTTGTATGACTCTAGACTAAATGCACGCGCGCGCGCACACACACACACACACACACACACACCTTTTTATTTTGGAAGAGGCTTAATTTTGATACAGAATTTTATGTAGCCCAGGCTGGCCTCTAGCTCCATATTCGACGGAGACTAACCCAGTGGTCCTGATCCTTCTACCTCCCCTCCCCAAATTGAAGATTTCAGGTGTGGACAGCCACGCCTAGCTTCTCTTTCTCCTTCTTTTCTACCGCTATTTTGTTTTTTAGAGACAGAATCTTGATTGGGTTTTTTGTTTGTTTGTTTTTTGTTTTGTTTTCTTTTTTGGATTTGGTTTTTTCGAGACAGGGTTTCTCTGTGTAGCCCTGGCTGTCCTGGAACTCACTCTGTAGACCAGGCTGGCCTCGAACTCAGAAATCTGCCTGCCTCTGCCTCCCACGTGCTGGGATTACAGGCGTGCGCCACCACTGCCCGGCTACTGCTGCCACTTCTAATTCTTCCTCCTCCTCCCCTTTAAGGTTTTGCTATCCCGCACAAGCTGGCCATAATCTTGGGATAGTCAGACAGGCTTTTTTTCCATTAACATGCATACTTTTATTTTTCTGAATGATTTGAAGGGAAATTAGAGCTATCAACCTCACCCCCATTTTCAAAGTCTCCAAATAGGAAGAACAATAGTAGTCCATTTGCCCCTCAAGCCCTCTCTAATCAGAGCATTTAAGCTGGGCTGTGGTGGCTCACACCTTTAATCCCAGTACTGGAGGCAGAGACTCTGTGAGTTCGAGGCCAGACTGGTCTAGGTCTACAGAACTAGTTCTAGGACATCCAGGGATACACAGAAAAACCCTGTGTTAAAAACAAACAGGGCGCGGGGGGTGGGGGGTGGGGGGGGTGGCGCATGCCTGTAATCCCAGCACTTGGGAGGCAGAGGCAGGCAGATTTCTGAGTTCGAGGCCAGCCTGGTCTACATAGTGAGTTCCAGGACAGCCAGGACTACACAGAGAAACCCTGTCAAAAAAAAAAAAAAAACCAACAAAACAAAACAAAACAAACAAACCAGGGCTGGAGAGAAGGCTCAGTGGTTAGAGCACTGACTGCTGTTCCAGAGGTCCTGAGTTTGATTCCCAGCAACCACATGGTGGCTCACAACCATCTGTAATGGGATCTGCTGCCCTCTTCTGGTGTGTCTGAAGAGAACTACAATGTACTCATATAAGTAAAATAAATAAATTTAAAAAGAAAGGAAATCAAAATAGCTCATACACACACTTGGGGGGGGGTTGGTCTCAAATTCCCTAAACAGCCCAGGGTGACCTTGAACTTCTGACCCTCCAGTCAGCAGTTCTGTTTTATGCGGTGCTGGCAATCCCACCGAGGGCTTCCATATGCTAGGCAAGCACTCGGCCTGCTGAGCCACACCCCACCTCTCTGTGCACCCAGGCGACTGTGGCTGTGGTCTGCGCTGGTCCAGGGCCCACACCAAACCACAGTGTGCGTCCAGTTGCCAGTCCCGGATTCCTATAAAGCAGACGTTTCAAGTTCAGGTTTCCTTGTACTTACTTGTTCAGTCTCCCCTCCTCATGGGGGCAGGGCCTGCATTGCCTGGCAACGAATGAATGTGAGGTCGGCTTCCCATTGGCTCAGATCCTTGTCAGTCACCACTGGTTCCAGAGTTTCTGGTTCAGCATCTTGCCTAGAGCACCTAGAGCTGCAGAGGCTCCTGCCATACAAGGCGGCCCATGAGGCACACGTTGGAAAGGGAGACACCAAGCAGGAAGCAACACAGATGCTGGGGTCGAACCCAGAGGGCCTGCAGGCTAGCGGGAGAGTGGAGCAATCCGAGAAGGCTTCCCGGCAGAAGCAGTCATCTTGGGCCTGGTTTTATTTTAAAGATTAATTAATTTATTTTATGTATGAGTACACTATAGCTGTCCTCAGACACACCAGAAGAGGGCATCGGATCCCATTACAGATGGTTGTGAGCCACCATGTATGTGGTTGCTGGGAATTGAACTCAGGACCTCTGGAAGAGCAGTCAGTGCTCTTAACTGCTAAGCTATCTCTTCAGCCCAAACTATAGTTTAGATGACTGTAAGCCTTCAAGCAGTCGCTGGGATTTGAACCCGGGACCTTGGAACCACAGTCAGGGCTCTTAACCGCTGAGCCATCGCCCCAGCACCATCCTGGTCCTTAAGAGGATGGGTAGAAGTTTGGGGAGAGTGGGGGATGATGCTTCTGTTGCCATGGGAAGAGAGGGGGAAGCGTCAAAGAGGAGGGGGCTGTAGGCGCTGTGCGTTGGGGATCCCGGCCACCCCCTGACGTTTCCCCCAGGTCCGCAGTACGGCAGCCTGGAGCGGGCCTGGGGCGCCATGATGACGGAGGCGGACAAGGTCAGCGAGCTTCACCAGGAGGTGAAGAACAGCCTTCTGAACGAGGACCTGGAGAAGGTCAAGAACTGGCAGAAGGACGCCTACCACAAGCAGATCATGGGCGGCTTCAAGGAGACCAAGGAGGCCGAGGACGGCTTCCGAAAGGCCCAGAAGCCCTGGGCGAAGAAGATGAAGGAGGTACCTCATCTTCCCGGCAGGAAGGCTGGCCCCTCGAGGGTGGCGGGTCCCAGGGGGGCATCTGTGGGCCGGGAGGGCGGCTGCCCACGAGGGAACGCCAGGAAGTCTTGCAGGAAGAACTGTCCACGCAAGTCTCTGGCACTGTGGGACCTGATGAGTTTGCCCGGCACAGACTCCCGTGACGGGCATGTCTGCAGTCCCACGAGGGGCAGCACCCCGGAGTGAGCCCATGGGCCGGAGCCTCGGAGCCAGAGCCAGAACAGATAGCCCCCTGCCTCTTACAAGGGCGGCTCCGCAGTGGAGGGGTGTGGAGTGGGCAGGCCCGCCTTGCTGATGGGCGACCACCCGGGGGGAATGCCCACCATGGCCGTCTCTCCACAGCTAGAGGCAGCCAAGAAGGCCTATCACTTGGCTTGCAAGGAGGAGAAGCTGGCCATGACCCGGGAGATGAACAGTAAGACGGAGCAGTCGGTCACCCCGGAACAGCAGAAGAAACTTGTGGACAAAGTGGACAAATGCAGGCAGGATGTGCAAAAGGTGCCTGTGGGGGAGGGGCGGTGGGGTGGTGGGGAGGGGTTGGGGGAAGGGTGGGGTGGTGCCTGCGGAAGAGCGGCGGCGGCGGCGGGGATTGATGTTGGAGCGGCGGGGCAGGGGGGGGCGGGGGGGAGGGGAGGTAGTGGTGGGGGCAGAGGCGGTGTTGTCAGGGGTGGGGGGCGGGGTGGTCCTGAGGGTGGTGGCTGGAGCTGCGGGCCTGCTGAGGCCTCACCCCATCCTCCCTCCTGGTCCCCGCAGACTCAGGAGAAGTATGAGAAGGTGCTGGAAGACGTGGGCAAGACCACCCCGCAGTACATGGAGGGCATGGAGCAGGTGTTCGAGCAGTGCCAGCAGTTCGAGGAGAAGCGCCTGGTCTTCCTGAAGGAAGTGCTGCTGGATATCAAACGGCATCTCAACCTAGCGGAGAACAGCAGGTACCGGGCGGGCCTGGGGACCGGGAGGGGAGGGAGGACTCACAGGGAGCACCGACGAGAGCCTGCAGATGTCGCTTCTGCACGGGTGATGCCTACCAGTTTCCTTGGAAACACAGGCTTGGGTGCTGGTGCATGGCCTCGCTGAGGCCGCTGGGGCTGCATGTGCCCGGAGCTGCTCCCCGAAAGCGTTCAGCTCGGGCTGGAGGGAGGACCTGAGCTCCGTTCCCAGCTCCTACATCAGCTCACAACTGCATGTAACTCCAGCCTCGGAGGGTCTGTCTTCCTCTTGTGGCCTCTGAGGACGCTTGAACTCACAGCCACAGGCATGCACATATAAAATAAAACTAGAGGATAAATATGCCTTGGGGTGGAGAGATGGCTCAACCAGTTAAGAGGGCTTGATGCTTTTACAGAGGGCCAGAGTCAGATCCCAGCACCCAAAGCAGGTGGCTCAGCTCTGGCCTTCAAGGGCACAAAGGCACCTGTACTATCGCTCACACAGACATGGGAATAAAAATAAATCTTAAAAAGAAATAATCCGGCCGGGCAGTGGTGGCGCACGCCTTTAATCCCAGCACTTGGGAGGCAGAGGCAGGCGGATTTCTGAGTTCGAGGCCAGCCTGGTCTACAGAGTGAGTTCCAGGACAGCCGGAGCTACACAGAGAAACCCTGTCTCGGAAAAACCAAAAAAAAAAAAAAAAAAAAAAAAAAAAAAAAAAAAAAAATCCTGCTGAATGCCTTTAATCCCACTTCTTGTGAAACTGTAGCAGGCAGATCTCTATGAGTTCAAAGCTACCCACGGCTACATAGAGACATTCTGTATCACGCTCAGCCATTTTACACGTAATTCCCAGCACCTGCAGGGCTGCTCAAGAACACTCCTAACGCCAGTTCCAGGGAATCCAGTGGCCTCTTCTGACCTCGGGGAATACCAAGGACACACGAGGCAGGCACAAATTCATACAGGCAAAACACCCATGCACATAAAATAAATACAATTTTAAAAATAAGGAGGCGGGGAGGAGCCTTCCTGGCTGGGGCCGTGGGGAGCACCCTGGCCTCTGAGAAGGAAGCCTATGGCACCCCTCCCTCACAGCTACATCCATGTCTACCGAGAACTGGAGCAGGCCATCCGGGGGGCCGATGCCCAGGAGGACCTCAGGTGGTTCCGCAGCACCAGCGGCCCCGGCATGCCCATGAACTGGCCGCAGTTCGAGGTGAGGAGGCTTACAGGGCGGGAAGGTGGGGTCCTCGGCAGCTTGGGAGGGGACTGGGCTTCAGACCCCTCAGCCTGACTTCCCCCCACCCCCAGGAGTGGAACCCAGACCTCCCGCACACCACTGCCAAGAAGGAGAAACAGCCTAAGAAGGCCGAGGGGGCCGCCCTAAGCAATGCCACTGGGGCTGTGGAATCCACGTCCCAGGCTGGGGACCGAGGCAGGTGAGTACCTCCCATGGAGCTCCTGGGTAGGAGAGAGAGAGAGAGACCCACACCCACACAATGGGCCAGATACATTTTATCCAAGAAGACAAGAAATGACCTTAGACCATAGCTACTATGTGTCCTCTGCAAAACAGGTGAGTGATCCTTCAAGACACCTGCTGTGAGACACACAGTATTCTGATGACTCTCCTTACATTAGTGGATTCAAGCCTCTAGCCAGTCTGAGAAGGAATGAATGTGTGCGTTTTAAGGATAGAGAAGCTAAGGCCAGGCGGTGGTGGCGCACGCCTTTAATCCCAGCACTTGGGAGGCAGAGGAAGGCGGATTCCTGAGTTCCAGACCAGTCTGGTCTACAGAGTTCCAGGACAGCCAGGGCTACACAGAGAAACCCTGTCTCAAAAAATGGAAAGAAAGAAAGAAAGAAAGAAAGAAAGGAAGGAAGGAAGGAAGGAAGGAAGAAAGAAAGAAAGAAAGAGAGAAAGGATGGAAGGAAGGAAGGAAGGGAGAGAGAGAGAGAGAGAGAGAGAGAGAGAGAGAGAGAGAAAAGAAAGAAAAAAGAAAGAGAGACAGAGAGAAGCTTAAGTCCAGAGAGATTAGGCAACGCGTTACACCTCAGAAGCAGGGGAAGCGGTCTGGCCCAAGCTGGTACCCATTTAGGGGTAGTGTCTCTCACAGGATCAGACAGTCCTTGGTTCCTCCTTCACACTAGCTGGAAGCTAAGGCAAACTGTTCAAGCTATCTGAGGCTCACTGGCCGGAACCCCGCCCGTGTATCTGACCTCGGCTCCAGCCTTATGGAATCTGGACCCGGGCTCTGGTTCGGAGAGGGAGTTGATACGGACGGGGATTAGATCAAGTCCACTGACAGAGGTCTCCATTTGCACCCAAGTGTTAGCAGCTATGACCGAGGCCAACCGTATGCCACCGAGTGGTCAGACGATGAGAGCGGAAACCCCTTCGGGGGCAACGAGGCCAATGGTGGCGCCAACCCCTTCGAGGACGACGCCAAGGGAGTTCGTGTCCGGGCACTCTACGACTACGACGGTCAAGAGCAGGATGAGCTCAGCTTCAAGGCCGGTACGGGGGCGGGGCTGAGCGTGGGGCGGGGCTGGAGGGGGCGGGGCCTGGGCTTGGATTGGGTGTAGGAAGAGAAGGGCCGAGGGAGAGGCGTGGCCTGAGCTGGAGGCTTTTCGAGGATTGGTGGGTAAGGAGGGCAGGGCCTGAGCAGGGAGAGCCAGAACCTTGTGACTGAAGCGCTTGGGGGCAGCATTTGGATGTTGAGTGGGGGCTGCAGCCCTGAGCTGAAGTCCAGGTAAATCGGATGGAGTGCTGGGGCAGAGAGAAGCATTAACAAGGCGTCCCTATGTCTCCCTCTCCAGGAGACGAGCTCACCAAGCTCGGAGAGGAAGACGAGCAGGGTTGGTGCCGCGGGCGGCTGGACAGCGGGCAGCTGGGCCTCTATCCTGCCAACTACGTTGAGGCTATATAGCTACCTTGCCCACCCGACTCCTCTCAGTCCCTGTCCACCGCCTCCCACCCTCCCCCTCCCCTCGCCATAGAGTTCCAGACATATTTTCCGATCAAGCTTTTATTTTTTTAAAAGTCAAAACAGAACAAAAAAAAAATAGAAGAAGAAATACGAAGAGACAGCGTTTGCAGGCTGCCTGGAGGCCAGGGGAGGCCGGGGGCGGTGCTTGGGATGATGGCCTCCCCCCACAACGTGGGCAAGGATCTTGGGACTAAACCCAACGTCACATCTGGTCTACAAAGTCCACCAAAGAGTCTCCTGAGTCTTGAGGGAGATCTGGATCCTTCTATCCTGTCTCCTTCTCCTGTCCCACCATGGCTGCCAGCAGCTGCCCGTGTCACCTGAGCCTGGCTTCCTAAACTCTCCTGTCCCCCTTCAACACCCTCTTCTCTTAAAGGGCCCCCAATCTTTAGTCTTCCACTCTGCCCTGAGGGTGCTTTTCTCTTCCCAGCCCCAACCAGTGAGGCTGGGGGAGAAGGCTGTGGAGGTTTCTGGGGGGAGGGGCCATCTCTTCACTTCCCCAGACATGAAGGCAGGTGAGCGGGAGGGAGTCATGGCTTCCCTGGCATACAGGAGAGGAAGAAGGAGAACAGACCATCTGTCCAGGCTGTGCCAACACTCCCAGGGCCACGCCCATTTGGAGGGATGAAAATCCTGGCTGGGCCCGTGGACAGCGGGCTCCTCCTCAGAGTCACTGAGCATCTAGCAGAGACCCTGGCTGTCCCCGAGTCCTTGGCACTGGGCAAAGCCTCCTTCCCCCCAAGCCCAGGGCAAAGCCAGCAACAGTAGCAGCCTCCTCCCATACTCTGGGGACGAGGCATCTGGCCACCCGTCCCCCTCCCTCCATGGTCATTCAGAAATGCCGCAGTCCCCCAATCACTGTGTCAACATCAGCCTTTGTGAGGCTGATCTACAAGGCTCTCACCTGGCCAAGCCAGGAGATTCAGGGGCTCAGGGGAACAGCCAGGTCTCTCACGTGGCCTGCGCAGGGAGACACCAGGCTCAGGGAAGCAGCCATCTTGGTACTGTAAGGGGAAGCCAGCAGCTCAGGCTGGCATGAGGAAGGACCTCTGGGTGGTCACTCTTATCTTTTTCCCTTGACCTTTTAGTCCCCCACATGCCCCCTGGACGCTGGCAGCTCCTCCCCACTCCCATTTCTCTAAGCCTGAGTCTCCGTTAAAGGACTCTGGGGGTGGGAGGGGACACAGGGCCCTTGTGGCTGGAAAACAGGTGGCAGGCTCTCCCTGGGGTGGGTAGGGTGGGAAACAAGACGGGGTGGCTAAGACCTTCTACAGTGGGAAGTGGTCAGAGGCTGTTTCTCCGGACCTTTGGAAACAGATCTGAGAAAAGTCTCATAGTCACAGCTGGCGTCTGCTAGGCCTCTGGCCTAGGGACACGCTCTGCCTCGTGAATCGGGTGGCCTTTTGGGCCTCCAGGGAAAGAACAGGACCACCATGTTCACCCTTTAGCTCTCTGCCGCTTCTCCCACCACCGTCAGGTCATGGACCCAAGCATTGGGGCTCTGACCCCCGCCCCCACCCCCTTCTCTTGAGTAGGGCTGCGGCAGGGCTTCTGCTGGGCCAGTCCTCCCTCAGGGCCAGGAGCGGGAACATGGCACCCCAGAGACAGGGCTGTGAGCACCCACTTCCCTGTCACCGTTCCCCCTAGGGGCTTGAGCTGCAGCCCAGGTTGGGTCCCCCAGCCCCTCAGAACCGGAAGCAGGATTCAAACCCCTTTTCTCCACAGCTCCAGCTCCTACCTTCACCCTCACCTCAGAAAGGCAAGAAGCCGTCATGTCTGCACCTTGGGGCCTGGGCTCCCCCTCTCTGCGCCAGCGGCTTCCCAGCACCTGGGGAGGGGCTGTGGTGGCCCTGGCTGGACCCCAGGCCCGGCCCGCACAGTATACTAGCTGCCCGCCCTTGGGCAGGAACTGGAAAATCCATCCCGTACAAACACCCGCCTTCAATGACCCCATCTGGGACCAGACTTGGTCCGCAAGTTCCTCAACACCCCAGTGCGGGAGGGTCCCCCGCTCCCCCAAGTCCCCAGAGCCCCGAGCCAAGCCCTACCTGTTACTGCTGGTGTCAGGGCACCTCAAACCTTGGGCTGGACCACACCCCCTCCCTCGCCGTGTCCACACCCTACCTGTACTCCCCCAGTACTCCCCAGGGGCCCCTTGATGCTGCACGGGACCCTGCAGGGCTCGGTCAGTGATGTGTTTTGTCTCCAGTTAACCGCCATCCTGTGACCTGGATCCGGGAGGAGCCCAGGTCCCCCCCACCGCCCACCGCCACTGCGTCTGCCGCCCTAGGCTTTCTGACATCATTAGTTCCGACACTTGTGAAACTCCGAGACGTGCCGTGGTCTCAGCAATGCACCTGTTTTGTACATGATTGTGTAATTTAAAGGTATATAAATACAAATATATCTATCTCTATACCTATCAGTTGTGACCGTACGGCTGTCGATAAAACCAGAGTTCTGTCACCCACTGGCTGGACTTGTCACCTGAGTCATGTGCATCTACGGTTGTGGGGGGTCATGTGGGCCCCTGGAAGGGTCTTTGGAGTGATATGTCTCTCCTGGAGTTCGTGCTATATACACGGCTGAGTGCTGACCCAGCCGGGCAGTTGAGGGTACAGGTCCTACCGGAGGGAGGCCACCGAGGTTCTGGCCTCAGATACAAGGTGACTGAATAGGGCGTTTACACAGCTCAGACTCATGGCTCTAAGGCTGGAGGTTTGGCCCATTGGTCACATTCTTGTCCAGTGTGTGAGGTTGTTTCCATAGGACAGAGCAGTCAGCCAATAAGAAAATAGCCAAACTCAGCCGGGCGTGGTGGCGCACGCCTGTAATCCCAGCACTTGGGAGGCAGAGGCAGGCGGATTTCTGAGTTCGAGGCCAGCCTGGTCTACAGAGTGAGTTCCAGGACAGCCAGGACTACACAGAGAAACCCTGTCTCGAAAAACCAAAAAAAAAAAAAAAAAAAAAGAAAAGAAAAAAAAAAAGAAAATAGCCAAACTCAAGGGTCCCGGGGTAAACCTGATCTTTGGATAGCTCTGAGTTTTAAAGCAGAATTCTATAACGCCATCGCTCAGGCGGCCCGTGGAGAGGCACTGGGTCTCCCTCGCTCTCCTAGAGCCGCCCCCCCCCCCGTGAACACATCTCCTAGGGGGCCCCCTGGGAGCGGCTGCACCGTGAGCCAGAGCTCAGCTCCCCAAGCCCTGCCAGGCCCAGGCCTGGAACCCTGACGCCCACTAGCACCTCAGCCAGCTCTTCTCTGAGACCCGAGGCTCCTCCCGTGACTGACTCAGCTCCCCCATTCTGTGGGGTGTCTCGAAGGTTCCTCACGGGCCCGCGCGCCTCCTCGGTGAGGGGAAGCTGGGCTAGCCGGCAGTCCGCCTTGGTACCCTCCGCCTATCCCTGTCTGAAGCCCACTCTATCCAGACAGGACTGTTCTCCCTTATTTATTTCATTATCTCCCTTCATTTTGAAAAACAATTTATTTACATTTCTATTTCTATCGTGTGTGAGTGTACGAGACACACAACGGCCAAGAGCAGGTTCGAGCATGCGCGCATGCGCCTCCACGCAGACCCGCGGAGGTCGGAAGGCAGCTGTGTGTCTCCTGGTATGACCCAGCCTCCCCTTCCTAATCCTTGCCCCTCTCTTCCCTCCTCCCTCCCACCTTTCCTTCCTCCATCTCTCTCTCTCTTTCTCCTTCATTCCTTTCTTTTTCTTGTCTTTCCTTTGCTCAAATTAGAGCCTTGGGCTGTAGAGGCGGCTCAGCAGTTAAGAGCCCCGGCGTTGGCTCTGACAGGGACTCAGGTTCCAGCCCCAACGCCCACGCGGAAGCTTACAGCCTTCTGCGACTCCAGGCCCAGGGAATCCAACATCTTCTTCTGGCCTCTGTGGGCGCATCATGCATGTAGTATACAGGCATACACGTGGGAAAACACCCATACACAAAGTAAATCTAAAATAAAATAATCAAAATGTCTCATGTAGCAGGCCTGGAAATGGCCGTGTAGCTGAGCCAGGGTGACCCCCTGCCTCCAGTTCCCAAACACGAGCATTACAGACTCGGGGCTCCTTGCCCAGCTCAGGCATCTTAGAGTCAAAGTGGCCTCTTATTCACATAGGCTGGTCCAGTTTGTTTGGGGGGAGCCCTGAAATGAGTCTTCCAAAAGGGAGTCCGGAAATGTCTATGCCAAGAGGGAGAGGTTCTGATAGGGATGTGTCAACATAGGAGAAGCCATGGCTTGGTGCCAGCTCGCAAGCTGTCACTGGGTAGACGTAGCCTTCGGAATGTTCCCTGGTGGAAGCTGCCCCTCTGGCCCGCACACCTCCCCTCTATCGAGCCCTTTCTGCTCCCCAATCTAAGCGTGTGATCCCCCTGCCCATATGAGAATTCCCCAGCCCTGCCTGAGCTCTGAGCCCCGCCCAGGCACAGCTGGGACATCCAAGTGGGTGACTTAAGGGACTCCTGAGGGGCAGGATGGGCTGGCTGGAAACAAAACCAGTTTAACAGAGCTGAGCCTGCCTCTGCCCAGGGTCCCAGACTGCACCTCGCTCGGAAGGGAGCCCACTGGGGCCTCGCAAGACAGAGGCCTGGGCAGAGCCCCCCCACCCCACCCCAGTCCAATCCCAGATGACAGATGCCAAGGCACTGTTTGCTCGTTGTCAGGAGTAAACATTCTTCAGGGGACAATAAACCATGCAAGGGGCAGAGGGTAGGGCGCAGGGTGCCTTTAACCCTTTGTGCGCCAGCCAGTGTGGTGGCACTCGGGAGGCAGAGGCAGGCAGATCTCTGAGTTCCAGGATGGCCAGGGCTACACAGAGAAACCCTGTCTCAAACAGAACAAAACAGCAAAAGCAAACCCCCTTCGGTGTTCTGGGTGGCTCTGGCTTCCTGTCTTTTCTCCTAGAAGTTTTGCTTCAGAAGGTAAATGTAAGCCGTGCAGCGGTGGCGCATGCCTGTATCCCAGCACTACTCTGGGAGTCAGAGGCAGGCGGATTTCTGAGTTTGAGGCCAGCCTGGTCTACAGAGTGAGTTCCAGGACAGCCAGGGCTATACAGAGAAGCCCTGTCTTGGGGTGGGGGGCAGGTAAGTGCTGTGGGGCAAGAGATGTTGACCCATTTGGGAAGGAAAGGTAGGGAGAATCCTGCCCTGGGGCAGGATGGGGGAGTTCCTGGTCCTGGCATCCACAGCCGTGTGATCGCGAGCAAAATGCTCAGCCATTCCCGACCTCTGAGGCGACACGGGCCGAACGGGGCGGTGACCGGGACTTCATGGTTTTGTTGAGGTCAATGACAAAAAGGCAGTGGGCTTGCGATGGCACACAGTAGGTCCTCAGGAAGCTTGATTCGGGCAAATAAACCTGGGAAGTGTGACGGAACTGTGTCGGGCCGGAGAATGGCCAGGCTGTCTGGGATCTCCGCACTCAGGCAGGGGCATGTCCTGTTCCTCACACTCAAGTGGCTCTCTGCCCAGGTAGGGGATCAACTCCATGGATGGACCTTGTGCAGTCTTGGGGGATGGGGGAGGCAGCTGTAAATCCATAGAGCCTTACATAGCCACTGTCCCAAAGCCACGGAATCACCCACCATCTCCCACAATCCACTACGTGTGGTTCAGCTTGCTTTTTTCTCTTTCTTTTCCTTTCTTTCTTTCTTTCTTTTCTTTCTTTCTTTTCTTTCTTTCTTTCTTCTCTCTCTCTCTCTCTCTCTCTCTCTCTCTCTCTCTCTCTCTTTCTTTCTTTTAGACAGGGTTTCTCTGTATAGCCCCAGCTTTCCTAGAACTCACTATGTAGACCAGGCTGACCTCAAACTCAGAAATTTGCCTGCCTCTGCCTCCCAAGTGCTGGGATTAAAGTCGTGCACCACCACTGCCCGGCGGGTTCAGCTTTCTTAGGCAGCCAAGAAAATCCTCTTCCAGGAAGCCAGACCCCTGGTATACCTGGGCATACCTCGACCCACCTGGGCACACATGCCAGCAAGCCCCACCCTCTAACAGAGCAGACACAGAGGCTGCCTTCCTTCCGTTGGGCCTGGCCCGCCTCCTGCTCCAGCCAAGGTAAGGAAGATGCAGTATCTAGCTGGACTATCTACTTTGTTCTGGAAAACCTTCTGCCTCTTCCATGACATCTACCAAACAGCTCCCGTTTTCCTCTCAGGCTTGACTCCATGACACTTCCCTGTGTAAGCTTCCCCTGTGGTCACCACCACTTGGAACCACAGTCACCCTTGACCGCGCTGGCCTCCAGGCTGTGCCATGCATAGCCAGACATAGGGGACCGACAGTTATCTTACATCTTTATTATCCATCCCTCGGGCACCCCTGGCTCCCCAACGCAGGGTGCAGAAGACATCATGGTATCGTACCATGCCACGTAGGATACAGGATGGGTGGCAGGAGCAGAGACCAGTGACATCACTGTCCTGTGAGCTGACTTGGTCCAGTCCCTGTGTGCTGTGGGTGTTTCCTCTGGGATTTCCACAGTCCAAGCCTAGCTCAGGGAGTTCTCTGTTAGTGAACAGTCCTAACTCCCTCGATCTTCCGGGGCCTGTGTTCGACCTGAAGAGGGACCCAGAGAACCCATGTGTACCCCCAGATCAGTGGCTGTCTGTCTGTCTGAGACCCTGGATTCTGGGATACCAGCAGCCCCTGGATTCAGATTGAGCAGGGAGGCCCAGGACATCCAGAGAGTGGCTGCCTGGGGCAGGTTGTAGGCCTCTGGTCTTCGTGGCTCTCAGACCGGATGCACAAACTGGTAGACAAGGCGCTGGGAGATGTCCGGTTTGCGGATGATGCCCTTCTTATAATACTGGCGGATGGAGCGGCTCAGTTTATCGTAGTTCATGGCCGGCCGGTTCTTGCGCACACCCCACAGTCGGGCCACCTGGGCAGAGTCCTCAATTTTGAAGATGCCTGGGGGGGGGAAGGAGGGGGGGAAGAAGGCATGAGAAGAAAAGAGAGGAGATAACAACAGATGGAAAAACAAAGCGACAGATCTGGAGCTCTCTGCAGCCTGGGCTGCATCTTCCTTCCTTCCTTCCTTCCTTCCTTCCTTCCTTCCTTCCTTCCCGTCCTTCCTTCCTTCCTTCCTTCCTTCCTTCCTTCCTTCCTTCCTTCCTTCCTTTCTTTTGAGACATGGTCTCTCTACATAGCCTTGGCTGTCCTGGAGTGCTGTGATTAAAGGCACATGCCATCATGACACCTAGCGTTAGCAACTGTATTTAATTTTTACTTTTATTACTGGTTGAAATTGAAACTTGTACACAGTATTATATCAAAGGCAGGTTGTGTGTTCCTAATCTGAAATTTTGGATCAGAACTGTGTCAGAGTTTGGAGTTTTAGGATTTGGGAATATTTGACAAGCTTTTCCGGCCCAGAGATCTACAATGGTACTTTGAAGAATTTGTAGTGGGTATCATTTAAGAAATTTAGATGAAGGTCAAGAAACCTACATCATTAAAGTGAAATCCGGTTGTTTTTAAACATTTTGACTCTGGACCTAGAACGTTTAATATTATATTTGGGGCTCGCATTGTTTCTGGTGGACATGTGAGGTTAGTCTTGTTAATTTTTTTTTTTTACTCTCTTTTATTTTATTCATGGTTCTGTGACTGTGTGTCAGCAGACATGTCCTGGGTGTGCATGCACGTGGAGATCGGAAGACAATATGCACGAATCATTTCTTTTCCACCCTCCAGGGATCGAACTGAGCTCTTCAGCCCTGCGTGTCTGTACTCGTGAAAGTTTCTCACAGCTCCGAAGACACGATGTTTTCTGTTTTCACGTTTATAAGTGTTTTGCTTGCATGTCTGTAAGTGTTTGCCTGGTGCTTGCTGAAGCCAGAAGATCCCTGCTGCTGGAGTTAGAGGGAAGCCCAGAGCTACCACGCGGTGCTGGGAACTGAATCTCGGTCCTCTGCAAGACCAAAATTACCCTAACAACTGAGACCTCTCTTCAGTTCTGTCTTTTGTTTTTTGAGACAAGGTCTCTCTGTGTAGACTGGTGTGGTGTCAAATTCACCCCCAGCCTCTGCCTCTTCAGCGCTGGCACTAAAGCCATTATGCCCTGCTTGAAGCAGAAGTGTTTTTCCATTCTCAGCTAATACCCGCAAGTCCGTGCTGTGTACCAGGACTGTGTGGCTCGGACAGAGTTTCACTACCAGGGTGGAGTCTGGTGCAGAGGCCGAGGAGGACACGAGCAGTAACCTAAACATCAAAAATCTCGATGCTGCCGGGCGGCGGTGGTGGCGCACGCCTTTAATCCTAGCACTTGGGAGGCAGAGGCAGGAGGATTTCTGAGTTCGAGGCCAGCCTGGTTTACAGAGTGAGTTCCAGGACAGCCAGGGCTACACAGAGAAACCCTGTCTCGAAAAACCAAAAAAAAAAAAAAAAAAAAAAAAAAAAAAAAAAAAATCTCGATGCTGCAGGAGTGTGGATCTCTTGAGTGGCACATTTGGCACAGGGTGAAGGCGGAGCCAATCTAGGCCACACCCCCACCCAATGCCCCCTTCCAGTTGGCGCCACTCCTCCTACCCAGCCTCAGTTGTAGCTCCGCCCATGCCGCCCAGCAGTGTCCATGTTCCCAGCTGGATTTCTGCCCTACAGAAGCCCTCCTCTGCCCTAGCAACCTGCACTTCACATTGAAGCCCCACCCGACCTAGCCCCTCCCCCTCGGCACTCAGGGCCCCGCCCCACGGCACCGAAGCCACGCCCCTCCGCTCTAGTCCCTCCCTACAAAAGTCAAATCTCCTTCCAACCCCTCGCAGTCCTGGTGAACAGAGCCCCTGGCGATTCTACCTTTCTCCTTGTTGAGCCAGCGGATGAAGCGGCCATAGCTGTGAGGCTTGAGCAGCAGTTCTTTGAGGAACTGCCACAGGTGGATGGGCTGCCCGGAGCACGACGAGTCCACCTCACCGTCCATCCAACCCTCCTCGCTGGTGGAGGCTGGAAGCCAGGGCAGGCAGGGTGAGTGGCAGCTGCGACCACGACCACGCACTTCTCAGGGTAGCCTCCCTCAGCCCCACCAGGCCTTCCTGTGCCCGCCCTACTCACCGCAGTAGTGAAGGGCCCCGGGCGAGGTCCTCTCCTTCATCCAGGCCGCTGTGGGACAAGGAGGGGAGGTTGGCGACCCAGCAGAGGTCCCCACCCCCGGCTGGGAGGTGGAAACGTAACGGGGCTTCCTGCTCCTCACTGTGAAAGGGGGCTAGGACAGCCCTTGAAGCTGTGGCCTGGCAGTCACAACAGGCCTCCAACTGCCTGCTGTTTCCACAGAGTCCTGCTCATGTCATAACCACTGGCACCCGAGACTGACCACTCAGGCCCCTGAGTACGCTCTGTCTCCCATTTATCGCAGACCTCTAAGGGAAGAGCCCTCGACTCCAATGAGCAAGCACAGAACCTCCAAAATCCCATAAAGGAAAAAAACGAACCAAAAGGAAAAGAAAAAAAAAAATCCCGAAACCACTACCACCAGCAGTAGCAACAAAAAGACAGGCAGCAGTGCTGTGTGAGAGGCTCAGCGGTGCCAGGACGCTGCGCAGAAGTCAGGACAACTTGAGAGAGGCCCTTCTCTCCTACCAATCCAGTCCCAGGGACCGAACTCCAGCTGTCAGGCTTGGAGGCAAACACCTTTATCCACTGACCCACCCTGACAGCCATCATTATAAATAATAAAACTAGCCTGAAAAGGGAGGTTTTTCTTTTTCTTTTCTTTTTTCTTTTTTGGTTTTTCGAGACAGGGTTTCTCTGTGTAGTCCTGGCTGTCCTGGAACTCACTCTGTAGACCAGGCTAGCCTCGAACTCAGAAATCCGCCTGCCTCTGCCTCCCAAGTGCTGGGATTACAGGTGTGTGCCACCACGCCCGGCTTGAGGTTTTTCTTTAGAAAGAAAGAAAGAAAGAAAGAAAGAAAGAAAGAAAGAAAGAAAAAGAAAGAAAGAAAGAAAAGATCTGGACAAATATGGTGACGCATGCCGGCCACTGGCCATGCCAGCACTCAAGAGGCAGAGGCAGAGAGACAGCTGCAAATCCAAGGCTAGCCCCATTTCTATCATGGCCTGGAGCTGGGAGGGACTCAGCCTGTGCTGCCTCGTGTCTCACCTGACTTCCAGATGTCCAGGTGGGCATGCAGGACATCCCCACCCAAGGGTGCGCGCTGGCGGAACTGTTCCTCCGACATGGCGCACAGCTCCTTGCCGCCCAGCTCCTGGAAGGCCTTGCCCGCTGGAGGCAGCCGGTACTGGTGTTCTGTCCACAGAAGCCACTTCTGCACGTTACCAGGGCTCCAGTCCCCAGGGTCTGGGCAAGAGACATCACCCTAGCTCAGGACTGCTGGTGGGCACCGCCCCAAAGGTGACCCCGTGAGGGTCTGCTGCCCGGTACCACATGTCTAGGGTCTTGAGAAGCCCCGGGAAGGCAGACACTCGCCAAAAAAGGAAGTGAGAGGGAAAGGCTTGTTGCCTTGGTAACCCACGTCTCTCCGGCCCCCTGCAGGGCCTTTCTGGAGACCCCACCTCTAAGGAGAACAGCTACGTTCATCCAGAAACATACATGCTTTGCCAGACACCTCTTGCCTTTCACAATCTTCTCAAGGAGAAAACCCACCCAGGAAGCCCTCCGTCCTGGAATTTTTAGAGGCTGTAGCGAGCAGGAGGAGGGCCCAGCCCTTGCCCAGTGCCTGGGAAATAGCTAGATTCCTAGCAGCTGCCCCCAGTGGCTAGGGGTGAGCTACACCTGAAGGAGGAAGCCACCCGCGATGTGTGCCCCTGGGAAAAAGCTCGCAGGGGAGCCTAGCGGGGCACGCAGCTGGAACCAGACTGGGTCACGGTGGCAGCGTGGCCTCCAGGTGAAGGCGTGTTCCAGCCAGTGTCCCAGCTTAGTGACCTGCAAGCTACACCGCCCCCACTTCACGAGGCCGGCCGGGTTTTCTTTCCCGGAGGTCAATTCGATTTGTTTCTGTCGCCATTGTTCTGAGAGCAGGCCCTCCTCACGAGGGGGCTGGAGGAAGCACCTCTTCCTCATGCGGGAAGAGGTCCCGTGGGAGAGCCTTCTGGAGTGAGTGTGGGAGAGCGGAGGGGAGGAGATGTGGGCGGGAAATGCCTTGAATGGGGACTCCGCCTGGGTGGGGGTGGGGGTGGGGGTGGGGGTGATGTAGGAGCGGAGTGTGAGGGGCAAGAGAAGCCCCTCCTCCTCGTGGGGGAGCTTGAGGATGGAGGCCAGGACTCCCTGGCCCACAGCAGTTTCACTGGCTCCATGATAACCCCAGACTAGACACGCATGCGCACGGACACACACACACACACACACACACACACACACACACACTGTTCCTTGGTGTCCCCTCATCAGTTGGCAATGGTCACATCCAGCCGCTTCTTTATGACCCATCGTCCGAGTTCCACACACAGAGGGACCTCTATGTCCTGATCATTGCTTCGTCTCCCAGGCTTTGCACAGGGAGGGCACCCAGCAGGTGACATCCGTCCGTCGGCGGTCATTTATTGAGTATCTATCATGTCCAGGGCCGTCTAGGCACTGGAACCTGCAAGTCCTCTAGGGAGGGATAGACAGCGAGGTAGGAAGAAACCAAGTCCCAGACCTTCCGATGGCGATCACACCACAAGAGCAAGAGAAAGGGGGAGGGGAGAGGCGAGCGCGGGAGACAGTCTCAGCAGCCCGTCAGAGGTCTCATGGAGACGCTGTCAGTTAAGACCGGGAGAAGGCGGGGAAAGGCTAAGTAGGTGTCTATCTATGGGAAAGCATTCTAGATTGCAGGACCAGCAGGCGCTATAGGGAAAGCAGGGAGCCCAAGTGGTTAGAACAGAGTCCACTAAGTGAGGGCCCCGGGCAGGTGTGGTTAGGCATGCTGGCTCCAGCTGTTGTGTGTCCTGGGCTGCCCAAGGAAGGTGCTCAGAGTCCATCTAGGGCGTCTCCACCCTTCCTGTCTCCCCGGGCGGAGGTGGCAGGGACGGTCTCACCTGCTGTGATGTTCAGTAGCTTGCACGCCGTCTCGATATCTTTCAGGACCTCGCCTACCACCATGGACTGCACCTGCTCTAGCGAGTGCTCATCCAGCGTGCTCCCAGAGGCCTGGCTGTCAATGACCGGACACTGCTCTGGCTCCTCCGGGCGGTCCTCCCCGGCACTGGCCTCGGGGACTTTGGCGACCCAGCTGCCATCCTCGGGGTACATGTTAAAGTAGGAGAGGTAGAATGCAGACAGGCCCTGCTCAGGGGTGCCGGGTGGACTGGGACTCCATTCCTGCTTCTCGGGGCCCACTGCTCCCGACGCTGCTGCCTTCTCCAGGCCTGTCCGCAGTGCCACATCTGAGGACAGCAGCAGGCAACCGGGGGACACGTTGCTCAGGCCTGGGCTGGCGCTGCCCATGCTTGTGGCTGCTTCTGCAGAAATCAGAGAAGGAGAATAGGTCTGATGGCTGTTCCCCCCCCCGCACCCCCCCACTCGGTGGGGGAACCACTAAGCTGGTTATAGGACTTGGGGCTCAGCAGGCAGTGGGCTGGAGAGAGGCCAGGGGGCTTCTGGGTCACTGGGCAGTGAGTATGGGCCTGACTGGAAAAGACGATGAGGTGGCCATGTGGGCAGGTGGGAGGGGCCCATTTTCTTTAAAGGTCTTAGGTAGCACTGGTTACCCTGACCCATGTGGTCCTCCCAACTCCTGCAATTCCCAAGTGCTGGCCCATAGCGGTGGGTGCGGCAAAGGAAAAGGCTCAGTCTGGGAAAACCCTTGGGTCTCTTCAAGGGCCACAGTTATCCAGTCAGAAAATGCCCTACGGTTCAGGGAACTGCTTCCTGTTCTCTTGAACTGGCGAAACTTGATAGAATTGAGGTGAATTTCGGTGTCCCCACCCCCTGCTTGCTCGGCTCACACCCCTCCCCCACCCCGCTTGCTCAGCGCCCACCTCCTCTTGCACAGTGCCCACCCTCCAGCACTGCCCACAGGCCCTGCAGGAGAGAGCGAGCCGGCAAAGGAGAAGGTGTAGCCTCTCGGTCCAGCTGTCCCTTTCAAAGAACTCTTTAAGCGACAAGGTTTGGTGGGTGGCGGGGACAGGGGTCGGGAATGGGTCTGGATGAATTTCAAGTCCTTCTGCGCAAACATGTGTGTGTGCCACGGGCCTTTGGTATTTACCAAGGCAGTGTCCATACCCTGCTCTGCCCAAGTCCCCACCCTGGCCCGCGCCCACACCCTATGCCCCAGGTGGTGGCCCCACCCGAGGAGAACCTCCCCCAGTTTCCATCCCTCCTCCTTCACCCCACAGTGCCTCCTGCCCCGTCCATATCCCCAGCGGTCCCACGCCTGCCACGTTAGGACAGTCTCTGCCAGCTCCCTGGGCCCCGTGCCCAGCTGCCTGCTTTTCCAAGAGGCAGGAGGACTTGATTCCTTGTGGCCTTATGTTTGCCTGGCCTCAGCGGCAGGTGGGAGGGGAGATGGGCGCTGGGCTCCAGGCGGTGTGCAGGAGGGGCAGCGTGGCCGGTGCTGGCCCATAGACTATGTACCAGTGCATCCAGGGCTTCTGTGCCCTTCCTAGAGAAGGCAGCCCGAGCTTCCTTCTTACCCCTATTCTACCGATGGGGCAGCCAGGATCAGGAAGTCTTCTGGTCCCTTCCCCAGTGGACCCTGCCCCTCCTCTCAGCTCCCCTGGCGCTGCTTCCCAGCGCCCGGAGCTCCTGTTACTGAATAACCGTGCAGCAGAGAGGTCCCTGGGACCCGGTGGCTGTGCCTAATGGCTGGGGGGCCTGGCTGCACCTCTGCTCTCTCTCATGGCAGCATCTGGACTGGGGCAAGAGAAGAGGGTGACACAGAGGACGCAGACTCTGTCATGCCAGGGTGCCCACACATACGTCAGGTTGACAGAAGCTGAAGTCATCTGAAAGGCGGGACCTCAAGTGAGAGAAGAGAGAGAAGAGAAGGCCTCCACGAGACCAGGCTCTAGGGCCGGGCGGTGGTGGCGCACGCCTGTAAATCCCAGCACTCGGGAGGCAGAGGCAGGCGGATTTCTGAGTTCGAGGCCAGCCTGGTCTACAGAGTGAGTTCCAGGACAGCCAGGACTACACAGAGGAACACTGTTGTGAAAAACAACAACAACAAACAAAACAAAAACAAAAAAGAAAAAGAAAAAGAAAAAAGAATGCAGGCTGAGCAAGCCAGTGAGCATCCCCCGCCCCCCTTGGCCTCTGCATCAGCTCCTGCCTGCAGGCTCCTGCCCGGTTTGAGTTCCTGTCCTGTTTTGAGTTCCTGTCCTGACTGCCTTTGATGAACAGCAATGTGGAAGTGTAAGCCAAACTCTTTCCTCCCCGTGTTGCTTTGGCCATGGCGGTTCATCGCAGCAGTAACCCCGGCTAGGACAGCTACCCACAGCCTGGGCCACACGGACTCAAGGGTCTCATCTAGACACAGACGGCCAGGCTCAGGAGGCTGTAACCTGGCTGTGTGTGGACTCTGTTCCTTGGGCCGCCATCTTGTAAGGCACCCGCTCTGGCCCCCTTCCTCCTTCAAGGTGTCTTGCCCACCTCGTGACTGGGTCCCTTCATCTTACAAGGTCCTTCTGCTCCTGGCCACTCACCCCTCCCCACGACCAAGTTCATCTCCTCCCATCAACCTTTTACCCGACTCCTCTGCTTAAGAACCTGGCACGCCTGGCTCCCGCTGCCTGCCTTGCCGTGGGCTGGGATGTTGGCTCAGCGTGCACATACAGAGCCCTGGGTTCCACCCCCCACCCCACCCCATCCCACCCCCGTCCTGCACAGGAGCTGTGTAGTGATTAGTGGCAGGGTTTGGACCAGGACCACCAGTCAGCATGGTCTCCTGGTATCCAGGTTCTGATAAATCTGATGTTTCTTGCCTTGTTCCTTGCAGGAGGGGGATAATCATGGCTTTTCCTCTGGTGTTATTGTTCTCTTTCCCATGATACCTTCCTCCCGCATCCCAGGCTCCCTAAGCCCCACCCCCAAGGATCCCTTTCTGATGGCCCAACCGTGACTGGCTGTTTAGTCTGCGACTAAATCCTCAAAATGCCATCTGCCAGGGGTCTATGAGGCCGTGGGTGAGGCTGAAGCTCAGGGAGTGGCTGGGAGGGACCTAGAGATGCACTGAGGAACCAGGACCTAACCAGAGATCTGACATCAAAGTCGCCGCTCTGTGGACAGCCCGGGGTCTTGTAAGGGCCTGGAGTGTTGGCCACAGGCCACCATCCCCGTCTCTCTCAACTGCCCAAAGGCTGCGGTCTCCAGAGTGACGCCTGCGGTCTCCAAACTTTGAGCTGATCTCAGGGGTAAAGCCACATGCCTGGATTAGGGCTCAGTGGGGTCTGCCTTGCTCTTGCCCTAGAAGCCCTGGTTACCTCTCCAGACAAAAGGCGGCTTGGTGACAGCTGGTGCCGACCAGAGCCGCAGCAGAGGGTTAGTGGAGAGGGCTCTACAGCTTGGAATGGCTCTCTCAGTCCCTCCTGTCCCCCAGGAAGGTAAGTGGGCGGAGGGCACAGAGGGGACAGCGGTGGAGACCGGGTGCAGCTGTGTCTTGGAACCACATTGCCTTCAGGGCCACCTTAGCCTCCTGAGCCCTCTGCTTACACCCAACACTTCATCCTCAGGGACTGAAGTTGCCCGGGAGGCCCTCAGGAAGCGTCTGGCAGCCATGAGCTGTGAGCCCTGTCCTCTGTATCCTGTGGGGTCTCTTCCAGACCCAACTTCCTAGGGATAGTATCAGTGCTTTAGTCCCTGTCCCCCATCCTGAGACCCAATCTCAGTACCCCAGACTCCAGGATCCAGCTTCAGACCCAGTGGAAGTAGCACTGAGGGAACATCAAGTGAGGAAGGGTGACAGAATCGGCTACTGTAGCCCCCCCTGCCAGCCTCTCGAGGCCAGACAGATAGGTCTGACCTTGGCTATTGGCTCCTCCCAAGCCCTCCCAACCTCTACGCCCCTTAAATAGGCCGGAGACAGAGTACGGGGCAAGGCTAGACCTGGGGATGAGCCCCGCAAGAATGGGCAGGTCTTTTCCACGCGCACCCCAAGACCCACCAGCTGGTCAGCACCTTGGAGAGAGCCAGGCCAGTCTCGTTATAGGGAGCCCCAAGGTTACGACTTCCTTGCCTCTCCCCTGGCCGTCTCCTCAGCCCCACCCCAGCCCCGCCTTCCTGGGATCCAGCAGCCTCGCCTCTCACATCGGCCCTTCAGGAGAACTGGACCCAGGCCTCCTCAGTGCCGGCCGTGCCGTGCCCAGAGGCCTGGCTCCGCTCCACAAACCACCGCCCACTACCCCAGTGTAGTCTGAGGCCGGCTTGGGCTGACCAGGGCCTTGTCTTTAAAATAATGAGAGAGAAGCGGGGTGTGCGGAGGGACACAGCTGAGTGTCTCCAATTGTCCCCGGAATCTGTGTCCACAGGTTCTGAAAGGCTCCCTTCTGACAGCAGTTACTACTGCCAGCAAGCCCCGGCCGGGGTGAGCCTGGGGCTTGAAGAGAGTCTATAGCCACCCTCTCAAGTTCAGTTTTGCCTGGCTTTCAGAATTTTCCAGAAACTGCAGTTCACATAGTCACTTGGTCTCCTGTGTGTGTGAGCCCTGCCTCCCAGGGAAGTGCCTTTATTCAGGGGGCTCTTGGGGTCCATGTGGCCACACTCCCTAGCAGGCACACCTCCCGCCTCTGAGCCCACCGGCTCTCCTCAGAGGGCGGGATACAACAGCCTCTCACTGCCCAGGGAGCCTGGGACAGGAGGAGTGGGGGAGGCAGGGACTCACGCGGACAGGAGGCTGTCTGTGAGAGACCCGATCCTGCCCTCTGTCACAGCCTCAGCCTGAATCCCAGCTGGGAATTCCCTTTGCCACATCTCAGCCCTGTGAAGAGGGCATAGGGGTGCCTCCAATCTGGAAGAGCCCAGCGTGGGGTGCACATCTCATTAGCTTTTTCTTCTGTGCTGGGAGAGTCTTTCCCAGGATCCCTTGCAGGGTACTGGTGAGGTCGCTGGCTGGCCAGGAGTGATCAGAAAGAACAGTGGCGGAGGTGTGCCGGGAGGTTGGAGCCCAGAGCGTTAAATGTCAGCAAGGGCCCAGGGCGATGGTGCCAGGGTTTGCTTTGAGAAGAGCTGCTCTACCTGCTCAGCTGCTTGTGGGGGCTCTGTGGCGAGGGGAGGGGCCCAGGTCAGAGCTAAGCCCCGCCCCTTGGTCTAGGGGGCGGGTCCCAAGCCAGAGCTAAGCTCCACCTCCTCATCTGCAGCGAGGGGAGGGTCCCAGACCAGAGCTAAGCCCCGCCCCCTGGTCTGCAGCTCTAGGTTTCTTCTGGGACAGTTTGTGCTGTTTCTGAACAGAGACATCAGCTCCCGGAGTGGTGGCTAAGCGAACATGCTTGAATGCATACCAGGAACCGGTGAAGAGGGAGACTGGAGAGGAGGAAGGGTGAAAGAGATTTGAGGGGGGACGCTAGGCTGCCCCTCCCCCACTCTACCCCTCCATATGTCCTGGTGGGAGCTGGAGCCAGGGCTTCCTGCTCATTGGATGCCCTCACAAGCGTAGGATACAAGCCAACAACATGTCCAACCAACTCCTATGCAGCTTTCAAAGTCCCGTTCCCAAGTGTCCCCGCTGTGACGCCTCCCTTGACTGAAAAGACAATCTTGTCTAACCTCAGTCAACAGACCAGGAGCTACAAATACATCCCGTCTTGCTCTGAATGCCGGGCCCCGGTCTTCTGGCCGGCTGGACCTGACCCTTTCTGGGTTCGGCACAGGCCACAGTAAGGCAGTCAGCATAGATTCTCCGGTGCCTGTTTCCTGCCAGGCCCATCTCTCAGCAGCCCCTGGCCATCCGTGGGGTATAGCCCCTCTGTCTCAGGTCAGGGCGGCAGGGAAGTCCCACCCGGCGCACACGGTCCTCAGGAGCACGGGTGACAGGTAACACACGGTGGGCAGGCAGCACCTACTCGCTGAGCCCGCTACCTCAGGCCGGGGTGGGGGTGAGCTCCGGGCCTGTTTACCTTGTTTCTCAGGGGAGCAGCTGGTATGTGGCACTTTGGCTTTATTGGGGTTGTCTGGAAGCTGTTTGCTTGGGGAGGTGGGGACAGGAAATGAGCGGAGTCTGTCCTGGCCAGGAGAAGGGGTCGGCTGTGGAGGCCTGTAGGTGCGTTGGGGCTTTTGGAGCCTGCTGGGAATGGGGGTGAGAAGGTCTGCACCCCCACCCCGAGCTCAGCCAGCCTCAGGGCACCCTGGGTTCTCAGGCCCTCCACTCCCACTCTATCACCGCCCTCCTTTCTTCTTTCCTCACTACAGGACTCTGGCAAATCTTAGAAATGAGCGCCTTGGTGGTGAGTGACTTTACTCGGCAGGTGAAGGCAGTTGTCACCAAGCCTGACAACCTGGGCTCGGTACCCAGGGCACATGAGAGAAGGCAGGAAAGGGCTCCAAGCTGGGCGTGTTCATGGGCAGAGGCAGAGGCAGAGGCAGTGCCCTCCAGCCTCCATGTGAACACCCCAGCCCTGTACACACACGCACACACTCTCTCAAAATCATGCAAGTGTTAAAGACCCAAAGAAGCAGAAACGGGTCCCTTCCAGGTGAGGGTTAAAGTGAGTTAGAGAGCAGCGTGGACTGCGGGGCCGTGGACTGCGGGGCCGTGGACTGCGGGGCCGAGTGCTGCGGCTCAGAGACTCCGAGACTCCTTGTCTCAAATCCCAGCCAGTATGGTGGTGCACATCTTTAATCCCAGCACTCCAAGACAGAGGCAGGCAGATATGTGAGCTGGAGGCCAGCCTGGTCTACATAATGAGCTAGAGGCCAGCCTGGTCTACATAGTAAGACCATCCTCTGAATAAACACTCCCCAAAATAAAACAAAAATAGACAAGAGAACCTCAGGATACCACCCCATATATATATACACACACAAACAGACATGTACACACACATACACACATATACACATATACACAAACATGCACACATACGTATACACATATATACACACACATACAAAAATACACACATATACACATACATACACACGTACACACGTATACACACACACACACACACACACACACACACACACGTTTTCTTTGTGTGTCTAGACAAAAGCCACAGCCCCTCTGCCTTCCCGGTGCCTAGGCTTACTCTACAGTGCCCCCGCCGCCCCCACCAGGCCTCCAGCCTGTGCCACCCCTCTCTGCCACTTCCCTGGGCTCTGCACCTGTGTCTCTCGCCTCCGTCCGTGTCGTGAGACCCCGTCTGTCACGGTGGCCAGGCCGGGAAGACAGTTGCTCCCTCCCTCTGCCAGAGCAGCCAAGGTGGCAGTGGCCCGGCCGCTGCCTGAGTTTCGCCGTCAGGGCAGGGCTGACCGGGCTCGGGGGAGCTAGCTATACAGCTACACGGGCCGTTTCCCCCTCCACCTGTGTGGGAGGGGCTCTGTGCAGGACCCACAGACACGGGGCCCCCAGAAAGAAGGGGTGTCCCCTAGGCTCTGGATCTGACCCAACGAGGCAAACGTCAGCATATGGAAAGGACAGGACTCAAGTGTACAGGCCCCTGGGACCCAGAACGAGCGCGACAAGCTCGCAAAGCACGTCTCCACTTTGTGACAGTCACCAGCCAGCCCCCCACAGGTGACAGGGACCCCACGGAAGGGCGCACTGCCTCCTACCACACTCACCCGTTTGCCGCCTGCTATCCGAGGCGTCGTCCTCGGCAGAGCTAACGCCAGGGCCCAGGAGGAGGCAGTGGGCGACTCGGGGGCACTGTTGGGTCTCAGGCCTACATCAGTGGGGCCAGCAGGCTGGGGACAGAGGTGGTTCTTGGGTGGGCCACCGGGGCCTCTCCACCCTTGAGTCTGAGGCCTCAGGCCGGCAGGTCTATAGGCAGGCCCGTCAGAGGCTCAGGGCCACTTGCTGGCACCGTGACAAGGTCCGAGTTGGGGGTTCTCACCGCGAGGCAGCGGGCTGGGGTGCTAGGTGTGGGAGGCAGAGCGGACGGACGGACGGACGGATGGCGGAGTGCAGGAATGTGCTGGAAGGAAGTCAGAGGTAAGATGCAGAGCTAGCCCGCCAGCTCTCCCATTATAAGTAATCCTTCCTTATTTACCTGAACAAATACGTGCTCCCTGCCTACCTCAGACCGCAGGCGGGCTCCTGGTTAACCCTTGAGGGCCTTGCCTCCCGAGGGAGGAGGACTCAGGCCTTCCCTCCTTTAAAAGACCACCGCCAGCAGGCCCACAAGGCACACCCGATGCAGCTGGGATCTGGACGAGACCATCATCCCAGGACGGGACCAAATTGGCAGGAGCAGTGACGGTTCAGGGCCGCTCCTGTGGAGAGCACCAAGACAGGCCAAGGGAGTCCTGGAGGTGGTGCATGGCTTCTGCAGCCCCTGAAGGGGGGCAGCTGGTAGGATGCGCAGAATGGGGGGGGGTTCAGGCCCCCACCGCCCAGGCTCCTTCACCTACTCAGGAAGCAACACACAGACTGCTCTGGCTCCTTCTCATGCCCCAGGGGCAGAGCTGAGCGCACCCTGACAGAATCATCCCAGAATGCAGCTCTCTTTCATCCTGTCTGCTGAATTATGGCATCTCACCATGTAGTCTGGGATGGCCCAGAAGGCATAGAGCCAGCCTCGCCTGCCTCTGCCTCCCCAAGTGCTGGGATTGCAGACAGGTGTTACCACACCTGGCTATCATCATTTTTAAATTAAAAAAGTATTTTAGTTTGTGTTGTGTGTGCTCGCATGCAGAGAGAGACAGAGACAGAGACACAGAGAGACAGACGGGGGGGCATTAGATCCTTTGGAACTGGAATTATAGGCGGTTGTGAGCTGCCTTGCGGGTGCTGGAAACAGAACCTTGGTCCTCTGCAAGAGCAGCCAGGGCTCTTAACCGCTGACTTCTCTCTCCAGCCCCCAAAAGTGTTCACTGCAGCTTTCAAACTCAAAAAGTAACCATGTGACCACCCACAGCCTGGGCTTGGGGAAAGTGCCCTGACCTTCAGGGCTAGCCTCTTACCTTGACCCACCGATACTTCCACCAGCAGGCTGACGATGGGGGCCCAGGACACAGCTGTAACGTTCACTCGGTGAAGAGTTTTCAGACTCGGCCTGTGAGCCGGCACAGTTGGGGTGGGGCCGTAATTCAGAGTGTAGAAATGGCAGCAGCTAACTTGATCCCCAGAGGTTTGGTCCTCCAAGGCCAGGAAGCAAAAGGCCTCTACGTCTCCCATGACTCCTTCACCTTCCTGTCCCCTGCTCCAGGTACCCTCTTGTCCCCACCCTCTCAGACAGTGGTGTCCACAGCACTTGAAACATCAGTACCCAGCTGCTGCCCAAATGTGCCTGCTGGACGGGTGCTAGAAAAAACTAGTGGTCCCAGGTCCACTCCCCTCCTTTTCTGAATAAACAGTTCGGGGTTGCTTTTGATGTCCACTGTGAGAGGCTAGGGTTGAAAGCCGGGGTTTACTGCATGTTCCAAGGTATTTAAGTAGAGCTTGTGCCAACCACTGGCCCCATCCCTAGCTGGTGATTTTTAGCTGGGTACATGGCTACCTAGAGTGAATACTGTCCAGCCTCCCTTGCAGCTAGGTAAGATCACCATGCCAGGGTGCTGGGGGACTCTTCCTCCATCTTGATCGCCCAATGTGATGTCCAGGCACCTACTTTGGGTTTAACCCAAAAATACATCCGGAGATGTGGCTCTGTTGGACTTCTTTAGCCTGAGTGGGTACTCAGGAGGTGGAGGAGTTCAAGGTTAACCTTGGCTACATAGCTAGTTGGAGGTCAGCCTGAGCTATATAAAACCCTGTCTCTGAAAGGCCTGGTTCATCTTGGGTCACCAGGAAACAGAAATCAATGCTCAACCCTCTCTCCCCACAGCAGAACCCTCAAAGCTCCTGTAAGGGAGATCCCCTGGGATCCTAGATGACCATCTAGGAAGACAGTGCTATACCCACTTCTTAGGCACACTTAAAATGTCCAGTCAGAGGTCACGGCTATGGGGGAGATTCAAACTCAAACCCCCAGTTTCTTGACCCTTCCATGGTGCCCCTCTACCCGCTGGGATCTGTTCTCAGGTCCCTTTTCCAGGCCTTAGAGTACATCAGGCCTCCTGCCCTGCTCACGGAGGTGGTCTGCTCTCTGACCCTCTTTGGCCACTGCAGCAGATGAGTCGGGGTGCCAGAGCCTTCCCTCTCTGTCCAGGCCTTGACCCTTCTACCCCTGCACATGTGGGACCAAGGATTTTTTTGGGGGGGGGGTTTCGAGACAGAGTTTCTCTGTGTAGACCAGGCTGGCCTCGAACCCAGAAATCCACCTGCCTCTGCCTCCCAAGTGCTGGGATTACAGGCATGTGCCACCACTGCCCGGCCGACCAAGGATGTCTTGACCCTTCTCCTTTGGGACCCAGCATGTCCCCCTGTGGGACTGTCTTAGAACTATTCTTCAGCCTCCTCTCTCCATCTGGGCTCTGTGAGCCTTCATGATGTTGAAGAACAAATGACAAGGGGCTGGAGAGACAGCTCAGCGGGTAAGAGCACTGACTGCTCTTCCAGAGGTCCTGAGTTCAAACCCCAGCAACCACATGGTGGCTCACAACCATCTGTAATGGAATCTGATGCATTCTTCTGGGGTGTCTGAAGACAGCGACTGTGCACTAATATACACAAAATAAATGCCTTAAAAAAACCCTCAAGAACAGAGAAAATTGAATCTTTGTGTGAGGTAGGGGTGTGTGTAGCAGAGTCTCGCTATGCCTGAAACTGTGTAAACTAGGCTGCCCTCGAACTCACAGAGATCTGCTTGCTTCTGCCTCCTGAGTGTTCAGCCTATAGATGGGCACCAACACACCCAGCAGACTTTGTTTTGTTCACTTGCCCAGGCTAGCCCTATTTGTAGGAGAGGGTAACACTGGACATTACCCAGCACTGGAACTTCTGTGGGCTCCCTCTACCTAAGATTTTAATTTTACAGTTTTTTTCTGTTTTGTTTGAGGCAGGGTTTCTCTGTATAGCCCTGGCTGTCCTTGAACCTACTCTGTAGACCAGGCTGGCCTCGAACTCGCAGAGGTCCACCTGCCTCTGAGGCAGGGGCTAACGCTGTGCACTGCCCTGCCAGCTCTCTCTTCTGCTTTATTGCCTGGGAGACTCCTCCCCTCCTGAGACCCTCTGAGACCCTCTTCCCCAAAGCTGCCCCGCCCCCTTCCCAGGCCGCAGTCTTTAACTCCCTCTCAGCCCCTCTTCTCCTGTGTTCCTGCGTGTGTGTCTTTGCTTAGACAGTTTCCTATTGTAGCCCAGGCTGCCCTAGATCTTACCTCTGTCTTCCCAGCTCACCCACCCCATGCCAACTCCCCTAGGGCAGCTGGAGGACCATCAAACCCAGGATGACAAGGTCTGGGGCGGCTGGCTGGCACGCCCTCCTCACCTTGAAGCTCTGGCCACCAGCCAGCCAGGTGTGGATGGCTCGTGCTGGGTCTCAAGGTCCGGGGCTGGTGTCCGCAGCGCTGCGCAAATGGTGGGAATGGAGCTGGGTCCCAGGTGCTCTGTGAGGGAAGGGTGTGCCACGTCTTGGGAAGCTCTGTCCGTCTGTCACAGGACAGGTGTCTTTCCTGGCCTACTTTCTGTCTTATTTCTTAGAACTTCATGGCCTCTGTGTTTGGTTTTCTGAGGAACTCCAGGTTGTGATAACAGCGGGGAAACCTGGGCCCATTCCAGCCCCGGAGGGATGGGATCGCCACATCCCCCAGTCCCAGGCTCTGGTTTCAGGAAGGCAGAACACTGGAGGCGTGGGGCTCCTTCCGTTGACATGTGAGGAGCTCAAGGTTCTTACCTGGCTGGGACCCTGAGGGAAGACAGGATGGTCAGGAAGACTAGTTGAGACACCAGGCACTATCCAGTGGATGGAAGAGAGACAAATATCCTGAGCCCAGAGATGCTGGGTAATTGGCCTAAGAACACACAGCAAGCCTGAGATCTGAACCCAGACCCCAATGTGTGCTCCCCTAAGTGCTGACTCAGCACATCAGGCAACTGATGCCGGTAAGCCCGTCACCTGGAGGAGGGGTGTCACTGCCCATGCACTCTGGGGCCACTACTCACGTGGCTCATTCACAGGTACCGGACAGAGGTTACTGGTTGGCCCAGGGTCAGTGCTGAGATGTGGCAGGGCAGGCCTTAGGCTGTGCCTGGGTAAGGAACGTGGGGACCAGGAACGGCTCGGAAAGTAGGGGTTTTAATAGCTGGGGCACGTCCCCTCGTGCCCCTTCTTATTCCAGATTTCCATGTGTTCCACACTGCCTGGCCTAGCAGCAAAGTCTGTGTTTGCTCAGAGGCCACACATCGATCCCCAGCACCCAGTCCCAGGGCAGTCACTTCAGGGTCGCCTGGTTCTGTGAATGGACAAGACGCCGTAATGTCTGTCCTTGTCCCGTCCAGGATCCAAGCCCCCAGGCCCAGCATCCCTCCACCACGCAGACAGCCTCTTCTGCCTGCAAGCGCACCTTGAGACACCCTGCGGGGGAAGGCTACTGCTTCCTGTATCCAGGCTTGGCTACCCACCCTGTGCCCTTCGTGTGGCCCCACACACCCAGTAGCACTGCCTGCTCACACCTGAGATGGCATCTGACGAGGTGACCCTCAGGGGTCCTAGCCAGGCAAACCCGCAGTCAGAGATGAGCTCTGAGCCAAAGGAAGCTTGTGGACCTGTTGCGTGGGGGGGGGGCAGACAGACGGGGCATTTGCACACATATGTGCACACGGACACACGGATAGCAGCCTTGTCCTCCAGCTAGCCCTGTGTGTGTGTCACAGCTGCCCCTCAGGAATCTCTACCCTCCACACAGGGAGCTTGGGTCCTGGTTGCTTACAGGTACTGCCTCCAGGTCCTGGATGTTCACAGCAAAAGAGAAGAGCTACGAGGAGGATTTTACGTTTGTGCCTGAATGCAGCGTAGACAAGCCAGGGGAGGTATACATGCCAAGTTGCAGGCTGAGGAGGTGGGGGAGGGCCTGGGCCTCTGAGGTTGAGCGAGGAAGGGCTACTGTTTGCAGGTGGCTTCACACACCCGAGTGGAGGCGATGGGATGAGATCTCGCTTCGCCTTGAAGCCCCGGCCACTGGTGTACCAGGCTGTCCAGGCTAGGTCTGTCACTGACCAGCCCGCGGCTGTGAGCCAGCTGCTGAGCGTGACCTCCAAGCACTTAGACAAGCACCATCAACGGCCTCAAGGGTCTCTCTGAAGTGACGCTACTGTCACAGGCTTCCTATTGATCTTCGGAGAGGAAACTGAGGCACGGAGCTGGGTGGCACGTGCCAAGAGGCGTGGAGGCTGGCACGGGACAGAGCCAACTCTTTGCCACCTCCGGGGCCTCCCTGCCTGGGTATCAGTTGTTCCTTCTTCCCTGCCCCAGCACCAGGTGGACCCCAGGCCTCCGCAGGGGGTGGAGGTGGTGCCCTGCGTCATGTCCTCACCGGGGAGCTGGCTACTGCCTTTCCCCTACTGACGCAGGGCCAGCCGGCCTGCCGGGCCTTACAAAAACCACAGGGCGATAAGAATACAATCGAGCCTGTTTTGCTCCTTTCGAGGGGCTGGGCCAGGAGGCCACCACTGCGGTGGGAGGACGCTGGCTGCTCGGGGACTGCTATCAGCAGCCCTGCCCCCACCTCCAGCAGCCCCTTTGAAATTTACCCACCTTATCAATGCCCCACGCTTCCCCCTAAACTCCAGGGACAGCTGTCCTTTGTGTGAGCTCAGCCTTACACCTGGGCCCAGGGACTAACTACCTAGGGTGCGCGCGCGAGTGTGTGTGTGTGTGTGTGTGTGTGTGCGCGCGCGCGCATATGCCTGTGTGTGTGTGTATGGTGTGCAGTGGGCTCTTGGGAAAGAGCACCTGGGCTGCCCACCCTGAGAGGCCCCCAGTCTCACACACGCGCGCACACACACACACACACACACACACACACACACACACACACACAAACCCTGTTTGTCACTGCTGGGCACACACGCCTGTACCTGAACGAACACCCCCCAGTCTCCAGCATCCCGCCGCTCACCCCTCCTCTGGGCAGCGTTCCTCCACAGGTGCCAGGTGGGGAGAACAACTTCCTTCCTCCTGAGCACTTCCTCGGCCGCAGAGGCCTGCTTCGTGCCTGGTCCCCCAGCCGCACCTTCTGCAAATGTTTATCGAGCATCTACTGCATGCCAAGTCCCAGAGGCCGCAGCAGGACCCCCAGCCCTGCAGAGGGGGTTCCTGTTTTATCTCACAATAAAAGGGTTCTCGGGTTGAAAGTCATAAAAGGGCCTGGATTTAATCCCGGGGGCGGTCCAAACAGAGCCAAGCGGTAACCCACTGAGCAGTCGTATTCTTAGTTTACTAAGACTGCATAGCATGGAAAACAAGGGTCAGAGTCCAGGAGCCCTGAGGGGGCGCTCGGAACTCCGCTTCCTTGTGAGGCCCTGGCCGGGACAGCCTGGCCAGAGTCGGGGCGCTGGGCAAGGGGGCTACACTCAGATGTGAACGTGGGTCTCACAGCTCGTCATGGCCCGGCTTGTTTGGAGTAGAGATTTGGAAAACCACAGGGAGGTTTAGATAGCGTTGGACCCTAGAGATCTGAGGTCAGCACCGTCGGCTCCTTCAGGACTCCCGGCACCCGTTCCAAGGTCACTGTCCTCTGGCCAGCACCGGATGGTCATCCCAGCACTTGGCAGGTGGAGGCAGGAGGCCCAGAAGTTCTAGGTCATCCTCAGCTACCTAGCGAACCCGAGGCCAGCCTGAGCTACATGAAACCCAACCTTAGAAAGACAAAAGCAACAAACATCACAAAGGGGACATTGTCGAGCAGTGGGGCTGCATGCGCCTGGCAGGTCACCGTTCGGCACAGGCTTGCCCCAGGCCCTCTGGTACGTGGCAGACCAAGTCCGCTTTCCTTTGGTGGCTGTTTCTCTTGAGACGGGGTCTTGCTGTGTGCCTGGGGCCTGTGTGGAACTCAGGATCCTCTGCGCTGGATGACCATGCCTGGGCCTTCTTAGCACGATGAACCCACTTCCAACCCCGTCTAAAGGTCATCTCGTGCAACACTGCGTGTCAGTGCCCCTGCTGCCCACGGGACTCCCGTAGCTAGCGACACGGTGACAAACGGTGCCGTTGGCATGGATGCAGGGATGGACATCTATCAGGAGACTTCAGGACCCCGGTCCCTGGATGACGCTGGCAACACTGGGGTATAGTCGCCCTTTGACAGATTCCGAGACAACGATGTCACCCCACAGCCTTAGGGAGCCCCTGACTAAGCTCTGTGCCCTTGTTGAGGGGTCCCAGCTCAGTCTCTCAACCCCACAGTCATCCCTCCCATGCAGGGGCCACGATCCACAGCCCTGCACCCAGGGGCTCGTGGATAGCTGCCTGGCCTCATGTCTGTACCCTGCCTGGCCAGCTCCTGGAGCCCCTCAGTGCAAGACACAAAAAGCGCGGGACCCCACCCACGGTCCAGTAAGGAAAAGGAGGGAAGAGCCTGAGCGGTAGAGCGCTTGCCGGCACGCTTGAGGCCGTCTATGTTATCCCCCGCACCACAGGGAAAAAGTGAGAGCGGGCAGTCTGTGCTGGACTTGGTGCCACCCCTGTAGTCTCGGATGTCACTTTCCATGTCCTCTTGAGTCCCATGCAGACACCATCTCCAAAGAGCCTTTGAGATCCTGCCATTCTTGGGACACTGATAACCCCACACCGTACCTGGTGCTCCTGACCTGTCTCCCTGGGGCCAGGCGCCCATGGAGACAGGCTGTGTCACAGTAGCTGGGTGTTCTTAGACTCAGGGCGGTCTGACGAAGGACGAGGAGAATGGGTGTGTGTGTACGTGTGGGGGAGGCTGGGTGGTGCGGGAGAGATGGGCGGGTGGATGAGCGGCGGGTGGGTCTGCAGATGGGTTGGTAGGATGGGTGGGCGGGTAGGTGGGTAGATGGTAGGTGAGTAGGTGGGTAGGAGGGTAGGTGGGTAGGAGGGTAGATGGTGGGTGAGTAGGTGGGTAGGAGGGTAGGTGGGTAGGTGGGGTAGATGGTGGGTGGGTAGATGGTAGGTGAGTAGGTGGGTACGTGGGTAGGAGGGTAGAAGGGTAGGTGGGTAGGTGGGTAGGTGGGTAGATGGTGGGTGGGTAGGTGGGTAGGAGGGTAGGTGGGTAGATGGTGGGTGGGTAGATGGTAGGTGAGTAGGTGGGTAGGAGGGTAGGTGGGTAGGAGGGTAAGATGGTGGGTAGGAGGATAGAAGGGTAGGTGGGTAGGTGGGTAGTTTGGCTGATGGATGGACAGGTGGGTGACTGAGTCAGGGAACGAGTGGCTGCATAACGGATGGGAGGGGCGGTGGATGGGAAGCAGTGGTGTGTGTGTGTGTGTGTGTGTGTGAATGAGCAGAGGCTGGCGGGATGATCCGCAGGCATGGGTGACTGGCTCAACCAATGACTGGGCGGACAGATGGACCAAGCAGTGGATCGGCTGGAAGGACAGGCCTGGGCAGTGGGAAGGGGAAGGGGGTGACGAGGCAGGTGTAAGCTTCCCTCTGGATGGACAGGGCCCTGGGTGTGTGGGAAGAGGAGGGTCAGGGCACGGTGACAGGAATAGGAGCTGCTTCCTGGTGTGGGGTTCTCACCACTCACCACACCCTGGGGTTCCCCAGAAGTGACTCAAGTCCTATCAGGTGTAGGGGTGCAGGACAGGTCACTCAGACCCCCGGTCAGGTCTCTTGGTGGGGGGAACCTCACCACTAGTTCAAGTCAGGTTGCTACATGTCCGACCCCATGCTCAGGGTCGGGAAAAGCAGGCCTGGAGTCACGCGTGGTGTCAGGGCCTAATAAATGATCCCCCTGGCCTTTCCCGGCCTGGCTACGGAGGGACTTAAACTTCTGTGGGAGCCTGACGGAGGGAACAGAACTGGCTGCCTCTCAAGGCCACTGTCTGTCTGTCCAGCTGCAGGGCTGAAGGCCCTAGTGGGCAAGACACTTAGTGAGAGGCGGGGCGGAGGGAACCGAGCCCCGTCTCCCCCACCCCGACAGTTCTCTCCTGCTCCTTCACATCCAGAGGGGCAGTGCGCCCCACCTCCAGCTTACAGAAGGGAAAGAGAGGGAGAGGAGGGGGTGCTAGGCAGGAGCCCGTAGGAGTGTGGGCTTGCTTGCAGAAAGGTGGGAGCCTGCAGGAACTTCCCAGGACTACAGGCTGCAGAGGTGGGAGGGGCCACCGGCTGATGATGCATTTTGTAAGGATATGGAGGAGGGCCCAGAGAGGGAAAGGGCTTGCTCAGAGCCACACAGCACTAACTGCTTCCCAGGCATTCTTTCATGCGTGTTACAGTCCTCCCAGCAGCCCTCTGACGTGGGGAACTATTGTAATCTATATAACATAGAAGGAGACATTGCGGCCCGGGACGCTGAGGAAGTTGCTGGTGGCCATATTGGTCGTGAGGGGCAGCGCTGAGCTGTCAGTCCCGGTGGCCTGGCCCCAGAGCCGTGTGCGCACTTTGGAGTCTGTTCACTGTGCAGCATCTGTCCCTTCCCTCAGTCTCTGTGCCTTGGGAACATCCCGCTGGATAATGGCGTCACTGGTTAAATCGACTGACCCTTTCTAGTCACCGTGGACTGAAACTCTCCTACACTCACTTCTACACTTAATAACTCTGTGGGGTGGATGAGGTAAGGGACCGGAAGCACAGAGATGCTTAGCAACTGACCCAAAGACCAACAGCCAGGAGAGGCTAGCGCGGATGTGTGGTACTCCGTCTCCAGAGCCTGCCCTGCTGTCCCTGGGGGTGATGGAGGGGCTGTGGGGGTGGCCGTGGGTGCCGCGGGTGTCAGAGGAATTTTATCCCATCTCTCTCTCAACTTCTTGTTGACTAGTGACCCGTGCCCTCTTCTGCCCGAAAAGGCTCCCACGTCACATCAGAGAAGCCAGGATCCCCGGTGTCCTGTCTACACACTCTTGGCAGCGGCTTCAGGAAGCGGGACCCACCCAGCTTCTCCGGTGTCACTGCCCAGCGGGCAAGGAGACCCACGCCCGCCAGCTTCCCTGTTGCTGGTTCAGGCCTTCAGAGCTCATGGGGGCCAAAGCCACCACCTGGGGTTGTGGGGCACCAGGCCTGCAGGGGCAGTGAGGGCTGACGGGGCAGGAGCCCTGTGGTGCGGGGATCGATACCCCTCACCTGGGAGCAGGTGTGAGTGAGAACAGGTCAGGCCACTCACCAGGCCCTGGACAGTGCACACCTTGTAAGCAGAGGGAGGGACAACATTTTGGGGGGTGGGCATGGATTCACTGTAGGCAGGCCTGACAGTCTAGAATCGGCTATTTACACCAGGCTGTCCTCAAATTCAAAAGAGATGTGCTTGTCTCTGCCTGCTGGGTGCTGAGGTTCTACATGTCACCACTAACACAGAAGTGGTAGAGATGACTACCACAGCCTGTGGGGCTTGGGTCGCCTTCCAGCCCATTTTAGAGACATGCAAACTGAGGCAGGCATGGAGGGAGGTGCCAGCCAGGGCCAGATGAAGATTTTTCTCTCTTGGCAACCTTCACCAGAGATGGACTCACAACCTGCACCAGGGAGTTCAGGACCAGGCTCTTCCCCTGAGTTGCTGTGCAACACCCACTAAGTTCCTTGGTCTCTCTGGGCCTCCGCCTGATCTAAAAGCTGAGAGGAGCTAGTCATGGTGGACAGTATCTGAACTTGGGAAACTGAGGCAGGAGGATCCTTGAGCCCATAAGTTTAAATCAAGGTCAGTCCAGGCAGCATAGCAAGACCCCACCTCAAAAATAAAAATCAAGCCCCTTGGGCCCCGGAGCTGCGGGGTCAGACGGGGTCACCAGCCCTTGGTTGGAGCTCCTGGAAAGGTCCGCAGACCCTCGCGCCCTGGAAAGGCCTTGTCTGGCCCTCCCCTCTCCAGCTCTTCACACGTGTTCATCTCCACACTTCCCTGGGAGGGAGATCTCTACCATTTATAGATGGGGAAACCGAGACCCAGGGATGACAGTGACCAGGGCCCCACCGGGGTAGAGGTCTGTCAAGTCTGACCCGCCGTGACCCTGCCTCTCCTCCAGGCTAGACTACCGCTGGGCTCAGAGCACATCACCAGGACTTCTCCTCCAGCCCTGGACTCCCAGGAGAAGGCTTCAGGGTGACCGCCTCTCACCCTGTCTGGTCCCACACTGCCTGGGGAGGCCCGACAGGTCAGCCCACCGTGGCTGGGATCCAGGGGCCACCTGGTACCGTCTTTCCTCCGTGAGCTACCCTTTTCTTTTCTCTTTTCTTCTCCTCAAAGACTGATAGAGGAGCTGCTGGTCCCTGGAAGCCTTTATCTCGGCTCATCCTTCCTAGGTGGTCCTTGCCCTCACGTGGCTGCTGCCACCTCATTTTACAGGTCAGGAAACTGAGGCCGAGGAGGCAGGTAGGAAGTATCAGGTGAGAGCCTCTGGCCTCGCAGGCTCCCCTTCCGCAGCCATGGCGAAGGGGATAATGGAGATGAATCATCGGCTTCGGAAGGAACAAACAGGCCGTCCGCGAGGAGCAGCCCGGGATGGAAACCCTAGCCTCCGCCTGATGGAGCAGTTGGCAAGAGCCAGGCAGAGCTGAGTGCCAGGCTCCGATCCAGATGCCCTGTGAGCTGGCAGGCTTCTCTGCCTGTCTCTCCCTGCCCAGGTTGGAAAACCTGAGGCCAGGCTCTCGGGCAAGGCCTTCGAAGGGACACTCGACTCCCCGGAACCCCCAGCGTGCCATCAGCCCACGATGGCCCATCCTCTCCACTCAGGACCGGGGAGACGGCTGCAGTGGGCCTTTTCAGGGGAACTTGAAGAAAGCTCAGAGGTGATCTGGGCGGTGCTGGCGCACGCCTTTGATCCCAGCACTCGGGAGGCAGAGGCAGGCGGATTTCTGAGTTCGAGGCCAGCCTGGTCTACAGAGTTCCAGGACAGCCAGGGCTATACAGAGAAACCCTGTCTCAAAAAACCAAAAAAAAAAAAAAAAAAAAAAAAAAAAAAAAAGCAAGCTCAGAGGTGAACTGGCCCAAGGCCTGGGGGCTGAGGGGCTGAGGGGAGTGGTTTGTGGTTTGGTGGCTGTCTCCAGTAGAGGAGAGAGGAGAGCGGAAAGCAGAAGGGAGAAGAGAGGACTCTAGTGTCCCCCACCCCACCCAGGCCTGACGCATGTCCCGCACCCTCACCTCACACCAGAGCAACTCATTTGGTCTCTCCTGGGTGAGGCCTCTAAGGGAGGGCTGTTTGCTCTCAGGGCCCAGGGCCCAAGATGGCTTTATGGTGCCATCTGGAAGATGTGGCAAGGGCGGGCCTGGCTGGCGCAAGGCCAGGCCAGAGAGGGGACCAGCGACATGGCGAGGTCCTGCCCCCCAGCTGTTGTCTAGCCCCAGAAGAGGCGGGGCTAGGTGAGTGGGGTCCGGCCCAGAGGTGTTTGGTCCTAGGTCACTCCTGCCCAGGGACGAGGGTGACACTGGAGCCAGGGTGGAACAGATGTGGGCCAGCCACCTCAGACCTGGGGCAAGGCCTCGACCTTCCTGGAACTAACTTGTACTGTAAAGTGGGAAGAATTTATACCTTCTTTCTGCATGTGGATGCCCATAAAGGCCGGGGAGGGCAGGGGTCTCCCTAAGGCCAGTGAGCCCCAGGGAATCCACCCGTTTCCACCTCCCTGGGCCCGTATGTGTGAGTGCCCTGTAAGAGGTCAGAGGGCAAGGTTGGGTGGTGTTTTCCTCCTCCTCACGGTTTTGAGACAGGGTCTCATCTTCAACCTGGGACCCTACCAGCTCAGTTAGACTGACCGACGAGTCTGCACGCCAGAGCTGGGTTACAGGGTCTCCCGCTTGACCAACCAGCGCCTGGCCCACTGAGTCATCTCTCCAGTCCCCAAGGGACTGTCTGTAGAAAGGCTCTCATGCGGCTCAGGTTGGCCTCAAACCCACTACGTAATTAAGAGTGATCTTTAGCTCCCGGTCCTCCGGCCTCTAGCTGGGATTCCAGGTGTGCTCTACCATGCCTGGTTCATGTAGTTCTGGAGATCAACCCCAAGGCTTCCTGTGTGCCAGGTGAGCACCCACCGGCCACCACCCACAGCTCCCCACACCCCCCAGAGGGCTTTGACAAGCTTCCGTGGGCTAACCCTATCTGAGGCGCGCATGTGCGAGGCTCCTGAGGGGGACCTGTCTTAACCCTCCTGGTTATTACTTCTTCAGAACCGGAGGTTACCTCAGTGTTCCCACAGAACACAGCAAGTCAGTCGTTCTTAATCTTCCCTGGTGTCAGGGGCACCAAGAATCCCATCTTAGCGCTCAGAAGCAGGCTTCCTCCCCAACAAGGGTGCCAGGACGTGCACACAACCCTGCCAGGGAAAGGGTCACTTGTCCCACCTGGTACTGTGTGGTACGAGGCTCAGCTTCCTCCAGGAGAACTTGCTGGCCCTGGAGATTTTCTCTGCTGCAACTTGGAGTCCACGGACCCAGGATCCCAGCGCTCAGCCCTGGAGGAAGAAGCAGAGTTGGGGTGGGGCACCATGCAGAACCCAGCTGCAATCCTGAGCCATCTCAGGATGAGCATCCCTCTCCTTCCTCCAATCTGGGCGAGCCTCACAGGGCTATGTCTGTCAGCAGCGCTCGACTCCTGCCTTAGCGTGTTCTCCTACAGGTGCCCTTCAGGGTCTGGGCCCTGGGACAGAGACCCTCTCCCCACAGCTGCACAGCCCTCATGATCCCAGAGCCAGACGTCTGACCTTTCTCCTGCTGACCTACCTTCTAGCCATGCCATGTTCCCAAGTGCATCTTCTTTTGGTGTGGGTCTGTGTGAAGATGTCTCTGTCCCCACCTAGGCACTGGGGGAGGGGCAGGCCCAGGAGTGCATCCTGCAGGGTCTCAGGATCGGGGGTTAGATCAGCATCCTGGGGTGTCCAGCGGCCCTGGGCCAGCCTGAGCCTGCCCTCCTTCCTGCTGGACACCAAGGGTGGTTCGGCTGGACGCTCGCTGCACTCTCTCGACTTGTGGGAGCAACACTGAAGCTGAGAAGCCTCGGGATGTTGCTAGAGAGCTCGCAGCTAGCCCGGGTGGGGTGGGAGTGGGGGGTGGGGGGGAGGGGGTGGGGTGGGGAGGCCCACAGAGGGAGCAGAGCAGAGGGCTTCCTGCAGAGAAGTCTGAGGGGTTTCCCAAGACTCTGCTTTCTCCTCCTTTCTTCCAATGTACATTTTATTACTTACTTATTTTCAAAATAAGACTTACTTTATGTATATGAGTACACTGTCGCTGTCTTCAGACACACCAGAGGAGGGCATCCATTCCCATCACGGATGGCTGTGAACTACCATGTGGGTGCTGGGAATTGAACTCAGGACCTCTGGAAAAGCAGTCGGTGCTCTTAACCGTTAAGTCACCTCTCCGGCCCCTCTGAGAATCCAGATTTTCTTGGCGACTTCCTATGCGGCCTTGGGCCACCACGATCTGTTCGGGTGGATGGCTACGCGTGTCGCTGGCGAGCAGGAGCCCAAGTTGAGCCTTGTGGTCGTCTGTCCTGACAGGGCTGGCGACAGCTTCAGGCGTCTGTGGTGCTGTCATTTAGGCAAGAATCAGCCTGCCCTCTGACCCTTGCCCTCTGACCCTTTGTGAACAAGTGAGAACAGCTGCAGGGATGGTCCTGGGGATACTGTGTGACATGGCCGCCTGGAGTCTTAGATCTTCCAGGTTGAGCCTTGGCAGGAGAGATGGCTCAATGGTTAGGAGCACTGGCTGCCTTTCCAGAGGACCTGGGTTCAAGTCCCTGCACTCACATGGTGGCTCATAAACATCTGTAACTCCAGTTCCAGGGGATCCGACACCCTCACAGACATGTATGTATGCAGGCAGAACACCAATGCACATAAAATAAATTAATAAGTTAAAAACAGTTATTTTCCCACATTAAATAAAAAGGGACATTTACCTGTTCTGGACAGAGGCTCCTCGTGAACACCCTTGGAAGGCACATGTGGATGCTGTTGGGGTGCTGGGCCATGTCCACATCCTTCTTGGGGTGATGGTCTTCCATGTGCACACGGCAAGCAGAAACAGCTACTTTGCATTCTTAACGTGTAACGTGTGACATGTGAGTGACAAATTTAGCCTGCCAGAGGTTGTTCTAAAATTTTTTGTTTTTTCGAGACAGGGTTTCTCTGTGTAGCCTTGGCTATCCTGGAACTCACTTTGTAGACCAGGCTGGCCTTGAACTCAGAAATCTGCCTGCCTCTGCCTCCCAAGTGCTGGGATTAAAGGTGTGCGCCACCACCGCCCGGCTCAGAGGTTGTTCTAAAGAAGAAGAACTCAGACAGGACCAGCTTAAAGAAAAGCAAAAGGATGATCATTATGAAGCCTGTATGTGTATATGAACTCGGATTATTATTGTTGTTGTTTGTAATATTTGTTTTATTGTGGTCGTCATCGTCATCATCATAAATAGGGTCTATGTGGCTCATGCCTGAACTCCTGACTTAGCCACAGACCACTTCTAATTCGGGATTCTTTCTGCCTCCACCTCCCAACAGCTGCGACCACAGGCACGGGCAGCCATGCCTTGTACTGGCTCTGCCGCCTTAGCTGTTGAATTTTGTCATCTGTGTCACAACGTTAGGGACGGAACCTGGGGAATCATGCGTACTGGGCACGGACTTCATCACTAGACTCTCCTGCCTGAAGCGTGAGCTCAGGCACGCTCCAGAGGGGTTGTGTGCGTGTGGAGGTATGCTGAAGGCTTTGCGTGCTCTACACAGGACACACCCCGAACCTGGAAACCTGGTGTCCATTGAATTACTTGGGCGGGGGGCCGGCTGGATGCAGGTAGGACTGCTCCCATGCCCCCTACTCCGAGGATCGCTTCCAGCAGCTGCAACCTCTCAAAGATGCAAATTCTCTCTGCTCCATGCAAACCAGACGTGCGAACCTGAGAGCCCGGGCTGCCTCCCCTCAGGGCCCAACCGCTCATCTTCGCCAGCTCCTGCACAGCAACCCCGCAGCCTGGCCGAGGGAACCCAGTCAGGCAACAACTGCCAACGGTTGATTCTTCTTCCCTGGGGGCCTTGGCATTCCTGGCTGGCTCTGGTGTCAGGAAGGGAGTCTGGGCAGGAGGGGTCCACACTGTCAGTGACTTTGGGGAACCTTGAATGTTTAGGGTTGTTCAGTGCCCCCCTCCCATGGTGCTGGAGAGAGGCTGGCTTGCGCATATCTTCATGGTACGCTGAGTATGGGGGCTCTACTCACAAGACCTGTGTCCCCACAGATGCTCTCTCACGCCCCTACCTAGGGTGTGTATTTCTAGCCCTGGAGGACCAATGGAGGGGGGGGGATGGGGGAGGGACACACACACTAGACTGGGGCTCACCACACAGAACTCCTTCTGAATTAGCGGTGGCAACATCTGTTCCTAACCTCCCAGTCTTCTTCGAAGGTGCTGCAGCACCAAGTCTTCCCCCCCCCCCCGGGGCGGGGCCCTGGTGGGGTGTGCTCAGCCTCCAGCGCTAGAAGGCAGGCAGCTCAGCAGCGGGAGGGCTGGGGCTGGCTGCTGCCTGGTGGCCATCGCTCTGGGCTAGCCCCGGCTCTCACACTGCTCCTGTGGACACTGGATTCCGACGAGTCAGCCCTTGTTTATTCCACCCCTCCCCCACCCCACCCCCGTAAGTGGTGAAGCACAGTGGTCAAGTGGAGGTTTCGGTCTGTCATTCTCAACCTGCCCCCCCCCCCCCCGGAGCCCCTGCTGGTTGGTGCCTGAGGTCTGAACTGGGCTATTTGAGCTGCCCTGTGTCTTCTCCAAGGGAACAGGCCAACACTATACTGGGAAGCCCCTTGTCACTACAGCCCCCATACAATGCCCACTGTGTGCTCTGCCCACCTTTCTGAATGTCCAAGCCTCCATTCTCCACCCTCCTACTGCGCTGTGGCGTGTGTGTGTGTGTGTGTGTGTGTGTGTGTGTGTGAGTGCGTGCGCGCGCGCCCAGTGTTCCAGTCTCTTCTCCTGTGCACCCAGACCTGGTCACAGCTACCAGACAGCCACGACAGAACAGTGGCCACTCATATTGGATACCCGGCCCAGGACCTGGCGATGAGGCTGGCCATTTTCATTCTTGTGATACTTCTGGACTTAGGAACCATTTAGGACACACGTGGCTGTGAATGTCACCATCTGACCCTCAGGAGCGCTCACACCCAGCTGCCTGGGAGCGGAGAGGCAGTGCCTGGTCCTGGAGGTGGCGGGCACGCTTTCTGGGAGGGCCCAGTCAGAGCAGAGAGCCTGCCTTTCCTGCGGAGGGCTGGCTCACACGCCTGGTGCAGTATGCCCTGTACCAGGGGAGATGGCCAAATTCAGGGACAGCTCATGTTTGTCCCCCCACCCCTCCACCTGTTAGGGCTGGCCCGTGACAAGGACCACCTCACTCTTCAATTCCTGTTCCGTCCGGGGACAGTGACAGTCCTAGTGAGTCAGGGATATTGGGTATTGATCATTGGTACAGGAGAGGATGGCTCTGCGGACCCTAAGTCACACACAGCACTGCCATCTGTCAGACAACCTGGGCGTCCTTGAGGGAAAGGACCTCCCTTCTTCCCCGCCGGCCCCTAAGAGGTGCACTCCTGGACTGACCAGCAACACCCTCATCCACTGTCCAATCAGCTGACAGTTGCTGGGGCATCAGGCACCAGGGCGGGGGCGGGGCCGGTTGCTATCAGTGGCAGAGAGGGCTTCAAGCAGGCTTATGACAGGTGGTCCCAAGGCTTAAACCTCCCTAGCTTCCCCTAGACTGCAGATTCACACCCACCAATGGGCCTCACGTACCAGGCCGTAACTTCAGGGATCGTCTCTCCCAACTAAGGCCTCATCTTTCTGCCTCCGCCTCCCAAACGCTGGGATGGCAGGCATGTGCCACCACACCCAGCTGACTCATCCTCGTGGGAGCCCGGCTTTCCCACAGTTCTTTCTCAGCGTGGCGACTGGGAGGGGCAGGGATCCTCGAGGCTCTTTGGATGGCTGGCGCCTCACCCTGAACTGACATGCCAGCCACACAGAGCCCACCTTCCTAGCGTGCGTTATTCTGCCTGGAGTGTGTGTCACCATCGCAGAGGCTTCCCCGACCATCCTTGACCATCTTGCTCCTCTCTTCAGCTCTGGTCACCTCTTGACAGATGACACCTGACTCAGCAGGCACAGAGTCCTGCATGAGCTGCTATTTCACCTGTACCCAAGGCTGCCTGGGGAGGGCAGTGGAGGTTAGGAGGGGTGCAGAGTCTGGATCCCAGCACTGAGAGGCAGGGGTAAGAGGGTCCCTAGGGCTCACTGACCAGCCAGACTACCCAAATGTGGGCTAACCAACGGGTCAGCTTCCCCGACCATGGCCCCCCAATAAGGTAAAGAACAAGTAAGGGAGACACGTGCTATCGCCTGCCCTCTGCACCCACATGTGCCCTGGATCCCTGCATCTGCACCAAGAGGTCAGACACACACAACTCATGGCCTTGTCTCCAAAGCAGCATGTCCGTCTCCGAGATCCGTCAGCATGTCTGGACACCTCACCACGACGCGCAGTCCTAGCTCTAAGCTGTCTGTCTGTCTGTCTGTCCCTTTACCATCGGTGAGCCTGGGGCTGTCGCGAGGGCATTTGGTGCTTGCTCTTGCCAGCTGGTGGAGGCTGAACTCCAGGTGATATCTGGGAAACAGCTGGGTCACAGAGGCCAGGTCGGGGAGGGACCTTCTCAGGAACAGCGAGGGAGGCGGCTGGAGTGCTTGTTTTGCCAGGAGGGCTGGGTCCCCGACCACTGCAGCTGCCTGCCCCCATCCCCCAGACTCAGCTGAGCCCCCTCCCTGTCACCTAGCCCTCGTGGGAATGGCTCAGGCCGGGAGCTACCAGCGAACTTGCTCTCTTCTCCCAGGGCCCAGTGACTTCTTGACAGGTTACAGCCCCAAAGATAAACAGATCCTGCCAAGCAAATAACTGGTCAGGAGCAGAGGTACTGGGGTGGGGGTTGGGGGGACCCAGGTGACAGGGTGGGGTTCCTCCCCTGCAGAGAGCAAACAGCTGTAGGCACCTGGAAGGAAGCAGGGCAGGTGCACTGTCATGGGTGAGGGCACCTGGGGTCCCTGGTGCTTCCTTGGGAGTATTGCATCAGCTCTTCACGAGGTCTTGTCTCTTCCCCCCAGTCTGTCTGGATCCTCCTGAGCATCACTGGAACACACACAACTCTGCCAGGCAGGGGAGGCCCATGCATGGGCTGCAGCTCCAGATTCGCTCCTCGGCCAGTGAGAATGCCCGAGAGGCCTGGGAGCCCCAGTTCAGGGCCCTGGGGTCCCAGCTTGCCTCATCTGGAGCTGTGAGACACCGGAAGCCCCTTCCCGAGTGTGCTCTCTACAGCACAGGCAATGATGGGGGGACTTTGAAATAGGGTCTCACATAGCTAAGAGTGACCCAGGACCTACTCCCCAAGTAAGAGGGTTCCAGGTGTGGACCACCGGGCCCCGCCAGACTCCAGCTCTGAACTCTGAGGATCCGGTTGGGATGCCCCAGTTCTCTGGGAAGAGACGATCCCACGGGATCTCGTGGGAGGCCGGTGGCTGGTTCATCTGCCAACAGCCTGCTGGGCGTTCCTAGCCCTCGGTTTCCAGGCCATCCCAGAAACCTGTACAGTCTATAAGCGGTGAGGGGCACCCAGGAAAGAATCCAACTACCGAGGGAAGCAACACACGTGTATAGGAAGCCAGCGGCTCAGTGGGATAGGTGCTCGCTACCCACCCCTGGCGTGTCTGTTTCCCAGGAGGACAGAAGGCTAAGGTGCTCGCCTTGTAGCACTGTGTGTGCTGTGTGGGACACACAGGAAGGGCCAGGGATGGTCAACAGTCTCGGCTGGCACTTCTCCCACGCTGGCATGGCAGTGATTGAGAGGGGTGTGGTGTGTGACGACACAGACCGTCTGGAGGCAGTTCCTCTCACCTTTTGATCACTGGGGACCACTGGATACCGATGCCACCCCCCACTGAGGCTGACCCCCCACTAAGGGCTTTGGGAGGTTGTGGAATCCTTAGGGGTTGAGTTGGCTGAAGCACCTCCCCAGCCAGGAGCCTCTGAAAGGGACGGCTCTGCCCTGGTGTGCCGCTGGCGAGCCAGCGTGAGCAGCCTCCAGCACCGGCCACCAGACAGAGCTCCGCCCCAGTCAAGTCCTCCCCAGCCAGAGTGACTCTCTCCTCCCTTGTTGGATACTGTCATGGCTACCCTACGGAGACTAATATGCTTTCCAAAATATGTATCTCGGGGTCGCAGTTCTCCCATCTCTACCAGAGCCACTGCGGGGTGACACAGGCCAACAGGCAGCTAGCACGAGGAAGCATCAACTCACACACGAGAAAGGCAGGGTTTTTTTTTTGTGTTAATTTAATCATACAAATATTCATTTACATGGTAAGGAAAACCTCATCTTTATCTCCTAGGCACCACGAGGCCCCACCAGACAGCCATCACTGTCCAGGTGGGAGGGACAGCAGGCTGCCCCACATTCACCCAAGGAAACAAGGGGTAAGAGGGCAGGCGGAGAGGACACTCAGTCTGCACCCGTGAGCCTGACCCCTCTCCTGTCCTTCCCTGCTGGGAGCTCAGGCTAGATTCTGGGGTCTTTACGCTCATGCCCATTGCCCACCTTGGCTCCCAGCAATCTTGGTGAAAGCAACTGGCTTACGGTTAGAGCCAGTCCGTACAGCGGGAGAGAAGGCTGCTTTTGTAGAAAAATGCCCCAAATTCAGTTGTCTCCATGGCAAAAAGAAACAGGCATGCACACGTGCACACACACCCACACACACAGATTCTTCCCAAGCCTGCACCCACTTACCCCCTGCCCAATCCTCCTAAAACTTGACATGTGTTGCCAGATGGGGGTTCTGCCAAAAGGTGCCCAGTGCTCACGGGTGCTGGCAGTTTAAGGGCTGCAGAGTGGGCCGAGCTTGTGCTAACTCTAGCCTTCTGAAGGGCCTAACGCTCCAGGATGTACAGACAAGGCTTGTTCCTGGGAAGGAAGCCAGGGTACCTGAGCCGTTTGTTACATTTGCCAAGTGAGGCTGCAACAAGCAGGAAGGGGCACAAGAGGAGAGCATGGGCACTTGGCGACCGTGGACACTGAGCGAGTGTGGTACCTAGTGGGTCAGAGGCGGGAGCCGGTGAGGCGAGGCTGGAGCCTGCCTCTCATGGTTCCAGGGGGCCATCTGGAGACACGCTGCTCCAAGGCCAGAAGCAGGAAGAATGGCTGGGCGTGCATGTGCTCTAGGGTGGCAGTGTCCTCAGAGACTGGCCTCAATTGTCTGGCCCCAAGAAGGTCCTTAGACAAAAGCCCCCTGAGACTTGAGGCTGGCACCTGGGAGGGACGGCCCTTGGCTCAAGGGTCCAAGTGTGCAGAGGAGTAAGGGTCACAAAAGCCCCACCTCACTGGAGACGCAGCCACATCATCTCCACGGCCTTCTCTACCTGCCCCAGGGACTTCTGTTGGTTTGTTTTTGGGACATGGAAAGGTGAGGGGGTTTTCATAGAAGCTCTTCATTCACAATCAAGTGTTTAAAATCAACAGTCTCAGAAGAGGAGGAGGAGGAGGGGCAAACATCACACACTTGTGGAACTCAAACATCCAGACAGAGACAGACAGGCAGACCAGACCCGCACCCGCACACCCACGCTAGAAGACCTTTCTACAGCCACTCACACCTCATCTCCCTGCTCTGCTCACAACCCTGGAGCACATGGGGGCTGGAGGCAGGCAGGGGACCCTGCAACCACACCAAATCCACATCCCCGGCTCTCGACCACCAACTTAGGGAAGGAGGGCTTAAGAGGAGGGACTTTGCATATTCTTGTATCTTTGGCAGACAGCTGTTCTAGCCTGGTTTAAGAGTCCCATGGAGAAGTCCACATTTCTACCTGCGTGGAGTCCATGGGACACCAGTGGGCACCTGCCCAGGGAGCAGAAGCCTGCACTCCGGATGGGCTACAGCCTGCCGCCCGCGCTGGGCAGCCCGGCCCACTGGAGGCGGCCTTTCATTTCCACCTGACTGTGGCCTCTCTCAGGGGATGGTCAGCAGTGGAGCTCCCACCTGGGGCTGTACCTTCATTCTGAAATGGCTGGAGCCACAGGGCATGTGGGGGAGACCCAGGGAGAGGAGCTGTGTGACAAGAGAAGCAGGAGACAGTTCACACTTGCTGATGCCCTACAACCCAGTGTGCATGGAGTGCGTGCACACAGGCAGCGTGAGCCACGGCAGACAGGCCACTGCACTCCAGCTGTTACAGGGTGTGAACAGGGCAGCTGCGGAATGAACGCCCCCAGGCTTCTGAGCCACACGGAAAGTCCTTACTCAGAGAGGTTCTGATGCTAAGAAGCCCCAAGGTTGACAGACACCAATATCAAAGGGGTAAATTAACAAAGGGTTAAAGGAAAGAGAGGAGGAAGATGAGATCTCACTGGCAGATGCCACTAAGAACAGACAGGGCTAGACTCTGCAGTCAGGGGCACACAGCATGTGCCCGAGCACGCCGGCCAGCCCTAGTGTGACGGCTCCCAGAGCAGGCACTGTCCTGTAGCATGCTGTCCCTTACTGCGAAGACTAGCATGGGGAAGAGGGAGGGACTAACGTGCTCAGAACTACAACCTCTCTGTAGGTAAAATAATTTTTGTTTAAAAAGATGGCTTATTTTCCCCCATTTAAATTTCTTCCCCTTCCCAAGTGACCTAACAACTCATTAGACTGACGTCATCACCAAACCCCAGGGTGGCCGCGTGGATCTCTTCTCGGTCGCCTCAACACCACTCCTGCAGTTCAGCATTCACACATGCATACTGAGTTCACTCAAAACTAGTCTCTTTCTTCCTCTTCTTCCGTGATTGGGGGGTGGGTGGGGGTCTGAGCCAGGGGTCCGAGCGGCGTGGTCTGCAATCCAGGAGCCCCTTGCCCTCTCCCCCCAAAGTCAGGCCTTCTGGCTTTTGTTAGTTTTTCTTCTTGCTGATACCCGTTTAAGACTGGCCGAAGGGGTAAGGCCCGTGGAGCCCCTGGAAGAGAGTGAGGACAGTCAGTGATGGAGTCTGCAGGTGCTGCCCCAGTCGGGCCCGTACGTCACCGCCCTAGTCCCTCCCTGTGCGTCTGTCTTGCTGGACCAAGACCAGGATGGGAACAGCAGTTAGGTTTCCCACTGAACCCCACACCGGGCGTCAGACAAGAGAGGCCACGAGTCCCTGCCTGTCTGTGACAGGCGGTTCAACTGCTGCTCCCTCTCCTCCAGCTCGGCGGCAACACTTCCCTGTATCCTTGATACTGGGCTCTTCAGGCTCCACTGCGCAGTGGGCGAAGCCCTGAGTTCAGTTCCCGGAATCCACATGGGGGAAGGAGAACTGACCCTACAATCTGACTCTGACATGCATGCTGTGACACACACAAAATGAACGTGTGTAGAAACAGCACACACGGTACCAGGACCTGCCCCACACTGTCCTTTATCGTCACTTGCATCCTGAAGGTAAGGTGGCAAGTGCCTGCCTGGGCCAGGGCTGGCTGCCATCTTCCCAGCCTGAGGCCGTGAGGCGGCAGCTGCTGGAGGTGGCCTCGGCCGCACATCCTTAGACAGCACTGTCCCTCCCGCCACAGGTCACATCGCGAGATGCTTCCTTTCCTTTTCCTTTTTTGTCTCGTTTAAGACAGGGTCACTGTGCAACCTGGTGTAGACTGGGATTCTTTTAAAGACTAACTTTATTACAGATATGTGATCTGTGAGTTTCTGCACACATGCGTGCGGGAGCCCATGGAGGCCAGGGTCAGGTGCTGGGTCCCTTGGAGCTTAGGCTACAGGTCAGTGCTCAGAAGCACTGCATCCTTGGCAGGAGCACCAAGTGCTCTGAGCGCTGAGCTCCTGGCCGGCCCTGCAATCCAAGAGCCTCCCAATGCCCTGGCACGACAGGCCAATCGCACAGGCACTTCCCATGCTGTCTGCTGAGTGTGGAGACCTTCATCCTGCCTGCAGGGCAGTGACGGTGCACTGGGGAGGCAGACTCGGGGTCTCTGAGCCGAGCCTGGTGCAGAGTGAGGGCCAGGCCAGCCAGAGCCGTGCCTCCCTCTCCTTGGGAGGACTCGCTCTAAGCAAAGACCTGAAAGGTCAAAGGTAACGGGTGCCAGCTAGCTCTGGGGTCCTGCACTCTACTGCCTCTGTGGAGAACACACAGGACCCAGCCCACAAGACCAGAGATAACTTCCCTGTGCTTGATAACCATAAAGAATCCTGCCTGAATCCAGGCAGACCCTACAATGGGAAGAAATGAGACATTTCCCGTCTACTCAAAGGAATGCAGGCAAAGTCAGCATGCTTTCAAAAGTTAAACATTTTTAAAAACAGAATTGTATGGCTACAGCAGAGCCAGGCTAGCAAGCTCGGGACCCAGTGTGTGCCTGGCTCTCAGAAGGCATCCTAATTTAGCACCTGACAAGGCTCAGACACCCAGAGTGCCGTAAGCCAGGCCCTTCCCCTTCCACAGTCAGGTGTGTAGATGGCTCATTAAGGCTTTTGTTTCTCGGAGGGTGGGGCACAGGAGCACCCATCCATGCCTGTGGCCACTGTCCTGGCGGCTCCAGGCGTGGGTGGCTGGAGTGGAAAGAGCATACCCAGTGGTGGATGTGAAGTCCTGGGAGAGCCGTGTCTGCTCTCTCTCTGCATGCTCACCACCACAGGATGTCCCTCACACCCCGACTCCCCCACACGGCTGCCCATTTTCCAGGTAGCTATATACCACATAGTGCCATGCTCAGGACGCTGGAAACCAGAATGCCAAGGAAAATGCCATCGGACACCAACGCTTCTAAGGATGGGAACGCGGTTTGTTTTTTTTTCCATATAGAAAGTATTGAAGTTCAGAAGTATGTCTCTAGCTGCCCAGTGGTGTGCATGTGCAGTGTGTAACCAAAAGAGATGGAAAACTGGGACGGAGGGAGGCAGGGAGGCAGGGAGGCAGGCACTCTCCATCGGGTGCTGCACAAGCATCACCATGCTCTATGGAAGTCTGAGATCCAAAGGACGCTCCGGCCCACAATGGGGGTCAACCCGCTCAAAAGGCACAGCACTGGGGAGCCAAGAGGTCGACGTGAGGCCGATGTTAGGACGACGGGATGTCACGTGCCCGCGGGCCCTTCACTAGCCACATCCGCAAGCAGGGAAAAGGAGGCCGACTACCCAGCAGTCAGAGCCCTTGGTGGCTCTGCCAAGCGTGGGGTCTTAGATTCCATCTTGTGGGCTTTGACGGGAGGCTCACAGGAGCCACAGTAAGAACATAGCAGCTACTGCTGGGCGTGGTGGTGCACGCCTGTAATCCCAGCACTTGGGAGGTAGAGGCAGGCGGATTTCTGAGTTCAAGGTCAGCCTGGTCTACAGAGTGAATTCCAGGACAGCCAGGGCTACACAGAGAAACCCTGTCTCAAAACACCAAAAAAAAAAAACAAAAAAACAAACAAAAAAAAAAACACAAAAAACACAAAAAACACAAAAAACCAACAAAAACAAAAAACAACAACAAAACACACACACACACAAAACAACAAAACAAACAAACAAAAACAAAAAAACCAAATCAAACCAAACCAAACCAAAAACCAAAAAACCAAACCAAACCAATGGAAGACAACCTGCCCTGACGATGCACTTCCTTCCCAGCAGCAGCCACTCCCCAGGGCGGCCCACGGAGGAAGCCTATGGTCTCCTCAGACTGGGAAATAACGATGCTCAACAGTCTGAGCAGGAAAAAACCCACAGAGCAAGCCAGGTTTGTTTTCCGATGAAGGACCCACCGAGCCCTGCCCCCATGGTGCCTGCTGCACCCCGGCCTGTGGCTCGTCTGTGAACACTTACGTAAGATGCGTGAGGCTTCCAAACAGCTGACCTTCCCCCATGCCCCATTTAACAGCTGAGAGGAGACGGATACACTGGGCAGAGACAGGGACACAGATGCGTGCTCTCAGAATGCCGCCTGGGGTTGGACGCAGACCAACCAGTGTGTCCTACTGGCTTAGAGGTATCTTTGATTCCCTAGGACCCGAGGGTCTAGGTCTTCTGGAAAGCCCAGATAATTCTCTTTCAACTCAAGAGCAGCATAGCTAAAGAGCTGGTGTCTAACTGCAGAGGTGGTTCAGGGGCAATTTAACTGTTGTCACTTCAAGGAAAGGCGGGAGGAACGAGCTGTCTGTTTGGAAACCACCTCATGACATAGACACCCCAATGTGCAGGACCATGTGTCATAAGGAGGCCATAGGCAACACTGCACCAGCTGCAGAGGAGAGACTGCTAAAGGTTCCAACATCCACGTGTTGATGTCCTGTGTGGCAGGACACACGGCCTGTGCACATTTCAGACTCTGCCCTACGAGCCTGTGGGATGAACAGGCTCTGCAGGCCACACCAAGCCCAGCCGGAAGCTGGGGTCTGAAGCGCAGGCAGCTCTCTCTCTGCTGGCAGCTGGAGGTGGCTTTCTGGATCATGTGCATGGATGTGGGGACAGTTGCTCTGAACCTAGAGCTCCCCGATCTAGCCAGACTGACCAGGAAGCCCTAAGGTCCTGACTACACCTCCCCTGCACCCGGCTCTGTGTGGGTGCTCCTGTGGTATATCCACTTTACCCTATCTTCTGTAGCAGCACGTGACTGCGGTAAGGGAAGCAGACCAAGGGATGATACAGCACCACACGGTACCAGAGAGCTCAGCCCTGACCCAAAACGCAACTCTGCATGGTAGAGAAACACACCTTATGAGTCTTTATGGTTAACCTTATGCTTACCCATGCCAACCACGATGTGAGTGCACCAATCCAGTAAAGACTGTCCTACTGGCTCCACATCTAAAGGCCAATTCTTCCTAGGGCTAAGTTAGCACATGTGCCAGAGGAGGAGGAGCAACAGCTCAGGCCCGCAGAGGCCAAGCTTAGTAAGTAAGAGCTGTCTAGACTGGGCAGCGAGGGAGGAGCCAGTGCGCAGGCAGTGGGGTTCTCCAGCCAGCCTATGCGGACCACCCCTGGTTGCCTGGGAGAAGACCCTTCTGCTTTGCCCAGGCGACTATTCAGGGCAGCTGCTCAGGCCCTGAGGCCTGTCAGAGTGCGGTGCTAACTACGGCAAGCCACAAGCTGGCTGCCTTTCTAAAATATTTTGTTATGCATGAATGGAAGCTCACCCAAACCCATCCTTATCTTCTTCAAGAACAATTTAAGATCCAGCACTTGTATGCTGAAGATGGGGGCTCATGGTAACATGCCCAGTAGGTGCTGCCCAAGGTCAAGCCTTAGGACTTGTAGAGAAAATATTTGGACTTCTTACAGTCTGCAAAGCAAACTCAACACCAACAACTGCCTGAAGCAGTTCTCACCATGCTAACCCTGTGAAGCGAGAGTCACGGCTAAGCTATGTGCTTCTGTGAGGGCCTGTTAGCACAGGAGTCCTCAGCACAGACCTTCCCCCAGAGGGGCGCACACTGACCATCTGAGCAGGGGACCCCTCTGTTGGAAGTCTGCGACTGCCCCCCAGCTTCTGGACTATCTGCACACACTTAATAACCTGGCTGACAGGTGGGACCCACGACTAAACGGTTTATTAATATCTCATATATATGGCTTATTCTTTGACCATTTTTACATGAAACAGAGGCTCTTAGTGTAGAGATTTCCACTTGAGGAATGCTAGTTATTTGCAATTTTTATATTTTGTATTTCTAGATTTAAAATGCTTGAACTTATATTACTAGTCTCCAGACACACACCCACTTTAACCGCGCTGAAGCACACTCGAAGGAACAAGCAAATCACCAGACCCAGCTCTGCCTCAGCCCCGACTCCTCGCTCTGCCTTCAGTCTCCGCTCCGACAGCCAGGCCTCTGAGCACGGACCATCCACCAACCCTTCCATATTGCACAAGATGAAGGAGGGGACTTGCTCTGCTGGGGACTAAGCTTGTATCTTGGGGGGTGGGGGGTGTCAAAAAGCAGCTGAAATGCCTTAAAAGGACGTCGTTTCCCAGGGGCCATTTGGATTCATCTTTTCTCCTCTATTTGAAAACTTGCTTAGACAAACCACGACATGGAAACCTTCATATACCTGCCTGTATTTTGCCTTTGTGACTTGGTTTAACTAAATAAAAAGGTTCACACAGGCTACTAAAGAGGAGGACTGTTTGCTGCATGCAGGGAAGCCCCCCCCCCCCATGACAGCAAACACGCCGAGGCCTGCTCATCCTCTTCCTAGCTCTGCTTGCCCAGGGCAAACACAGACGGGCACAAGGGGCTAGCAGGAAGCGCTGTCCTGACACTGGACTGCACGTACCAAGTGCTGGGGCCCTGCTAGAGGGCCTGGCCGTCTGGGGTTGTCTGGAGCCTCAACAAGGTAATGGGACCCAAGGCTCTCTCTCACTAACAGGAAATGGACTAACCAGCGCAATCAAAATAGCAGAACTCGGCTCTCCAGCTGCTGGGTGAGCGTGTGTCAGGGCCACTTTCCCAGGAGAATGCCCTAACGCTCAGACATGTTCATTTCTGCGCTGCCAAAGGCGAGCGGAGGCCTACTGAGGCATGAGGACGTGTCAGGGTCCTGGAGGCACGCGCGGCCTTCTGACTCTCGTACTTCTTAAGGGTTACGAGTGCCTCGTAAAACCATTCTATTCTAGTGTCTGTACAGATAGATCCCCAGCTGGTCTGACCCACCCTCTGTGCACCGCCCAGCTTAGCCATCCTGTCAGCCACACGTGTCTGTCCCCCTCCTCCATCCAACCTTCCACCCCCTTCTCCTTTCACCCACACACCTAACCTCCCTCCCCTCCCCTGCCCAGCCCAGGCAGCCATGCCTAACGCGTGCTGCCAGCCTTCAACCTTTCCCTGACCCGACACAGAACCCGCCACGAGGAGCCAATCCAATTCTGAAGTCAGAAGCTTCGAGAGCATCTGAGGGCCGCAGAGCTCAGCTGCCAGAGAGCTTCTGTGGCCTACACAATGCAGGCTTCAGCTAGAAACTCCCATCCACTGAACCCAACAGAGCCAACAAAGCGCTGACTGAAGCTCTCCAAGCAGATGACGGGTCTTGGCTGAGTAAGGACTTAGGATCTCTAACGGTTCATGTGCTAGAGCCTAGGTGAAAGGCCGAGGACTGGGCTCTCCCGGGCCTCTCCTAGGGCAAGGAGAGCTCTAAAGGGAAGGAAACCAGCCGGGCACGGTGGCACATGCCTTCAATCCCAGCAGCGGCGAAGCTGGAAGGCTTCTGCTTGTGCCAGGCCGACCTCGGCTGTGCAGCTAAGGCCCCATCTCCAACCGCCTCCCACTGTCCATCAAAAGAAGCCAACGGGAGCACAAGCACATTCCATCCCAGTGCTCAGGAGGCTGAAACACAGAATTGGGCTAACATGGGGTACTTGCAGCAACAAAATCTGAAACTGCTCAGTGGGCTCAGCACTTTCCCGTCAGGCCTAAAGACAAGTACCTGAGGTTCACATGAGCTGCGGCATGCATACCCACACCCACACCCACACCACCCAATGCTAACTGTTTTTTTAAATCTTGAAAGAAAAAGGCGCTGGAGAGGTGGCTCAGCAGTTAAGAATGCCTGCTGCTCTTCTGGGACCAGAGCACAGTTCCCAGCACCCTCACCAGGCAGTTCCCAGCTGCCTGTGACTTACATTGCAGAGGACCCAATGCCCTGGGAGGGCACCTACACAGGCATGCCACACACGCACAGACACACACACACACACACACACACACACACACACACACAGAGTTAAAAATTATATTAACATTTTAAAAACTTATTGTAGCACATTAAAATTTCTTGAAAAGAGAAAAGCTGAAAGATACAAATCCCATTTTCTCTTCTCTGGCTCATGTCCCTGCCCGGGGCATGAAGACAGGGATCGGCAGAGGCTGAGCAGAGGGGACTCGTGACTGACTGAACACATGAAAGCTGCTAACTGGTCCTTAGGCAACCCACTACAAGCAAAGGCCCCGTCCCTTTGCAGGGAGGGAGGCCGGCTCTTCCCCCCGGGTGGAATGGCTCCTCACACATTGAACAGCTCTGCTGGAGTCGCCAGAGCAGCCCGGTTACTGAGATTGGCGAAATCTCCGCACCTAAGCCGGGAGATAGGGGCCCAAGCGGTGGCCTGCTGTTCACAGATCCTGCCCAGAACCCCAGCAGAGAGGAGAGGGGGACGGCGGGAGGGGTGGGGGGAGGGTTAGCTGTGGTGTGAGCAGTGTGGAGAGCTGGCAATCCTGAGGACACAGCTGTCTTGTGCTACAAGCCTGGCCAGTGTCAGTAGTCGGAAACAATGCCCAGAGCCCCAAAGCAAACACAGAGGAGCTCGACACCTTTGAAACTGCTAAGGTACAAAGGAGAGTTCCTGAACACACTTCTCAGCTTCAGTCAATCAGCAATGCTACATAACAAAAGACGTTTTCCAGGGCCCATGCTGTTTGCTTAAATTATTTTAAAGTGCACATCCAGTCCATGCCAATGCAAACACCCGCACAGTCAAGAGAGGCCTTACTAGCTCTTCTGAGCATTCAGGAGATGGAGTCATCATAATAGCATCGAACCCAGAGTCCCCTGCACGACAGAAGCCTCCGGTACAGAATGTGCTGGGCTGCCAGAGCATGGTGGGCGGGGCCATACCCCTCCCTCTTGCTTCTTCCTCCTTGGCCATGCCATGGGTTCTCAGCTGCTCAGGTGGGTGAGGAGTCTCCACACCTGACACAAATGTACATACAGACCATCTGCACAGGACAGCCGAATGTGATCATCAGTGCTGGACTCTGACTGCGTCTGCCGTGGCCCACTATTAAGTGCTGTGGAAAGGCAGCAGGCACTAGTGACCACTGTACTATTCTAACTATGGAAGGCCTAGAGCTGAGAAGGGCTCCGAGCACACCCACGGCGGCTGAGACATCTCTCACCCAGGCCTTGGGCTGTGCTCTTCTGCTGAGCTATGTCAAGTACCCTTGGGTTTTGGGTTAGTGGTGGTTGTCACCTGAACTCTTGTCCTGACTCACCTTCTAGGCCATTGTGGCTTTAGATGTACCCATCATAGCTGGGTTTCTGATGTAGGTGACAGATCTCTCTGTGTAGTCTCACTGGCCTAGAACTTGCTGTGTAGCCCAGGCTGTCCTCAGGCTGTTTCTGCCTGCTTCTGCTTCTTACTCAGTGTTGGGATTAAAGGTGTGAGTTACACAACTCATCTTTTCTTTCTTCTTAAAGGTTTTTCTTTGTGGGTGGGGAAAGGGTCTGACTCTGCAGCACTGGATAGACCAGGCTGGTCTCCGGCTTAAAGCTCCATCTACCTCTGCTGGATTAAGGGTCTGCAGCCACGATGCCTGGCCCCTCTTTCCTTCTTTCTTTCTGTCCTTCCGTGTGCTCTGCTTGCTGGCGTGGCCGGCTGGTCTGAGCCTGCGGTGAGGTCTATGCGCCCACGGAACTGCAGCGCTGGCGAGCACAGCTTAGTCTCTGGACTCTCTCCCCACTGAGGACTTTGCTCCAGAGCGCAAATCTGGTGTGTGCTGTTCTCTCACACACCAACGGCTTCCAGTCAGCCTCTCAGCTGGAGAATGGCAACCTGTGTTACAAGGTTAGACACCATCCATGACACACAAAACTCAGATGCACGGCTCTGACTGAGCCCATGCTATATTCCTCTCTTAAACTTCCTATCTGAGGTGAGGCTGCCTGTCCCTCTATGAACACCCGGCTCCTGACCTCTTCTGCTCACTCTGCCATCTTTACCCCTCACACCCCTCCCTACCTCCTGTGTGCTCCGGCTGCTTCCACTGCTCCTTGCTCCATACAGGGCGGTGACCGAGGCGCCTTCACAGCATCCCTAAAGCCTCCTCTCTCTGACTTCAGTCTGCTCAGCCCTACCCCCCTGCAGCATCCCCACCTCATTATCATTCCTGGAACCTACCAGGCACATCTCTACCTCGGGACTGGCTGTCTCTGAGCCTAAAATGCTAGACAGCCTCTGCAGAACAGAACCTGCCAAGAGCCAGCTGCTGAGACCATGCCTACTCTAAAGAGTATGCTCAGGAAAGAATGAAGCCACGGAGACTGTACCCTCTGCAGGACAATCCCGAAAGGTAGGACAGTTGTCTCTGTGGCTTTAGGAACTATAAGTGCTTTTGTCACAGTAGAGATATTAATGCCCACAAAATATAAGCCCAGGAAACCAGAGACGTTCGTGAGGAATCTCCTCCCTTCCTGGACGGCAGAGAGAACTTGCCAGGACAAGGCTTTTCAGTGGGGCAGGGGTAGTACCTGCCTGGCTCCTCCTCTAAAATGCCAGGAACTAGAACAGGGCAGTCCTAACCCTCAGAGAACCACCTGGTTACTAAAGCCATCCAGGAGAGCTGCAGGGGGGGCCTCTCATGACATCGTCAGTCCAGCTAGTGACACTACCCTTTCTCTGGTAAATTGTCACATGCTGGGCCCTACTTCAACTGGCCATCCCCCGACTGCCCCTTATTACTATGCTTTTAAACTCCCCCCCCCTTTGGTTTTTCAAGACAGGGTTTCTCTGTGTAGCTCTGGCTGTCCTGGAACTCACTCTGTAGACCAGGCTGGCCTCGAACTCAGAAATCCACCTGCCTCTGCCTCCCAAGTGCTGGGATTACAGGCGTGCGCCACCACGCCCGGCCTTAAACTTCCTTTTTGATATAGGGTCTCTCTACCTATTCCTGGCTGTCCTTGAACCTAATATATATATATATATATATATATATATGTATATGTATATGTATATGTATACGTATTGATATATAGATATAGATAGATCAGGTTGGTCTCAAACTCACAGAGATCTTGCTTCTGTCTCCACAGTGCTGGGATTAAATGTGCGTATCACTATTCCAGGCTAATATGTTAAATCTGTGGCTACTTCAAATCAGATAAGATCGAGTCATGGCACTGTACCCCATATAGTAAAAGATTAGCTCCCAGACACAGCAGTGCAGACAGCCCAAGCCTACCCAGTTTGGGTCACAGAGACCTTGTTTCAAAATTAAAAAAAAAATTTATATATCCATCCCACACAACCAAAGCAAACCGAGACTTATCTTACACCAATCCCTCCAGTGCCTTCATCTGAGAGAAGCTAGGGTTTTTTTTTTGTTTTGTTTTTTTTTTTTTGTTTTTGTTTTTGTTTTTGTTTTTCGAGACAGGGTTTCTCTGTGTAGTCCTGGCTGTCCTGGAACTCACTCTGTAGACCAGGCTGGCCTCGAACTCAGAAATCCACCTGCCTCTGCCTCCCAAGTGCTGGGATTACAGGCGTGCGCCACCACGCCCGGCTGAGAAGCTAGGGTTTTTATGCTTTAGTCAACAAGACAGCCACAGGGCAGGGCCAAGGGTACCCTAAAAGGCTCATTAGGTGAGGATGCTTCCTGCCAGGCCTGACAACTTGAGGCTGATTTCTGGAGCCCAAATGACTAAGACACAACCAACTCTGCAAGGCTGACCTCTGACCTGCAGACCAGCCCCATGTGCAAGTGCGCAGAGACACGTGCATGTTTGTGTTTTCAAAAATGCCAGGCAGAGCCGGGTGGTGGTGGCGCACGCCTTTAATTCCAGCGCTTGGGAGGCTGAGGCAGGCGGATTTCTGAGTTCGAGGCCAGCCTGGTCTACAGAGTGAGTTCCAGGACAGCCAGGGCTACAGAGAAACCTTGTCTCGAAAAAAACAAAACCAACCAAAATGCTAGGCAGAGGCACACACGTGTGCACACACATATACACACTTTTGTACTCTCAAAATACAGGGCAGAGGCGGAGCGGGGCGGGGCTGTGGGCATGGAGGACGGGTGGCACTCGGCTGCCTGCGGCTACTGCAAAGCGGAGGGCCAGCAGAAGGCTGCAGGCGTGATCACGTGATCTGAGCCAGGCTCGGCAGAAGGACTAAGAGGCTCAGGCTGTGATCCAATTTTTTCCCCAGGGTCCAGCGTGCCGGAGTAAAGGCTCCTTGCTGCAGACAGAAGGACAGACAGCCCTGCGGCCCCACAGCCTCACACGGATTCCCACCTGTGCTGAGGGAAGGTCTCTGACTGCCTCGGACTTCAGCAGGCCTACTCGCTCTCTCCTCACACCTGCACAACCTCCACTAGCTAACTGTCCAGACAGAGCTGAATCTCAGCGTGAGAACGCACTGGAGTATGTATATCCCGTCTTTTGTGACCCCAGACTGCACCTGTTACTATTACAGTCAAGGGTCACTGAATTGGGCTCGTCCTCACCAGTATCTGGGACAATCTGCCACACCTGAGCTGACTATGAGGCCAGCCAGCTTTGGGAATCTCTGGGGCAGGTCGGCATATGCTTCCCTGCTGACTCCTTCACACTCTCCTGGGGAGGGCCCACCTGCCGTGCGGCTGCAGCACGCGTGGGCTCACCCAGGGCTTAGGACTACTCATGGCAGCCAGGGAAGGGGGTCTAGTCCCAACACTGACAGAGGTGTTGTTCTGTTGACACAAGCACCCAATCAAGGAGCAGGGTCCTCCAGAGATCTCTGCACGTCCTCCTAAATCTAACAAGCTAACTCTGATACAGAGGCAGCAGAAAGCCATCTCCAGAGACCCCGCACAGGCTTCCAGGAGCATCGTGTTCTTCTCTGGCCTATTACCCTAGGTAATTCCATCTCTTGCCAACCACTGATGCCTACAGCAGTCCATCAAGCACCTCCTTACTCTGCAGTCCCTTCTATCATAAACGTTACTTGGCTTGTTGGCCCTGAGAGTTTGAATGTGAAGAGGACAATGCCCTGAATCCTCAGAGTGGAATGCTGATAAAGGGGGACACAACAGCTCTCCACCCACAGGCAGCTCCGCACACACAGACAGCTCTACACAGAGGTTCTCAGTGTGGCCTCTCTCCTGCCGTGATGGCACCTGCTCACTCGGCTCATGCTGGTCCCCAGCACAGCAGCCAGGAGGAGGCAGGGACCGCTCAGTGCGTGGCACCCACACCAGAGTGCTACCTGTTTCCTGCTGCGACACGGGGCAAGGCTTCAGCCTCCAGGACTTGTTTCCTCACCTACAGGCAAAGCATTCCTAGACATTTAGGAACAATTCAAAAGCAGCTCTCCTCACTCAGCCAAGGACGCATTGCACAACATTAGGCACATCTACTCCAAGAACCAACTCCCCGAGTCGCGTCCTTGGGCTCACCTAGGCTTTCCTGGCTCGCTGCACGCGGGCCCCAGGAGAGTGTCTCCAAGCATGTGTGCAGGTGTCCGAGGAGGCAGGAGAGGATGCTGGGTCGCTTGGACAGATGGCTGTGTGTGAGCTACCTGATGTGGGGTCCTCTGTTAAGAACAGCAAATGTTTTTGAACTCCTAGAACCATCTCTCTGTCCCCCTTACCTTTAATGCCTCTTTAAAAATAGAGCACACAGCTGGGCTGTGGTGGCACACACCTTTAATCCCAGCACTTGGGAGGCAGAGGTAGGCGGATCTCTGAGTTCAAGGCCAGCCTGGTCTACAGAGTGAGTTCCAGGACAGCCAGAGAGCTACACAGAGAAACCCTGTCTTGAAAATCCAAAGGGGGGGGGGGAGTCCCACCTGTCAAAAAACCAAAAAAAAAAAAAAAAAAAAAAAAAAAAGAGCACACATGGAGGTCAGCAATCGTGCCAGTTGGCTCTATCCTTTCATCACGTGGGTCCTGGACATGGAACTCACTCGTCAGGCTCAGCAGCGAGCACCTAACCTCTGAGCATCTCTCACTGGCCACATGCATGCGTTAAGCCTCATTATTAGACAGAATTCCACTGTGTCCACTTTAGATTCACAGACATACATGTATATATCTATATATATTGAATTTACTTGTTTCTGTATGTATGGGCATTTTGCACGTGCATGCAGTGCCTGTAGAGGCCACGAGAAGGAGTGAAGTCTCCTGGGACTGCAATTAAGGATGCTTGTGAGCGGTCACGTAGGTGCAGAGCTGAACCTGGACCTCTGAAGAGCAGCCAGTACTCTGAACCAAGCCCTCTTTTCAATCCCTTAATACCAATATTTTCTTTTCTTTTGTCTTTTTTGTTTTTGTTTTTTGTTTTCCTCGAGAAAGAAAGGTCTCTGTGTAGCCCTGGGTGTCCTGCCTCGGCCTCCTGAGTGCTGGGATTAAAGGTGGGCGGCAGTGCTCAGAGTTAGTTCCAGTATTGCCAAAGCAGGTTGTTTTTTGTTTGGTTTTTTGTTTTTGTTGTTGTTGTTGTTTTGTTTTGGTTTTTCGAGACAGGGGTCCTCTGTGTAGCCCTGGCTGTCCTGGAACTCACTCTGTAGACCAGGCTGGCTCAGAAATCCGCCTGCCTCTTCCTCCCAAGCGCTGGGATTACAGGCGTGGGCCACCACCGCCCGGCTGCCAAAGCAGGTTGTGATTGTTCCGTTCACTCTTCCTCAGAGAAGCACACTGGGAGCAGCCGACGCACACCCAGCACATTCAGCTGGCTCTGCACACCACTGTCACAGCTGCTCCTAAGCTCAGGCGGCCTCTGTGAGCCCCCCTACCCCCCTTACCTGCTGCACTTGCTTCCCTGCTGTAAACGACACGACTGACAGTTCCAATTCAAAGTTGACTCTGAAAGGCTTTGCAAGCAGCTAGTGTTCCTGCTGCATGGTCAGTGTGGACAGGGATCGCACTCTACTCCTTGGGCTCTGACTGGACAGTGAGCTGCTCTACATGCAGCAGATGTGACCATTACTCTCAGACCACTGCCTGTGCCATTCCAAACGGGGCGGAGTCAGCACATCTCGCTGGATACAGAAAACACATTGTTTTCTGAGTGAGATTTTGCTGGGATTAAAAACAACAAGGCTTGTCCCACTGTCCCTTCTGTCCAAGCCTTCCTGGAGATCATCTCTAATGTATTTAGTGGGTGTGGCATGGCACAGCGTGCAAGTGGGGACAGCCTGCATTTTCCTGCGTGGACTCTTTGAGTCTTGGTTTATCAGCACCTCTCCTCACTGAGTCATCTCACAAGCTCAGAAGCTGCTTTTATTTGTATTTAAAATGATTTAAAAATTTATGTGTAAAGCAGGTACGGTGGTGCTCCCAGCACTCGAGAGGCAGAATCAGCTAGATCTCTCTGAGTTCGAGGCCAGCCTGGTCTATAGAGTGGGTTGCAGGACAGCCACAGCTATACAGAGAAACCCTGCTTTGAAAAACCAATGAATGAATGAATGAATGAATGAACAGCAAGCAAGCAATTAAGCAAACAAACGTGTGTGTAGATGTTTGATCTGTATGCCTGGTGCCTGTGGAGGGCAGGAGAAGGTTGTGGATCCCCTACAGTTACAGAGGACTATAACCTGCCATGTGGGTGCTGGGTCCTCTCCAGCCCTGGAAAGTTCTTTTAAATGGGGGTGGGGGTGGGGGTAGGGGTGGGGCAGACAGTAGGAGAGTCTAAGCTAGTCATTAAGTCCATGACGTGGCCTCCCTTGGTCTAGCACTAGCAGCGGGGCTCAGCAGGGTCTTAGGCTGGCAGGAGGCTCAGTCCTTTGCCTCTGTGTGAACACATGAATAACCACCATTGAAACTGGTTAAAAGTCTCCCTCCCTCCCTCCCTCCCTCGCTCGCTCCCTGAAGGAAGATGGTTCACAGTGAGAATTGACATCAGCTCCTTAGCCAGAACTCCCTAAGATGCTGTCATGCTCAGGACAGGGCCCAGCAGGGTAAAGCAGCACCCTGTTCCGTTCCACAAACAACCGAGTACGCGAGCTGCTTCTGCCCACTTTCACCGCCCACTGAGTGAGGCTTGCTTGGTCAAGGCCGCTGCTCTACCTGCTGTGCAGGCATCAGAGAACTTTAGAGGCTGTGCTCTGGGTTCAGGGTGTAGCTTGGTTGATGGGTGCTTGCCTAGTTTGCACACGAGACCATGCCCCATCTCCAGCACAGCACAGAATGAGGTGCGCTCAGCCAGCATCTATGGACACAGGAAAACAAGTTCAAAGCCGCTGTACCCACTGGTTCTGTGTGTCAACTTGACACAGGCTGGAGTTATTACAGAGAAAGGAGCTACATTTGGGAAGTGCCTCCATGAGATCCAGCTGTGGGGCATTTTCTCAATTAGAGATCAAGGGAAGAGGGCCCCTTGTGGGTGGTGCCGCCCCTGGGCTGGTAGTCTTGGGTTCTATAAGAGAGCAGGGTGAGCAAGCCAGGGGAAGCAAGCCATCCCTGTCCATGGCCTCTGTAACAGCTCCTGCCTCTAAGTTCCTGCCCTGACTTCCTTTGGTGATGAACAGCAATGTGGAAGTGTAAGCTGTATAAACCCTTTCCTCCCCAACTTGCTTCTTGGTCATGATGTTTGTGCAGGAATAGAAACCCTGACTAAAACAGTCACCCTCCTCAGCTATAGATAGATAGATAGATAGATAGATAGATAGATAGATAGATAGATATAGACATACATACATACACACACACATGTGTGTATATGTATATCTATCTATCTATCTATCTATCTATCTATCTATCTATCTATCTATCTATACTATGAGACCCTGTCTCAAAAAGAAAGAAAAATTGTGTGAATATGAAGCTGTGGAGTCCTGCAGCTGTGTTGACCAAGCCTGTAAACCCAATACTTGAAAGGCACAGAAAGATTTTGACCCTACCTCAAAACTCAGAGAAAGTTGAGCCTTTCCTGCCTGGCCCACTTGACACAATGACCACCTTAGCACACACAAATCATTGTGCACCTCCCGAATGAACAAAGCTAGCTCCTGAGACGGACCACACGACTGTAAGCAGACCACAGCTCATTTTAAGCTCCAAGGCTGAGTGTTAGCTTGAAGCCAGCTGGACTTGAGACAGTCCTGTACTCAGGACGGGAGGAACATGCACACAGGGTTGCGCTTGACAGCAACAGACCCAAACCCGTGGCGCAGCCGGCAGCCATCTTTTTTTTTTGTTTTTCGAGACAGGGTTTCTCTGTGTAGCTCCGGCTGTCCTGGAACTCACTCTGTAGACCAGACTGGCCTCGAACTCAGAAATCCGCCTGCCTCTGCCTCCCAAGTGCTGGGATTAAAGGCGTGCGCCACCACCGCCCGGCTAGCCGGCAGCCATCTTAACCTGAACTGCGAGTGGGAACCGCTGAGCTGGCTACACAGGGAAGCTGGCAACTCAAACACACAGCACAGTCTCTCAGTGCCAGAGGCTGAATGGCAGTCAGTTCCCTCACATCTCCCACGTGTGCAAAGTCAAAATATCACTGAGCCAGCCACTCCAGGGTGTGGGGGAGGAAGTCATGAGCCAAACTGAAGACACAACACAACACCGGGTGACAGTCACGGACAACGATCCTCGGATAAAGTAACAGAGCTCGACGGTTTACTCAGGGGAAGGCTGCCTGAGGCAAGAAAACACAGGAGCCCACTGCACGGGAGCCCTCCCGCCAGCACCCCAACAGCTGAGCTCAGTACACGCCTGCCCCGAAGCAACGCTAATATTTTGACAGTTTTAAAAATGTTTCCGGTAAATAGCCTCAGTTGTCAACACCTGAGTCAGACGTCAATCACACATGGGGATGAGAAGGGGAGGGCTCGTGGTGACGCACCGGCAGGAGTGCTGAGCAGGGAGCCACGTCTGCTCTGGGCACTGGTGGGCTAGCGCTCTAGGTTTGCCACGGAGGAGTGTCAGGAATCCCAGGGCCCACCACCTGCCCCTTCTCCGAGGGCACCTACCTTACTGTAAGTCACTACTGATAAGTTGTTTGCGTGACTGCTGGGGGACAGATTTACAGAGTTCTGTGACAGTCTATCCTGATCTTGCTCGGTTTGGTCAGGAACAGGAGCCCATGTATTTTTGCTGATCGAGTCGAACTCGGAACCCCCAGGGTCTGTTAGGTTGTTTTCATCTGATTGTCGGTTCTTTTGGGGAGAGGCAAACGGGTTGAAGTTTCCTTCTACCTTGCGATGTGGCTGTGTGTTGAATTCCGTTTCAAAGGATGACAGCTGCTGCGTTACTCCTAAAAGTCCACCCACCTCCACACTGAGAATCACCCAGATGACATCTGAAACAAAAAGGCAGCCGAGTCAATGCCAGTCCACCCTCGGCCCAGGCCGTCACCACCGAACACCCAAGCACCACCTACATCCGGGAAGTCACTCTCCACGGCCGGAAGCCGAGGAGACGTGTGCACAGCACGTGCGGCTCTGGCATACTTCTGTGGGGCCCACGAAGCTGCCAGGAAGGCTTCCCAGCTAATGGCCATGCCTGCAAGTCCTTACCAGAGAGCCGTAGAACCGGAAAGTGCCAGTTCACAGAATGACCTGCTCTTTGTGCGTATGCTTAATTCTGAAAATTCTGGTAAGGCAGAATGCTCAAAGATAAAAATGCTCACTTAGGGTCATGACTAGAATGAGGTCACCCTTAGTGCTTGCTCGCCTGGGACCGCCTGCTATTTGGAGAGCTGCAGCAGAAGGCCCTGTGAATTACAAGGGTGCCCGCGGGTGGACACTGGGCCTCCCTTTAGGTGTGCTGAGGGTTCCGAGACGCCGGGCTTCCTAAGCTGACCTGGCCTTCACGAGCTCTGCTCCTTTGTGACACAGGGAGACCTGACTACACAGCACCACTACGTTATTTTTTTTAAAGCATTATTTATTTTGATTTGTGTGTTTGATGAGTGTTTGCGTGTGTCTGTTGTGTACCATAGGTGTTCAGTGCTCCCAGAGGCCAGAAGAAGGTGTTGGATTCCCTGGAACTGGGGCTGTAGACAGCTGTGAGCCCTGGGTTCTGAGTACAGGCTGGGCACATGATAGATGCCTGCAGTCACAGGCCAGCCAGGACTGCACAGTAAAGCCAAACCCCTATATAGGTCAATACCTGGTGATAACCTCATCACTGATGTCTTGTTGTCAAACCTGCGGCACAAACAGAAGTAAAGGAACTGTGTCCTTTGATGCCGAAACAAACGTGGAAAGCCACTGTAGGGTTATGTCAGGCGACCGGCCCATGCCATGGCTCAGCAATGCAGACTGCAGTAAAAGGGGGGAGCAAGGCCACCCCGTCCTCAGAGTTGCACTGCGGTCACGAGGACAGCACGGCTCACAGGGCCGCACCTGCATACACACTCCAGTGCCTACTGCTAGCTGTGCTGGTGGGGCGGACAGCACAGCCTGCAGAGCTGCAGCGACACCTGCTGCTCATGCCTGGGACTAGCAGTTCTCTTCCTCTGAGAAAAGGAAGCGACAGCCATCAACGCAAGACTGCAGTTCTCAGTATCCCAGGCACACAAAAAGTATCGGCTGCTTCTCATTCTGTGCCTGCTGCAGATCTGAGTCTGAGGCCAGCTTGGTCTACACAGTGAGTTTCAGGACAGAGACCCCACCTCAAAACATCAGAACAACAAACTATGTCCTCGCACCGGCTACTTCCATAAACTGTGCTTCTGAGATGCGAGTCTCACTATGCCTGGGCTCACAGTCATGGCAATTCCCCCTTAGTGTCCCAAGGGGGCAGAGCACTGTGTTAAGACGCCATGGATGGGTATGCCACTTTAACAAGTGAGAAGACCTGGACTCCACACTAGTTAATCAGGGGAACAGTGTTGTGGCCTCAGGAAGGCCTGCCAGCAGGCTGAGTCGTCACTGCACACGGTCCTCTGCTTGCTGTCTAGTTGAAGTGACTGTGTCTAGATGCCTGGTGCCTTTCCTTATTACTCTTATTTCCAGAGTCACGGACTGGCCACGCTGGCCAGACAGCCACCTCAGGACGCTTCTGCCTCCACCCAGCAGTGCTAGGATTATAGGCATAAGCTAGCTTTTCCCCTGGGCACAAGCACTTCACTGAGCCATGTCCCTGGCCCCGTGTGTCCCACCTTACAGTACAGTATGGTCCTACTTCCTGTCGTCCAGCTGTCTGTCTAGCTTAAAGCCTAGTCTACATACAGCTAAGTGCAGCACACTCAGTTCAGGAAGCGGAATGCTTGAGAGCCAAGGCTGTCTTCTCAGTGAGTGAGACCAGCACTTCTGACCACTGCTCCTCACACCTGTGCCACCTCTGCCTCCGCTCCTAGCTGGGCCTACCAAGCAGCTGTCAGAGTGTCCCATGAGACACCTGACAGGAAGAGCCCAGCGCCTACTGTGGACAGGACAGCCTGTGTCTGTGAAACAACCTCACTCTCCGTGTCCCATTTAGAACGAGTCTGTCCTGCAGACAGACAGACAGAGGGGCGGGGATGCCCCAATGAGCTGACCCTTTGCACGTCTTCCTGACAGTCTCCACCACTGACCTAAGCACTAATGGCTAGAGACTTAGCCCAGTGGGCGCAGTGTTTGCCTAGCACGCATAAGTCAATTCCCAGGACTATAAAAACTAAAGAAAATACAGAAGTAGTATTCTTGAAAGAACTACAAACCAGAGACTGTATTGATAATATATAAAACAAAATATCTACTAGATCACAGAAATAAACTACTATAGTGAAATGACGTCACTTTCTGGGAGCACCTGGGTGGCAGTGAGGGACAGCCAAGAGCAGACTCGGAGCGAGGCTGAGTGGGACCCTCTCGTGCCGAGCACGCAGCTCTTTCAACTCACTCTTCATCCCTAGGATGCTGAACCCTGAGTGCCAGGAGAACCAAAGCTAGTTAAACCAGCCCACTGCAGGCCTTTATAGCCTTAGCCACCAACACATGACCTCTGACACCAATAACTAGAACAAACTAACAGGATGTACTGGAAAAATAGCCAAGAAGGTAAACTTCGAGCAGACCCAGCCAGGACTCATTAGCCAATGGGGAAACCTGGCTTGCAAATGTCTGGTTTGAAGGCCATTTTCTTGGAGGATCTGAGTCAGAACTTCCGGCTGGAAGATGCATTTTATCAGGGAACACACTGCCTCAGAGGCAAAAATGTTCCTAGTAAAATATAAACTTTCTTCTGTAGAAACACTTAACAAATTAGTAAAGAAATAATG